>MNCL01000019.1:0-1200000 GCA_001932985.1 Proctacanthus coquilletti
TGTTTCGCACAGCACTGTATATCTATATTTTCTCTTTATACTGTTTTGTCTTATCTTTGAAATTCGGTCGCGAATTTCTTCGTGTTTGTTGCCTTAATATTTTCATTAATGAAGTCTCGTTGCTATTCATCGTTGAAGGGATTACTTGGCTGCATTCAACTTTCGCATTCAGCTGCAATTTGCTGAATTTAATCGTTCAAAGTAAAAAAGAGCTGTTTATTTGATAATAATGTGCATTTAGATTCCAGCAGCTGAATAAATGCGGATACAGAAAGTAGAGTTGTTAAAAGTTCTCTGAGGAGAAGTGCTTTAAAGTCGAATTCGAATTCGATTTAATTTAACTGGTTTTATATCATATTTTTCCAATTACATATTTCACAGTTGTTAATGAACTGTGTAACAGGAGCATAACATGGGATGGTAGTACATTTTCTTGTATTTTGTTGCAAACCTCTACGTTAGCTCGATGGTTGTTATATTGTTCTCTGTGGTTTTAGGAATACTTCACGAGAAGAGAAATTCTTTAAAATTCCATCTCATTACGAAGCTACAGCTATCTTTGGTTATCCTCTTGTGGAAACAGTCCATCTGATTATTTAAAAAAAAATGCAGTAAGCTTGCAGTTATATTATAGATGTTAGAAATTTGGAAGCAGTATTTTATCGATCACAAAGGGCTTAGAGAAGCTTCTTCAAAGTCGAATCAATAAAACTCATTGTTCTCGTATTGTATTATAGAATTCGCCATTACTTTTTCCGGAATTGCTGAGATTGTAACGTCGAAAATATTGAAATTGAATATATGCATTAAATGCGATGAAAATATTATCAGTATTTATTCATCTCGTCTTATAAATTCATATAATATTCGATTTATGTTCGTCATCTGTCTTCTCGGCAAAGTATTAAAGGGTATGTAACTTTTCTGTAGTATCATGAAAACAGCAGCTGAGGAAAAACAGCTAAAGGTTGTAAAACGATATAATATTATGTTCCGATATAAAATCCAATATACAATTATGTTCCGATGAATTAATTTCCACTGCCAGTTTCCTATCGCACTCTTGACACGTCTATAGGCATGTGGTTTCAAATCTAGTCATGTTTGAGATATGAATAGTGAGTAGAGCTCGTTGACTCATTGAAAAATTTTTTTAAGCCCCAAAAAGGTTCTTGTGGGAACACCGGAATATTCGGCTTCGTTGTTGTTTCGTTAGTTCCCTCGCAATTTTGTTTATTTGATCATACACATAGCTAAGATACTTTATTGTAATTTTAATCCTTATTACCATATTTTTACAATTTATATTATGCATTTAAATATACTGTATAAGGGTTATAAAAAAAATAACAAACGAACGAACACAGTGATTATGAAAATGTATTGAGCAGTAATGACTGTTTCAAAAAATACCACACTGATCGCTTCGATAAGCTGACTATAACATTCGAGAAGAAAATTAAAAATTATTTTATGCAATCCTAAACTCATAGTCGTATTGAGGTCAGGAAAGAATGCATTAGATACATTTACTTCTGTCTTTTGAAATGTTAATATTATTATTTTCTGTTAAGCTACGTAAAATAAATATGTATAATATCACAAACTTATAGCAGCTTTTTCCAGCTTTTTTTTCATTCATGTAAGATGAATCCTTATGGAATGCATGCATACTGCGCATAAATGGGGAGGGGCAGATGTAAATAAAAAAACAAAATACAAAAAAGTTTATGGGTTCGAAAATTCCACTATCTCGATATACGCATTTTCCTCGGAACTGTTTTTTTTTTATATTTTCTACAAGATAATTTGACCAGTTTTCAATATTTTTCGATGACTTTTTTTCAATTCTCTTAATTGCTTTCTCTAAAACCTGCCAAGCCATTTATATAAATATATATATTTTGTTTAATAACATTTTTATAAACAAAGAACATAACAACAAAGAAACTTGTTAACAAAACTCTTTTATTCAACTTTAAAGTATAAGTTTTTTAAAAAATTAATTTGGCTCAACTGATTATAGTTACACTATTTTGATTTAAAGTTTTAATTTCTATAAAAAATAATAAATATAGAAATAGTTTTTTAAAAAAGGTCACTCTTCCTTTTCTCATTAATAAGTATTTTTCGAGACGTTCAAATGTATGTAAAAAACAAGAAAAAAATGAATTCAGTATTTTACTTTCTTTTGAATTTAGACTCCGTTGCTTAATTAAGTTCTCCCGATCTGTATTTTCTATCTTCTATTTTAGGTCTTAAGATAAAACATTTTTTTCTCTTATTGTAGCCCAATATTTCACTTTCCATTTTTAAATTCAATTGGCAAAAAATCTATAGAGTATACTTATCGCATATTACAGATAAGGCGAATACCTTCATATTATTATTGACTCTATATCTATATATATCTATTTCCAAATTATTTTAATGAGGCTATTTAATATTTACAAAGTCCACACATTTTCAGTTAAAGAAGACAGTTCCCATACTATTGGAGTTGAATTTGGATCAAGAATAGTCAGCGTTGGAGGTAAATCGGTTAAATTACAAATTTGGGATACTGCTGGCCAAGAGCGATTTCGTTCGGTTACTCGATCGTATTACCGCGGAGCAGCTGGAGCTCTTCTCGTGTATGACACATCGTCGAGAGATTCTTTTAATGCACTCTCTAATTGGTTAAATGATGCACGTACCTTAGCTAGCCCAAACATCGTAATCCTTCTTGTTGGAAATAAAAAAGACTTAGAAGAAGAACGTGAAATAACGTTTTTGGAAGCGAGCAACTTTGCACAGGAAAATGGTGTGTATGCATTAAAAATTGTTTCGTAATTTTATCTCTTGTTTTTCTAGAATTGATTTTCCTTGAAACAAGCGCTAAAACAGGTGAAAATGTTGAAGAAGCTTTTCTTAAGTGTTCAAAAACGATTTTAGCAAAAATTGAAACTGGCGAGCTGGATCCGGAACGAATTGGCAGTGGAATTCAATACGGCGATGCCTCTTTTCGTAATTTGCAAAACAAACAACGAAGTATTCGACAGCCGGAATGTGGATGCAAAGTTTAGGCCAGTTGAAGATTTCATAAGTTTTTAAAGTGATTGAATAGATTCATAAAGACAAACAAATATAAATACACAATTTTACAGGCTGAGAGTTCCTTTAAGATAAAATTATTTTATATTCCTTGAGATTGTCTTTCTTTTAATAATAGGTCAACAAAAACAGTGTTTTGGAAAGTGATGTATGACTTCAGGAGGGTTTTTTTAGATGTTAAATCCGGAAACTAGAAGACTGTTTTATATCTGATTTTCTTAGCTATAATTTGTTTAAAAATTCTAAAATCATTTCTTCTTCTATATTTAATTTTTTCATAAAACAAGATTTATAAATTAATTGATAATTTACATTTCCAACTACAAAGATACAAAATATATATGTCTACATTTATATTTTTTCCTAAAAGAAATAATAATATAAATTACATTTTAAACTAAAACCATACAAAAAATAGTGTCGCTCTAACGCAGCAAAAAAAGATTTATTCAAATTATTTTATTTATTTATTTATTTAAATTTTTTTTTTAGAAAATATCTCCACGAAATTATTCGGTTTTAAAGAATAAAGATAGTAAAAGGAAAAATACTTGGAGAAAAATTTAAGAAATGGAGGTATAAAATTCAGTTGAAACGAAAACATCTAAAATATCTCAAAAATGTCCTAAGTCAAATCATTAATATAAGACAATTGCATTTTATTGTATTTCCTTGATATAACCTGCGACATAAGCTTTTATTTAAATCGTATTCTGAGCTTTTATGATATTTCATTTATGAACAGTACTGTGCAAAACATGGGAAACTTTTCAGTAAATGGAAAATTTCGTGGAAAGGCAACTATAATCCAAGTATTCATATTTAGTTTTATAATATTACTTAAGATAGTAAAGTACATTATTAAATGAAATGCACTTATAACTTTACAAACTTGAAACAATATTATAAAAACTGATTGCATGGATTCTATGCCAAACTAGAAGTGTGTAAAACAAAGGAAAATTTTCAAAATGTTAATATTTTGTCTATTACATTGATTCGATCAATTTCAGGTAAATATCATTTGAAATATTTTCCCTCTCCGTTCTAATGGCATTCATGAGCTCTTTCTTAGTTTTGAATTTATACCCATTAAGATTTATTTTTATTATGCCGCACAAGTGCTCTATAAGGTTTAAGTCAGGTGACTGGGAAGGCCATTCCATGGTTTGAACTCCTTTGCTAACAAACACGATTTAACCAATTTCGATTGATGGATTGATTTAGGATCATTGTCCTGTTAAAAGTCCATTGAAGAGGCATGTTTTCCTCGGCGTAAGGAGGTATTACTTTCTTCATAATGCCCTTGTATTGGAATTGGTCCATTATCCCTTCTTCTTCATGAAGAGGTAGAGCAATTTTTCGGTTTAAGCCTCCTGGCTTTCTTCGTATAAAGCAGATTCCATCAGTACTAAACAAATTAAACTTTCGTCGCTAAATAGTACAGCTTTAAAAATAGAAAGCGGCCAGTTCATGTGCTCTTTGGCAAATTTTGAAAAAAGTCTCTAAAAAAGAAAATACTAAAAAATTTAATCTCATTCCAATATTCTTCTTTGTCAAGGAGGACTTCTTAGCTGGACGGTAAGTACATAACTTGTTTTGTATTATATTCGACGTCTACGTTGAATCACATCAACGCTTTCGGTTTGTTTAAACCGTGATAAAAGTTTACTTACAACTTATTTATTAATATTACATTTTTCAGCAATAAAAATTTGCTTCATCCCCCCTCGGAAATCTTTGCTTATTTTTTATTATTATGAATTATATATATATATATATTTAGAATTATGATTTGTTGGCGTATGGTGAAAATATAACTATAAAAGCGTACTCTAGATACACTTATCACTTATTTATCAAATACTGAATTTACTCTCTGCAACAGCAGTGCAGAGCAGAGTATAGAAACCTAAACTTACCGGTGGTCTCTAAGGAATTTAAAAGTTCCCTTTGTTTTGCACACTCGCATTTCATAGCAAAAGCAATTTAAACTGTATATAAATAAGAATTAACATTTGGATCAAACTTTTTCTCTGATCATAATTATGTTTGGTGAAGAAAAGCTTGCCATGGTTTGCACAGTACTGTATATAAAATATATATTATTCCAAAATCAGCGTAAAATAGAGATTTTTTGAATCTACTATACGCAATAACCTGTCTGATTTTCATTTCCGGATTTGATATACAGGAAAATCCTATTAAATTCAAATATCACTTACCCGTCAACTTTTAAAAAAAATGAATTCCGTGTAATTAACAATTTGAAATAAATTCAATCAACGTAGAAATTACTCAACTGCATAAGCGTTCCTGAAGGATGCAGTTTTTTTGATTTCAAAAAGGTTTTCATCAGCCATTTCTACAATTATTTAGAATGAAGTAAACTTATTGATTCACATATGGCAGAATATAAGTTAAAATTAAAATTATTAATTATACTTTTAATAAATATATTTGAAGAATAATATGGACACTGCAAATACCGCAAATTTTGCCAATCGAGGTATTTTTCAAAAAAGATTCACTTTGGTTCTGTATTAATTTGTTTAGAAAATAATTAGTGTTAAGGCTTTTATGGTTATTATTTTAGTGTCAAAGAATGTCATTTGAGCCACATTCACAATGGCTGAAAGTTACCACATACGTAGCTCTTCCTTAATGGCTAACTATTTCTAAATATTTATATTCTGTAACTCACCCATCAAAGTAACCGTGGCGCAAATGACGATGTAATTTATCAGAAAAATAAAAGCATATTTGTTTTTAACAATAATATGTTTTTATTATAAATAATTTTGAGAGCTTTTCTTCTTTCCGCTCATCGCCAGGCCGAAATTCACGACAGTTTCTTGTGGTAAAAACCGAGGAATTAATATAATGTGTTTAATTTTTATCGTACCTGTAGAAAGAATAAAATATGTATACGGCTTTAGAGAAATCTCAAATTTACAACTTTTATTTATGAAGGTTTATAATGTTTCTCTAAGTAACAGTCAAGTTACTTTTATTAAAAATCTTAATCATATAGTTTTTCACAACGATAATAGACATAAAAATAACTGGTTGCTATCATTTTCCCTTCTGGGCAAGAATTACGTATGCAAAGTCCAAAAAACAAATAAAGTTCTTTGACATGACTTACTATAAACTTACTTTAACTTTTTACACTTTAGAGGCACCATAGATGCACCATTTAATTTATGTCTTTCATATCAATGCATTTTAATAATCATTTTTAATGGGAAAAGCACTTTTGTGTTATAATGTATATATCGATTTTTCGTTAGATTGGCCAATAACAATTTAATTTCTTATTTTTATATTCATAAAAATCAAGATATAAGCTATTTACTTAAATTTTATTAAGTTTTTATTATTAATTAACCCTCTATTGCATTCCGTTCCCAATTGCGAACTTAATTTTCGTAGTTCAATGAGTTAAGCACCACTGAAAATTGTGAGTTTGCTGGTCCCAAATGGGAACATTGTACTTGTGAGTACACGAATAAAGTAAGCTAAGTTAAGCCAGCGAGTTTGTTTTAATCGCCTCCGTACTACACTACTCCGCTAATACAGCTATGCGCCCGGCTTTTACTATGTAGCAGTTTTCTGGATGAAATTAATTCTTTAATTAATGTTCATTTTTTCTTGTTTGCATAATCTCTATTTTCTCTAATACCATTAAGTCAAGGTTGAAGGGAAGAGCACGAGCAATAACAGAAATCAACAACCAGATGGCTTGAAATTAAGGAAATACTTATCAACAATTCTGGTGACAGTGTCACTCTGGAAGAACTATTTGATAATCTCTCAAGAACTATTTGATAATCTAAAAACAGCGTTGCGAAGTTTGAATGAAAAAAGATAATTAAAAAATAAAAATTCTGCTCTAATGATTTTTGAAAACAAGGTTCCTGAACTGATGCGTTCAATTTTATATTGCAGAAAAATACTGGAAATAGCGATGGATATATTATATGAACCCGGCTATGCATATCATACAGACTTTAAGATGCAACCAATCTTCAACCCCAGAAATAGTGATAATAATAACAATAATAATAGCAGGAAAAACGATAATTGTATTAACTCCAATAGAACCCCCAATAAGCGCCCACATTTAAATAATAATCATCATAGTAGCAGCCAGAATTATAATTTTATTAGACCTAGACCTATAATACAGGTAACCAAAGTAATTCCTCTAACTTAAATAATAATACGAGCAATAACCCTCACGTAAGTAATAATCATTATCGAGTTGGAAATAACGGACAGCACAAGAATAGCAACGATAGACCACAACCCATAGAAGTGGATCTATTGGAATTTATAATGCCGGGAATTTTCAGTATTGGGCCTTATATACAACTTCCATATATTGTCGCAAAATCTAGAACTGTGCCTCTTAAATTTATTCCAGACGCCGGGGCTACACATTCAATAATTAACCCCGCGTTCATTATGCCATCTAAAATGGCACATGAAACTTAAAGAACCTTTCAAACTTAAGACTTTAAATCATGTAGTCGAAATTTGGAAAGAGGTAAACATCCCATGATTTTAAGAATTGGGTAATACCTCGAATCATGTGTGAATTCTTGGTGCATACATTTCACAATCGGTTTGATGGCCTGACCGGGAATAATCTGACACAATTAAAAGCAGTAATAAAATATGAAATCAAAGAATTCATAATCGGAACAAGGAAAGTAAAATTACATTTCGATTCAAATGATCAAGAAGAATAAACTTTAAATTTTGAAAGCATAGAATACGCACTGTCAATAACACTCCAATTCAAAGTAAAACATACCGCTGCCCTCATGCACATAAGGAGGAAGTGGAAAAACAAATACAGGAGATGTTGCAGAAGAATACCATTGTCCTAGCAATTCCCCGTACACGGAGTCGATCTCGATTGTGCCTAAAAAGTACCAAAGTGGAGAATTGTCATAGAGTACAAACAACTTAACGAGATAACTGTTGACAAGAAGTACTTCATTTCCAACATGGACGAAATCCTAGTCGAATTACGTAGCTGCCAATATTCCACATCATTAGACTTGGTAAGGGGTTACAATCAACTAGAAATTGATGAATTTGGCGTGCACAAAATTAGATTCAGTGTAGAAAACGGTCATTACAAATTTCTTCGCTTAAAAATGGTTCCGCGACCTCCCGAAGGTTAATGAATCACGTATTAAAGGAATTAATTATAAAATATGCGTAGTATATCTAGATGTAATTTTTTTGACATCTCCTGTGAATTCATTGAGTAAAATTCTTGCTAAGTTAGAGGAAGAAAATCTAGTTCAGATTAGCAAATTTCTCAAGAGAGAAAACGATTTTTTGGAGCACATAGTAACTCCAGAACTCCAACTAATCCAAGGAAGGTGGGATGTTTGAAAAACTTTCCAATTCTGAAAACAAATAAATTAAAAAATGCTTAGCAATAACTGGATATTATCGGAAATTCATTAAGAATTGTTCGAAAACTGTAAAACCGATGACCTTAAGAAGATTGCTAAAATTAATGTATCCGATCCGTAATTTGTTCAGTGTTTTGAGACTTTAAAGACATTGTTAATTAATTACCCTATCTTACGTTATCCGAATTTTGAAAGGACCTTCATTCAGTATGCATTATGATCGGAAAGGATTTATTAGCGATAATACGTATATGTGTAACTAAGTACTTTTGGCAGAAGATCTACTATAGAAACAGATAACAAGCCAAGTGAAGGATCCAACCTCAAAATTAGTACGGCGGAGACTTAAATTAGCGGAATATGATTACGAAATGAGATATAAAAAGGGATTAAAAAAAGGAAACGCCGGTACCTCATAACGAATGGAACAAGTAAAAGTGAATAGAGCGCAATCCCAGTAAGTGAATCTTAAATATTCTATCCCTTAAATTTTTAAAACTCAAGCATTCATTCAGGTTTAATACCGAATCGTTAATGATAAGAAAACAAAAAGTATTCAATAGAAACAGAATAATTTATGTGAAACAAATGGACGAACAAAGAGTGATAATTTTGCTAAGAAGTCATTTTAATCCTAACCTAAATTATTTCAAAGAACGAAGTATTCCTTAATGTTTTAATATCTCCTTTTTGAAACCAGAAATTAAGTTTGTTCAATGTTATATCATATTAGATGACATAACAGATGAAGGAAAACTGGTAGAATTAATAAAAACAGAATACTTGGGGAATAATCTTAGAGGGATAGAAGAAGTTTCTAAAGAACTTAAATTAAATTATTGCAACGAAGTACCACGAATGGTGACTGTCAGAAATTTCACAGAATAGTATGACATCGTTAAGTTCTCGATTGTACTTAGAAACATGGAATATTCCATAGTCCGAAGGTGGTGATAAGAGGAAAAATAAACGGTAAGTCAATTTTTAAGATAAGTTCTAAAGTGAAGCGTATTACCACTTTATATTTTTCATGGAGCGATTTGTTTTACAAGTGCACTAATAAAGTTATTTTTAACTTTGTGTTTCCATCCAATTAACCAAAACCGAATATGTCCACTAGGGCAAAAATACGAGAGTATTAAAAATCGAAATTAAAGGAGAGCGTTGCAGAATTTATTAATAATTACGAAATATGCAATTACGAAAAATACAAACAAAAGACACCGAAACATCTTTTTAAAATTATCGAAACACCTCACGAAATCAAAGATATAATACACATAGATGTATTTTATACCTTAGAAAAACAGCTATAATTGACAATTATAGACAGATTCGCAAAACACGCATGTACGATAATAATACTCAGTAGAAAGTGCATTGAGTTAAAAAAGCCTTATGTTATTATTTTGGACAACTTGGAAACATTTAAAAAATTGTTGTTAACTAAAATGGTCAAATTCGGGCTCACTTTAGAAGTTGTACGTGTATTAATTGTGGGTGAGTTCAGCTCTTCGGCCCAAAAATATTTACGATTTCAACAATAACAATGGATACATTACGCTGGACCTAGAAGAAATTGCTTAATAAAAATTAAAAAATAATAAGAACTTTTAAATTCGACAGAATTCAAAATATCGAAAGGAATTATAAAGGAGAAGCATTTATAAGACCCATAAAGATTTCAATAAATCAGAGTTTTACATTGTTTGAAGTAAAATTGAATAATATTAAATCCCATCGGAGATAAAAAGGCGGTCTTATCGACATACTGGGAAAAGGTTTAAAGCATGTAGCGGGAGTAATTGATCACGAGCATGAAGTGGAAATTAAAGAAAAGTTAAATCAACTTTATACCAATACTGGACGTTCGATTAAGGAAAGCAGATATTTATTAATAGCAGATATTTATTAAAAAACAAATATATGGTCATATAAGAAACTAGGCAAATACGTAAGCAATCAACAATTTTTAATCGGACAATATTTGATAAACTTTACCCACGAAATTAGCCAAAGAATGTTAACATTAGAAAGAGAAGTAAGACTAACACAAGGCTTATGCCACATAAATCACCCTACATTATTATTAAAAAATCATGTGGATGGCATTGAGCATGTGCTTTTCACCAGTAGACTGGGAATACTCTCAAGAAATGTTCTAAACAGTGAAAAGCTAAACCTGATTTCGCGTATAGATAAGCTTTCACACCAAAAACATTCATGTAAAAAAATTAGCTAACTTCTCGTTGAACTGAAAAAAGATTTAAAATATTGTTGAATAAGAGCACTGTTTGATAAGCATGAAAAAGAATGTATTATAAATAATTAACTCAGATTCGACAGTTGGCAAGTTTTTAAGTAAAATATTGACCAATTGTGCAATCCTTAACCATTGTGCATATATATAGGCGCAAAGATAAAAGTGCAAACAGTTAATTCCAACGAACGCACATCATTTGATTGATTTTTGAGTTTTCTGTTTAAACTAAACTTTGCGCTGTACTCAACACTTTAGCTTAAACTATGTACGGAGATTGAGGTAGCGAAAATAGCATGAGAGGTTTTGTGTCAATAGTGCGTCCGTGCGTGTAGTTTGAGAGCCGAGTGTTCGCCTGTTCATTCTGAGCCCTAGTATTGTCAAACAAGAAGGTCATGAAAGACGAATTCAATAACGTGCACAAATTCTTTGTGAAACATAATTAAGAAATTTAATTTCAGTTGCTGACAAGTGCATTGACAATTCTATAAACTTAAAGGAGGCGTCTTGCAACAAAGAAAGGGAATGTAAAGGAGCTAATCAAAGATGTTACTTTAACAAAGAATTTTGAGACGACAGACATTACTGCAATAAGGGTGATATTAAAATAAGAGGAAATTTTCTAATTAAATTTGAAAATGGCAAAATTACAATAAATAATGAGAATTTTGAAATTTTTGTACAAAAGTTATAAAAATCAAAAATATATCACGAATACAGGAATTAGTTTATTATTTTGACCATGGTAATATTCATAGTAATAAAAATATATAAAAGGAAGTCTTTTTGAAAAAGGTATTAGAAAAAAAATTAATAAAAAATCTGCTTCGTCGGAACCCCAACTTCACGAGGGGTTTATCACAGTTGTAACGACCGGTAACATTATCTAGGGTAATAATTACATTTAGGTGGTGAACTTATAAAAGAAAGTGCTAGTAATAATACATAAGAACCTAAATAAGAATAATTGTAATATTGAGAAAATGCAGAAATTAAACTTATAAATTGTTTTCCTTTTAATATACTCGTAGACGGGGTTTATAACTTTTAATGCTACACGTGCTGCTAAACCAAGAATTAAAACTGAATCTAAATCGACCACAAACGTGGTTGATATGATATACCATTCGTAAATGTACACACTAACCTTTCTCTAAATCATTTTATGACGACCGTATGCATGCAATTTAAATTGTGTTCTGTATATTTTAATATCTTTGAAATATTTTAAAATTCTCTTAGGCAAAGCACCCGTACTTATTCAGCACCCGTATTTATTTGAAGTTTCATTTTAATACTTTCTCCTTAAATTACTTCAAAATGTCTCTTTGTGATTTGTGCTTTTTATAGAATCAATATACAAATTTTGAGAATTGTTCACTGTTTTTGCTTTGTTATTTATTTTATTTATCTTACTTATGGCACATACAATAACGAAGTGATATTTTTAACAGGAATTATTGCATTGATTTCCATAAGCAGGACTTTGCTTTTTCATGCATTGATACCATTATTTGAATTCTCGTTTGGCTAAAATTTAAAAAAAAATATTATTATTAAAAATATTATTATTATCGATTGGATTTTTGGTACCTCGGCGCCTTTTACAACATCGACTGCTTTTTCAGGATCGCGATCCTTAATTTCCAGAGGACGTTTTTTAATTTAAGCATTCTTTTTTTCATTTCTTTGAAGTTACTAGTGATGAGTGAGACTGGCTTGGTATTGCTCTTTTTGCAAGACCGAGACTAAGGCCAATATGAATGCAGCAAAAAAACCAATACCAAGGTTATAAGTATGTTTGCAAGTTGCAATTTGGTAATCTCGTTACTGTATATACTTTTAGACCAAGTGTATTTACCAAAACTGTGTCTTTACCTTGTTCTGGCTTCTTATCAAATGAAAATTTTGCACTTTCGTTGGAACTTCCTTTAGTTTTAGGAGATGTTGCCTTCAAGAATGTTTGTCCACTTTTTGCACGCAATCTATGGGTAATGTGATAGTTTTATGTTAAACACTGAGTAGCCGTCCACGTTGTCAATTTTTACGCTTCTCCTTTACTAATTCCCAGATTATAGTTGCACTCTTTTTCCTGCAATTTACTTTTGATCGTTTTTTCGGCTGTGTCACGTAATATTTGTTAAAAATGAAATAACATGTTGACTTTACTTATTTTTATTATAATTAGTACTTTTCATTTTAGCTAATAGGGAACTACATGATTTGGAACTTTTCTAAAACTCATAAAAAATCACAATGATAATAAGTTAAAATGATAATAAGTTTAATGACTTCTGCTAATCAGTGATTTTTGGACTGAGATATTTTTACTATTGTACTGAAGCAAAATTATTTAATTACATTGTTTTATTTACAGTACATTAACTAGTATAATTCTCTATATTTGAATTCACTTTTATCTTATGTATACTAATTCAATTCAAAATTGGGGTTACTGTTGGATTTTCCTCTAACTGTAATAAGGTTGGGACCAGAGATTCCCTACTATTGAGCTTATCAAGGTATTGTGATTCAAAGTGTATAGTGATGTTTTTCGAATAGTTAAAGTTGGATTTGAAATAGGGAAAAAGGGCCTGCAACAGATTATTTCTTTAATTTCGGAGGCAAAAAATTGAAAGCAGATAAGCGAATCTTTCACTGTGGGAAACCACAAGTGCATTGTCGATGTATACATTTTGTATGACACTTGAAATCGAGTCAATGTTTGAGTTGATAAGCAGATGTTTTAATTTTCAAAATGATTCCTTAAGTAAATTAAAGGTGTATAAAGGCTCTGAAATTGAATTGGAATCAATATTCGTAGAACATGAGGAAGAGGCAAGGGTAACAGCGATTGAGAAAAGAAAGAAGGTTATAATTAAATTCACTGAGCCCCATGAGAATATTAAACCAAGTTGCCCAACAAGCAATGGATTGGATAAATCTAAAATTTTAGCTACTGAGATTGTGGATAATGTCAGAAAAGTCAATTTGGTAAAAGTAAGGTTCGGAGGTTTTGAGATGGAAGGAAAAAGTTCAAGCTAAGAATTAATAAAATTAAGGTATTTTAAAAGGGTAATTTTACAAGTCAATTTTGGGCGCGTATTTATCCTCGATTTCGTCCCTGTCCATTTATTGAACCATAAGCAGTATGTAAAAAAGTGAGATATGTCGTAATCCCTAATACATAACATATTTCGACTATGATATTTTGCTTTTTAAACCCCCATGCCTTTTTTGGGTCTAATATTCACTACTATGAATATTTGAGCACTAGTTTTTGTTGGACCTAGCTCAACTGTTGTAGCATTTTCAGAGGCTTAAAAAACATAATATGGGAGATATTTGGTATCTGGTCCTCGACCTGATTAAATGCAATAAAAGCGCAATTAACTTACAGTACTATTATTAACACACACCGTTTGAACCGCATAAATATAATTGTACATTTGTATAAATATAAGTAAATATCTTTCAAACGATAAATAGTATGATATTTATATTTCTTATTTTACGTACAGTTGCCAAAAATCGTCAGAAATTGAAGTATTGATAAACGTATTTGAGCAGGCTTAAAAACTAAATAAAATATAATTTTAAGGTGTACTTTATTTATGTAAAAATTCCAGAGAATTTCAAATTTAATTTTATTAGTAAAGTAATAAAATTTAAATTTAATAGTAAAGTAATAAGTATCATCCGTCCCAATAGTTGGCTAAGACATCTGAAAAAAAAGAAAAAAGTTAAAGAAAACAGCATTAATAACTGGCATAGAGGAATATGGAGGTTACATTTACCATCATTATAACCATTCAAGAATATATGAGATTATTTAAAAAGTACAATATGTTTTCGATTTAAGTATTTAAATGGACATAAATGACATGGAATCATTACTCCTTAAAAGGAAGTTCACATTAAAATAAGGCCATTAAAGGTACCATGTACTAAATAAATTAAAAAATTGCCATCATCTTTTATTCTGAGTCTAGCTATCCAATTTTAGTTTTTAATAGCTTTTATCGATTTGGACAGAGGTTGGTTTTTCATAAATTTAATATGTAGTTCTTTAAAGTAGGTAAACCTTATAAAACCAACTGTAAACTCTTTGAATCCACTATCTAAACATCTACAAGCAAGGTGTGTGAATGACTATAACAATACTAAAATTAATAAGCATAGGTATATTGAAAAAGTATGATGTTCGCTTTGGTTTCGTGTGTAATTACTAACCTCATATCTGGCAATGAGTAATCACCTCTAAATTTTTTCTACATTTTCAGGAATTTTGTAAAGTTTGAAATTTACAGAAGATTCGCATTCAGTTAATTAATTACACGAATTTCATTTCATTCCAATCATTTATGAATTTAATGCTTACAATAAAATTATTTCAAAATCGGAATCAAATAACACTTTAACCCTTGAAGCTGACCTAGCAGAATTTGAACCATAAAGTTTTATGCTTATACCTAAATATATTTTTCCCTATTAAATAATCTTGCATACATATTTTATTCACTACGTTATTAATAAAATAACATGCAAATTGGTTACTTCTGACCCTTATGTTACTGCTCACTGTTACTCACACTTGTATACCCGCTTGCCTTAGTCTAAAATGTTGTTCGTAACGGCCTTAATGATAAATTTTATGAATTATAAATGAAAAGAACGTATAGAGAGACTTCCGAGTCATTTTCCGACTATTCAATTCAACAAAAGAAATCTTATTCGTCTTTCCTAGCAGACCCTCTCTGAGTTCTTTTTCTGCAGACCAACTACATAAGTTCTATGCCAGTAAACAACCATTGTACAGCGTTTATTCTTTGTCTCACTAAATATTGAAGAACTCTCTAGATCAAAATTTGAAATATAATTGAATTACTATTCTTAAACAGTCAATATTGGTTTATTATAAAACCTTTCAGAAACAAGCAAAAACAATTACATTTACGGATTGAATGCTGCTGAAAAGACCTACGGCAATATTTTGACGAAGCAGAAGATGAATATTGCATGATAGGACGACCAACGAATGAAAATATTCAGGTAAAGAAATCGATGATGATCAAGTAATGAACATTGAAGATTAAGCTGAAGTGAACGTTGAGGAGGGCGAAAATAACGAAAATTAGCCATCAAGGTTTTCAGGTCAATACCAGGCTAGATGGAACTCGAGCAAAATTCTACGATTGGTTCATTACGCTTCAGCACACAATATTGTTATATAGCGGAATGGTGCGCACAGATCAGGAGTAATTTTATCAATTTCCAATACTTTCAAATGTTTCTGAAGTTCTGAAAAAACTGTTAAAATATTTACTTTGTCACACCAATAAGAAATTTACAATGGAAAAATCCTACGAAAATCTCACTCATATGAAAAGATTTCATTGTTTTGTAATTTTATGCATTCGTCAGTCTTTTGATTACATGCACTGTAAGATTATGAATGTTTAAGTACATGTTTAAAACAACGTTGAGAAAATAGTAAAACTACACCAATTAGAAATTTTTGGACGATGCTTAACGCAAATCTTATTAACGTCCGCAGATCTACAGAAAAGCTGACTACTTATGAATAATTATATCCATACAGAAGTACACTTACACTGCACAGTACGGAATAAAAGCCTGATAGATTTGCAATAAAGAAAATTCTTATCCATTTATACTTGTAAATCTGTAACTGGCCGCGAAGTCAATCAAGGACAAAGAACTGTCAAAGAATTAGCTACTTCTTTTAAAAATCCAGGACGTAACACAACTTTTCTTTTTTTTCACAACTCTTTCTATTGTAAAACATCTATTATCCTGGAACCTTATAGTCTTTGAGACAGTGAAGCACAATAGAACATATATTCTAGAAAAAATAAAAAAAATAATTCGACAGATCTGCCATTATACACCTAGGGAGAAGAAAGCTGTCAACCACCGTCCGGGTATATCTAGCTGGTCTTTGATATTCGTAGTTTTCTACATGCATTACGCACACTGAGCTGACTATGCCGCACCTCAGGACAAATATTGAACCACTAGCGTTCATTATAATGTAGTTATTATAAGAGTGCTTGGGCCAATAAATC
Source organism: Proctacanthus coquilletti (assembly GCA_001932985.1). Lineage (NCBI taxonomy): Eukaryota > Metazoa > Arthropoda > Insecta > Diptera > Asilidae > Proctacanthus > Proctacanthus coquilletti. The sequence continues at coordinate 16,881 of MNCL01000019.1, forward strand.
AAGCTGCTTAATTTAACGAAATTCATGAATGCTAGGAAATAGTTTTTAATAGAATAGATTCGTCAACTCATAAAGAGAGTGCTCCACAAAAAAATGGAGCACACTGTTCAAACGTGCCAACACACCACAAATCTAGTGGAATGGATGCTTTTATCGGATTACTATATCATACTGAAATGGGGAACGCGAATCATGTCGCTCTTAGACAACTGTAGTCAGTTGAGGATAGATAAATTTTGGTTTTTTGGCTAAATGTCTCCGTTTTGAAGACAAATCAAAAAGGCCAAAAGGTAATAAGTTTGTATCGAAGAAATGTGGAGCAAATTGATTGAACGATATCACAGTAATTATGAAGCGCATGACCATGCATGGCAGGTGACCATTTGCTTGAATTTAGAGAAAATCGCTCCTTCCGCGTTTATATAAAAATAAATCAAAGAAATATGGGCTAGAGATCGTCATTTTAAATAACGCTCGAACCTCCTACTTTGTAAGTATTCTTCATGCTGCAATATGAAAAAAACTTTTTATTCGCAATGAGTAAAATATTTTCTTTAATTATTGTTTTTAGATTAATCGAAATTCTTGTTACGATCCTGACTATCCAATTATCAGAGAAAATCATTCAATTTACAAAATTTCTTATCAAAAAAAAAAAGAAAAAATAGAACAATATCTATGACTAAACTGTACGCCTAAATTATCCCATGTCAGAAACGATCGTTCGCCGGCGAAAATTTGTTCAAATAAGTTATCCACTGATGCTCCCGTAACTTATCAAAAAAATTGCCCCAAAATTGATTTCCAATCGAACCGAATAAAATTATTAAAAACGGGGCTCTCCTAACAGACCAGCTTATGATTTACAAGCAAAATTTATAGGCGAAATCGCTACGTACGTAAAATTCGTACTCTCAGGGAGGAACGCTAAGAAATGAAATAGAACCGAAATTTTCCTGCGCGTTTTCGTACTAGTAGTGACCTTTTCCTGCCATTCTAGTACCGCCTCGTTGAATGACGATCGCGAATTTATTGGTTTAGCCGGTTAAATCGTATTGAAAAATATTCGTTTGCAAGTGATGGCCAGGTGTTAGTGACACTTAACAGGTGTGTTATTTTGTTCATTAATGCCGCGAAAAGTTAATATCTCCGGGGAAGTTTATGATTTTTCGCCTCTCCCATTGCCGACCTCACAAACTGGGCCTGTCCCACAAAGATCTCACAAGGGGAATTTCCCAGGAATCCAGGCCACTCACTTGTTCAGCGGCGTTTCGCGGTTTTCCGCGAAAGTGCCATGTGATGTAGATCGATAGAACTTCAGCGCCCGTACGTTCTGGCCGATTCCAATCTCGTGAGAACGTGGAATTCTCAACGTTTTTTGTGTTTTGGGGCTAGATTGTGTTTTGGGGCTAGATTGTGTTTTGGGTGAATCCTGTCCGAGATCTGTGACCCAGAGGATGTGTTGCGTCGTAACGTCTTCCCCCTGTGTTTGTCGCCGTCATTATCTTCATACCCTATGTCCTCGACTAATGTAGCTTCTTCTCTCTACTTTGAAGTTTCTCTTCAATCCTGTTGCGGCCTCTCCGCGTTTCCTTGGTGCATTGTGGAACCTAAAAGAAGAGAGCAGGCGGCGAGCATTGGGAATTTCTTTTCACGTATAGACAACACATCACAGATAAGATAAGTAATCTTCGCCCATTTTCCAGTGCTCTAATTTATATTTTCTTTTTTATTTTCAGATTGCTCCCAAGGGTCCTAAGCCGGAGAACTGGCATTGACTGAGGAAGTGGGGTACGCTCCATCATTCCGACAGCTTCTGCTTCGTTGGATAGTGCTCTAAGCTTGCGGGCGTGGTGCCGGTTCTGGTTAATTCATCTGCTTTACTATTACCTGAGACATCACAGTGCCCTAGTATCCAGACAAGATGTACCCTACATCGCTCTGATAGTGAATGTAGCTTTAGGCTATTTAGACCATTTATAATTAATGATAGTGTGTTTTTTTTGCAAAAAAGCTCCTTTTTGGAAGTAGGTCCAATTTCAATACATTTTTTTTGTTATTTAAAATTAGTTTTTCCAAACTTTTGACGATTCTACCGAAAAGTACATCTTCTTAGCTTAAAAAAAACTTTAAAACACAAATTCTAAAAAAAAGCACAGTTCGTGAGATATAGCAGTTTGACAATGTTGTGGGGTCAGCTTGCGTGCGCTTCCAAATTCTATACGTAGGGGTGTATTCCGAGGGTTAATTATCGAAATTGCAGTTTTAGCTGCATATATATACAATAAATTAAAAAATGATCGCCGACGAATTTTGTAGAAACATTTATTAGAAGAACTGTGCTCTCCAGTAATTGGGAATTGAGCAATAAGTCAACAAATTACCCGAAATCTATCCGTTGTAAGGATTGGCTATAGAAAGCATGCTAAATAAATCAATCATTAACGTCACATCCACCTTAAATACAGAATCAGAATCATAACCTTAATGGGACTCGACTGAAAGGAAAATTGGTTTAGGATGCTAGGATTGGTTAGGACATATGCTATGGCGCACCGCATAAGCGTCTTAGAAAAAACAAGAATCTAGATTTCAATACGAAATAATTGCATATTACGAGCACTCCGTAGGTTTCACGTTTTGCAAAAATTGTTCATTACCTAACAAAAATTAAAAAGTGAAGAATAAGAATTAAGGAAATATCTTTTGATATTCTAATGATTTATGTATCACATGTCTTTCTTAAAATCTGCGACTTATAAATTCTCTACTAATTTATAAATAGTATATTTTGATATTACATACTGCAAATATATATGGATACTCGACACAATGGTAGTAACTGCAGAGGTATTTGAAAAGGCGTGTACGAAATGTTTTCTAAACATGGACAAATAAGAAAGAACACAACCTCTTCAAAATCATTCAAATAATGGGGATGAGATAAAATAATCCTTTCAATTTACACAAAATTATTTCAGGGCAAAGCGCCAAGTGGCCATCAGAATATGCATGTAGTAACAGAAGACTTAACAAAGATTAATCTACATTCGATATCTCCAATTGATCCCTTATTCGATAATTCGTTTTAAAAGATATGAGTATTAAATATTTTTAATAAAAAAAGCAAATAAACGAATTTGCCGATAATAATACCCGATGGGCCTTCAAAATTTCAAACCTGAAAAAATCGCAATATTGAGAAATAGACGGTTAAAATTGTTTCGTAATAATGACATGTAGTTATGCTTTGCACATCCTCCATCTCAGGGGTGAGTCGAATGCAAGGTCAAGTGCTGCTGGTGTATACGTACACTCGACGAAGAGCACGATGCAATTAGCAGGCCTTTGTCACCTTAGCAGACGCCAGTATTGTCAAATCTCCTCCACGTACCCAGCTATCTACAAGCCATTAACTTCCCCCACTGATGATCCAACACAATCAACTTCTTCCTCTCACCCATAGTCGAACGGACAATACGATCTACTAACTTCAAGAACGGGCGTTACCTCTTGTCTTGCATACAAGACCACCGCATTGATGACAACGTACGCTTGTTGTCACCTCTACGACAAACCTAACTACGTATGTATTGAGCGTAAGACCAGAACCATCGTAATAATCTTTATCCATCAAGAAAGTCTCCCCGCCGACCGACCCTACCATATCGGACGAATTTATCCGATTACTTTCCGATCCCTGCCTTTTCCAAGTTAGGAGCTAGGCACTAGTTGAATAGACAGCTAATTTTAACTATTTCGTCCGACCCAGTTAACTAAGTTGACGCCGAAAGAAAACATCTCCTTTCGATCGCTACCATCCTCCAATGTTCGTGACCTTCTCCTAGCAACACCCTCACACCTTTTTAAATTTAAACTCTTCTTAATCCTTTAATTTCCGTAAAGGTGACTTTGAGAAATTAAAACATGCTCTATAACTCTAATATTGGTTCTATCCCACAACATGTTGAAATCGACTGTGCACTTGTGAGCATCTACACGGAAATATTCGCTTGTTTTACCCAATCTATCCCCTTTCTTCCTCCCAAATATCGCTCATCATCCCATGTATGGTACGACAAAGAATTACGCAACAGGAGATATAAACTTTTTTCCTGTCCAAATTAAAGTCCGACTACTCTATCTATCTAGTAGTCTATACCTCCTTTTACCCCTCTAAACTTGCGCTCGAGAACACCTCTTCGTGCGACCCTAAAATTATCGCCAACCGGTTTTGACACTTCTTCAGGCAATCTTTTAGTGACCATTCTTAAAAATCAATTTATCAATTCTGAACGCACATCCCATCTACAAAAGGTCGTAGTGACTCCAATAACTTTTTCTGTTCCTATCCAACTATTCATCCTATACCACCCCTGTCGCCATCCCGACCCAACAGATCAGACCATCTGGCGGAGAATTTTCCTCTGAGCACCTGCCGTTGTATTACCAAAAAGTTTCCGTACAGGAACCTCAGATGTTTTACTCAGTCTACAGAAATGTGCTCACGACATCTTTGCGTTACGAGTTATTCCCTGATAACTAAACCACCTTCATCAACATCAGACCGCATCAACTGGATTGAATCCGTCCAGCGTAGGTTCATCTGCTTCGCTATACACAAACTTTCGTGGACTAAGAAATTCAATCTTCTGCCTTATAAGAACCGTCTGAAGTTACAGCCCGACATTCTATTTATTTATCAGCTGTTAACTGGTGCTATAGACTGCCTTTCAATTCTGCAATCCTTATTCCTCTCTCTCTTCGAAACCTTTTTTTTTAGGATTTCTTGCGTGACGGTCTCTTTACAATTTTTCTCGCAAACCCTTTAAAATTAACTATAATTGACATATAGACCATTGTTACCAAAACATTTTTCGACAAACATTTATTCAGGAAATGGCAAATATTAGTTATCAAATGTACATTCAGTGGGATGGGAAACAATCGCAAATAGCCTAAGAATCCCACCAAATAACTACGGATCCCAGATTGAGGACTACTGCTCTATACCAATCCCCGTCATTTTAGGTCTGCACCCATTTTCCGGCTCTAATGCCGAACGAACTATGGTCTCTTTGAACTCGTATTCAGAGTGCTATGTAAGCGACCTTACCTCTTTTGACTTCTATTTGAGTCTTCCCGTCACAAAGCCTTATATCTTGATTCCCCCCGATCGTCAATCCGACTTTTTCTAAGCCATCTTATCTCCCTTACCCTTTCCTAGTTTCTAATTAGCTTTAAATTCAATTGTAGTTTAAATTGTAACTTTTATTGTTTTAAATAAATTAGTAGGTTTTTTCTCCTCCTTCTATATTTTAGTCTGCATTGATTTATCTATATAATAATTATTTATTCAGAACTTATTTATAAATAAAAAGCGTCAAGTGGCTCGATTACTTAAATAAGACCCAAAAGGTTTTGAATGTTCTACAATAAATGTTTGTACATAAGGGAAGAATTTAACCTCTGCATAAATAGGTAGAGCACAAAGCGTCCAGTCTAATTGGACTGTGCATCATGGAGGTCGTGCACATGCGCCTCTTTGCGATGGCAAGCAAGGCTCGCGTAAGACGCAGACGAAAGGTTAGTGAAAAGTAACTTAAAGCTACTAAAAGTAGCTTTAATTTAGGAACATTTTTGAGGGAAGTTTATTCATCCTAATCCTGCTGTATCTTCGGATCTTTTTGACCTTGTACTTTGTCTTAACCTGAAAATTATCGCTGATTCCGTATACGTAAGGTCAACAGTGCTTTCCTGCTCAACATTTAACGTCTCAATTTGGACCGCTAGGTTGTGCTAAATCCTTTAAACGTGATGATAACACTTTTAACTGGTTTAGCTTATCTTTTCATCATTTTAAAGTGATCATCCGTAATTTGTTATTTAATAAAGCCACATCTTTAGAAATTTGAGAATTCATTCATAGGCAATGAATACACCAATACACGACTTCGTTCCAAATTAAATAGTATTCATCAATCGATTCTATTTAAACCTTTTGGAGCTGATTATGTTGTGTTCCGACGTAATTGCCACCTGTAGTTGAATGTCTTGACTGGTAGTTTTCTGCATCTGCATTTCTCTTGTAGACGAGACTTCGAGTATATGTCACGTACTTGCCTCATTCATCAATAACCAATCTTATCTGATTAAATTGTTTTCAAGGATTTTAATTTGTTGAACATTGACTGGTCGCCTTCTGACGTTGAGGGTTTACCGGCTTTTTATTATGTGCTTCTGGGTTGATACAATATTGCGATGAATTTTTGAACAGATTCCAAGAGTATTGTATTGATACCTTGCTTGGTTCCTCTGTTCTCGAGGTTTTCACACAATCATTTCTTCTTCTTTCTTTTTTAACAAATCCCTTTTCCTAGCATATAAAGTAGCATAGCTGCAATTTGCTCTCCAAAACTAAGCCCACCTTTAAATGGAATTCGTAAACATACACGAAGATACCATTTTCAGAGCGCTCGTGTGTCGATTCCAAGTGATTCATTTTCCTGCTCTTTTGATGCATGACTTTCATTAAGAATTTTTCCTGAATTTCTTGAATTATTTTTGCTTGATTTTTTCTTTTGAGTTATCTAGACCAATATTACGCGTCCTAACCTAGTGTTCTGAACATTTCATGCATTACTTTAACATATAACTTCTGAAGTCATATTACAAATGGCAGATGTATCAATTTCGTTAATGATCTTGATCTATAGAAATCTCACGGAATATGCGACCGTTTTTATGCATCCAAAGAAATGAAAGAAGTTCTTCTCTATTGTTCACTGCGCATTAGGTCCAACAATATACAATTATATATTTTTTTTTTAATATTGACTTCTTAAAACCTTCATCTATAAAGACAGTGTTAGCTTGGTAATGAATGAATTGAATGAAATCTGCCGTTTGAGTTATAAATGATGTTTGTAATCCCTGATTAATTAAAGCCCGTCCGCTTAATTTCATAAGTTCTGGTGGTTGTTTTGGACTTTATTAAGAGTACTCCTCCATAAAAATTTTGAAAAAAATCGATTTTCTTCTCAAATTTTCACGTTACATCATCTCAAGAATTTTGTGTTCAAATTTCAAGTTAAAATTGTCGAAATTTTAAATCGTACAGGTATAGTTACAGACATTACAGATTAAAGGTAAAACGATCTAATGTTTCTCGATATTTATGTAATCTGATGGAAGATACAAAAAAAAACTTTAAAAGCTTTTTTCTTGAAATTAGTTTTTTCCGTATAGATCCACGGTAACAAGTGCAATTTTAATCCGACTTTCAAAAGTCCTTCACTAGTTTTTTCCTTATGCGATTCGCTACCACATAGACTAAATTCATAAACAAATATGTGTGTGGAAAGTTCATGTTTTGGAAACTTTATTTTCATGATAACCACACTAATCTATTTTAACCCGTTCCGGTCACCGGGGCTCCAAAAAATCCCACCAGTCTTTTCAATAGAAATTTTTCTAAATTTTTTTTCAAGTAAAACGTTAATTTTAGATAAGTAAACAGTTATATCTTCTAAAGAGGGCCTTTTTATGTGTCCACAAATTTTTATGAAGTGAAATCGGAAGTAACTGATAAACAATAAAAGATTTCCTGCGTGGGGTTCTAAGTTGTTATTTGGAGGTGTGACCGCAACGGATTAACAAAAATTTTCAATTTTTTACTTCAAATAATTCTATGAAAAGTTCCATGGGCGCCATTGGTGTCCTCCAAATCATCTAAAAATTGTTAATAAACTTAATAAAAATTTAATAATATACTTCTTTTAAAGTTTTGAATACATGAAACACTCATAACATGGAACACGCCCAAAGGGGTTTTTAAAATAGACAGTGTACATTCCGAAAAAAACAATCCAAAACACAATTCGAGTATTTTTCAGTTATTTCGATGAGAGGGTATTCCCAATGCTGTGACTATCATAGCAGTGTTTCTAAAATTTATTATGCTCTTTGTAAGCCAACCGATGGTGTGAAATTGAATAAATTATTAAATTCATATCTTTAGAAATCATACTGAAACAGTTGCAAGGTCTTTACCTACACATTTTTACATTTCATAGAATCCATAAAAATAAAAATATTTTTTTATTGGCCTCGATTAGTAATTTGCTCAGTTTTTTTTCTGGGTTAGTTTTAATTTTGAGCTTCGATTAAATTGTCTTGAAGGATTTCAAGGAAAGCAGTAGAACCTGCTTTGCAAAATTTAAAACTTCATTAATTGGAATTTCTTTTGGCATGCGGTCGTATGATCTGCAGCTTTTCAACTCCAATTGTGGCAGTGATGGAATCGAGTTGAGATGCACTGAAATTAACTTCCTTCTATTTTTACAGCACCTCTTAATCATGTTATCTAGAGTCGCCTTGTTCTAATTACAAAAACATCTAAATAAATAATTAATTTAACAGTCCCTCTTTTCAGATACGGCTTAAGATATTGCATTTTTCGTTTTTGTTTTGTTTTCATGGATTTTTATGTTAAAAATTTTCAGAAAAGTTCTCCCTAACTTTCAATCGCCCTAAATTAAAGAAAAATAGTTCAGGTAGCGTATTGCTAGCTCCAGATGAATTTGTTCTTTCATCTGTTTTTGATTCTTGAAGAGCTATTAAGAGTATTGTTCATTACCTATTTCAGTTGGATTCGAAACTGTTTTTAGAGCTTCAGTAACGGTAATATTCTCATCACACTTCTGTGCTCCACCATATTTTTAATAACTACTTGGTATACAAGTAAATTATTGGTTCTAACAATCTAGTATTCTAGTCTGACAATCTTTCATAAGTTAATACCACACATGGAAAAATAAAAGCTTTCCACGCAAATTTACACTTTTTTGCCTTAAATGCTGTTACAAGTGAATAGTGTCACCGTCTGCAATTGTGGTTACAATCAGGATGGAATAGCAAAGCTAGATTTCGAGAATCATTTTTGCGATTAGTCTTTAAGTAGTCCTTGTAGAGATAAGAAGAATAATTTAAAGAGATTGTTTTATTTTTTCTAATATAATAAATTTAACTTACATAACGTCATGGAAAGTTATTTTTGATGCAACTTTTAAGAGGAATGTTTAATTAGGAAACCTAAGAGAAGATAATTATAAGCGACTTTTTGTCTACGAATACTAAACACATTTTGTGAAAAAATTAAAAAAAACGTACAAAAGGAACTACATTTATATAGATTACAAAGTATACATTTTTTTGTCTTAGATCAACCATTCTGGAAATAGTAATCCCGCCAATGGGTCGCAACTTTTATGCAGAGCGTTAAATATATTATAATAGCTTTCTTAACTTTTTATTTTTTTTTTTTTTAATGAAAGTTTCTATAAAATAAGTTCAATATATCCTCATCAACATTCCTTTTCGTTTTCTACTTTGGCGAACAAATTTACGATTTTGTGATTTCTTTCTTTTGAGAAAATGGATTAAGGTTTAGTAATAACTTTGTATACGTTGTACATAGTTAATAAATGCAAAAAAGTTTTATTCGTGTGTTTTTAACAATTATTTATCAATTGGCATATTGTACTCTATGTCATCGGCGAGCTGCGGGCATCAGTGCAACCATGGGTCTGAAATCAAAAATTATTGCAAATGTTTAGTTGGCTAAACTAAAATAAACTAGAATAAAAAACATATATGAATTTTTAAAGATTTGGCGCAACGTGAAAATGGAAAAAAAACGGTCAGAGTTTTTAAAAAATTTTTTAATGATTGTAGTCCACTTTATATAACCATATTTTGCGTAGATTTTAAGCCCAAAGAATTAGAAAAATAAAATAGGAAAATCTGCGTTCTTCATACCATACTTCAAAATCTACATCGTTTTAACTTTCCTAGTAACTATAAGATTGGAAAAATCGAGATTTCACTATCAAATTATTGGGGTATTTACCACTTAGAGTAACGTAATAACGAGAAACCTCCTTACTCCTGAAACACTGTGATGGGAGGGTTCGTTTTCCGCTTCTGCATTATTTAATCTCTGTTTAGATATAGCATTTCTGGAAGTATTTCCAAAAATAGCTTACCAGGTAATCTATGCATGCCAGGTATTCTATGCATGAATAATACACACTCACATTTAGTTCTTGATCCAAGTCTATAAGTCCTCAAAATAAAATATCCAACTCCAAGTAAACGAATTACGAGAACTATTCGTAGAAATTCACTTCACCCTTTACACTGTAATGCTTTTTGAAGCAGAATTAGTCGAAAGGGAGTATATGATATAAGACCCGTCCTCCACTGGATCGATCAATACTTCGAAATTGCTATCATTTTTTTTATTTTCTACCAATGTACTAGCGAAAGACACATCGATTTCATTGATATGACCATTGCCATAAAATTTCACTTCTATTTTGTTTTTTTCTGCATCGACTAAAGTCTCTTTTATTTTGCTTCGTAGATTGATGCATGCGAGAGCCATACGCACATCGTAACAGGTACATAAAATTGTTGAAACGCACTCTCAGAAAACGTATTTCACTGTGTTGTCTCCCACATATCCCCGCTTGCACATTTTCTTTTATTTATTTATTTTTCTTCCTCTACTTGTCTTCACCAGTTACTACTTGCTCGTTATCTTGAGATGCTTCGTATGAATGGTAGCATTTAGGTTTCAATTTAGTGGCGTATTTTTACCTAATTACGTGAAGGATTGGTCTAAGGATTGGTTTCGTTAATATTAAGAAGTGACTGGCAATTCGTGGGATATTCTTAGAAATGAAATGGAAAAAGTATATCAGAATCGATTGATGTTTTCTGGGTGAACACATCGTCAATAGACAGTTCAGAAATTCAGATTTCAATGTCCAACCACAAGCATATCAAAAGCACGAAGATGTTAGAGGACTTGATTTTAATAAAGACCATCAGCATTGTGTGTGCAAAAGGAGAAATATATGTGCAGCGATTCAAGGATCGTGCAGAAAGAAAAAACCAGCCTTACAGATTATCAAAACTACAGAACAGTATTCGAAGACACCCGACAGCAGCCTACACTCCACAGCAAAATGGAGTTGCTGAAAGAGCCAATCGAGCTTTAGTCGAAATAGCTAGATGCCTAGTGCTAGTGCTAGTGGGTCGAAGCTATAAGCACCACCGCTTACCTACGTAATCGATCACCATTTAAAGCTTTAGACAATAAAACTCCATTCGAACAATGAAGTGGAAAGGTATCTTCTATTGATCAACCCAGGGCAAGGAGTATTACATGGTTGAATACTCACAAGAAGCACAGGCCTATCGCCCATTTGATAAATCCACACGCGAAATCATAACAAGGCGAGACCGTAATATTTTGAGGATATCTACCACAAAAACGATAATCAATATTATGACTACATTATGTCCCGCACCACAAAAGGTGAGGATTATAATGTCGGAGAGTCTCCAGAAAAGGAACAAGAGCGGCAATTGTTGACTACTACAGCTGATCTAATATACATTGAAAATGATTTTATATTAGAACATGATGAAAGTGAGAAAGACGGGATAGCGATATTCGAATTCCGGCATTTAATACCTCTAATCCTAGCCGAGAATCTGGACAATCTCGAATTGTACGGAGTGGAAAACATGAGGGAGTACAGAAAGAGTTTAAGAACGTAGAAGGTTTAGGGACAGTTGCTCAATTTACTTATACTGCGCAGATTCCAGAATCATGTGAAGAAGCAACAGATTCTAAGGAATCAGAGAAATGATTGGCCGGGATAAAAACTGAAGATTATGCAGCACAAGACGCGGGATTTAGTAGACTTAACTGAAGGGAAGAGGCCAATAAGCTGTAAATTAATACTTAGCGTTAAGCGAGACTCATCAGATAATATAGAACGTTATAATACCAGATTTGCTGCGAGGGGGAACACAACGTGGATTATCATGAAACATTTGACCCTGTCATGAGAAGTGAATCTATTCGATTAGTTTTAGATTTTGTGGCGCAATACAAACTCTTCGTACATCATATTGATGTTACCTTGGCCTTTTTGAACGGTGAACTAAATGAAGACGGATTCGCCAGTAAAAGGACGCCACTTAATAGATGGTCTCAAGCAGGCTGAACGGCATTGGAGTAAAAAATTCAATTTCGACATTCTTAAAAGCATCTTTAAGAGATGTAATGGTGACTGCTGTATTTACACAGGGAAAAATAGCCAGGATCTGTGTCTAATTACTGCCTAGATCGATGGCATTTTAATAGCGACAAACAAGACAAAGACGATGATTGAGTTGAAGAAATTGGTTAGTTCAGAGTTAAATACGGTTGATAAGGGCGCGCTATCATTCTACATCGGTATGCAAGTGAAACGAGAAAATGACAATGGAGCAATAAGAATTTATCAAAAAATATCCCTGACTTTTTAAAAAAGTACAAAATGACAAACTGCAGACTGCAAATTGGTTCGTAGCTTTCAAAATGTACTAATGGAGACAAAATGTTTCAAAATGTCCTAATATAGAGCAATATATGGCAGCAACGACCGAACTGCGTCCACAACAGTAGGTAGCCCCATCTTGTGAGAATCAAAAAGCAGCCTCGGTGGTAGTACAGAAACTGAATATATGGCTCTCTTGGAGGCATTCAAAGAGGCAATGTATTTGACCAACTTCATTCATGAACTTGGTTTTGGTGATCTAGTGAAGAATCCCATCAACATCGCAACTAAGGAGCGCAACAATTAATATGAAATTCGACTCATCATTCACGTAGTATGTAGGCATATTAGGTATCACTTTGTACGTCAGGTGAGATAAGAAGAAAAAATTGTACTAAGTTATGTACCTACTCAGAACATGATTGCGGAAGTCTTCATAAAAATTTGATCAAAACATAAATATATATATTCTTAAAGATTGCACTTTAAGAATACGTGGTTAAAATTAAATCAAGTTAAAATTAGAGGAATCATTCGAGTTACAGCCTGACGATTAACTGTAAGTAATATCAAAATTTTAAACGCGTTTTTCTCGAAATTACTTTTTTCAAGTTGGTGGAAGTTCTGTACAAGTTCCAAGTGAGATCGACATGGTCTTGGTCTTAAAATTTTCAGAATCGCTGCTTCTACAAAGTGAACTAGAATAAAACAAAATACTGAAAACTTCTTTTTTTATAAATAAATAATTAAAAATTTTTGGTAAAAAAATGTTTTTTTTAATGACCGTAACTCACTCAACAAATTTTGTAACTATTTTATTCTATTTCAAAAGAAGCGCAGACCTCTACAGATTACAAAACAATTTGCTTTTTTTCACTTTTGAGCTTTTGAGCCCCTTCGGCTCTCCCACCTCGTGTATTGCTGTGATCGATGTCGCGATTTTTTTAAATGTATTATAAAGGCATATTTAGATGTATATCGAATTTTATCTTTAATTGTTTCTTTTCTACACGACGGTATTTCTAGAATGCGTTTCGTTAATTGTAATTAAGATAGCAGTACTCATTGTTTGGACATATTCACAGAATGAGAAAATCGTCCATCTCTTTTGACAAATAAGAAAAAAAACAACTTAGTAAGAATAAATTGCAACGAGAACATTAGAATGATATCTATAACAGGCACACACAAACTATAAAATATTCCAATTGTGTTCTGTTTAATTTTATTAAAGAAGCATTAAATGTGTGGGCCTTCCATTACCATGAGTTTGTAGTAAACGTAACGACTGGACTATAAAAAAAAGAATAATCTAGCGACACTATTTACGGATTTTGTTGACAAATAAACTGTTCATTTGGTCCGTTCACTAACTAAAGGACAGACTGATTAATACAAGCAAGGAGTGTCAACTACCTCCACGTGGTACACCCCAGGTAATGTTGATGCCGATGGTACTTACTTTTTTTTATAACACATGCATATTTACAACATATTCCCACGAATTCTTTAACACTTTATCGAAAGGGCGATTTTCAGATGAACAATGACTTGTTACTGTGACGATTTTTATAAAACGGAAAAACATTGATAGTTTTCTTCAAATTCTTGTATATTTTGATATAATTCAAATATTATAATAAAAATTTAAGGACATATTAAAAAGGTTCTGATTATAATTTGTAGAAAGTAAGAGTCATTTTGCAAATCATTAAAGTCAGAAATATCTAATAATATCTGCACCATTTCCTTCTAAAAATATATTTCGTTCTTTTTTATCCATTTGTTTTAGGGGTTTACATTTGAAATAAGAAAAAAACAAGAAACTGTCAGTATAACTATAATTAATAATTACTTGATAGTGAAATTCAAAGCGGTTTCAAAGCGACTTCACATCATAATATGATTCATTTTCGCAGGACACCAATTGGCATCTCAGGTAGATAACAGCATTAGTTAGGACGCAAGTTGATGAAGTGTTAATACACTTTAATACATACACATTAACGAACATACACGTATAGGGTCACCTAATGCTAGTGAGAAAAACTGCCGTTCAGATATTTCTTTAAAAAAAAGCGCTCGGACAAGTTTTAATTTCAATGGGGACACATTTTGCTCATATTTTTCATTTATCAATTTTAGCCCCTAAGTGGGGCCGAGATTTATACCTAAAATATCAATTGGAGGAGATCAAGTAGCACCTCATTTGAATGCTCACCTTTTTAATTTGGTCTATTTGTTCTTGAAAAATCGCACTTCACACTTAAGAGCTACAGTTTTCGTCTTTGTTTAAATAACATCGCACTTCACACTTAAGAGCTACAGTTTTTGTCTTTGTTTAAATAACATGAATTTATTTAATTTTGATTCTATTGTAATAATTCTACAATAATAACTGTTTTTGTAATAGTTAAATAATCTTCGTTACGTTTATTGTCCAATACAAAGCAGGAAACGTTTTTGGTTTTTATTTTCTGGAAAACAAAACAATTGCAAACAAAATAAATTGGAAATAACAAAGCAATAAATAACTATAACAATAAACAGTTCAACAATACTTTTTCATGGTAAACTTTATTTTTTTAACATTAAAAACATTACATGCATGGATTAAAACATTCCATTGTACAAAATTATTATTATTAGCAAAATTATTGTCATATTTATGCAACGATTAAAACTTCTAAGTTTAAAACGATGCCAAGAATAGTAATGATCTTTGCAAGTAGCTTAATTTTTTTTTTTTTTGTTGAGCCAACAGAGGTGCAAACAAATTGTAAAGAAATTATCACATAAAGTATTCAATTTCTCGATTTGATACCTTTAAATCCCCATACAGACATTGGTTCAGTATCGCAACATCGAGAGGTCGAGAATTTCTACTGTGCATGTACCACGTGTTGTGTCGCTCGGAATCAAAAATATTCATCTTACAATGGGAGCTGTATACATGCCAAATTCTGTTTTTCTAATTCACACAGTAGCTCAATTATCATTTAAAAAGAAAAATGTTGTCAATATCTCTTACCCGTTTTTTTCAATTTCTGCATTCGAAATATACATATGGGAAAAAATCCTATTGAGATTAATTGACTTTTGGTACAAATGTATTTTAGTTGTCATCTAAAAGTTCTTCGATCTCTGATACTGAAACATCTAAACTGTTCCACATTTTGAAATGTGTGATCATCTTAGATTTGTCCAGCAAAAAGAGCCTATATTTCAATTGTGACGACTTTAATAACTAAGTTTGACTACATCCAGTATATTTCTGTCCCACCCCTTTTTATGTATGTATATGTAACTCTTCATACTGTACGATCGATAACGTTAAGTTCTTTTTACTTTTATTTATTTATTTTTATTTTTTTCAACAAGATCACACCGGGCATTTTTCTACATATTTGCCATATTTATGTTGAATTTATTTGGCCAAAATCACAAATAGGTTTCGTCCTATTACCAAACAAAAGTGGTCGCGTGACAGAGGATCATAGATTTTATCGCTCGAATTTTAAAGTAAAAACATACTTATTAATATTTTTACTTTATTATTAAATCACACTAACATCTGTTTAGTAAATTAATATTATTTTTTATTGATTGAGTTTAGAGAGATTTTAGCGGTTAAGTTTAATTTAAATGGAAATCGTCTTCCACGCGACCACTCCAAGATTAAATTAGATAGCATTCATTACTTACCATAATCGTTATCGAAGTTGAAATCATCATCGGAATCTATAAGTATGTTGTCATACATCCAGTTTTCATAGAATTCATCATCATCGTCATCTTCATCGTAATCATCATAAAGCACATCGAAACATACGCCATACTCACAAAATTTAAATGAGAGTTGCAATAAGGAAGAAATCTCCTTGTATTTTTTGGCCTGAAAAGAATATTTGTTAAAAAATATTAAACCAGTACTAAAATGTGTGTGTAATATTTCGTTATAAAAGTATGGCAAATATTTTCAGCGATTCTAAATAAAAATTTGTTTTGAATTCAATCCGTATAAAGTTAAGCAATTGCTTGTGGAGTAACTAAAGATCATGTAGACACCGGTGCCTAACATTTATCATGTATTTTTACAAATACCAAGTAAAACCATTTTTAATTATTTTATCTTTGTGCTCATATTTAATTATTTTATCAAAACAAAACTGTACTTAAGAGAAACTACATTTCAGAATGGTGTATATATAAATTTTATGTATTTATGCACGGCCCACATACACGTAGGACCATTTTAGCTGCAAGACCACTCGCTTGCTTCAAAAATCGAAAAAATACTTATCTCAATTCTTAAATTACTTATTGATCTTAGAAATTTAAATATTTTTCCCGAATTTTCATGCAACTAACTGATTTTTATATTTAAATGAAATTTTAAATAACGATTCATTTATAACACTTCAGCTTAAAAAGAGTTAAAACAATTTACTACTTTTCTCATGTTTTGTCCCAGAATAGTGTATATCAAATATTCACTACGTTATACAAAACCAAACATATGTAATTAAGTCATTTTCATCGTCATTTACATGGAAAATATTCTAAACTTATTTTCTAAAGACCAATAATAACACAAGCTAATTCTTAAAGAGTTTGCAATACTTTGACATTTTCAGCGGACTCGTTTTGTACACTAATTTTATTCCAGCTTATCCGATCAATTTTCTCAGTAAATACGTATAACCATTACAAATATAAATGATAAATTATGTTTTTAATTTTATAATAAGCATTATTACAACAATTTCGTTCTTATGGTTCCTAGCAACATTTTTCAAATTCGCTCATAAGGGCCTTCGTTCGGATAATGCCTCATCCTCTCTCCATTTGGTGACCTGCACATGCACACAGAGATATTGAAAAAGAAATAAGTGAAAAATTTCTTTTACACTGCTTATTTGCAAGTCACTATCAATTTCCCAGAATTATTAACGAGCTTTAATACATCGGTCGCGGTAAGTCGTTTTTCCATACTTTGCATGATCGTACTAATTGTGATAACAACAAACTCGATGTACAGCTCTACTAATTTCCATTCAAAACATATCATGAAAAGCTACTTTCATTAAAGTTTTTTGAGGAGGATCCACAGGGAATCGTTAGAAACATATGGTTAAAACCATAACTTAATCCAAAGTAGTAGATGGATGGGCCGAAAAAGACACTGTACTGGCGTTTCTCAAAGTTGGATAAAGTCCAGGAAATGAGACGTGACTGAAAGCCAAGGAGGTGACTTCGTCACCGCTTTCCATGGCAAAAAGGGTTGTGGAGGCAAAGTCAGTCAACCTCACTAATTTTGCCTCCAAAACCCATTGTTGAAATAAGAGAAAGTATACTTGCAATGGAAGAGCAAAGAGTTGTAGATTAATATTTCAAAGAATTCGGGTATTCGAGGCAGTTTGGCAACATGTCGGAGAAGTCATTCTTACAGCCCCTTTTATGGATGGAAATAACGAATGAATTTTTCCATAACTGTGAGATGGAAAGACGGAAAAGGAAAGTGGAAAGAGGTTGAGCTAGCAGGTGTACACATATCTTCAATATGATAACTGGAAGGCCGTCGGGAGCAAGATTAAAAGCATCGTCCAATTCAGTAATTTTTTGGGCAACAGGGGGAAAGCTCACAATCGAAATGACTGTAATTAGGTTGATTTCGGCGAGGACATGGATGTCATGTGGAGAGCAGGAGAACATTAGATGTTTTTGTATGAACAGGTTCTGTTTTGTTCATTGCTTTATTGGTTTTTATTTCTTTAAATAATAGTTACCTAATAGTTTTCCTCTAATCAATTAAGAAAAAAATACCATAAAAACCACCTTGTGTAGAAACCCTATTAGGGTGGAGGCTTGCGTTAAAATCCCTTTACGAATTTATGCACCATATACATTGTTCTAAGCCTATTTGAAAACTACAAAGAACTTGACACTATTGTTATAGAATCAGAGGTTAACGACAGGTTATATTTATTTTACTAATTATACTCACTGCTACAATGTGTTTTTAATTATCAGTCGCTTGAAAGAGTAGTAAAACATCATTCCATCTCAAAGAATCAATATTTTATATAATTCTTACACATGGGATATTATTTCTGCAAAATTCAATATTATGCAAACTTAACCAGCTCAAGTTAAATCATTTCCAATGTTAAACTGTTCTGTTTCAGAAACAAAAAGAAAGGGGTCGAAATTCTATATTAGAAAGAAATAGTGTATTTAAATGAAAAAAATATTTTTTTCTCTTCAAATATACACATCGAGTTTGAATCTTTCATTATAAATTTATTAAATTTGATTTCAAAAAGAAATTTTACAAAGCCGATCTGGAATCTCCATCTAAAAGTGCTAAATATTTATAAAAACACAACAAGAATACATACCTCAATAATTGTTGGTGGGATGCTTGTATTTCCGACATATAGCACACATCGCGTTGTTCTTTGCGCTTCCTTCATTTTTTCAATAATGGCATCTATTGTAAATTCATTAAAACATCGGCAGCTAGATATGTCGACGTGTTCAAGTTTATTTGGTTTCTCAAAGAGATTTTCCAAGCCACGACAACTTATTGCCGTGCAGCCAGCTATATTAAGGCTTTTTAACTCTGGCAAAGCAGATATTTCTTTCAAATATTCATCGTCCAAACCAATATCACGTACAATTCCCAACTTCCTTAAGTTTCTCATTGACAATATAAAATTCTTCTTCGTTTCATTCAAAGTATTTCCAAGCATTACTAATGTTTCTAAACTTGTGCCTTTGTTTTTGGATAAATCCTCGAATAAACTATCTTGGGGAGTGCGAATACTAAAAATGGTGAGCTTTTTCAAGTTCTTAAGATATGCTATGGAATTTAGCTCGTCTGTCGAATAGAATGTGCTTATCACGAGTTCCTCCAAATTGTCCTGGGCAGCCAACTCGATAAAATTTTCTCTGTTTAAACGATCGCAACGACGTATATTCAAAGATATTAATCGACGATTTCGTGAACAAAGAGCGAAAAAGGGCTTTGATTGTATATTGACACAATTACTGAGATTTAAATAAGTTAGTTTTGGAAAATCAGCTAAATATCGTCCTGTTAATTCACAGTTGCCACTTACATCAAGATATTCAAGTTCACGTAACTTAGATAAATGTAAGCATGCAGTGTCAGTTATGGAGCAATCTCTTAATTCGATTTTCGTAAGATTCCTTAAAGATTTACTTAAACGTCGATAGAAACCATTTTGACTCCTGACAAAATTCATTTCCAACGAACGAATCTCACGACAAGAATTAACAATTAAATTGAGGCACCGAGAATTGTTAGCTGAAATCTCCGAGTCATCTATATGAACTTCTTGAATAAGGTGGCCGACGACAAAACAAATTTGTCTTATTTCCATGAGAGTTAAATTCTCTTCTGCATTTATAAATAGAGCCTTTTTCTTGCGAAATATCATTTCAAAAATATTTTTGAATCGCTCACATAATGTAGATAACGAAACTTGTTGTTTTAATGTTAGGAAGGAAAATATATGCAATAAACAGTCATCGTTTAGCATTAATATTGAATTTGTATCTAATTCTATTGATAATCTCTCCGCTTGTTTTGGCTGTTTCCAACTATCTGCTGGTTTAATTTTAATGCGGCAATGATTGATGATATGCTGTTTATAATTTAGCGCACTGAAATAAATGAAAAAAAATTGAAAATCTCTATTTATTACATGTAAATATATACATTATATATGTATACAAAAAATTTTTGTGTAACTTGGCACGCATTCTCGAACTGTGTTAAAATGAAACCATCACAATTGGCAAAACACGATACCCTAAAACACTGCTTGAAAAAAGTCTCGTATATGACGATAAGAGTTTAGAAAATGGATATATTTTTCCAAAAAGGATATTCTAAATAAAGGTTAAAAGTTTCCCATAGCAATGACAAAAAAATATTTAACAAATACTATAACTTGCAAAAGTGTAATCAAGAGACCTCAAGGAATCGATTGGCATGGGAGAAGTAAGTCTAAAATGAATACCCCGCCTAAATTGGGTAAACCTTTGAATTTGTGTGTCTTAAGCCTTAGTGAGAATATTTGATCGCAGAACGATCAACCTACCGCAGACTAATCACAAGCTGTTGACTTGCTACACTGGCAAGGTAAGAGGAAAAATTTTTTTGCTACTTACACTAAAATTTATTCAGGTATATTAGTCTCAAATACTCGAAAATTGTGTGTGCTATGTTCTCAAAAGGTTTATGTTATTATTTTGCAATAAATTGTTGTTTTATTTTAAGGAAAAATTGTGGCACTATTTGTTTTAATTTTGAGACAATAAATCGCTCTCGGTCAAAGCGGGTAGGGGTAAAGCGAGCAACCCAGTCTTGAACTCTAAATACTGTCAGAGGGGTGATATGTGTAAAGAATAAGCATGTGATTTTATAATTTATATTACATTGACACTACTTTAATAGCAATAACACAAAGATTAAGTATAATTGAGACTGAAAAATTAAGCCTTAGACTGAATTTTGTGGTTGTGATCGTAATGAAAAACTGAAAGAATTAATAGAAGTACAAATTGTTGTATGCTTATATATCAAGTTAATTTAATTTATTAATTAATTTTAAGAAAATTTTACGTACAAAACGGGTAATTCAGAGTTTAGTTTTTTTTTTGTTTTTAAATACTTAGTGAAGAAAGTATGTTTGTTTTTAACTTTATATAAATGCAGGAAAAAGGAGTGAAAATACTTAATGTTAACGTACAATAGCCGTCATATTATTATTACAAGTATAAAAAAACCATATGAAACGTACTTCAGTTGTAAATGTATATTCCTCTGAATTCCTCAGTATTCTTGAAAACATGAAATGAAAAAATTTTGTTTTCTTCTTTTATATTTTAAATATAAATAATATATTGCCTTGATGCATTACAATTGCTTTTGTTTAAGCTATGTTAGACCATTCTTTTTATAAAAATTTCATCACCACTTGTTCGTTTTAATAGTTTTAGTCAATTTTTGTTTAGTTACGTGATGTATTTATTATGAATAATTCAAATATGGTTTTTATTGTGAGTATTTTATAGTACAAAAAAGCTAATTGCGTTCGTACTTATCCTTAAAGTTTGCATATTTCCCGTACGAAATTCTAAAGTTTCTAGACAATACTCAATTTTAATTAGCTTGATACACGTTTTCATTACAAAATTCATTCCATTGTCGTATTCCATAAAAAGCACCAATCCTTCCAAAATAGTGCAAACAAAAAAGGTAATCGAAGACAGTGATTTTGCAATTCTACCAATTTACAATTCCAGTTTTTGCTACTCCAAACAAAAAGAAAAAAAAAAAAAAAAAACGAAATACAGTTGGTAAATAATATAATTTGTGTAACAGCTTTTCTTGTAGAATTAATAAAATATCTATAAATAGAAAACAATAAACTATCAACATACGTAATATTGTATATCTCAGAGCAAACAAAAATAGTCTTTGTCGACTTCCATCCCCTAACAATAGACGGTTACCCTTAGCAATCACGTGCAATGAAGTCCAACCATCTTTACTTTTAGCATTAATATCACTACCACTTTCAACAAGACACCTTACTGTCTTTAAGTTCGGGTGCTGCCCAGTGCAATGGCGTCAGATTATTATTACCTTTAGCATTAACATCAGCACCTTGTTCTACAAAGTATCTTACCACATCAACTTTTCCCATGCCCCATGTAATGGAGTATCACCATATCCGTCTTTGATATTAATATCAATTCCTTTACCAATCAGGTACTTTACTGCATCTAGTTTCACAAACCTAATAGCCTCATGTAACATAGTTTTGCTATTGCTGTACTTAGCGCTAACATCAACACCCATACCTTTTTCTTTTATAAGGTATCCTGCTACATCAAAATTTTCACTTTCAACGGCCCAGTACAACACAGTCCAGCCATAATTATCTTCAATACCAACACTAGCACCCCTCAAAATCAATTATTATTAAATATTACCCTCAATATTCCCGACAAAAGAAATATGTTTAAACGAATGCGGTATTCTTATGAACCGAAAATTGTAAAAAAATACTGTTCAACGGGCTTCAATGACGTTCAACAATGTTCAATAAACTTCAGCAGTATTCAAATATGCTTCATAACGCTCAATAACAATCTTTAGTTATGCTCAATACAATTCAATAATATTCAACAGTGCTTAACAGCATTCAATAATACACCCCTTTATTCAAAACGGAAACTTTCAATCATTAAATTATGAATTCTAATGATTAAGATGTTTCTGCAGATACCAATATTGTAGCAGTGTTTTGAAAATATAAAAAAAACAAAGTAGAAAATAGAGGGCAGGCATAGTGAGATGATAAAATTCTAATTTGACTAACTGAAATCTTTCTGTGGATACGCGTATTGCTAGAGTACTGAATATTTACAACTTAAGGAGGTATTTTCATGACAATGGTCCAAAGTAGGCAAATTAAGGCTTTTTAAAATAAGAAAAAAAAAAACGGTTAGAAATTCTACAGTTTTCCTAGTATTTTTATTATCATTTGTAAGTAAGTTGTCAAATTTTCATTAAGAAATATCAATAAATATAGACTTTATTGAAACAGAAAGTGGACTGAAAAATTTTAGATGGTCCATATGGTCCCATGATAATTTGAGTTGTCATCATCTGAAATAAATAAAAAATAATAATAATAATCAGGTGACCACGTTGAACAAAGTAGTGACTTGTTAAAAACAAATTTTCGATTTTTACTAATTTTATTCTTCATTTAAGAACTAAAAAAGTAGTAAATATTACGGGATTATTATACTCATATTGTAAGTTCAAACGAGAGAGAGATTAATGAAAAAGATGAAATTTGATTCAGATAAATCTGTTAGTTAGCTTTTGAGAATGGAAATGTTTAGAAAAAAATAATTCGAGGCACTAAACTTTACTACTATTTAAATTAAAGAATTAAAAAACAATTAAATAATGATTTATCATTAGGGGATTTAAAACGCCTAACACCAGAAAAACTACTTTATTTCAACTAGCTGTTGCGACTTCGTCCGGGTGGAATTAGAAAGATTGGGATACTATTTTATATCTGCAGAAAAGTATTACATACTGAGTATAAATGGTATTTCTTTGTAGACAATGTTGCTCGGCTCCTAGGTGGGCTTACTCTAGAGAAACTACATAAAACTAACCGTGTGAAAAGAAATTCTCCTTTAAGTCCTCCCTGGCTAACTTTAGAGTCTGTCTTAAAAGGGAAATCTGACGGTATTAATGGTATTCGTGACATGAATATCGATTCCTCTCGAATACATTCGGACATGAGCGCTTACCTACAGCTTTGTGGTGTTACAGAGCTTGGGTAGGCATAGGTTCCGAAGCAACAAAAGACATCTATTATAAACTTCATTTACAAATTATTTTGCATTACCACCCCGTTTTGTCTCCACTTAACGTCTGAAGTGTTATGCTAAATTATTTTTGTGTTTTTCCCAAAACCTAATTGGACTGGAGAAGTGACAAAGTGTCAACATTATTATGACTTCGAACATTGTAAAAGGTGACTGACACTTCCAATGTTTGTTTGCCGATTGGGAAAAACATACTCACAATTTTCATCATTTAGTGCAATGTTGGACGCAAAAATAGGTGCGGATTACAGTACTCAAAGTTATTCAGGTGTACTCTCACCAGCACATGTTCTCTTTTTACTCCGAGCCAACGATCGAGATCAATCCCTCTTTTATTTCTTTCAAATTTATTAATATACATAGTACGAAGGAACCTCATGTTGCAATAATGTTTTGGCACATCGTCTATTCGACAAAGGCCAAAAATGTTATCTGTGCTGGAGTGCAGACTCTTTCGAGAAAGATATTAGAAGTGAAATAAACGTGTTAATCATTTTTTAAGTGAATAGCGATATGAAACAGTAGGAAATTTCTTACGTTCCTGCGAAAGACAGAATTCTTCACACCGTTTCAGAACTGCTAATATAACGCCCACTATCTTATATTTTTATCTCCTCTTATTCATTTTTTATCTAGGTCAAAGTTTTTTGTTAACATATTTACATATTTATTTCACAGATTTTACGGAGTCGCAATGTTCTACTTTGATATGCGAACGTGCGTGAGAGTACTGGGTTATAACGCATCCCCCGCATTATACAAATCCAGATCCTTGATTTTAACCATGAAGCCACCGTCAGCTCTAGATTATCCGATATTCATCGTCACATATTTGTGTGTCTTTACGAAGAAACCTAGCATATCTTTTAGTGCATATGTTACCTTGCATACAAGGAGAATTAAAATTAAGCTACGACAAGCATCGCACATCATATTAGATTTAACAATTTTATATAATACAAGTACAATCTTGTAGAGAATTAGATATTTCTGCACATATCATGTCGTCCTGTCTGAAGAAATACGTTGGGAAAGCAACAAAAGGCTATGAATATAGAGACTATGTTTTGCCATTCAGCAGAATATATAACATACAACAATGAACTTCCTACAGTATCTCTCAAATGAATGTAGCCGTCCGCGCGAATTTCAGTTTTTAAGTTTTATTTTGTTTTGTTTACCAAAAAAAGCATTTCTAACAATATTTCGCGAGCAATTTTCATAATAATTAATAATATTCACAATAGCAGAGACAGTTTTTATCGCTAACATGAAAAAAGCTTTTGATGAAGTATAGCTGAATACTGAAACAGAGATGGGTGTTTTAGAGTATGACATGGTAAAAGCGAAGTTTCACGTCGTTATTAGGAATCCGTACGATTATGGGGAAGTATTCTAGAAAAGTTCTTTACTTGTATATAAAATCCAGAATATGTATGAAATATAACATCAATGAAAAAACTATGACACCTATCGAATTTGAACCGTGCCTGAAAGAAAACATTGGAATTTCTCAACGATCTAAAAGCCTCCACAACTTCAAATATGCCAACTAAATTCGATATAGAACTCCCAGACTTTTAGTCATATTGTGAATACAAAATCGCATGAAGACTTTGTCATCAAAGAGTTGGAATGTGTTCTCCAACGTATGTATAATAAGCATATGGTTAAAGAAGAAACTAACTATTTTAGAAAAAGAGAAGGAAAAAACTTCGAAAAACTCAAGGCGAAGCTAAGAAACCAAACGCCATAGGCAAGAAAAAAGCAGTACCTCCAAAAGCGACAAAATTAGCCTTAAAACGTATGAGAAAAATGTCCGCTTTCTATTCTTTAGCCATCCAAAGACATCAGGACTCGATTGACGACATGCAAAAACAATTTTAGCTACATTTTATCACAAAATCTCGACCAATGAGAAACCTCGCCACAAGTATTACAATCCAAGTTGGTGTAAATACTTGCAGAATACTGCTGAAAATAAGCCTTACACTCAAAACCGAACTCTGGAGGCAATTGTTCAACAATTAATCCGAAATTACGAATAAACTGATGGTATAAAATCAAAGCCGAAATTGACTTGCTTGTTCCTTTTTATTAAATGACTTTAACACAAATGTTTCTAGGCGCGATCTCCCGATTATTTCTTTTACCACACAACACTCGATTTTCTGGAGTAGAGTTTTAACTAAGTCAACTCCTTCTGTGGTACACTACTCGCTGCTTGCTGCTCTAGGCTGGACTCTGGATTTTACCTGTCAGCTTCAGACATCAACTTTTGACTGCCCTGGAGTTTCCAAACCAGAGCACTACGACCGAATTCGGACTGACTTTCGGTTGATTTTGGCTTTTTCCCTAAGCACTTGCAATGTGTGCATTCGAAGTCACTTAAAATTGCTTCAAATGCGGAGCTATGGGAATCGCCCACAGGTATGTCGACGTCGGAGCGCAACCCGATCACGCAGCCTGTGCAGCTGGATTGTTAGTGTACTTAAGTACATTTTCGTGGCACTTAAGTTCGTTTGTTATGCATGGCCGATGCACGGCCGTAACAGACTCTGGCCGATAGGCAGCTAGCTGTTGTGAGCTTTACTCACTCATAAAGATAACAAACGACTTTCTTAGGAAGGATCATATTATAATTATTATTTAAATTAAGAAAGCAAAAATGTACACAGAAACAGAGTATGCCCTGTACCAAAAACTCTACTTCGCACACAAAAGGTATTAATATTCGACCCGCCTTTCTGTAAGAAGGTATTAAGACCCTACCCGCAGATATCTAGTGCGTTAATAAAAAAAACCTATCGTACATTTTCACACTTTAGTTGCATATTTCAAGCATTTTTTATGCATATATCAGCCTTTTTATGTTGCATATAATCCGGTCATTAGTAATGACAAATCATTAAATTGTTCCTCAGTTAGTTTTATGATTGAGGTCCAACTCGGAATCCTAATCTTTAAAACCCCGCCTTAAACTAGCACAGTTAATGGCTAAGTGGAGTGACACTTTATGAGTATAAGACTTCACGACACTTTATGAGTATAACTTTTCAATACATTCAAGCCCACAAAAAAAGGCTTAAGGAGCTATTTAACCAATTTCGGTGTAACTATTATACAATCATTTTCATTATAACAACCTCTGCTATAAGGTTTCTTGCATACTGTGTACGATAATTTATGCCATTTATCAATGATATATGGAACACACCCATTCGTGGGCGTTAAGGTTAGGTAGATGGGACTCGTGTAGGCAAGTGAAAATTAGAAAAATATCTCATTTCAATATTTACATTTCAAAATTAGCACGTTTAGCATATGACTCGCCGATGCGATGCCTGCAAGCATGTCCGCACGGTGTGTTTGAATGGGGGCGTAGTAGTGTAGGGACTGGAGTGCTTCAGATCTGCTTGCTAAATCTCACTCTCCTTTCTTTTGGAAGAAGTAACATAGTGGAGGAAGTAATATCACATAGTTGAAGAAGTATATTTGCTATGTTGAGTTCAAATAAATCGATAACGATAAATGTTAATCTGGGTACTAGAAGTTGAAGAAGGATATTTGCTATATTGAGTTCAAATAATCGATAACGATAAATGTTAATCTGGGTACTAGAAGTTGAAGAAGGATATTTGCTATGTTGAGTTCAAATAATCGATAACGATAAATGTTAATCTGGGTACTAGAATGTTTTGTGTCTGACAAGTGACTTTGTTTTCCCTCATCTTGAATCCCACATGTATGCATTTGTCTGGTGAGTGTTCTGGAGGCAAAAATAGATTTGAGAAAAAAATTTTAAGGTTTAGATAGAACTCTCATAGGTTAGTACTGAAATAAGATTTAGGTAGATTAGTATAGTACTGAAACTAAGTAGTTTTTAATGTTTTCAGATTTTCAAATAAAAAAATGTTTTAATAAATATGTGGTTTATATTGAGTTCCCTTGCTTTTGTGAAATATTAAATACCACGATAACTCCTATCTCTAAAAATCAGATCCTGATACCAGAAAAATCGTACGCTTTTTATATTCAATAAATCTAGATATTCCTTTTAGACAACAAATACGATTCATTTATAATTTAGTGGAGAGGCACAAACTGAGTACTACGTGTTGCTGTTGTCATCGAATTGAATATTTCGATTAAGATATTCGGAAGAAAGTTACAAATTTTATTTTAAAAAAAACTGATTAGAGGCGAGGGAAACGTCTTTTCTCAATATTAGAGTACACCATTGTCTTTCTGAATGATTATAGCTCAAAGTTTCACTTATAACCGTATAACCGCCTGCCGTAAAACTGCCTTCGCCAATATCACTTTTCTACATAAGGTCTTATGTTAAATATTGTAATTATAAAATACAACCAAGTGCACAATTGGAAACTCCTGTTAAGCAAGCAACCGGCAAGATTATTTAAAAATTTACTTAACAGTTTCGTACACATGGTAACAGCGTATCCACCGCATCCAACTTCAATTAAATGTCAAATTTGAGCACAAATGTCACTGCACGTAAACGAAAAATCCAATTTCTCCCTTACCTTTGACAGAAGGCACTACCATACGTTTAATATGTGATCTTTTTTAAATTCCATTATAATACCACTCAAAATGTTTGCGCTATTACCTATTCATTTATCATGTAGTAACTGATTTAAATTCTTACCCTCCAGCAGATTCTGCATTCTCAAAATTAACAAATCCATATCTATGAGTATTGCTGCGTTTCCATTCCCCGGAATAAAGGCGCTTTTCTGCAATACTCACGGATAAAACCTTCCCAAACTTTTCAAAATAGTCTCGTACTTGGTTCTCTGATAACTACAATATATCCACTATATAACATGGTTAAATTATAATGCAGAAATCTTACAGCCTTCGGAATTTTTTTCAAATAAATATTATACACAACAATCCCATCTTCTGTGTGATAAACTTTACTAGAAGAATCGCTCTCCATTATTTTATATTCTATACACTTTATGTTACTTGTGTCTACTTGCAAGAACACCTCTAAAAATCTTCTTTGGCATTTACATTATAACAGCAGTCACTTCTTACAAGTTGTAAGACTTAGATCATAGATATCAAGCAAATGGATCTGGGAGTGCGTATTAGGTCTGTTTCTTGAAAAGCAATTGAAAATTTTTATTAATCCACAGACATATCAAGTAGAGTGGTCGAAAAGTTTTGCAGTTCGCTAAAGGCTGGACTAAAATAGACGTAACGTAACGTAGAGTTAACGAAACCGAGACTTTGCGGCCGTCAAAATTGACATATTGCACGAAATACTAACGCAGAATGACGTAAAGTGAACAATATGAAATTGAACATTAATAAATTTATAAGAATTATATAATTTATTTACATTATAGACGGAGCGTGAAATGGCGAAAAGTCTTTAAAGTGCCACCATTGTTTACATTTTGTACGAAGTTTTAGGCACTCTTACTTGACATTTCATAACAACGAACCTTCGTTCAGTCGTGTTCATACTACTATCCTAACAAAAACATGCCCAACGCAACTCAACCTGACTGTCTGAGGTGATGGGATAGACTCATCCGAGCAATGGAAAAATTTTTCATAATTCATCATGTATTAAGTAACAACTTAAATTCGCCTTCACCACATAGATTACCTAATCCGAATAAAACAACACCTATGTATTTTCGATGTATGAATAGTATGAAATAGCGGCACTCCTTAAGGAGGGAAATTTACCGTTATAAAAATCAAATCGGTGTGCGTAAGAATTTTATTCTCGAACGATGTAAAAACTAAATAAAAATGGTCGATGCGCCCAAAAGAAAGATATATTTTGCAAAAGCTCTTTTCCTAAAATTGGGGGACGTTAGAAGGTACAGCATGGGTATTTTCCATGTAGTGGTTTATTTATAATTTTTGACAGCAATTTGTTTACAAATTTTGCTGAATCGCATTGATTAAGTAATGATTATTTGTTGTGTTTTGGGTGCAAACTTTGATTTTGCTATAATTACTAATATATATAAATTTATGTATTTACTTTACTTAAGGAACGTGATAGTTTTGATGGTAAGAATTGATATATATTCGTTATGTATTAACATATATATTTAATTTTTATAACTGCTTTATTTTGTTATTTGGGTTAATTAATTTATTTATTTTTTTGGTTTTTTATTAATTTATATATATTATTTTTTTTTGTTTGTGTGAGGCGATCCAAGAATCGACCCAATTTTTGGCTTCTGCATAAGAAGTGAAGTGCTGCTCGGCCAGGCCATGAGTCATTGACCGGAACAAGTGGTAATCGGAAGGAACAATGTCTAGTGAATACGGCGGGTGGAGTAGGACATCCCATTTCAGCGCCTCCAAAGTTTCCTTGACGACTTTCGCAACATGTGGCCGAGCGTTGTCGTGCTGAAATATCACTTCATCTCTTTTGGCATATTGGGGGCGTTTGAGCTTCAATGCTCGGTTCAATTGCATCAATTGTTGTTAGTAACGTTCCCCAGTCATGATTTCGTTAGGCTGGAGTAGCTCATAGAAGATCACTCCGAGCTGATCCCACCAGATGTACAGCATTGGCTTCTTACCATGAATATTCGGTTTGGCCGTTGAAGTTGATGCATGGCCGGGCTTACCCCACGATTTTCTGCGCTTTGGAGTGTCGTAGTAGATCCACTTTTCGCCCCCTGCCACGGATTCGATGCAAAAAGCCCTTCCGATTTTGTCTCTGAAGCAGTTGTACGCACGTGGATAAACGGCGTTCGACGTCTTTTGGCTTGAGTTCATACGGAACTCAATTTCCTTGCTTGCTCACTCCCAAAGTTTCAGCGAAATCCTCTTGAATTTGGCATGGATCTTGGTCCAATAACGCCTCCAACTCGGCGTCTTCAAACTTTACTGGCCTCTCTTCGCGTTCTTTGTCACTGGTGTCAAAATCGCCACTTTCAAAAAGCCGGAACCAGTGCTCACATGTTTTTATTGATGGAGCATGTTCCCCATATGCTTCACAGAGCGATCGATGTCCATCAGCTGCACTTTTCTTCAAAAAGCAGCGCTTCCCGCAAATTGTGTTTTGTTGGCACAAAGGTTGACATGGTTAGAGCACAAGGAAAGTATGTTGTTCACACTTCAGCGACATGACACATACTGATTTTTTTTAGACGAAAATGATGACGCTTTAACATGAATATAGTTACAAGATGGTCTGATCCGATTTAATACTAGTTACATCTTTTGTGAATCCCTCAAAACTTATTTGTACACCCAATATTTGAATTTAACTGCTGGCAGGTGCCACATATGTGTTACTCTTCGTGATTGAATGATTGTTCGTGGGTTAATATTTATTGCACTACACCATATTCGAGAATATGTTGGGAACAATTAGACAATAGCTGAGAATGTGTTGCTAAATTTTTGATAATATGCACCTCAGACGTTAGTAGCTGAGATATTTGATTGAAGCCAGATCATTGCTGACATTTGTACTCTTCATACTTACCTTTAAATGTACATATTTTGTTGCTAGCAGTGCTTTTCCATTAACGAACAACTGAATGAATTATTAGTCAGGACTTTTACTTGGACCTAGGTAGGAAAAATTTAATCGGCGACTCTCCAGAGCCTTGCATGTGATTGAAAACGCTTTCGGCAATATTACTTATTGACGATTATTAAATGTCAGCAAGAAAATGCGGTGGAAATTTACACAATGTTTTAAAAATAACTCATAAATTTTATAACTGCAACTGGGAAGTTCCGGCAAATTCGCCGGTTTACAGTGAAAAATTAAGAGTGGGGGATATATTCAGTTCGTTTCAGTAACTCTCCGTTGATAGAATTTTTAACCCAAAAGCTCAACCTGGCATCTGATGTTCATATTCAGATTTATTTTATTCGTCTTACAAAACTTGTACAAAGGTATATACAGCGATAAAACTTAATTCTAAAATTATAAGAATATACTGAAGTCAAGATTTACTTAATTATTTGTAAGTTTTATGGGGCTCACCTATAGAGTCTACTAAAACATTTAATAACGCTATTTAATAGATTTTAAGAGAAAAATCTCAAACTCAAACCTGAAAAATGCAAATTCTTCCAGGCAAAGGTTACTTATTTAGGATATCAAATCCCTGTTCCTCCTGTTTCTTCCGTACTTTTAAGCTCTCTCTCTTCGCAGGTCCTCTTCACCCGTGGGTTGCCGCCTTTGGACCTGGAACGAAGGAGCAAGGCTTCGAGCATCGAAGAGTCTGAAAAGTGCGGACAGCACAACACAAGTAAGTACAATTTGTTTAGGTTCCGAGTGCCCTTTCTAATTCCCATCAATCGTTTTCCCTTTCTCAGGTTCGACGTCGGGAGTAATTTTAAGGTCTAGGCTAGCGTAAGGTGTAAGTGTAGATTTCGTGTAGGTTTAAGTTTAGGTGTAGGATGTGTAGTTTGAAGCTTAATAAATTTGGAGACGTGAAAATCCATTCCTCGCGTTTTTCTCCCTGGTGAAACCCTTCTCCATTTTCAGGTATAATAATCCCACCTGAACTTCGGAAGAAATTTTCTTTGAAAGAAGATGCAAAAAATAAATCAATTCCACCATATGCTATCTTCCAGAGAAAATTTCGGTGGAAAGAATGCCAGTTCTTACGCTCCACAATGCCCTTTCAAATCTTTAACGTTTCAAACGCCAATACTCGTTCCGTCTTTGTCCTTCAACTCGTACGTTGGATTAGAGACCTTCTTTGCTATCTTATAAGGGCCTACGAATATAGAGGCTAATTTAGCTGCGAAGTGGTCGGTAACATCCGAGATGGCATAGTTTTCCTTCTAGACCAACTCGTTCGGCTTGTACTCTACTCGACGTCGTCTCAGGTTGTACATCCTCGTTCTCTTCTCGCAGCCTTGACCAATCGGTCCTTAGCGTCCTTGAAGACAGCTTCCCGTTGTCGAGTTCTCTCTTCGAAATCTCCGAACTCCTCTCGGCGGACACTCCTTCCTCTGGGAACGGTGGCGCCTTCTCTTTAAGGCACATCTCCATCCGGAATAAAATATAATACGGCGTGAAAACCGTCGATTCGTGGACCAACGTCCTGATGGTACATGCGACTTTAGCGAGGTGGTCGGATCTTCGTTTTCACAACTTGGTTGATCCTCTCTGAGAGGAGTTCACCCGGTGTCTGGGTGCTGTGTAGCTAACCGTGATCCCCCGGATTTCGCCAACGATTTAAAGAACCTACTCTTGAACTGGAACCCAAAATCGCATACTATCCACTTGGAGACGCCGGAATGTAATAGCACGGAGTTTTCTAACACACCCGCTACAGAGATCAGAGATCTACTCAGGTGGCAGATAACCTTCCCGCTTTCAGGGTGTATCTCCGAGAGTGCGGTGCCTAAACCGTAGTCAGAGGCGTCAGTCTACACCAGGAAAGGCAAATCATAGTTTGGGCAGCTCAGCTTTCTGGAAGGATTCTTCGCAAATCTCGTTCTAATCAAACCTCGCCTTCTTCTTCAGCGAAGCCGTCATTGGCGCTATGGAGATTGAGAAACCTTTTACAAAGCGGCGGTACCAGGAGATCATCCCTGTTAGCCTTCATATGCCTGACACATTAACTGGCCTCGGGAGATCTACGATACATTGGATGTTCTCCGGGTCCACGCTAAGGCCGTTTTCATTGACTATGTGCCCGAGGTATCGTACCTCATCCAGGTGCTTCTTGAAGAATTGGGTGACTACGACCACATCATCCAAATAGACAAAAACGTAGGGCTCCAAGTCGGATCCAAGAACATTATCAATAAGCCTCTACCAGGTAGCAGGGGAATTGCTGAGGCCAAACGGCATTCGCCTGAATTGGAATAATCCCCGATTTGGGACCCTAAAAGCCGTGTATTTTTTTGAATCCTCGGCCATGAGTATTTGCCAGAAGGTGAACTTGATATACAGGGAGGATAGTATTTAGCGTCCCGCAAGTGATCTAAAATGGACGAAATATAGTCCTTCTCGGGGACGTGGTTCAACTTCCGGCAGTCCACACTGAAGCTATAGGATCCATCTCTTTTCTGGACTAGAATGATTGGAGATGCCCAGCGACTAGTGGAAGGCTTCTCGATTCCGTCTCTCAACATCTGGTCCAGTTCCTCATCTATCTGCTTCTGCACGGTCGAGAACACCAGATAGTACCTCTGCTTCACGGGTGGTGCGGAGCTCCTTATTACGTGCACTGACCTGTTCGTGCAATCTATCCCCTCCATTCCTCCGAACGCATCCTCGAGGAGACGTTCCAGCTTTTCCGCCTCTTCCATATCGAGTTTGAACTTTGGTCGTAGAGCTCCCGGGGTGGTGGATTCCCTCTGGGCATCAACCGAGCATAGCCGTACCGCTTTGGAAAATTGTCGCGTTGCCCCAGAGTCCAACAAACCCATCAACGAATTCCGTAAACCTTAACGGAGAGGTAAGGTCTAGTGTCACCTTTCTTCTGCCCGAGTATATATTCGATGCTAATGACCCCATCACTAACATTAGGATTCCTGGGGGACGTGGCACTCGCCCCTGAGTAGTCGCCTTGGTTCAAAACCTCCTCACCCATATTCTCGACCTGACTGACAACTTGAGTATATCGTATTGTCGGTCTGAACTTCTACCGACTTTCTCTTCTCCTCTCCTGGATCCTCCCCCGTAAGTCGGGTCTGGCGGTTTGTGTCCTCCTCTCCTACAGTTTCGGCAGTTCCGTTACATAAATTCTCTTACTTGGGACTCACTGCGTCGCCCCTTCGCAAGTCCCTTGGCCGTTTCCCGGGTTACAAGTCGGGCAGTACCTTTTGAACACTCCCGGCCTCCCATATTCGAAACATTTCTTCGGAGCCCGACAACGCGAAAGGTGTGCCCTGGCTTCTTGCAATTGGAGCAAACCAGGCCCCTGGTCCCTTTAGACGGACTCACATCAGTCGCAGCAACCGTAGAGGAAAGGATTGGTTTTTGGTAACTTGAACAGACGGCTTGCTGGTGTTCTGTAGAGGTGTTCTCGTCCATCGTAGAGACCTGCGGGTGGTTAAGGGGACCGACATAGGCTAAGCCCGGCTCAAGTTGTTTCTGGTGGGGAGGAGGTACTAAAGCTTCGGCTCTGGCGCGTATGCCCTTAAGTCTCCTGTCTTTCTCGACCTGTCAACCTGCCAACCTGGAACATGCCGAGTTGCGTCTGGTAAAAAGGGTCCAGGTTGTTCATGACCAGACTGTAGAATCCTGCTTTCAGAGGATGGCTCCTAAAGACGTCCAAAGAGGCCCTTCATAATCGCCACATTCACACCGATGCTTTCCTTCTTCCCTTGTGTCCTCCGCTTTATCTCCTCGAGCAATTGTTCATCATAATACGCTCCCAAGAACTCCGATTTAAGTTCCTTGACCAGCCCATTTCAATTGTTCATCTTCCCTTTTATTGCACGGAACCAGATCAGGGCTCACAAAGAGTTTCCCCTTGACGGTCTTGGCCTGCTCAGCATCATTTCCGCTCACCGGTGTTGCATGTTGGGCTCTTCTTGAATTATACTGAAGAGGTCTCATCTCCCTCGAAATCTGCCGTCAACTTCCTGACCTCTTCAGCTTTGGCCAGCAACACCTGGACATCCTTCGCAAAGGTAAAGGGATATTTACCTGCGGTAATCTTCTCAGCGTGCCGTTCTCTTTTCCGTTCGGCCCTTAGAGTTTTTTGCACCTCATCTACCGTTCTTTCCGAGAGACCCCGTATGGCCATCTCATAGAACACCTCGTCCAGGGTCAGCCGGTTCACGTCGTCGTTGCCCCTCTTCGTCACCATTTCCGCCACTCTCGAGCCCGTAGATCCGCAAAAACTTCGCCGCGACGTATCGAGGTTTCGAGCCGCTTTCCAGAAGAGGAAAATTGTGGATCTCAGATAGTCCAAGCAAAGCCACACAAAAAAAATTATATGGCGCAACTTAGGAAAGCTCCAAAAAAAACAAAAATTCAATCAGGCCTAGATTAAAAAAAATTAGTCCCAGTAGTGGTCAAAACAAAAAGCATTGATCGATAAATCGGGCTTTCTAAATAACCCTGGTACACAAAAATAAAAAAAATCTATTAATAATGATAATATTAATCAAAACCCCGAATCCAAAATCTGAACCTAATCCTATAAAAGTAGTACCCCTTTAGGTACTTCCAATGACCGCAGCGGCCTTGCAGTGCCTTCTTGCCTTCCAATGCCTTTGTGCCTCACATTGGGCGCACAAAGCATTAAGCCAGACAGTTCGAATTACGAGGCTTTCAAAGACCACCCGTTCCCAAAAACACAGACGACGTGTGACGGGGCAGTTTTCACTTACGTAAGTTTTCGTCCAATCATCTCGATGTACTGCATAATTTTATACATGAAATTGTAGTTATAGAGCCTCTACTATTATTCAATGATAACTCAACTATTAAGGACTTAGAAATTGAATCCAAAACGAAATACTTTCGGTTACCGACTGAATGGAGATTTCCGGGATAGCTACGAAACACAACATTTTGTCCAATATAGCGAAATTACTCGATCCCTCAGGGTGACTCAACCGGTTTCTCGGTGTGCATTGGGACCTCGATAGCTAGCTTATTGCACTAATCCACTCATAGAATGTCATGGTTCCTGTGACAGTTCTGAGCGAAGTATAATATGAAGTAACGACACTCCTTAAGGAGGAACATTTACCGTTATAAAAATTAAATCGGTGTGCATAACAATTTTATTCATGGATAGTGTAAAAGCCAGAAATAAAATTGGTTGATGCGCGAAAAAGAAAGGTATATTTAGCAAAAGCTCTTCCCCTGGAAATGGGGGATGTTAAAGGGTGATAACATGTGTATCTTCCATGGGGTGGTTTGCTTATAACTTTTGACAGCAATTTGTTTATATATTTTCTTAGATCGCATTGATGTAAAATTGGCTTAGACAAAATCTCTGCTTAGAATGCTCTTGTAATTAGAAATATTGTTAATTTACAAAAAAAAGAATCATAAATCGAAGAAATAAAACTCGAATATGGCAAGAATTTGCTCAGGTAGGGAGTACCCAAATTACATTAATATTTCCGAAACTATTTAAAGTCTTATTAATTTTTAAACAATCCTAACCGATTTGACATGAAAGCCACTCACTCCCTCGTTGAGAGTTATGCGGGGCCCACTTACGAAAATTCTTAGGACAAACTCTTAGGCTTGTCGGCTGTGCTCCGGCTTGGGCCAACAGTCCAAAGTTTATCAATAACGGTACTACTACTCTTTGTTCGTGCCTTACGATAGACTCGTTTAAACTAAATACGGCAATATGCTCCCAGTGGCTAAGAAAATGAAACCGTACCGCCGCTACCACGTGGAACCCCCGAAACGAGGGCGACTTCTTCGACAGTCAGCGCTGGCGTTATCAAAGGGTTAAGCCAAAAGTGTTTTAAAAATCAGAATTTCTTAAACGTTGCGTATTGTAAAACTCATCATTAAGGAAATTTCTTTAAAGAAAACTCAGCGCGACTCGAATGCACTAGATTGTTTGAATGCGCATATATGTGTGTGAATCTTTCCTCATTTTACTGTTGAATATTAAGAGGCATTGCATGTACAACGTACTTCATATATTTTCGTTATTCACAATTTAGAGATTAGATAATATGAAGGCCTGCCAAGTGAAAGTGATTTTAGAGGACAAATTGAAAAGTGAAGTAAATTGTATTCTTGTTGTAATGGGCTTCGCAAAGTGCTTTTTGCTTGTTCTTGCTTCGGAATTACATACTAAAATTGAAACGATACAGGAAGATTAGCATAGCCCGTGCGCAAGAATGACATGCAAAATCGTGATTTTTCCTAGTACACTAATAAAGTTTTTGTGAAAATTGAATTGAAATTTGAAATTTGAAGTTTTCCAATTAAACTTAACCGAACCCGGATACGTCCGCTAGAGCAAATATAACAATGTCAGCTTTCCTGGAAATATATACAATAATGTCTCGGCGCGGATCCAGCCTCCAGATTAGGGGAAGGACACCTAGGTATCTTACTTACTAAGAACTTGGTAACGGCCGACGCGAAGACCCCCGAAACGATCAAACCGAAAAAGAAGCGAAGAGCGAAAATGAAGATATTGGCGTTTTAAAATTAAATGGGAAAATGCAGAAATTACGTCGCTTAAATAAGGCTCTTAGGTTCAACCGCTTCTAGTAATGTTAAAGCAGCATCAAATAATTTAATATGTTATTATTTCATAACTTCATGTAAAATTCCCATTAGATAAAGGTATTTTTCAAAAAGTTTGCTACAAGACATGTAGTCGAAATTAGAATTGGTAATCAGGTCAATATCGCTGTCGAGTATTATTAAATTAGAAAGGGTCTTAAATTTTTAAATTAAGGTTCAAATCTAACATGCACTGGGAATTACATTAAATTAAAACATCGGTCTTGTACAACCAATTATATTTTTGTATTAGAACAATATGCTTGCCCAAAATAGGTTGATTATAATTGTAACGAAGGAAGAATCAAGCAAAACGTCATTTTCACGCAAAAATGGACTTCCAGGAATTATTGATGGGTCAGGTTGAGCACACATTAAAATAAAAGCATCTGCCAATATCGTTGAATATTTTTATAGAGGATTCTGTAACTATGACATAGTAAAAACTAACAAATTATTTAAACAATTTTTGTAAGCCGGTTAGCAAAGGTATTTGTTGTATTGTTGTATTTTTGGGCGATGCAGTTCCTTTTTTTATAACGAAACTCAAAATGTTGTTATCATAATAAACATCTTTTATTGAGACAGACATTTCTCAAAAAAGTTAATAGGGCACTTAGTTGATTTCCTAATCGTTAATGAGTTATTTTTCTTTTTAATGCATTTAAATAAAACCTTCTTTAAAACAAAAAAATTGCTGATTATAGTAGAAACTGATATTCGTTGACAATTTTAACTTACGCAAATAAGGCAATCGAACATGATTGAAACTTTAATTTCAATTTTTATTCATAATTAGCTGTGCCTGCGACTTCGTTCATGGACCTTAGGTTTTAGTTGCCTTTATTTATGTATTTATTAGAGCCTAATACAAGCTATAACAAACAAAGTTTTAATAAGTAAAACTTAATTGCTACGAGGTCTGGGAAAGTAAAAGAAAGAAATGAAAATATTGAGAGACTGATCAGGGGAGTGAACGATCAAGGTGCAGAACACTTTTAAAGGATGATTTGTTAAGATGGAAATCGAAGGAATTTATGGGTTCAGAATGCCCATAGTTGGTTCGGTGGGAGTAAAAACGGAAAAGAGGAGCGGATCTTAGGGAATGGGGATTGGTGTAGATGGTTACTAATTGTAGAAGCTGGGGGCAGTCGATAGATCCAAGCAACTGATGTATAAACAGCATGTCTGAAATATCACGACGTTTAGTTAAAGATGGCAAGTTTTAAGCGATTCTCGTAGGGCGGAAGATGAGATTTGTCAAACCATAACCGATCGCGTAGGGCGAAACGGATAAATCTTCGCTGGACTGAGTTCATCCTGTTGATGTGGGTAGTCTGAGATGGACACCAGACTCGACAAGCATACACGACGATAGATGTAGAGGAATTTAATTGCATATAAATTGGAAAACTCTTTACATCACCACTTCACAAACACGAGAGCAGAGTTAGCTCTACTTATAATATTGCTGATATGCGGGCGGAAATGGAAATATCACAGATAGGGAACCCAGGTTACGAAGAGCAGAGACTTAGGAGTTGGATTCGTTGAATAACATAGATTCTGCGGGAAGAAGGGAGACGTTTGAGGGAATAGGTGGTAGATTAGCAGTTGGAAGCATTGACCACAAGAAAATTTTTAGCGCCTTAAGTTGAGAAGCTAACGATTTCTTCTTGTAGAAGATGAGAATCAATGAATGAGATATATTTGGAAATTTTCATATCGTCAGCGTACATTAACAGTTCGAAGTGTTTGATCATGCACTCAACATGTGGTAATAGGGTAATGGAATGTTAGACTTACAATTGTAGGGTATAACAGAACGGTGTAATAATACTTCTGGGGGTAGATATTCTGATAAAATAACAATTTCCTTAAAGAAATTTTTCAAGCTCCCATACTAATTCACCAACCGGGCGAGCCGTTTTGAATGGGAAGTTGTAATTTTTTGTTTAGGTTTTGATATTGCTTTTTAGAGAAAGGGGGTTCAGTGTCATGGACATATTAATCCCCAGAAATATTACTACAACATTCTGTTACACTTTGTGCATAGTATTTATCAAAGTATGAATAACATCAAATAGCGACACTTCAATGGAGAGCACAAAAGACACAAGAATGCAAATAATCGAAAGCTCTTTACGATTGGATTGGTAGAGCTTTCAAGAATCCAAA
Source organism: Proctacanthus coquilletti (assembly GCA_001932985.1). NCBI lineage: Eukaryota > Metazoa > Arthropoda > Insecta > Diptera > Asilidae > Proctacanthus > Proctacanthus coquilletti. The sequence goes on from MNCL01000019.1 coordinate 57,123, forward strand.
AGCTCTTGCTTCCATAAGCGCTGGTGGTTCGACGGAGAAAGAAATTTCTCAAATGTATTTAAAGGTAAGTGTGAAGAGTACAAATATCGCTAGCAATCAGCTGACTTCAATCAAACATCTCAACTACGAACGCCTGAGGTGCATATTATCAAAAATTTCACAACACATTCTCAACTATGCTGTACTTTTTACCAACACATTCTCCAACATGGTGTAGTTTTTCGCAAGCAGCCATTGAAGATTAAGGAACGGAATAGCGAAGAATAACGCACATGTAGCACCTGCCAGCCGTTAAATACAAATATGAAAACATTAAAGGATTTTAATGCAATATGGTTTACGATTGTTTTAAAAATTAATGAAAGCATAAACAGTCTCGAAAATCTCAACGTAGGTTGGGCACTCCCCATCCATCCCCTGAGCACATTTTTGTTATATTTGAGTTTTATTTCTTCGATTTACTGTAGATTAACAAATTTACAACAAATATTTTCTAATTATAAGAGCATTCTAGGTAGATATTTTGCCTAAGCCAACATTCCATAAATGTGATTTAGCAAAATATGTAAACAAGTTGCCGTCAAAAATTATAAATAAACCACCACATGGGAGATACACATGCTATCACCTTTCAACATCCCCCAATTCTAGGGGAAGAGCTTTTGCTAAGTATACATTTCCTTTTCACGCATTTCCTCCTCCTTAAGGTTTCAGATTTGAGGTGTTATTTTCAAATAAAATGAGATTCACATTTACAGAGCTTCCCTATACACTACTTTTGATGTTTTATTTCCTAGAGCGTGGTCAAGTAGGCTATGCGCACTGCGCACACGGTATAGAGCTAGAAACAGTTAATACTAAGGTCCATGCTTGCAGTGCTCAGCTTCTGGCTTTGCGTTTTGTTTATAAACATGCTAAAGTAGAGGTTAAGAAGGAACTGCCCACGTTTAAAATGGGACGGAGAGTTATTTGCAGTAAGGGGAACCCAAGGAATAAAGATACGTTCACCTGCACAACATTAATATTTCCGCCTCTATCACGTTCAGTTGAAGAGAAGTTATTTTCAAACGTGTGCCATCGCAATTTGGGCGGCCCTAAGTTCCGCAGTAAAATTATAGGCAGCCCGATTTTTAACTTACTAGCGTGCGCGGACAGACCTGGAGCTGTTAATGAATTTAAAATTTTCACAAGCTAAGTGGTGGCTTCGGCCTGGTTGATAACTTTGTTCATGGACGTATATTCAATCTCCACCCCGTCGACACGCAGAAGCCGTCTAAGGATTCCTACGATATTTTTAAAATTGTACTGAATTTTGGCTACTTTGCAAATATCGACGGAGTGAAGTTCAATGAAGAGGTTGAAGATTAGATTGTACACTGCCTATGCAGAATTCCATCAAAATCGATAAAAATTGTAAATTCTTATACGATATAAACAAAACCATATACGATACAAAGCCACAAGCAGAATTGTTACTTTCCAGGGAGATCCCTCGAGGGATCTGTGACGGATAGACTTAAGATGTATCCTAAGGACTATCATGAAGCATAAAGTATCCCTATGCCAAGTTTCATTAAGATCAGTAGTTTTTGTGTGATACGTGCAGGACAGGACAGACAGACATAAACGTTTTTAATGTTGTTTTTACCTTCTTTTAATTTTAAATGTCTTTTAAAATACATTTTTTCCTTAGTTATCTTCAATGTACATAATTGACCCCCGCTACAGTTTTATTATGGGTATAGATGTCGAGCTTTCGATTTGTTGCTCAATCGGTCATCTGACGACGATAATATATGTGTCGACTAGTTGTTTTAGTGTTCAATAAAAATATGAAAACGATTAGAGGGGGGAGAGGGTTTCTGGTATTCAAATTCAAAGTGCTGCAAAACATTGTTCACATGTAATAGAAAAATACCTTCAATTCGATACTTCTGATACTTTTGCATGAAAAATATTTTGAAGGCATGACAACTCCCAGTGAATCAGTGATTCCAAAAATTGCAAATACAGTCTGTTTGACAAGAGAGTGTACGACAAAAATCCAAAAAGGACTTGGGGAAAATGAATTGAAAAAAGTAAATACGTTATACACGTATGCTTTATTGTGATGCTTTATTATTAATAAGTTGTCCAGTAGCTTCCATTATCAATAATTGACTGGATTCTTCGAGACATGCTCTCTACTAAATTAATAGCATATTCTAGAGACAAAGACCTCCATATAAGTCGAATTTGACGAAATAATTGCTTGACAGTCCAGATCTTCTTCCCTCGGAGCTTGCATCCGGCGACTGCAATGGCCAATCTGGAACATCGTCATTTTCTTGTTTCCACGAAGTACATAAATGATTCCGAAGTTGCGGGCCACTGTCTTCTTGCAGTAGCCAATATATGTTTTTACTTGCAAACCATCTTCGGGTAGATGGTAATGAGGCCTTCTGATATATTTTGACCACTTTAGCAGCGTTTCAATTCTCTGCATGCATCTGCAAAGCGACAAATCCCTGTTTTGAGAAGGAGCCCCAAATGTGCACCTTTACCGGGTGTTTGACAGTTTGCTGGATAAATTTATTAGCATGGGCATACCAGATATGAGTGATGGACGAACGTGCCCAAAAAAAAGCTTTGTCCAAAAAAATTACGTTGTCCCAATCGCAATCTAAATTCTCCTTCGCCCAAGTGAGTCTCTTTTCAATGTATTTTTCGGACAGTAGCGGTTTCCTTATTATGCTACGAAATTTTACTTCATGAGTCTTATAGTATCACATGACACCGCTTACCTACTACGTAATGATGAGTGAGAATTCTTCTCGAATACCTGTAAAATCATTCTGTCCTCCTTTTTCGTAGTTTTTTGCGTGGAGATACGATCCGGCAGATCATCGATATTTTTTACTTCAGAATAGCGTTTCACCCACTTACTAACAAATGTCTTTGACTTCTTCATGTATTTAGCAGCCGCTCTGTATGATATATTCGGTCCTTTTGGTTGCAAACACAAAACAACGGCTTCGTAAAGTGATGCGTAAGCGGCACTCATGACAAAATACGTCTTTCTGTGACAAAGATCGAACGACAACTAAGGCTCTCTATACAAAACATCTCAGGGGAAGGGTCTCCCAACCTGCTCATATTCGAACCACCCGCCTCAAGGTTTCCAAGTAAAAGTTTCACCGTACACGTTTTTGTCAAACAAATTGTAAGATACGTGTAAAATTAAAAATTTTTCTTCGTCTCAGACAGCGGTCAACTGCGATGTAATTGATATTTACAGCAGTTAACAGGTCTTCATATTATCTCGAGAAAATTGTGAACAACGAAAATGTATGAAGTACGTTGTACATGTAATGCTTCATAAAACCCGACATAGTAAAATGACAGAAAGTTTTACGTCCATATACCATATGCGCATTCAGAGATTCCAGTGCATTCGAATCACACTGAATTGTCTTAAAAACATTTTCTTAAGGCTGAGTTTTACAACAGATAGCCTTTAAGAAGCTATGACTTTTACATCACTTTTGTCTTAAAGGCCTTCAAGTGCCTACGTTTTGCAACACATCCAAGCATTCACGAATTTGTATGATCAGTAAAAATGCAATTTGCCACTTAAGACCTTGTTAACACCTTGATTGACATGTCCCATAATTTCGCGTGGGCCTGTTCTAATTTCCGTACGAAAACTAATTCATTCGAATTTCGCAATTTTGGTGATTTCATTTTCGTTCGAAATAAATTTAATACGAATTCGATCTGAAATCGAGTTAACTTCACCTCTTCTAAAATTCAAACAAAACTGAGTTTCAGAAATTTGATACTTTTATCTTCAGTACCGTTGCAATTAGCGAGTCCGATGAAAATGTAAGTTAAATCCACTTCTTTATGAGCTTATAATTTAAAATAATGAAAGCATAATATTGCAGAGGCAAACACAAATCCGCAGCAATTTAAACGCCTTGTATTGTTTATGGAAAAAAATCCGGAGATTGTTTCAAAAATTCAAAAGTGACAAGATGACTCAACCAGCAATAGGTGGAAAAAGCTGATAACAGAATTAAATAGTTTAGGACTATCATGCCGCGATGTAAATGAATGGAAAAAGGTTTGGTCGGATTTCAGGATCAACAGTTAAAAAAATGATGCACAATAAGGAAGAAATGCAAAGCACTGGAGGATGATCAAATATGTTACTTCATATTTTCCCTTTTGAAAAAATTGTGGCCGATTTGATTGTGGTGTAGACAACGCCCTAGTTCATATTTTGTTAATAAAGTGCCCTAGAGAAGACTTGGACAACGAGGCCCAAAAATATAGGGTGTTGTGATAGTGTGGTACCACTGCGACCTTGAGCAGCAATGAGATTCAATAACACAGAGGCGGTGCAAACATCGCTCCGCGCAAATCTACGTTATGCCCAAACACGTACACGGTGCGGATTAAACAAATGTTAAATGATGGCTACAGATTTCCGATTCTCGTTGGCGTAGAAACAAAGGACGTTTGTAGACGGTCCTACATTCTCACTATTACAAACAAATGCAAGAAGATCTAAGACAAATAACGTCTATAAACTCCCAAGATCTTTTAGACAAATTTATTAAAAAATAAAAAAATTTGATGAAACGTGGATTCTTGATCGAAATTCACAAAGTAATAAATTTTGGAAGAAAAGATGTACCATCACTGATTAAAAGTAAGCGCCAACGTCTTAATTGGTATTCACGAAAACTCTTAAAACTAGCAGAGTATCAAAAGGCTTTATTACAAGCTGCATATCTCTATAAACAAAATGATTTTGTCACACACTTCATTAGATTTCTCCAGCCATTTCACTAAATTTCTCCAGCCAAGTGGTTTATATTTTTTATTCTAAGGGAAGAAATTGCTTACGAGCTGAAATGCGCTGTAAGTTGCAAAACCCCTGCGCTCTCATTGTGAATTAACTGTCAATTTCGCCGATATACTTACTTTGCGTAACAATCCGTTTTTAAAAATTAAATTTACTACTTTCAGCATTAACAACAAACCTGTACGTAAATAAAAGACAATCTTTTTAAAAACATGTTTGCGTTCATATCATATCACCATGGAAACAGCACATTGTTTTATTATATATACTCATATATATATATGTGTATATATATATACATACATATATGTAAAGGAGAAACTATGATTATTGAGGCAAATGAGTCAATGTTTGTGCTTACAAAACTATTGAAAATGTTCTAAAAATACAAAGTAATATGAAAGTACAAGCAATTGTAAATATCCTCAAAGGTTTGTTAGCAAAATCGATATACATTAACCACAAAATATGGATGTTTTACTTACAATCTTCTTTACATAGTAGATATTTCTGTCAAAATACAAAACAAAAGAATGCTACCTTGGCAATTGATATTAAAGGAATGTAAATTTTTAAAAGATATTATTGCACAAAGAAATATTTATAAAATATTGTAACCAGAATGCCTAGCAAAATCGGCATTAACCAAGACTTCATAGACGACTCATCCTGCTTGTTATCATTACTCCAATTCGGCTCAGATTTTTCAGGAACTGCTCTACGTTCAGGCTCAACAATTTCACCTATTTTGAACTTCTCCATCATTTCTCGAGCATCTGAGCTATGTCCCACATCTTCAAAAGCTTCAGTTGCATCTTTTCCAGCTTGTTCGATAAGAACTTCTTCTCCTCCGGGATGCTAGGGACAATAAGATTGGTAATTATTATTAATTTAAGATATTTTCGTAATAATGATTCATTAGGGTTTCATTTAAAATTTCTCTATTTAACGAAGTCTATAAATTCCTAAACAAGTAGGAAATGTAGGGCACACCGTCTGTTTTTAATTTATAGCAAAGAAACTTTCTATAAAATAAGATTTATAAAATTTAAGCACAACTTTAAATCTTATAATTCTAGAAAAAAAATCTTTAGTTCAAATAAATGCAATTAATTAATAATTCCGTACTACCCGTGTGGAATTTTATCACATAAAATTTTATGACTTCAGGACACAGTTTAAAAACTTATAAGATAAGCCAAGGCGATACAAAAGCTTTAATTTATATCTGCTAGGAAAATTTTACATTTGCTTGAGCAGAAAGCAATTCAATATCTCAATGTGCATCATATGCATACCAATCTAACAGCTATTTGTTTTTCTTTAAAAGGAAACAATGATCAAAATAGATGAAACTTAAACGGGTTAATTTTAGTAAATGATTAATTTTGATGATCTGTCTGAGTGAACTGTTTTCATTGCAGTTGAAGTAAATTTTGCTTTACATTTGTTTAACAGTTTCAGCTGGAATTTTAAAATCAATTTAATGTAGTGGGATTTTCGCAGGTATTTAAAATTTTATTAAATATCTTCAAAACAATCAAAACAGGGTTGAAAAAATAAATAATGTTAAACGGAAAAAATACAGTAAATAAAATAATTTATATAAACAAGTGAACTGTTGTAAAACGTAACGAAAGCAACGCATTAATATTCAGCTGCCCGATTCTCGAAGTTCACCAGACATTTTTAAAGGCTTATATAAGCATACTGAGTGTGACCCATTGGGCACAGCGGCACTAAGCACAGGCCACCCGTGTGCCTGATAGATCACACTGGCAGTTAATTTTTTAAAAAATGCCTTCTTACAAATGAAAAGTGCAAGGTTGTTAAGTGTTGTGTTGTTGATGTAAGACGGTTATGCTACCTTACGTTTTTTTGAATGTGCAGTCCAAAAATACTTTGGAAAATAAGTAATTCAGAGAACATTTCTTTAAATTAAAACATATTAATCCTGAAATATATTCAGTACAAATATATCCTACAATAAAAATTAATTCCATTAAAATTATTGTTAGATTACATACACTTACACGCAAATTTACATGAACAAAACTAACGTATGGATTAATTTAATTTTTTTTAGGCTGAATGAGTCTTTGAACGCCAGTTCAAAAAATTCTTTTTCAGAAAGAGAGAAAATATATATTGATAATTAAATTCAAATGAAAAAACATTGACTAATTCAGTCTGAGCACCTCTAATCTACATTAGAATATACTGCAAAGCTATTGATTCCAAGTTTTATAGTGTATATAATTTGAATTAATTTGAACATGTGACTATGAAGTTTGACGTCAATTTGTTTTTTAGCGAATGTACAGAAAAATAAATCTCATTATACTATTTGATGGATGCTACTAAAGATTATTAAACGCTAAAGAGGAAAAGTCGCATTTAAGCAGAGGTATTACCCTTATTGGATTTTTCAGAATCCATTCAAGATAGAAAAATAGTTTTTATTGGTAATTTATAAATCAGACACCTAAATAATTTCTGGTAATTTTAGCTGACCTTGAAATCCAATAATTTTTTGAACAGAAAGCGAAAGGGGATTTTAGAAATTATAAATAATATTTTAGATTTACTCTACAGGTATTATTTGGCAAAATAAAAAACTTTTGTAATAGAACACATTTTATTAAAACTTGTGGTATTTCAGATTTTGACTATATTCTTAAATATAATTTCATTTACTAATTCACTTATTTTGTAATAAAATTCTTTTTGACTTAAAATACTTCCGAGAAGCAATATATTGATAATAAAATCTTCTTAATTTCAAACGGGTAATCGCCTCCAACAAAATTACTGTATCTGTTGTGTAACAAAAGTAGTATTATTCTAATAATAATCTGTTATACTTTAAAATTAATTGCTTGATAAGGATAATGTGTTTGTTATATGTTAATCAGAATATATCATTACGAACGAAAACATAAGATTTGCATTGGAAATTATAGTCTGGAGCCAGAAAGTAGATTTGATTTTTTTATTTTAAAGTATATCTCTACTTCAATGCATTTTAGGATATCGTATGTAACAGCATTTTTGTTTATTTAGATAAGTCGCCTTATTTACAACAAGAAGAGAGTCATATAAAATATTATTTTATGAGTATTTCTGCTCTGATACATTTTAGATTTTTGTATGATTTTCTCTCTATTCATTAAACCATGTTTTATTAACAGTTGAGAAAAATAAATCATGCCAAAAAGTGCTATACTCGTGTGTCTAAAAACCCCAAATAATCGAATCGCCATAGAAATTTGATCGTATTGAGAATCAAACGTTCTCAATTCCGATACTATTATAAAAAAATTCACAAAAATCGAAAATGTAATAACATATAACCTGTAAAGTATATAAAATTTGATTAACAAAAAAGAAACAAATACACACAAATTTGAATTTTAGAAAATGATGAATATTCAGAGTCTGTCTTTTTATTCTATGCGCACAAAAAACAAATCAATTATTCATTGAATAATAATAATAATCAAGAATTTTGGGGAGTTTGCAAATATGACTATTGAGAAATAAAAAAAAAAACAGAGTCGTAAAAATCTCAAATTATAATATGACACGATATTGTAAATTACGTTATTTTGCTTATATCGAATTACACACTTCCTAAAAAATGACCCCTTTGCATTAATTTCCTTTTCTATAATTATTTAGTGCTGTTTCATTTTTATAATTTTTTGATACTATCCAGGGTCTTTTATGGGGTAGATTTGTTCACAAAAGACCGCATATACAAAATTGAACAATACGTTGGGAAGTTAAAAAAAACTAATTCAATTAATTAAAATTAACATACAATTGCATAAAAAGGTTTCCAGAAATTCAGATATAAACAACAAAGTATCGATTTTCACCAACTTCACTTTCAACGAATAGTGGGATTGATAGCGATATACATAGATTTTAGAGTTCGTAACCTATAAGAAGAGATTCCCTCAATTTTGGTAATTATAGAGATTTGAGTACTAACTTGCAAACATTTCTTTTTTATTGAAAACGTATCTTCCATTGACCTTAAAAGTACCATAGATACTGATACATATAATACTGATTTAGAAATCGTAGTACTCATTTAAATAAATAATAGGTGCAAAACCTGAAACTCGATTTACTTTATATTAACTAAAAGCTACATATATCTAGGTTTCGTGGAGGCGTGAACCACCGGTGACTCATCACGCAGGATATGAAAAAGTGCGCCGGGTTGAACGTGTTAAATAAACTTTTAAAATCAATCTTTGTGTGTCTAGGAAATATTTAGATTCTTTGATTGATTAATTTTATGCATTCAAAAATTCTGTTCAAATATCACAATCATGCGACTAGGGATAAGGGTTGATTATGATGGACTTAAGTCGAATTAAGTAAACGGAATTCTTAGGCAAGCTCAAGAAGCCGCTTACTAAAAAACTGAAGTTAACTATAATACAAATAGCGATTTCTAAAAAATACGCGAGCAATATAAGCTCTTCAAATATTCAAAATTGAAATTTAAAAAAAATCTTTTATATTATAGTAACGATCAAATTACTACTTTCGTTTTAAAGAATATTTCAATCATTTGATTATATTTTTCTGTATGTTCAGATTTATTGCTTAGTCTTTTATTATATTTACTAAGGGCTTTTCACATGTCTTTAATATTGAAAGGACCACACATTACATATTAAAAAAAAAGGAATCCGTCAAAATAAAACTTCTAATTAATAAAATGCCGAAAACAATTCCCAATATACACACAATCAAATGTTGACAGTTTTTAAGCTATAAGTTTTGAAAGCCATGAAGAATTGTATTGATTTTTTTGCCATTTAACTTTCTAATTTGGATGTAATTTGCCAATATAATATTAAAATGTCTTATGATTCACGATTTAATCACATCACATTTCAATTTTCCCAATTTTACTTATAAACTCTACTTTGTTAAAAACCATTGGACATTAAGTTAAATGATTGTGCACATTTTAGGACTTCTGCAAATTTCTTAGAATGTAAAGTTTTTTCCTTGTGAAAAGGTTTTAAAATAAAATCAGACATTGTTAGGAGAAAAAATAGTCCATGGTCTATAAATATTTTATACCTTTCATATGCAAAAACCGCAACAAGCCTTCAAGCAAAATTTCAAGCAGACTTCAGTAACAGACATGACAAAATTAGTTACAAATTCTTCACAATCGTAAGACTCGAAACCTGTTCAATACTGGCAACTACACTCATTAGGAATTTTGGCTGCCATGTTATAAGAGTTATTTCATTTTTTTTCTACTTTATGTCTTTTTCTTTTAGCAGAAACCTCATTACTTTATATTCAATGCGTTGTCTTTTATTAGAAACTAGCTGTGCACCCGGCTTCGTACACGTATATTTCACGTTTTATTAAAAAAAAGGAATCAATATAGCCTCGGAAATGTTTACAACAGGATTGCTAAGAAAAAGAAACATTTAAAAATTAATTAAAAATAAAAACGAATGCTTAATACCTTCACTTGATTTGAATGCATGATATTTTAGTATACTATTTGTTACGCTAACAATGCGAATATAAGTTACGCATTCATACTATATATAAACCAGACTTTGAAAAAGTCCTTCTAACTAATTTTATAAATTTAGAAAAGTCTGCTATGGTTGAAATGTACACATTTGCATCACTCCTAAAATTAGGATATTTGTAATGAAAATTATTCTAGATATTGACCGGAGTTATCAGTTACTAGTGTGATAAATTTCGTCCAATAGATTTTGAATCACGCACATAAATAAGTTGTATGCAGTATGCATTGATTTCTACTTCATTTCTCGGGAAGCAATTTTCTTTATCTAAGTATTACACAAAACATTTAGAAATTAAGGATAATCTGTAGTTCATATGTTAAGGTATTAAAGAACCTTCCCAATGGTGAAAGAATTTTGAAAATAGGTCCGGTACATTATATTACTTCCTGTAATCATCCAAACATCCCCACAAACGTTTTTTCTTTATAAGATTAGTGTAGATAATAAAACTTACCGCCAGAGACTGGCTACTTTTTATATTTACAATTCGTAAACTTTATTTTGCAAATGAAAACAGACAATACAAAATCTGTTAAAAATAATGACCGTCCTACCTACTTTCTTTCAGAATTAAGGACTAAATGAATAGCAAGGAATCCCATTTGCTACGAAACTGTGGTGTTAAATTTAAAAACCTTGCCTTCTCTGCATTTAAAGTCGTCCGCTAAACTTTGTAATTCATTAAAGTAGCATACCCCCCAATTAAATTCTTTGACTTTAAGCAAATATTGAATAAATGAAGACTTGTTTTACGACGGATATGTCTTCATTTTTACTCTGCCTAATATACATAGATTCCTCAATCGAAGAGCGACATACGCTTTCTCTTATTAACATTCAAAAACACTTTACATAATGTTAAATATGAAAAACTTATCTTTAGAAAGGTAGTTTGAAATGATCTGGCAGATTAGACCTTCGAATGAATTACAATTGTCAGATCAAAGTCTACAAAATGGCAAATCATCATGACGAACACGAATCTCCGCCGCTTACTACTTAGAAGTAAAAGCATATGTTTATAGCTAAAACTACATGTGAATAAATGACTGGTCGCTTTTGGTTCTGAGATATATTTTTAATACACTGAATTTCCGACCAAAATGAAAAATTTACCTCGTTCAGGAATGCTGTCAAATCAAATACTTTATTATGAATTACTATCCATGCACTTTTATTTGTATTATGAGCCGCTACTTCAGCTAACTTGTACAATTTCTCAGCCATCTTAAACTTCAACTTAACAGATAAACGATAACATCACCCCACTTCAATGACTTCTAACCAAACTAGTTATATTACTTCAAAGAAGTGTAACTTGAAGTGGGTAATAATTGGCTCAAAAACTACAGAATTAATAAAACAGGAACGGCAAGACCGTAGAATTGAGCTAAATTAAATCAACATGAATTATGAAGATGTATTTAATAATACTTTGGCATTCACAATTTTCTTGACCAATGCGAGACGGATTACACAGCGTATCTGTGATGCATTTCCTACCCAAAAAATACATGTTATATACCGTGTGTGCAATGAACTACGTTTTCATGGAAAGTTAAATCCGGATTCAACCCAAGTTAAGCCTAGACCAAAATAAAAATAAAGTAAATTAATGTAAGGCAAGACGAAACGAAAAAGTACATAAGCCCACTGCACGAAGATTCGTTAAATTATGAACTGTCACTTAAGAGTGAGAGAAGCCTCGCACGTAACGTCAGGACATAACATCACTTGTTAAACTGTGGTTAAGAAGAAGCGTGTTTGAAATGAAAAGCACTGATAGTAGCACTTTTCCGCTTCTCATGGTCTGTATATAATGCAAATATATTATATATAATACCTATAAATTTTTGTATGTTTTATTTGCAGTCATTTTTAATTGTTTGCCTTACGTCGCTCTACGGCTTAATTTCGAGTAGTACGACACTCCTCGTTCCATCATGCGGCCAACAAAATATGTAAACAAATTGCTGTCAAAAAATATAAACAAACCACCACATGGGAGAAACACATGCTATCACCTTTTAACATCCCCCAATTTCAGAGGAAGAGCTTTTGCAAAGTATATATTTATTTTTCGCGTATCGACCATTTTTACTTACAATTGTTACACTGTCGTACTAATTTAATTTTTATAACGGTAAATTTTTCTACTTAAGGACTGTCGCTACTTCATACTCCCTCCGTAAAATATGTGTTCGATTTATAACTTTGTATCGGATTAAGAAGATAGAAGCGTGAAGATTAGTTTTGAATATGTTACCTCCTACTCCTATAAAATATAATTGTGATACTATGTATATATATGTCGATTTATTTCCATTCTTTTTTATAAAGCCATGGGCAAGAAACGCAAATTAAGGTCAAGGGAGAAATGCGATTCTACAGGACTTATTAAGAAACTTTAAAAATGGTAGACCTAAGCATGGTATTATAGCGGCTGTCGGTAAAAAGCATGATGTGTCGCTCAAAACTGAACCCGATAATGTTGATGCAAAAATAAAGGCCCATAGTGGTTGTCGACGCAAAGGACGTGGACAAATTTTGGAAAAAACCAGGAAGGTTTCGCTTCGCAAATTTACTTCCTTAATAAGCCTTGCTGCAGCTACTGGCAATGATGCAGAGAATTAAAAAAATGTATATTGAAGAGTGTTTCAAGTACCATAAAACCTGAATTTCAAGATAAAAATAAAATAGCGAGACTTGTCCTTTCTTTTCTCGAGCCTAATTCATGTCAGTTCCATCCAATGTATGACATTGTTTATATTGATGAGAAGCGGTTCTGTTTAACAAAAATCAAAACGAACTTCTATATTCTTCCGGATTCATTACTTTTCCAAAAGATCCATGAAGCAATAAATAATTTTAAAAATTAAATAACATGTAATATATATAAAACAAAATTTAAATAAACACTTATTATACTCCTATAGTTGTATCGTACTTAATGAATTATACTTACGCCTTGAAATTAGTGACAGTGCAGAAAAATACATTGTTTTTTTAAAATGAGACAATCATTTTGATATGGAGGGAGTACACTACAAACTCGAAATATTAAGCAAAATAGCTTTAATTTAATTAGTGACTTCTTCGAACAGTTATTCAGGATTATTCGGAACAGCTCGGAATAGTTCGTATGTTTGTCACAATAAAAAATAATTCTTAGTTCTGTATATCTTTCAAGTATATAATATGTTTGGAATTATTTCTGTTAGTTAAATAGATTCTTATTTGTACAGTTTATGTAGTTTTAAAAGGTGTAAATATTTAAAACAATGTGGAACTGAAGAGAGTTTAACCTATTTGAAACAAAGTATTTTTAGAAAACGATCCTCAGGATCAAACATTTCTTCTCTTTGTATTAAATATTAATATTCTTGAGAAAAAAAGAGTACAACATCAATTTCTTCGCAAAAATTTTCTAAAGAACCTCGCAACAACATGATAAGCCTAACATACTGCCTAATAATAGTTAGGGTTATCATTACAAGGAACATAAAACTAAATTGTAGCCTTCCTTTTTACAAAACAACTGCTTGCAATTCTTACTTTTTATTTTCTTGGCTTTACCTCTATCAAAAAATCAACACCTTCCCATTTTCTATATTCCTGAAGATCTTGGTAGTGGTTTACTTACTTGGGAGTCGGGCTTGAAACCAACACAAATTTTAATTTTTATATACTTTTAAGTTTTATTCTATTCCAAAACGTTCACGCCAAGTTATATGCAATACTTAAGTTGTAATCTGTAGTTTAAATTATAATATACCTGTTATGATGCCAAATTCTATTAGTCTTTTTATTTTTCTTTACGCCATATACCTTCAAAGAACATGGATATGCTACGTGTTAACTCGTATGTGGTACTAGAGTGGCAGAACTCAGCTGGCGCCTAAAAGCAAACCTCCAATAACGAGATATCTCGTAGTCGGCGGCGAAATGGGTTAAGGAGAAAGTAGATACCCCGAAGAGCTAACCACAGGCATGGTGCGATGGCTGAGCTTGGATAGGGGATTCGGTTTCATTATAAGGGGCGATAGCAGCGATGACGTATTTGTCCATGCTCCCGGCGTAAGACGAGGTCTGTCGTCACTGTTCAGAAGAGCAAAGGTGATCTTCTGCATGATCCGTGGTTATCCGACGAACAAAATGGTAAACGTGACAATTACTTTGGATGGCGAATCGGCTCAGCTACCGGCGGAGGAAACAATTATAAACAGCTAGCCGGAAATAGAGGAGTCGTTAAACTGCCCCACGTCAAGCGAAGATTGGCGTTAAAGGCAGAAATTCCGGACCTTGTTAGCCCCACGAACAATGAAGTCGACCCCACCCGGATTTGCATTCCCAAAGAAAACCCGAATCTTACACGGCAGTCTCGCGCGCACTCCCAAACACCACATACGGATCTACGCACCCGAAAAACATACGACAGGGACCTGTGCACACACGGACCATCTCGCGCAGAATCAGATACGAGCCATCCCGCGCAGAATCTCACACGTCCGTAAACTCCTACACATTGAAACAAAGAAGTTAATAATGCTACAACCGTATCCACA
Source organism: Proctacanthus coquilletti (assembly GCA_001932985.1). Classification (NCBI taxonomy): domain Eukaryota; kingdom Metazoa; phylum Arthropoda; class Insecta; order Diptera; family Asilidae; genus Proctacanthus; species Proctacanthus coquilletti. The sequence goes on from MNCL01000019.1 coordinate 72,125, forward strand.
AAAATCGATACAACAGTGACCTTGCCTCATTCACAGAAAAAAAAAATTATAAAACTATTTACAATTCACTATACAAGTCTAATCTTCAAGCAAAAAACTAGTCATTATCCCATTTTTAATATTAGTAGTAAGCAAAAACTTCATTCAAAAATATTTACTTTCGCTCGACAAAACTGTGCCTCCAACCTACCGCTAATAATTCGAGAAAAATTCGCTTTGTTTCAACCGTAGTCTGTTATAATTGTACCCACTCTACCTTACTTCGAATGTTTTTGTGTTTGAAAACGTACTTCGGTTACAAAAGACAAATTAAACCTCTGTATTTTTCTTTTTGTATGATTTACTTACAGTGAAATTAGTGGAATGCAGAATTCAGCATAAAAACAAAATTCTTTCATTTTATACCTTCCTGAAAGTAATTTATGGCATACACATAAACGTAAAGTTATTAGCAGTGCCGTCGCCACTTTCCCCATTTTTAGCACAATACGAAAGGAGCATGATCAAATTCCTCAGTACTATTCGGATTTTATAGCTTTGCTTCAAAAACTGATAAACCCAATATTACCACAGACCTATATAAAGGACTGCATTCTGTGTGCGACAGAATTTTCTATGCCATGCATAGTGAGTGCCCATGTTCAAGCCTTCGTGGAGGATGCTAAAGTAGATCCCTAGGGGTAGTTATACCGGGGACATGAAGTTTTTCCTTATGGATGGTGGCATGCTACCGAAGTATGAATAATATCAAGTAGCGACACTCCTTAAAGAGTGAAAACTTACCATTATAAAAAGTAAATCGGTGTGCGTAAGAATTTTATTCATCGACAGTGTAAAAGCCAGAAGTAAAAATGGTCGATGCGCGAAAAAGAAAGGTATACTTAGCAAAAGCTTTTCCCCTAAAATTGGGGGACGTTAAAAGGTGATAGCATGTGTGTCTCCCATGTGGTGGTTTGTTTACAATTTTTAACAATAATTTGATTACATAATTTGCAAAATCACATTTATGGAATGTTGGCTTAGGCAAAATATCTACCTAGAATGCTCTTATAATTAGAAAATATTTGTTGTAAATTTGTTAATCTACAGTAAATCGAAGAAATAAAACTCAAATATAACAAAAATGTGCTCAGGGGGTGGGTGGGGAGTGCCCAACCTACGTTGAGATTTTCGAGACTGTTTATGCTTTCATTAATTTTTAAAACAATCGTAAACCATATTGCATTAAAATCCTTTAATGTTTTCATATTTGAATTTAAGGGCTGGCAGGTGGTATATGTGTGTTAATCTTCGCTATTGCATTCCTTAATCTTCATTGGCTGCTTGCGAAAAACTACACCATATTGGAGAATGCGTTGGTAAAAACTACACCATATTGGAGAATGTGTTGGTAAAAACTACAGCATTGTTGAAAATGTGTTGCGAAATTTTTGATAATATACACCTCAGACGTTCGTAGTTGAAATGTTTGATTGAAGTCAGCTGATTGCTAGCAATATTTGTACTCTTCACATTTGCCTTTAAATGCATTTGAGAAATTTCTTCCTCTCTCGAACCACCAGCGCTTATGGAGGCAAGAGCTTTTGGATTCTTGAAAGCTCTACCAATCCAATCGTAAAGGGCTTTCGATTATTTGCATTCTTGTCTTTTTTGGGTTCTCCATTGAAGTGTCGCTACTTAATATTATTCATACTTCGCTTCGATGCTACTTAGATCCAGACTATTGGAAAAATGTCAGTGCCAGGGTTATGTCATATGGAGATGATGTTAGATGTCAGAGCCTTCTTTAATTATTCTGTAAGATATTTCGTCTTGTCCAGGATCACATTCACTTGCTAAGCGTAGACCTTATTTCGTGAACTGATATGGGGTTCGATAGTGTTATAAGTGGGTCAGAGGAGAAGAGCTCGTTCGAGAGGGACCAGTAGCCTTTAGTTGAAAGCCTGTATGGGTTTAACTTTACTTCGTTCATCGATGAGATTAATGTTGGCATCGGTTGAGCTAACAAAGAAGGCTCAAGCTATTCTCTTCGCTTCCTTAATCTCTTTTACGGCAATTGCCGATTATCACAGGTTTATAGTCGCAGGAACTCTGGAATTTCTTCTATACCCTGTTTTATTCCCCGATTTGTAAAAGGGTGTTTCTATTCATATATACTGGTTGAGAGCTGAGAGTTGAGTTGGATCAAAAAAATCAATTTTGTGAATGATCTCATGCGATTATTTGATCCTTCACCTACACCTTGCGCTGTAAATTTTGTTTTCAAATTCGCAAAATCGGCAGAGGTATTGAGCTCCAAAATCACAACCGTGTGAACAGAGCAAAGCGCGGTTGAGATTTTGATCGGATTTTTCTCAAAACATTTTTCAAAACAACACCCAAAATATCTCTGAGACTAATTGCCCAAATACTTCGAATTTTTGCACAGAGCTTTTTTAGAGTACTATCTAGTTTTTGTCGTAAAATATGTTTAACACTACAGTTTCTTTTTTATAACCAAAAACGGCCTCTCAGAGATGCCGAAATCAGACTTTCAAATGGTTTCCATTTCGCAATTAATTCGAATTTCAAAAGACCACTACATTCATGTTTTTTAAAATGCATCTGGTTTGATTTGTTTCAGGTAAAAATTCTTCAAATGGCAATGAGCACCGCAGGAGGAGCCCGCATGATCAGGAGGTGGTTATAAACAATTGTTAACTATGTTTTTGTAATTCACCATAATGACTTTAAAATTACACCACATGTTTACCACAACGATTTTTACAAAAATAATTTTGTCCACCAAAACAACATTCTGAAAAATGTTCCTCTTTTCCCTTACCTAGGTGTATAACACTCCTTAAGATGAGTCTTGGGTCTTGTGTTTTGACTTTAGACATTTCTAACGAAAATTTCATAAGATGTCATTTTGTTCCTGAATCGAGTCGATAAAAGCGGATATACTTAGTGGTTAAGTCTTGTTAAGATATGCTAAGTTAATTATAGAAAATGGACAGATTGCTATAAGCAAGCTTTATATTTCCAAAGCAGAAGATGAAATTTCTTTTGTTTTGACAGGGATGGATGTTGTTCAGGTGGTAGAAAACTCAAATTTATGAATCGCTGAAAATACAAAGCCAGCGAAGTCCAGTGTAGAAATGGTTATATCTTTAGAAAATGAAATGTCTGTTTAGTAAAGATCTCACAGGTTTGAAAGTAGCGAAAGGGAGATAGCCATGTGCAGCAATAGTTAGGAAAAAAGATAACTACAAGAATATGCATGAGCTCAGTTCTGAAACTCTTAGCGTTTAGTTGTTTTTGATTCTTGTTTTCGCGCAATTGTTTCCGCTTGTGGCCTATCCGCTTTGCGCTGCACACGGTTAATAACACTGATTAGCAGGGGCGTAAATCAACTGGAGGATATGTTTTCAAAATTACGGGTCCTATGGATCGTCCAGTACCATAATGTATTATTTGGTTTGCTTTGTGTTGTTTGTAATTACTAGCATTGAACCTGATGATCAGTTACCATACACAGCACTGATAGTCTTGCTTGAAATAAGCTGAAGGTTACTAATTCAATTTTCTACTATTTCCCGTAATCACACAATGCCTAGCATTGCTTGTTATGTGTTTCCCACTTAGTTAAGTTAATATCAGTTAATAATAAATAATCAAGAGCTGATCAAGTTAAAATTTCCCGTTTTTCATCGTATCCAAAATATGAAAGGTTTACATCCTTTTAACGCATTCAAAACGTGAAAAATTATAGTAGCTATAGTAATTAAGATCTAACATTCCAACAATATTCTTTCTCAAAGCCGATGACGGATTACAAGAGATATATATTTTCTAAAATTTTCCGAAAATAGAGCTAGCGTGCAACATCTTACTTTACATCTTATTTTATAGAACAGATAAATTCAGAAATACATCAATGCAGGATAAATAAATTATGCATTAAATGTGAATCTATATGGCATCATTAATTAAATTAAAATTCGGTAATGCATTGTAAACACATGATGCAGCGAACATATCACAAAATTTGTTGGTGCTGTGTGCAAATAGCGCCCATTAAAACAGACAAAAGATGCGACAAGATAGAAGGGCGTTCGAACAGAGCAAATACGCATTGGTTAACGCAGTCGTGCTCTATGCAGACCACAAGCTTCTCATATTTTTATTTCTCCAAAACCTGGGAAGACTTCACTACGGCCCCATGCATTTAAACTTTATTAGGCAATTTACGACAAACATTCACTATACTATACACCAGGGAAAACAACGTTGTGAAAAACTCCTTCTCAGAGTTCGACAGAACTATTATCTCAAACAAACCACAAGGAGAACTCATTCAAAAAAGTTACTCAGGGGAATAGGCCACCTCCTCAAGCCCCTTATCAACATAATCAGATTTTGAAACCAGTCACTCCTCGCCGTGGGCTGTCTTTTGATGTTTTTGAATTTACTCTTCATTTATATGCGTAACTTATTTCTGAAGCTGTTGTCCTCATTTTCAAAGACGAAAACAACTATAATGCCTTAAGGAAAGAATCGATATCACAAATTTCTATGAAAAAGAAATCCTGTTCTAAAACAACCACTTACAGGTTAAAATTGTAAACAAAAGGTCATAAAAGCAAACACATTTCAATGTAATTATAAAAGGAATTATACCCGTATTAATATATCTGTATAAAAAGGACAATCATAAAACTATTATATCGGGAAGTTGATATTCGGTTGGAATGGCGTCAAATCCTTGGTAATGGTCAGTGTTGCTCCATCATTAACCATTTTAAAAGCTAGTCTCCCTATGTTTCTGGCATCGTCTATTCCAGAGTGCTCACGCCCTTCAAATTGCAATCCAACGTGATATAAGGCTTCAGAAAAACTACGCGGTCTAAATTTATACCATTCTTTGTATATTGCTTTAAGGTCAACCCATTGATTCAAAAATTGCGGCTTTTTTAAACGTTTGCGAGCGCATTCCTTTGCAAGGCAAACTCCAAAATCCCAATCCGACCAAGTAATAAAAGCACAATTGCCAAGTCTGTTAGCATTTGTCATTTTAGGAAGGAAAAGGCCCCTACTTCTAAGTTCCTTTCGCAACCACTCTTGAAACATCATTAAAGCAGTTTGAAGCGGTATACCATTATCTACAGTTTGTTGTGTAATTCCGGTAAGTTTTGCACAAAACATGCTCAATCTTGGTGACTCTATAGGCATTATAAATTTGTGGAACTCAGCCTCGATTTTTCCGGTCTTTAAATTCATTAAAACTGCAGGAAATTCTAAAAAGGAAGAACTTGCAATTTGATATTAAATTTGAATTTTATTTCACCTATTATTTCAGGTTCTCGCCAGTGAGGAGGAGCTTGCTTTTCCCAACATGTTGCTTCAAAGTCCACAGCTATTATGTAATCAAAAGGCTGCACAGTAATTTGCACACTTTGCTTAATAGGCGTCGAATTTTGTGCATTTGAGTCATCTCGGAAAATTGTTTCAACTAATCCCAGTTGCCTAAAATTAATAAATAATTAGGTAAATATCTTACTTAGGGAGTGTTTCATAACTGAATGCCGTCTTTATAAAAACCGGAGTGACTGGTGTCAGAGACGACACCACAATTTCTCTGAAAAGTCTTATGCGTGGCTCAAAAGGGTGTGTCGTTTACGGGTACAGGTAAGTAGTGAAATGAACGAAACCAAATAGCATACACTACACAGTGAACATTTATTTTACAATTCTTAGATGGCTAGATATACATGCAGGCTACACATAAACGGTTTAGGTTCACAAGCTGGGCGTTAATCTACTTGGGGCCTTTTGTTTCGCACTCTTACACGAGTCACTATGGGGTGGCGCTGAATATTTATAATAATATTTCAACCAAACTCCTTGTTTGGAAAAAAGGGAAATTTCATTAGATTCAAGTGAAACACAAACTTCCATTTTTTAAATTATCTACATCTGTGTGTCAACTCAATGGCTAAAGATCATCCAACACCGGAAAGGTGTTTGCTCAGCAGTACACGATCGCTGGACTACATCCAAGAATTTAAAGATAAGTGGGAATCCAATCTTTTTTGTTTATGTTATTAGGATGCTTTGTCATTGGCAATATGCTTATAAGAGTAAGTTTGATCTGCTCATAAGAATAAGTTTGTTAGTTTAAGCTACTAAATCAGCAAAAATTGTGAGCTTATAAATCTGAGGCTGAACAATAAAATTCATGACTAGGAAAAATCCGTCATGTTTTATTTGTTGTCATAATCCAATCCATTCGTAACATCAAATATGTGATGTTAGAAGAAAACTTTTAAAAATAAAATTAAAGTAAAATGGAATTAAAATAAAAATGAAATTAATCGTGTGTTGTGAGTTGTTGCTGTTTCTGTTAATTCTTCTGATTTTACTGCCAGCAAGCGTGACAACGTGAGAGACATTTCTGCGAGTACATTTTAGACTGTGACTCCTAATCAGCCTACTCCTATTAATTGACCCAGTTCCCTCCTACACCTGCTAAAATTTGTCATTATGTGATGTACGTCTTGTTATTTTGTATTGAAAACAAAATCTAATCAATGGAACTCGAATAATGTTATACCACCAAACAAAACAAATTTTTAATATCTGTGCTTCGTGAAATTTGATATTGTGAATAAAGTGCGGGAACTGTTCTAAAACAAGATATTTTCACCGCACAATTGCCTGACTTATTCATTAAATCCGATTTTTACAATTGAATAGCCAAGACTACATAAAACTTTTGGATGAGGAAATTGTTAATTGTCCGCGCGGATCCTTAATTGTAAACTATATTTTTGAATAAGACGAGGCAGAGGTTCACATCACCCGAAAAGCTAAAAAAATTTTGAACGCAATAAAATCAATGTTCTTCCGTGGCCTACAAGATCACCAGACCTCAATATTGTAGGGAACGCTTGGGGACATTTGTCTCGAGCCACTTACAGTGCAGGAAGACAATTTAATAATATTAAAACGTTAAAGGACGGAATGGTAACAGATTCCGAAAAAATATTTTAAAGTTATATACATCATTACCCAAAAGAGTGCTGGAGGTTGTGAGTAAAAGAAGAGGAGCCACTCATTATCAGAAAATAAAGAAAAATTCAGAAGAATCAACTTTCATTTTTCATGTCCATTTTACTCGTATATGCTGATTATAGTTTGTTGCGCAGATTTTTAATAAGTCGCCAAGACTTGAAAATGATAACAATGAGGGAGGTTCTAATTGCTCAGGTCTTACGCTACCTTCTTTTACAACAGCCATAAAATTTTGCGTCCCTTCCAACAACAATCTTTACTTCCCATTTCTAATGTTAAAAACATTTAATAAAGTAATATCTACTGCGAAGAACAAGTTCAAATATACAACTTTTGAGGAAAACTAAATCTCATTCGAACTCATGTTGATGTTCAGTATGATTTAAGTTGACAAAGAGACAGTTATGAGCTCCGTAGAACGTTATGAAAACGTAAGACGCCGTGGTCAGCAGGTCTTTACAACCGTCGATGCAAAATGTGTTAAAATCTCGAGCGAGGATTTCATATTCTTAATGCTGATTGATCAAATTGATTTTGGTAAGGGCAAAGACAGATCTTTTGCGTTTTACTAGTACAATAAGAAACACTTTAAGGACTGCCCACGGTAGGGAGAGAAACTGTTGTCGAGAATCGGGCAAAGGAATGGAAGATGATGGGGGTTGTTAGGAAAAGTAATTTTTGTGGTCATTTCGATTTTTTTTGTAGGTCAAGTCAAAGTAGAATAATAGGTGGATAAATCGTCGGATACATTTTGGGAAGAGTATTAAGGCGTTATACAACCTTGGAAGTTTCAGAAAATCGATTTTTTTATTTTTTGCTTTAACTTCTACTTTCGACTTTTAAGAATAATTTGAGAGGTGAAAGATGTGAATATTCCAAAAAATACCTGAGTTATAGCGGCCTAAAGTAGGCGCGGAGCAAAGTAGAAACACCTCACAGGTAGCTACTGCGTAGGGGTATACGTACAGATAGAGACACAAGAAGCCAGGAAGATCAAAAAGACTTTGAGGATATTACTACTTGTATGAAAGGACCAAAGTATGTTTCAGGAATAGCATATTAAAGATATTATAAGTAAATATTTGATTATAACACGCTGACACGGTATATTTTTCTTTTATGTTTTTCTCGAAACTGATTTCTCCAATTTGGCATATAGCATACAACATACAATTTTTAACCGATTGAAGTCGAACATGATTTTTTTTTGTATTGATATTGTTTTTAAAACCCCTGCGTCTAACAAATACTGCACGCCATTTTGGCCTCTGAGACAAATGTTGTCTACAAAAATCACGTTAAACAGCGCCATTTTGTTTTAAAAAAATTATTGTTACTTTTATATATTTGAATAGATGTATAGTAAATGCCTTTTTATGAAATTACGTTAGTGTTCATCATTCTCTTTAAAAAAAACCTTTTTTTGAAAAATTCAAAGTGGTGTAACCCCTTTATGATATTCGAAATCTATCTTAATGAATTGAACGTAGTCTATCTTAATGAATTGAAACCACTACATTTGTTTTTGTTTCCCATTTGCATAGAGTAAGTGATAAATGCAAGCAACGAATAGACGACGCATTATTGGAATAGCAGATCTTTTATCTTTTAAATTGACTTACTTCATTATAAGTTTCACCACTGGAGGAAAATTCCAATGAATGTAGGATGATTATTCAAGAAAATAGTAGAAATTGCATTATTTTTTATATCCTTCAGAGATTTAAAACTTTCAAGCTATACCAAATGTGATAGCCACAGTCCTGTACAGCTATTGAAATCCCCACTTAACTGTAAAGCCATCTAATTCTGGCTTGGTTTGAAGCGCTTTACTTTTTTAGTTGCTTTTTGCAAACGACACTTTCTGAGATAAAAACCTCTGGCATGTAACCATTGCACAACGAAATTTTATACTAAAGTTTAAAAGAATAAATTAAAAACTGAAGTTTAAAGTAATGTTTTGAAAGCGTATATTTCGGTGTATATTAAAATATTTGAGAGATATTCGAAGTCGCTACGAACACGAGTGAAGTTTCGGTCAAACTTCAATTACCTTTATTAAAAATACACTTTTAAGTTTTACTCTTTCGTTTAAAGCTTTTTATGTAATAACATAAAAAATTAATCTAACTGTACAAACTATTGAAGGATAGCTGCTTGTATTTCGTCTCTTGTGTCCTAAAATCCTCAACAATGGCAGAAGCAAAGCATAAAGATTATATAAAAAATATCAAGGAAAATAATTCATATAAGTATGATAATAATAATAATATATTTATTTTTAAAGTGCTTCGGATCAAAAACATTTATGCTATATTTAAAAAAAAACTAAACTAAACTAAAAAATATAAACTTTACAAAACATGATGATGCTACTGAATACTGAAAATCTGAATTTCGCTTTATATTTTACTTTGTTTTGCCAATCTTGTTTTGGACCCATATTACACAAACACCCTCTCTGTGGGACGTAGAGGGAGTTTTGAAACTAGCGCAATAGAGAGCTTGAAACTATAATTGATACAGATATGAGGCAGAATTTATTTCAATACGTTTTGTACATTTTTAAATTATTTAATATTAATAATTTAAATTATAATGCAATATATGATTAAAATAAAATTGAAAACAAATCCGAAGACATTAAGTATGCACTCCGAAAACATAATTCGAATGTGATATTTTCTCATATTTCGAATTATGCTGCCGCTTCGAGTCTCCGTCATTTTTGTGAAGTTTAAAGAATTCATACACAAATTCTGGAAAATACGTTTATTTTCTTAACTACAAAAGTGTTACGTTAAGGTTACATTATGTTTTATCCGAAATCTTTAACTATATCAAATTATTCTAATTTAACACAAAAACGGTATCGCGAATAACCCAGAAAAGTGAGTAATTTTCGGGAATAAAGAAGTGAGCGTTAATAAAACGCTGACTTCTATAAATTTTTTAGTAGAAAAAGTAAATTTTATCATATCTTTATAATTTCATTTATTACTATTCAATGTACATCTTTGTCGTCATTAATAGTTTTACTGAAACACACAACCATTGGTTTATTTTTAAGAATAAATCCATTAGTTTCATCGAGGGCAATTTTCGCAACATCCTTACTATCATCGGAAGATATGTCAAAAGTAACAAATGCCTGTCCTTTCATTCGACCATGTTGCATGAGTTTTACATTAACCATACCACTGCTAAACCTTTGATAAATATTAAGCAAGTCATCTTCAGTCACTTTTCGACTTAAATTTTTTATATAGAGTTTGTTAGACGGAACTCCTTTTTGATAATTTCTGAATACTGGCAAATCTTTCAATTGGTCCAGTGGAACTTTGTTAAGCTTTAAATCGTCCCAAGCCGCATTTAATTTTGTAGTTATACTCGAATCAGGTTCAGAATTCAGCATACTAACGTCATTTAAAACAAAATTGCGTTTTTCTGTATGCGTTTCCTTTGCTTTCGAAGAAGTTATATGCATTAAAATTTTTCCCTCGGTGTTGCACTTTTCGTTGATTTTGAAAACCTTATTCAACTGTTCCTTATTACATCCTTTTGCTCTTGGGGTTCTTGCATTTAATTGAGATGTAAGAATTTGTTTTACCCTTTTCTTAATAAGTTTAGCTCCCAATTTTCTTTTGAATTCCGTTTTCTTTATTTGAAGTTCTGTATTTGCTGATTCAGATTCACTTTCTTCATTGTCCAGTTTCTGATGAAATTCTGTTTGAGTCTGGGCATTACGTGATTTTTCTAAGGAACTAGGATCCTTAGATTTTAACAAAAAAGGAGGTTCTAAATTCAGGCGATTCATAAGATGCAGAACTTGAGTATAAAATTTAGAATTAGATAACAAAGCAATTGATATGTTGTCTAAAATGTTGCGATTAATTTTTGGATAACAATACTGCAAGTTTGTTGGAGGTGGTAGGTCATATTGAAACAGCTCGTTAGATGAATATAAAGTTTTTACATGTGGAATTGTAGAGAATCTTTTATCTGTTACTAATTCATTTTGAGCCTTTTCGCGAGAGCACTTGTGAAAACATTTTCGCACAAATTCAATCGTAAGGATTTTACCCAAAAATTCAGTTTGATGTAGTTTGTACAATGCTGATATTGCTGCGACCTCATTAGGAAACGTTGCAATTGCTTTATGCTTTCCGATTCTAATTACTCTGAGCGCTTTATAATTGTTTTGAAGAAAATCTTGCACTTGTAAGAAATCGTTTGGCAAATTCTTTATAACAAGTCGACTTTTATCCATTTCTGAAGTAAAATCCTGTAATTAACAAAGTTTAAAGGTTCGAAACACATTAAAAACATAGCAGAATATATGTTAATATCATTTATTATGAACATGAACGCCACTAACCATTACTACTATTAAATACATAAAAATAAACAATTGAGCCCCACGAACTTACTTCCGATCATTATAATTTATTTTAACAGCTCTCAGATCGTTTGACCTTTCATAGCGTCGTAGACACATTGTTTTTATTTAGAAAAGTAGTTTGTATATAAAATTATGTGCTACAAGTATTGTTAACAATTAATTTAATTTTTTCAAAAACTGCTTTGTGGTTATAAAGCTCATGACGCAAAATGCAAATGAAATGTGCTTTCTTTTTTATTAGAATGACAAACGTGAACCATCATATCACGTAACCTTCAGTAACAAGTATTTTTTACCACATACAAAATTAAAATCTTCATGCCAAATAAAGAAAATACGTCTTTATATTACATACTTTAGTAAAGTACAAAAAAAGCACCTTCAACATTCTAATAAAAATTTGAAATAAGTCATAAACAAAATAAACATGTGGATAAGGGTCTGTCTGCAGGAAAGAATTCTAAATATGAATCCTTTAGTTATGTCTAAGGTTAATCTGAAGTGATCAAATCCGAAAAATCAAATAAATAATAACAATTAATTTTTACGTATTAATTTCTCAGTCAATTAAAATAGTAAACATTTGATTAATATTCAATCAAATCGGTAAACAATGAATCGTTAGAATCTGTATCATTTTTCTCCTCAATATCAAAGAAACCTAGAATATAGTGTTTAAGTCCGGATTGACCTATTTCATAAAATACAATTAGTTTCTTAAGACCATTATTAAATTTCCATTTATTCTAGAAAAATTCCTTTCACGAACGACACTTGAAATTCAATACCAAAAAATACCTGAATTTCTTAATTTATAGAAAAGTGGCAAAGTAAAAATAAGTATGTGATTACAAAAACTTCCTCTTTCAAACATTAGTAAGTACATGTACTTGTGGTGTATTCGATTTTTCAACTTTTATATTTTTAGACCAATTTGATACTTGCAAAAGAACTTCTAGACGTTATACCTATGAAAAGCGTTGTTCGCAGTCAATAAAGACCTAACATTTTAGAAATAAACCAATTTAACAAAAGCTGTTTTTCCATATAAAGGACACATTCAATAAACTCAGAATCTATGTAATTCTTGTAGGATATCTATTACTGAATGCTCAAAATTCTGCAAAGATTTCCCAAAAACGCAAACTATAAAAATAACATTTCTTACAGAATTTGCATTTAACGAGATTTCAAATTTCCAAATTCACTATGTTGCTGCAACTCAAATTGTTTTGTTCGCGGCCAAAACGTGCAGGAAATTTTAATGAAGAAAAGTTATATACGGAATCAGTCCAATCTATTTCCATTTAAATAACTTTTCTATAATTCTTATGAATATAAAACGTTAAAACCTTTACACGATAGAGATTCACGACCATACAGGAAAATACATGTAGATCTAAAAAACACACAATTTAAAATAGAGAAAATCTAGTTTATTAACATTTAAGATTTTGCTAAAAACATTCAAAAAATGTAATTTTTATATGCATTTATGATCATCTGCATAAACTACCCAATCAGCCCTTTTCTATCTCAACTGATCCTATAAAAAGTCTACTGATAAAGGTAATTTTTCGAAAATTTTACAGCAGAATAATCAGAGAGCTTAAAAACGCTCATTCGAATTTTATGTTCATTGGTGCCATATACGTAACACCGATATAATCGTGCACATGTTGTACGTGTTATCTTCAAAATAAAATTATACGATTTGTAGGCGTTCTTCAATAGTAGTCGGTTTTTTATCATCTGGGTTGAGATCAAAATCAGTATTTTTTTTTAAAAAGATCGATACGGATTAATAATATTTTTCTCAAATGTATCATGTGTTTCTGAGACATTAATTCCTATGAAATTAAAATACTTAAACTTTCAAAATGTTAGAAAAAAATTGATATAATTACCTCAAGTTCGACATCCGACATGGCATGCCTAAGCTTGACAGATATAGGGTAAGCAAGATTTCGGGGCAAAGTGTTAAAATATGTGGATGTATTGCTTTTTGTCTGAACGAAAAAATACAATTGTCCTGAACCGAATCTATAAGACCTTTTTTTCTCTGTCTGTATAAGGGAGTCCGCCGACACGGTTTTGCCCATGATCGAAATAATTGAAAAAAGCTGGGAAATTAACTAATATAAAATATAGGCTTTCCTTCAGACCATTTAACGGGACTATTTATTTGCGATCGGAACTCTAGACATCATATGAAATATCTGGACAATCCAGTTGAAGCCTACATGCCGTTAAAGTTCTTTCAATTGAATTGTTTTAAAACCTGTAGCAGTTACGACTCTCATATTTAGCAAAACATAACACATATTCAGATTAAAATACAATGTAAAAACTAGATACTGCAAAAGACATATGCAGTTTAATGTACATTGCCGACTAAAATGCAGTGGAAATGGATAAATGATGAGTTGCTACTCGAATATATTTTTTCTAGAGCCTGTCCGGCAATCTATAGGATACTGATTACATAATACAATATACCTTCTTATATACATCGTAGACGAATTATTTGATATCAACACTCATAATTAAAATCCCCAAATAAAATAACTCCTGCAATGACGCGAACAAATTACTTTTCTCCTACAAATATTTCCTAAAGTTAGTTACTTTTTGCATACTTTTGACATTCGATACTCTTGAATAAATCCTTCGCAAACTGCAGAGCAAAGCACAAAAATCTGTGAACATCCGCTCCCTTCGTAACGTACACCATGACAGCACTAGACTCACCAAATAAATTCTTGACCAAATTTCGAAATTATTGGAAAGCGCCTTTGTACAGTCACTTCTCGACTTACTTACGGGTTCGGTTCCGCAACTTCGGTCGTAAGTCGAAATGGTTATAGTAATTATAATAGATGTATGTATATGTACATCAAAATTAATAGCTTTTATTTCTGATTTTCAATTGCTATCTACGAATATGATATATATTTGATGAAAACTATAAAAAATTGATACGTTTTTTAAATTTTTTTATGAAATTTTTTCGTCCTAAGTGCGAATGGTTATAAATCGAGGTGGTCATAACTCGAGAAGTTACTGTAATAGATGTCGATAAGGATGAATCATTTTTGTTCTATAGCAGAAAACTTTCATAGCGACCACCCAATCTTCTCACACGTCTGTTAATAACTACGAGATGCTACTCGGAAGTTCCAGGAATTTGAATGGTACGAGAAAAATCATTATACGAACTTCCGCCGCTAGGTGAATCATACAACGTGATAGTGGAAACACTTAGAGTCGAGCACGGAGTATTTGTTTACAGTAGTGTTTCGAACGTTCTGCGGTCTTCGTGAGGGCTCCGGCCGAAGAGCGCGACAGTGCGCCCGTCCACATGCGATGGTGATAAGGCAATTCTTGGCCAAAAACATGACCGTTGTCCTCCATCCACCATACCGTATGAAATGAAACAAGTTTTAAAATTAACAAAAAAAAAAAAAAATTTTTAAGCACATTTTGGCACTTGCGTAGAAATACAACGCAAGTTTACCTTTTTATAACTTATTCCAATATAACAAGAACATATTTACTAATAAGATAAACCTCATATCAATATGCCCCCTGTGTCCCTGTATCAACTTTAGATATTTATTTATTCAATGTTCTATTTATGTGTTCCCTGTATAAATATGCCCTACGGCACCTACAGTAATTATGCGGCTAAAATCAGCTGTATTTTATCAGCACGCACTTACACAAGTATGTGGGGTACTACGGCGGTGGTCGGTGATTACAAAGCCTAATGTCGACAACTTAACAAAAGTGATCCCTGGAAGAGGAGCAAATCGTAGTATTCGTAATATATTATAAACCCAATTTTCTTGTGCTCAAACTGGACAACTTTTTGGCATTTCTTATATTTATACACGTATATTTAATATAGAGCAAAGTTAAACGCTACATTCATTTAATATGTATTAAACCTAACACCTCTACAATAAACATGTGTTCACTTCGCTCTATATAAAATAATCTAAAAAAATGTAAGAAACTTTCAAGAATTGGGTAGATTACGATTAAAACTATAATTGATATACACTATTAAAACTGATATACTGAACTCGCAAAGAAAGCATTTAGCGAACTCTAATTTCTACCTATTCCAAAGGTCACTTTTGTTATCAACATTAATCCCTTGACTTGGCGGCCAACGTAGTCTTTATTTTCACGTACTGCTCCAACTGAAAAAAATAGACATAAAGCACAGATTATAATCAGGGTTACCTACAATGTCCCATCTACACTTTGTACAGTGTCTATATTTTCTACATTATTCAACTGCGCTTCTCTAAACACTCTTTTCATTTCATTTCTTTTGATTAGACGATATTAAGAAATTCGTCTAGTAAATTTTGTGGTTTTTCTTAAGATAAAAAAACTACAAAAAAATATTTATTCATTTTTCTTTTTTGTAAAAATCTCTTGTTTTGGGAAATGTTCACAAAAGTAAAATATGAATTATTAAAAACAATATTCACGTGAATAATTAAACAATTAACAGATTGTGAGTGTTTAAAAAAGCTTCTATAAATCACTTTCACTAAAATAACAGAATTACTAAATTATAACATTGGTTACCGTACTAAGGCCGTATACCAAGCCAGACTTTCGTTTTTAAAAGTTAGTTGAAAATGTACTAAATAAATCCAAGCTGTGCCAAACGCAAGTGTTTTGATGTAAAACTAAAAATATTAAAGGTTCTAGGCATATACAAGAATTTATTTTGTCATTTCATCATTTCAAACAACATTATATATTTATTTTTACACGCATTAAAATCTTAACGACTGAGGGCGGAAAATACTTGTATTATAAGTTTCCTACAATTAAAGAGCGACTCCCTCCTTGTCGGTACACAAATAGCTAAAAGCCAACTAATTGTATAAAATGAATAAAAAATATGCATGAATCTAATGATGAAATTCCAGGGGCATATGTTCTCCCATCTGTTACGAGTATTCCTAACAAAGTTGTATACTTTTACCGTCGTTTTCGGCAAAAAATTCTTATTTTTATGATTCTTTTATAAGATTTAACATTCTTTTGATGTACTCCACTTTTACGTATTTGTATAAAACGAAAAATATAATTGATATGATTTTTCATTACTTATATTGACCAATTGTTGAAATTAAAGGAAAATTATTCCCCATTGAGTGTTTTCTTTTTCAGAAACTTGAAATCTGTCCAAACCCATGATATCTAATTGCTTTAATTCGGAACTAGTTTGTTGTAGTTAAAGAAAGCAGAACAACCAGCTGATGACTTTGACGCGTAAAAGCTGGAGATCTTGATTTCATGGTTTTTCCCTTTTAAAAAAACACTTCGTTCTTAATTGCTATAACTTCAAGGCAATTTATCAATTTGAAATAATCGCTTAATCCTCCAATTTTCACTTAGGCTAAAACTAAACCAGCATTTACTAGTTTTGATTAAATTAAATTGAACATTTAAAGGAGATCCAAAAATTTCTTTATCGATTTTTTCTTGCATTTTCGGATTCTACTGTTTTAGGAATGTTGTCTCATTTAATTGAAAAACACCGTTTTTTTTTTCCGGAGCTGCAACATTTTGAATGAAGAGCGGTCAAGCATAAAAATCTGCGCGGCGTGCGATCCAAAGCCCTTTCTATTCAATTTATTATTTTTGGAAGCTAGTTTCTTTACAATTTCTTGTAAAGTATAATAGAATAATACACGCGTTCGAATACACGTATGTACCAAATATTTCATTAAGAACCCTGTTGGTACACGCTTGTACCGGTATAAATTCCAGGTGGTACAATTATGCACAAAAAACGAAACAACTTAAAAGCAAACAAAAAATATTTACCTATCTGAATATCAATACATTTTATAGATCACATTATTTCACAATAAATACGAAATACTATGAAAATTAGTGAAAACTCTTACTAAAAAACTCTCTGTATTGATTAATGAAACATGTGGAATAACTTTTGCTTCTAGCGGAATTCATATTCAAAAACCGTAAGATAACGGTTTGAAAAAGCCTGGGCGCACAGTGATAATCGAATTTCACGAATTTCAATTTGCATGTTCCAACACTTAGGAAACAAACTTGAGAAGTACCACTCGGGAAGAAAGGGTTAAAAGTGGTACGAACTTATCGGAATATGCCATGAAGCAGACTTTGTATTACATAACTGACCAATATTTATAGTATAAAATTCATTCAATCTGAATGTAGACATTTTTCTGTCATGTATGCATACACTGAACAATGAAATATAACATTTACATCAAAGTTTAATTAAAAGTTTAATTTTCATCAAGACAGAAATATGCATGCTTTTAACAAAATCTTGTATAATTCTTCCTACATGGAATTGTTTTTTTTTCGTATTTGTAGAATAGGAATAGAAACCAATTTGTTTCCAAATATGGGTATATATACAAGAACACATGTAGATGCCAGATGTGACTTTTAATCTAGATTATGCCACTTTATAGTCGAGTTTAAACATTTTTCTCATTGTCCTCCAAAATCTTCAGATGATATTTTATTCAATTTCAACTTCACACACATTGTGGATACAAAAAATTATTGAACATGTCCAATAAAATTTATAAGTTCATCTTTATTTCAATTCATACTTTACAATTTTGTATAAAATTGTTTTCATCTTTCAGAAAGTATAATTTCATCTTCAGAAATTTTTATTAAATGCGCACACTTTTAATTTTTATTAATGACTTGAGTAAATTTGCTCCAAAATACATTAAATTGAGACTCAAAAGCCATTTAATTTTCTACAAGGCTAAATTATTAATATATACAAAACAAGTATGCTGACCTAAAGTTGTAAAGTAAAAAGGAATAAAATAGGCATATATAAATGCGACTTTCCACATGGGCTGCTACACTTATTTGCAATTTCCGACGATAAGAATAGAAAAGTATACACACAGAAACATAACATCAATGTGACGCATATGACGATAGAGCAAACGTATATTATCACATTAACTCTTTCGGATTTGAATTATATGTAGAATATTTTTAGACGTCATAACCTTAATGATGTAATCAATTGATGTCTAAAAATGATGTTGGCTTTTTTGAGAAAATATGCGCAGAAATGAACATGTTTTAAGACATATAAAATTAAGTACAACTAACTTTTTGTGGCGCGATTTTGAAATAACCCGAACGAACAAAACCTCTTTTTCTCCTTTTACAGGGTTTATTTTCTTTAACCACATACAAGAGAAAAACCATGTTTATTTCCTTATACACGTTATTTCCTCTGACATGATTTAAACATTATCGGTAAAATGAGCAAATGGTACTTTTCGTCAGAGTGAAATGCATAATTCGTGCTATTAAGTGCAGTATAGTTCGAAAATTATAAAAGACGAGGAAAAAACCACTATGTTAAAAACAAAAGTATCGTAATCGTAGACTACTTTGCGAGTAGTAAAAGTCCAACATCTCTGGGCAACAATCAAAACAACTAAGAGAAAGGAATATTCTACACAACAATCTGTGAGGATCAAAGCTTACATCAAAAATATTATCGCACAGTAGAGCTTTTTTCTTATAAAAACTTAAATAACTTAAATAGCAAACGATTTTTTTACACAATGTTGAGAAACGTACCATCCGTGTAAAAACACGGGTATGCTTTTGTTATAAGACAAAGAAATGTGGAATAATTTTCTATTTATGGGTGAAATAAAATAATTTCGAAAAAAACAAATTCAATGTACTATCGATTAAAAAAGTGTTGGAACTTGATATCACTTGCACTTCAATCTATACTTGAAGTACACACGTAACTATACATACTTTTTTATTTTATATTTTTATTATTTAGAATATCCAGCGTGTCACATACGCGTGCCTTGCATGTTAATGCAAGTAAGAAGATTGTTCATTACAGTGGGCACCAGAACCGAAAGGATTAACAATATTATTTATCAGATTTGGCAAAATTATGTTCTGTGGCCCCTAGATATGAAAACGGTTTCTTATAGATTTTTACCGGCGTAAAAAAGGAGAATAACCTGCCGTTTTGTTTTCGGAATATTTGTTTTGTTTAGGTCAAATTTCGAAAAAACTAGAAATCAAGATTAGGTGTATTTAATGAGAATTCAAAATAGACAGAGGGGAGCAGAGCAGTGTAGGTCAATGCAGCTCATATTTAACTGTCATATTCGAAAAGAGTAGAAAAGAGCAACAAGTTCATGATACAAGTTTGTCTGAGATGTTCTGTTTTTTGAAATTTGTCACATGCAGGCTATTAAAATTTGGATTGAAATTGAAAATGATTTTTAAATGGAAACAGTGGACGAATATGTATACATATGTATATGTATCCGCCAAAGGAACGAAATTAGCTTCCAGAACAAGATTATTACAATCAAAAAATTTCACCAAACTTCTGAATAAATTCCGCATACTTTCAAATGTCAATTTGTATTTTTATTTGGAATTTGCCTGTTCTAAGCTGCTCTTCTAAATTTAGAAGAGCAGAAAACGCAGCTCTATTTTATTCTAGTTCAGTATCGAAAAAATTCATAAAACGCGGTCCAGCTCACTTTAGAGTAGCTTAAAGCATGGCACAGCTACATTCTGCTCCTCTTTTCTACTCTATCTCAATCTAGAGCACTCATTAAACACACTTACTTTTTACTAATTTGAACATCAAAGAGCCCCAAACGATATGAATCAAGTCATCTAGAAAAATCTTCCTTTAAAAAAATATTCTTATACTGACAAACCGGCTTCTTGGCAGTTGACAGATCGCTTGTTTTAACGTGCGCAAAAAAACTTGTAGAAAATATATTACATCGACATTAATTCAATTACTTGCGGTAAATTCCATGCACATAAGTTAGAAAACATGTTTAGAACGATTTCGTAAATAGTAAACTAGGAAACTTTATACTACTACTACTTGTATAGCGTGAAATTCAAAATATCACATCTCTCAAATTGAGGAGATACCTTTAACACTTTTCCTAATCTTTCAGATAGAAATCTAAAAGAAACCGTATTCAAATCTTAAAACCACGGAAACTGAAATCTTGCCTATCTATTAAAATTAAGCAATAGTGCAATTGGATTCGTAATGCGATTAATGAGAAATTCAGAATTAAAGCCGAAAAGCAATTTATTACCGCGTTACCGACACCCATTTTTAAAACTGGTTAGAATTATGTTAAAAACCACAGCTTACCTAAAATACAAATCAGAACAAAGCTTTCCTAGCAACAAATAAACCAATCACAATTGAAGTTTCACAATTATGCTGGATCATTTAGTTCCTAGAACGTTGTAAGCATCCTTACAAGCTTGAACATTTTCTTGCCACACCTGATAACTACGTAGAATTTCGACACAATTTATTTTTTCTATTATTTACACGTTCTGGATATGCGCTTCATACTTTGAATCCTGATGTATCAATGCATACAATAGGAATAACTGGACTTACAGTATGTTAGACTATACAAGGTTAACGTACTTACTTTGCTAAACGAAGAAGTGCCATCCTAAATTCAAATATATCTATCAAAACCACTCATCGATAAAAATTAGCATTATAAATTCTCAACTTTTTCCCATTGTTTAAATATCTGTACCCTACCTTCACAACACTTCAAGTCTTGTCACTGATTTGACTAACGTTTAACGCACAGAGGTATGAATGAAAACTCAGAGGCTCTTATACACAAATTACCTAAAGATGAAGTCATATGTTCAACACACAATTCAAATCCACTGTTTCATTGTGAAGCAAAGTTTAATTAATTCCCTGTCTGCTAAATTATAAAAAGAGCATCTGTTTATTTCAAGACGTTCGATTATCTAAGGATTATTCCGAACCGCAATTCTAGAAGATTATTTTAATATCAGTGTTGATTTTATTTATACAAGAAAATAAATTAATTTAGACGGTGAACTGATTGATGAAAAATTATTAGATAGTTCTAGGTGACATTTAACTACATGTATAAATTATTGAGATATTAAAGCCTAATGTTAAATTAAGATCATCGAACTCATTAACTGGAAAATGAATGAAAACCAACAAGGAGATTATAGGCGTACTAAAGAAACTCAGGCACTTGAAAGCCTTTAAGAAAAAATGTTCAGTCAAAATACGTGTGGTGTAAATCTCAGCCTTAGGAACATTTCTTTAAAGCAATTCAGTGTGATTCGAATACACTGGCTTGCCTGAATGCGTATATGTGTACGTGGAACTGGCTGTCACTTTACTTTGTTGGGTTTTACGAAGCATTTTATATTTCAGCAAATGTACAACGTCCTTCGTACATTTTCGTTCTTTACAATCTTCTCATACCTCCATGATTTAACAGAAATCAAATAAGTGCGTAACTAGGATAATAATTTACCTAACGACTACCATATCAAAATTTGAGGTAACTTTTTCCGACGCTCATTTCAGAGAAACTTAACCGTTATATGAATTGCAATAGTCATTTGCCATCAGCACAGAAGGCCATAATTGCCATCCATCTGGGAGAGCGATTAATGAATGCTACACTTTTCTCAAGGCAATTGGATTTCGCTCAAATGACCTCAAACTTTGTGAAAATTTTCTTCTTTTAGTACTGATGAAAATTTACCATTAGGTGAACTTGTCTTGTATGTGTGTGCGGATATTGGTGTTGGTTGCGTAGAGTAGGGAAAAACGTTATTTTGATAGTAGGAATGCATTTCGGAATTTTCCCCCTTTATGTAAGATTACATTTTTAGCCGCAAAGCAGCTGTCTACTGATAATTGACAACCAAGCACCATAGGAGCCGGGACAGAATACCACCTTGGGGACATCTCCTTGCCATTATTTCTGCATGGTTCCCGATCTTGGTGGATACAGCATGGTGTTTGAGCATATTGGTTATCCACCTAGCTACGGTTTGGTTTATGCGCAGCAGTGCTGACCGCCGTGAAAAATGTATTATCAAAAGCCCCTTCAATGTCTAGAAAGACTCTTATGCAGGGGTGTTTGTTTAACATGGTGTCTATGAAAGTCACTGTTTGATTAAAACCTGATTCAGTGATTCTTCTTTTTGATATGCATGCTTGGCTTCGTGCAGTGGGAACTCAGGTAGGCATTTGGATCTGATGAACTCGTCCACTATCTATCTCAATGCTTTAATCAAGAAATTTGTTAACGTAATTAGTCGATATGAATTCACTAATTTGGCCTTTCGCCAGCTGCGGTGTATATGTATATCCTTAGGCCAAAATTGCTCTGTTAGTTTCCCTCCTATCATAGGAAAACATACAGAAGCGATTTGGTAATTCCCTATTTAATTTGGCGTTCTCATGTTTTTACTTCCCCCCACAAGTAACTTTATCTACTTGTTTAGGGCTCATTTGAGTGAAATCCAATATCCCTCCCTATGAGTTACTTGAAATTTTGGAGTGTGGTTCGTTAAAAATGACAGCTTTGCTTCCAAATCTAATTCACATATTTTAATATAAAACAAATAGGTATACTCTAATTTCTCTCAATTTTTTAAACACTTTGACAGTTTATTTAATCGAACCAATCGCTGAAGTGCCATCTTAAAATTTAATTTGAAATTGCCATTAGTGATTTGTCCAGACGTCAAAATTTGACAGTTCGGGCAAACAATAGTGCTATTCCCATTGTCTCTGAAATTACTTGTGTGATTATTACGCAGGAAATGCGCTACGTTTCTATGCAGAGCTGAATCCAGGATGTACTCGAGTTAGCGCTAATGGAAACAGGAGTTGAGTTGAATTGGATTAATTGGAAGTAAACCCACAAAACCAGTTGGGTCTAGCGTTACAAGAGTGTATGCCATGGAAATCATATCGGGTTTACTCAACGGAAACAAGTTATTTAGCCGCTACGGTTTTACTCAGTACTCCAAATTGCGTCTTCAATATATTCTACCTATTCTACGTTTCCACGCAGGATTTAATCTGGATTCAACCGAGCTATTTAGAATGGCACATGCCACTTCGAGTTAAAATTACGCAAATATACTCTTAACTTCTTTTTCTTTCAGATAGGTCTTAATTACTTGAAGCAATAGTAGATTTTATTTTCGTAATCAAAAAGGGCAAGAATGACTAAAGCTGTCAAAATAACCACATAACTGTCAATAAGTGTTTAAAATTGTGTAACTATGTACAGCGTAACAAAACTACCCTTTAAAAAGAGGTGGTGGATGACGGAATACGAGCATGTATGACGAGCTGGTAATTTACTTATTTTCTTTATTAGAACACGCAGAGCAGACGTATATAGTACCTGCTACTATTATTAGTTACCGTTTCGAACTTATCCAGCTTGAGCTGAATGTCCAATGTGCCTGGGGACGCTTAATGGAGTTCCCTTATTTATCGTTTTGAGCTTAGTACTACGCTATACACGCACCGCCACCTGCTTTCGAATTTGACTTTCCTAATATAGGAGAGAAAAGTAGAAAATAAAACACCTGTATTACTTACTTTTTATTCCTACTGTAATTTTAACACTTATGTAAATAACACATAGATTTAAATATTTCTCTGCTTAGTAATTTCGGGTGGGACATAATCTGTATCTACCATTCTCGGCTTTTTCTTTTTACCGAACCATCGTTTAGGATACGTCACTTTCTTGCTTTCGATGGAGAGATCAATTTTGTCCTCATGTTCAAAGAACCACAGCTTTTGTTCTTTTTTCTTTAATTCTTCGGACAATTTTTTGATTTCCTCGAGACGCTTGATACGCTGTAATCTCCCATGCTCTTCCTTTAATTTCATCTCTCTAATTTTATTCCATTCACTATATAATTCCTTTTGTTTTTCAATTTCAATTGGTTCATTTATAGCAACTGTTTTTATTACTAATTGCTCAAGGTCCTCTTTAAAATCCGAATTTATTAAGTTACCCGTCGACAGGATATGTTGCACGTGGTTGTTAAGCTCTTTGAGAGAATTATCAGTAACAACTTCAGCATATTTTTTTATGTATATCTCCAATACATCCTTATAAAAATTATTCCCATCAGACTTTGCAACTTGCAAAGCCTTATCATATTTTTTGTACAATACCCAACCTAAAAATTCAAAATTTTTACCAATTGGGGATTGCACTCTCTGTCCAATTATTGCCATTGTTTTCCCAACTAAGCAGTTTGGATCTTTTAAATCGAAATGATCGTCGAAAAACTCGTTGCGTAGGTATTTCACTCGAACCTTTGTCAACAGAAGGATCATTAATTACATTAATTTTGAAAAACAAATGAATTATATGCAAACTAACCTTTTCCTTAGATTCTTCGTTCTTTTTTTCTTCAATAGAAGAGAAAAGATCGTCTTTTTGAAAATAATGGTAACAAGCATATAAAGACAAAACATTCGCAAGTGCATTATTTATATCCTCCTGAAGCATTAAAAAAGTTGCTATGCGAATGGCTGATTGGAATTCTTTCCTTTTTATAAAATTATTTAAGGCGTAACAGGCTATATAAGTATCCAAGAATACGCCATAATTCAAGCGATCATCCAATATTTGTAGAAGTTCTTCATTATGATCGTTATCTAAAAAACTTCGTATGACGGCATGACTAGTAGAATCAAGAGTGTTGGTGGTTTCTTCGCTTAAGCGAAGCTTATGCAATAAATCAGCGACTTCTTCTGTGTGAGTGCTTAGTAATTCTGCCACCTTTTAAAGAAAAAAAAATTATTAAACAATAGTTTTAATTGAAGACGCTCACGATACTAGCAAGTAATAAGTAGCACATCTGAAGTCATGCGTTAAAATACAAATGTGCTGGCAAAGTAAACAGTCAGTCATTGCTTAATAAAATGTTTAGTACAAGGCAATTGTCCTTGTTACTGAATGCATTTTATTAATTGTTAAATACAGGAAAGTCTTGATTATTCGAATCCCATTTACCGATTTCGCGATTTATCGAGGCGTGATTTAATTTTTATCATTCGCGTTTACCGACACTTCGCGCGTAGAAATCAGGGTTATATAGACATTTTCATACAATGTCACAAATAGTAACAAAGTGCAATTTATTTATTTTTATATGATTTATATAACCATTTTAATGAATAAACGTTGATTTTTTTATAGAAACAAGTTTTATATTAATCATTACATAGTCCGAATCATCCTAGTCGGTTCAAAGTAACTCGGATAAGGCTCTACTGCATTTAAAACTGGGGTTGATAATCTTCTTGTGATATTTCAATAGGTATAAATTCAATAGAAAAGCCATAAATTACTCCAAAAAGATTTCTTTTTAATTCCAAATACACGTTAAATAACATTACACAGAAACTAAATTGAATTCCAATAAAGCATTTCACTTCTTCCACGTTTTTCGAAGAGACCAGACTAACCCGTTAGTTACAGAGTAGTTAAACTTTTTATAAATGCTTTATACTATACTAATTAGCCATTTTTTCATAAATTCCTGTTTACGAAACGTACAGTAAAATACGCCTGAAGTTCATGATATCGATGTGATATGACCAAAGGACATTTGTTTACTTGAGGGCCACAGACCTATATAAAGAACGTGATTGCTTGATTTTGAAGTAGTAGCCATTTTGGCGATTCAAAGCTTCCGAATTGACGTATGTGGCAAGAAGACATGATAGTACATATGCCTGCTTTTTCTCATTACAGACATATTTAGCGGCAATAGATTTCAGCTTTATTTTCGCATTTTAGTCATTATATTTTGTATGTTGGTATACGTATATTATAAGTTTAGAGAAATGTTGAAATTAGTTATTTTCTGTCCAAGACTCTTATTAGATTGCTCAAAATTGAAGCAATCCTCAGTAGCTTAACCCATGATAATTTCGCTTACTGAATAAAAAGTGAAATTTACGTACTTATAAATGTTTACAAACTGAACACTTCATAAATTCCGTATATCTTAATTATAAAAATTAAAATTAAAAAAATTCACCTCTAACAATTTGCACAAGAAACCCACTTTTAAATTCTGATAAAAATATTTGGTAAATTCTAAATCCGTGTGCAAAGAAGTTTAGATATTTTTAATTTTTGTAAGACGACATCACTGGGCTTAAAATCGTCGAAAAAGTTATTTCGTTTTTAATAAAATATCGCTTGCAATGAATTTCATTAGCAATAAATAATGAATAAAAGTTTATAATCTATAGAATTTTAAATTGGATTTATTTTTCGATGCGTATGGGTTCTTCTGTTCCCATTCGCACCTCTATGCCACAAAGTCACAAATTTCTGCTGGTGAGACTCTGAAATCAGCAAAATGTTACAACCACCGGAGTAAAGGAACACTGCCGTTCTCTGGAAGTACGGGAACAGATCCAGAAAAGCAAAATGGATTTATATTTCTCGTACTCCCATGTCGAAGTAGATAAGTAATCATAGTGAAACCTGTCACTGAAAATTTTAGACTTCCAATAAAAGCATAAAAACCATGAGTTAGTACCCGATCAAATATTTTGGGATTATATGTAACGCATCTGTAAGCACTAAGAAATTTAATCATATATTTTATTTACCTTATTCACGTAAATATCAATGTCAATGGCACTTGCTCTTCCTCGCTGTTGAAAAGATTGATCGATATCATAATACAAAGTATCAACATTAACCTTTTGCATAAATGGCGCGTGAAGTCGGGACTGCCATTCCTGAGTACATTTGAAATTTTCAGACAAAAATGTCCTATATATTTTGTTTAAATGCGAATAACTTCTTAACAACCTTGGCCGGCAAAACATTGTGAACAAAACCATGTATTCCCCAGCTGTCAAGCAAATGCACGACTTCTAAAACTTCAGATGTAATCACGAGGACGTTTCACTGACAAATTGAAAATGGACCAACTACTAGATCAAAATAAAAGCTAAGTATGAGTAAATAGGTGTTTTTAATTAAAATGCAAAATAGGCAGAGCAGCGAAAGCCAATATACAACTCATATTTAACAGTCATATTCGAAAAGAACAGAAAAGAGAAAAAGGGGCAACAAATTTATGAAAAAAGTTTGTCTAATGGTCAATTTTTTGACGTTTGTCTACCGATGGGACAAGGTACAAGCTAGTAAAATTTGAATTGGAATTGAAATTGATATTTAAATGGAAACAGTGGGCGAATATGTATCCTCCAAGGGAAAGAAAATATCTTCCAGCTGTTCATTATTGCTGGGATAATATGAATAAAATAAATTTCAATTAAGAAATGCAATCTTCTGAATGAGTTTCGCATAACGATTTCAAAAGTAATTGGGAATTTGCTTGCTCTAAGCTGCTCTTCCAAATTTATTAGAGCAGACAAGCGATTCTAATTTACTGTAATTCAGTAGCGAAAACTTCTACGATTCCATGCAGAGTTGAACTCGGATTCAATGAGTAACGCTCCTGGAGACGGAAGTTGAGTTGAGTTTCGTTAAATCCGAGGTAATTCAACGAAAGCGGTCGGATTGAGTTGAGTTTGACATATTTGTGTGTTAGAAGAGTGCAGAGTGTTGGACGAATGAAGAATGCTTAACTCAGGAACGACATGGAAACAGCAACAGAGTTAAGTCAAGGGGAAAAACTTGACGAAAACTCAACTCATAATGAACCCTTTCTCATTAAACGGCGGTCCAGTTCTGTTCGGAATTCTCCTCTTTTCCCTTCCTCTTCTCAACCGTGACGGCTGATACTTCGAGATTTTGTCACCTGAGAACGCCGCTTCTGTTACGGTCTCTCTTGGACAGGTTGCTCTGAATCTGAAATGGTCAGCACATTTTGGACTTTCGAGCCGGATTGGAGGTGTGTAAAGTGTGCTCTAGTGCTCGCCTTCTCGCACTAGTTCTATGTGACCGAGGTTTTTGTACTAAGTGACACTCTTCCACTCTCGCACAAACATCGCTGGTGTCCCGAGCTCATTTACATGCAACAACATTATTCGTATTTTTACGTATACTTAAACTCCTCTATTGCTCGCGCTAAGGCGCTTTATACTATTATAATTTTTTTTCTCTCTATGAGCAGCATGTCGGCAAGCCCACTTGTATATTTGATGCTCGTTCGTCCTTTAAAGTCACAATAGCTCAACAACAAGAATATGTTAGGATCATCAAAAATGCTCAAAGGGAAACCCTGTCGGAGCAAACTTTTAAGACGCTCACTGTTCTAGAGTTGAAAACTTAGCTCGAGGTGCTCGACAGTGTTGAGGCGTCCTTCAAACAAGCTCATACCATGTTGGCTGCAGATTTTCAGATTTTCAAGAATTCCGTTATACGCAATATGAAAACTGTTGAAAATTTTGAGGTTGCTTGGTAGCTTTTAGTGGATTGCCATGGAAATAAGCGACTACTAATTTGTGCTCAGCTCGACAAACTCTTCTGAAGACAACTCCAAGATTACATACAACTCTACAAGCTCTAATCTGGTCACTCAAACGTGTAAGTGTAATCCCGCTCAAACCATTCTACTCTCCTGTTCACATTCAAGTTCCTGCTCATATCTTACCTGCGCTGACTACTACTCTTCCTACAATCAACTTAAATTGCTCGAAGTGAACACATTTAAATAGACTTCAACTCACTGACCCAAATTATCGAACACCAATTATTAACTAAGTTCTGAACTCAAGAAGTATTTTCACAAGCTCAATATTCGCTCGCTCTAGAAGAAGCACATTGTGAGGCTCACTTCGTTGCCACTTAAGCTCGAGACTCAACTGGTCGTTACACAGTACGTCAAGGCATCGTAGGAAGAGCTCGGTGAATCCAGAACAATGAATCGACGATGCCTTAAATCTATGCAAAATGACTTCTCAGCTGACTAAGCTTTACTGTGATTTCATAAAGGAATATGAATCATTAGGCCACATGGTCCTAAGGCGATCCATTCTACTTACCACATCATGGTATCTTCTGAGAACAAGGCTTGACTACCAAGCTCAGAGTCGTTTCCAATAGCTCAGCTCGATCAACGTACGATCAATCGATCAATGACCTGCTCCATACGGGTGTCAAGTTTCATCGTGACATTATCAATGTCCTGCTCTAGGTACGATAGCCAAGAATTATCTTCGCTACAGACAAAACGAAGATGTTTCGTCAAATGAATGTACATCCAGCTAACCAAGACTTCCAACAGATCCTCTTGGTAGATGAACATAACAACATCGTTCCATATAAACTCACCACCGTCACGTATGGATCGAGAAGTGCTCCATTTCTTGCAGGAAGAGACTTATTCCAGCCTGTGCAAAATGGAGGCAAAAAAATACCGCCTTGCTATCGCCGGTAGATCAATGACATTTACGGTGGCTTCGGCCCGGGCAAGAAGTTCTAGTCATTGCTCAAGATCTCATCAGCATAGAACACAGCCCTGACTTGCTTCAAGCTCTTTCTCTTCCCGAAGTTTTAACTACTTTAGTTCATGAAATTAATGACACTCAATGCAAAGTGTTGGGTTTGTCTTGGACACCATCTACTGATCAATTTCAATTCTCAACCAAAACACTGTGCTCTCTGAAGTGGTTCATCTCCTCGACCCTAAGCGGTTGCTCCTGTGACTGTTTGCTCTGAAATGTTCATGCAGGAACTTTGGCTCATAAAACTTGAATGTAATGACTCTCTCAACGGTGGGCGCATTTTGCGAGACAAACTCTCAGCAACTATACTACTCTACCAGCTCATTAAATCAATTCAACAAGTGCTCAAATTCCACACAGTTCCTGTCTACCTGCGGACTGACGCAGTTGTAGCTCTAACTTGGATCCAAAGTCACCCTTCAAGATGGAAAGAGTTTGTCAAGAATAAGGTGATCAGAGGCAAAGTCACTTTTCAGGTTGACAAGAGTTTGTCAAGAATAAGGTGATTTCAGAGGCTCGTCGCTGGAAAACAAAACCCAGCCGACTGTGCCTCTCAAGGTCTTTCTCCTGAAACAACTCAACAAGTTCAAATTCCGATAAAAGGGATTAGAATAGCTCAAAATCTCTGCTGATCATTAGCCAACTAACCAGTTCCAGCATCCGATGAAACGCTTCAGTCTTTTTGGGATCCACTTTCTTGTACTCATCCGCATCTAAGCTCTTCAGAATTAATGATCAATACTCAAGAGTGCTGTTATTGTTCAGAAATGTCCCACTTTCGTTGCTTGGATTTCCGTTTCTCTACAAAGATCAAAGCTCTACAGGTCCATTGGGCGTTTCACGAAAACTACTGCAGTGGCGTCTATGGCGTCTATACCAACCATTGCGATTTTGTTGAGCTGCATGCGAAGTTTGTACTATGTCGACTTAAATCTTCCTGCATGTACCCACTTTAATCTTCATTGATTCAAGAATCCAGCAAAGTATGGACGTTTTTCATGGAAAACCGTTATACTGTTGGTATGGGGCTGTCAGTATTAGATTTTGAAACTGTTCGCCACGAGCAGTAATTTCGTCAGTTCCTGGCAGCGACAAATTGGCTTATACGAAGTCTACACGACTCCAGGCCCACGGGCCACAAAATGGCCCGCCAACGCATTTAAATTTGCCCACTAACACAGGACAAAAAGCTGTGATTTATTTTGAGTTATTCTAATAATTAACCTGAACTTAATACAGTTCATTAGGTGTCAAACATTATGGTAGGTAGGTGGAAAATCGGTTGGGCAATCCTGATCCACAAATACGGTCTCCTGCGTTCAGGTGGTTTTGCGTTGAACATGAAGAACGGCCAATTCGCTAAGTATTTTGATCAAAATTTGGAAACGGGTCATTATTAGTTGATGAAATTTAAAAAATTTTTTCAAAAATACTACAACGAATATTTAGTTATTTTATCATAATAAAATACAGAACTTATGCAATAGTAAAATTGCAAATAAACAAAAATCTAAGCTTTATTTTTAAAAGAAATATATTTTTTCAATTTCTTTAAGTTTTTAATATAATATCAACGGATTATATAATTACTAAATATTCCAACTTCTCGACAGTTTGATTGAAATAGAAAAAATTGTTGTGGCCCGATTATCTCTGCTTTGCGATCAGGAAATAAACAAATAGCCATGTTTATGTAGCCCTGTAAGTGAAATCAGTACTTTTGATTTGCCAAAGTGGCTACAAATGAGACTTATCCTACGTCTGCATGCAGAGTTGAATCCGAGTTAAATTCGGGTAACTCTCATGTACACCTAAACCTCGATTTACACGGCATTCGAATTGCACAATTCCGGTTTAACACGATTGAAAAGCGGGAGAACTTCCATTTACACGGCACTTGCATTTCACCTTAACACGGCCAGGCTAGTCATACCACGAAGAAACAAAACAAGTGAAGATGAAACAGAATAAAAACATTTTTAATTTTTTTGTGAATTATGCTATGTACTGTGCTATGTGTATGTATTTCTTTTCAATGTGAATAGTGGACTCGAATTGCACGATTTCAATTTACACAGCATTTTTGTAGAACCAATCTACCGTGTAAATTGAGGGTTAGGTGTACTACGTTTCCATTTTGAATTGAGTTCGGATTCAATCCGAGTTAGCGGGTTAGCAGAGTTAGAGAGTCCGAATTCAACTCATTTTGTTAGATGAGTTAAAGTAAGTGTGCACTCGTGTGTTGTCATTGCCTTATGTTAAAAGTGACTGAGACCGAGTGTTTTAGGCAAACGAGACTATTTGTCATTATTTTCAATTAAAAATATGTGTATATACATGGTGTTCGGTGGATAAGTAAAACAATATGCCAAAAGTTTCCTAAAATCGTTCTTTTGTTTCATACAAAAGGTATCTAAAGGAAATCTAACATACGAGCGCTAATTCGAGTTTAGCTCTGCATGGGAACGTAGCAATATAAACGTAAGTGTGGTTTAGTTTGAGTTGAAAAGTAAGATAGCGCTAGTGGCGGGTGAGAACTTCCCTTTCACGTCAAGTTCGTCGATTAAAGACGGTGTGTCTTGATATTGCGCGGAAATCTGTGTACATCGAGTTGTTACCTAAAGTAAGGATGATTAAATATCAGAATTTTATATGCATACGTAAAGACTTTGCTTTTTGTTTGAATATTACTTGTTTTAAACAGTCCTCTTTCTTCGAACCATAAAACAAAATATTCAGCGGCTGATTGGAGTAAGTCGGATGCTCTGTTGCGGGATTACAAAAGTTGATTTAACAATTTGGTTAAATGGACTTAATTAAATAGTACAACAATTATCAATTTGTGTGTGAACAAGTATTGTTTTATGTATTTTCGTGCCAGATACGTTGTATATTTTGTTTGATATGATAATATATAAAAGTATGTTTGATGTGATTGAAGTTACCACATCCAGGATTTTGTTTTATTTAGCTAGAAATGTTTGGATAATACATTTAACATTTGCAGTTGAATGATTGATTAATGTTCGTTCTTGTGTTCTTTAATGTCCAGGCAACAAGGTTTTCTAATGTGATTTCTATTCTTAGTTCTTGATGAGTTTCCGGAACTAAATCCTAACAGACCATAAGTACCGCAGTTAAAGAACATTGCCTAGCTTGTTTTTTTATACTATATTTACTGCGAAACACTGATATAACGCAGCACTGTGCCTAGTACTGAACATATTACTTTGAGAAGATTCCATTCTATATCCCGGACTATTTTTATTTTGAAAAGTTTTCCTTCCCGAACTATATAAACTTATCAGCCGCTGACGACTTATCACGAAATTTTTTACGTAAAATATAAATAAATAATTTTAAATATAATAAATAATTTTTTACGTAAAATTTAATAAAATCTTTTAATTTTAGGTAAAGATGGCTAAAAGCAAGGTTGAGAAGAGGAACAAATCTGCAATTAACGAAGTGGTTACAAGAGAATGTACTATCCACTTATCAAAAAGGGTACACAATATTGGATTTAAGAAGCGTGCACCAAGAGCTATTAAAGAAATTAGGAAATTTGCCGAAAAAGAGATGGGGACTAATGATGTGAGGATTGATACTCGTTTAAATAAGCACATTTGGAGTAAGGGTATCAGGTAAAAAAACAAATGTCAAATCTTATAAGGCTTAATTTCGTAAATTATATGTAACGCTCATATAACACGATTGATGTATTACTTAAAACCGGCGTATAGAACTTAAACTAGAAGTAGGATAAAAAGAACTATCTTTTTGTAATTAAAAGTAGTCTATACCACACTAATATGTATGTGTTCTTTGATGAGGGCATTATCATTACTAATTACTTCACAAATTCAATGCTAAGCATCTTACAGTAAAATCCTGGTATAGGAGCTTCGTTGTTTTATGTTCAAAAGCTTAGTTTGGATTTTTATTAAAATAGTAGCTGTAAAACAGACTTTTCCCTTCAGTTAGCATGAGAAATTTTAAATGAGCCCACAAAGACTTTGCAGGAAGAAACGCATCGTCTGATGCTTATGGCACTTATTCTTTAAGCCGATAAGTGATCATTGCGATGTTTATCGCCGAAAGTTGAACTTAAATCTGACCACTATCGACGATCATTAACCGTCTTATAGAATAACTGGCAATAATCTTATAATTTATTAATCAGCGAGGCAAAAGATTGCATGTCGAAATTGATTGGTTTTGGATTTTGTGAAGTAAAACATATTTGTGTAATATTTCATTGTTCACAAAATTTTCCGTGTTTGTATTCTTTATAAAGTAGATATTTGTGTCAAAAGTAAATTTTCATAAATATATTAAAATGTGGGCTCACTATGTCACATCATATTGTTTTTATATATGAACGGACTTTTAAAAAATCGATTAGATTTTAGTGAAGTAACTTAGTACAGTCATAGTCGAACAATCTTTTTTTAATTTCAGAAAAAGTTAAGAATTGGCGGTAATTAATGATTTTCGTTAGTTATTTAGAAAAACAAGACATCAAAAGATATTGAACATTGTTAGATGATCGTACAGACAGCATAGCAAGATTTAGTTTTGAGGGAAATGCATTTTAAGTTTTCAACATGGGAAAAAACAGAAAACAAAGAAATAATAAACACAATAAAAAGTAAAAAAAGAACCATGGCCACAGGCCAAATCGACTAACTCTATTTTCAAAACTTTTCCAAACGTTTATCAAAAATAGTTAATAAAGCACTAAATTACAAATTTTGAAATTTCTCAAAAGCCACTTTTTTAAAGAAAATACCTGTTGCTGATTTTGTACTATAAACTAAATCATCATAATATAAAAGCTTAAAAACTACTTTTTCTACTTTCTGATTTATGGAGTTAATCGATTGGGACACATGGGCTCGATCCTTAAAAAGCATATTTTTTTGTACTGTAGTCTTTAAACTTTTGTTTTGCACAGAAACTTAAGATTTTTTAACCATACACATTTATGCAAATATTGAATTCGTTAATTAGCCTGCACAAAGTGTGCAAATCCAGAACTTTTTGTCAGCTTATAATAAGCATGATTTTAAAAGCACTGCACGTGCGAATCTCTGGTTTTTTGTAATAGATTACTTTTCTGAAAGTGTGGAAACAACTTGCATTTATACGGGCTTTATTTAGCTTTTGATTAATTTATTTAATATACCATTATAAAATATATGCCTAATATTTTCTTTCTCATATGTTGTTGCTATGAAAAAAATTTTTATAGGTTTTACAAATCCTACACTTACTATCCCAAAATTAAATATCTATTGACTTAAAGACAAAAATGACGGTCATCATTTAGAAAAGAAAGTTACTTTCGTTCAAATTAATAATAGTAATTTTGAGGCCTTTAATAAATACTCTATTGATTTTAATTGATTTTTAATATTTATTTACGACTTAAGCATTGGTATTATATTCTCTTTAATTTGATATTACAGGAGCACACCATTCCGTGTCCGCGTCCGCCTTGCACGTAGAAGGAATGACGATGAAGATTCTCCTAACAAATTGTATACTCTAGTTACATATGTTCCAGTTCCCACGTTTAAGGGCTTGCAGACAGAAAATGTTGAATCTAGTGATGACTAAATTCAAATAAAAGCTCTAATAATAAAAACAGTAACTATTTATGTTTTGTTTTTCTGAGATTTTGACATTGAATCATTTTCCCAGAGTTCACCAAATGCGCTATAGCTTGAAATACACTGTGGGTCGTGTGCTTTTAAATGATTCGTGTATAGAGGTTCCGCGCGACGGTAGCTATGCTTTAGCCGTTCGAGGTATAAAGTATACTAAAACGCTAAACTTGGCAGCACGGAAGTTCATATTAGCCGTATTTTACTCATGGTCGGCTTTTTTGTTTAATACGATTTATTTCAATATAAATAAAAATTTTTCACGTACTCTGTTTGACCTCTGAGGCATAGAATGAATAATGTCAAAGCTTTGGAATCTTTAGTTTTCCATACAGTAATTTACATTGCTTTACTTTCTGCGTTTTTCCCACAACTCGCCGTATATTAGAACACCTTTAATTTGCAAGCAACACATTTTATAATTTTCATTTCTGAATTTTTGTATACGAGCAATACTACTGGTATTCGTGTTTACTTTATACAATTTTTCGTTTAAAGTAATAAAACTATTTTACTTTTTATTTATTTATTTTTATTCTCGTGTTCACTTTGATGTCTCGCACCTGGGCCCATTATTGGATTTGTCTTTATACAAATTTCCTTATTTTTTCAATATATTGCAACTTTATTCAGTTCAATTTTGGTTAAATTCAATAGACCTTTCGATAGTTATATGTAGAAACACTAAAGTTACAGTAAGTTTTAGTTGCACTGATACCGAGCACTGAAAGTACCCAGCGGGCAATGAGATTATCCTACGATTAATTTTCAAACTCTCCATACAAAGCTTTTATACCTCCGGGAAGGCTCCCTTTCACATCCTTTTAACATTAGCGTATCATTGGAGGCGAGTATTCTCATTAATCTCAAGAATACATCGTGGGATCTTTATAAAAAACTTGAAATGGAGATTTCTCAGAGGGAATTCCCTTCTCTTTTTATCCCTTGTCATAAGGGCTGTAAAAAAGAATGATATCCTTATATGTCGTGTTTTAAGGAGATGATAAGAATGCTTGCAGGAAATTTAGAAATAAAACGTTTAATACTGAATTCAGTTATTTATTTCAATACGATAAATCATCAAAATTAACAATAATTCCCACATAATTTATATAATATTCTGCATTTTAATTTATGTTATTCTATGAAATCTGTTTTTTGCTTTCTGAGATTGCTGTTTTGATGTCGTTTTCAGATTCATTTTATCCAAATTCTGAACTTTTGACAGCCTATATTTGTATATCTATCTATATTTAAATGTTAAGTAAAAAATTTACTAAAAAAGAAATTGCTGAAAGCGCTGTTAATCTTTTAACGCTATTTTGCCTTTTGGCCCCCTTTTTCCAGTTGACTGAAATTCGCCGGAAATTATTTTAGAGAAGATGTGAACTACCTTATATTTTTCCACAAATCCGCTCAATAAACAGCTAAACAGAAGTACGAAAACAAACACTTCCGACATTAAAATTGCTACTGTACAATTTGGTAATATAAAAAAATAGTGTGCGTCGTTACAAATGGCTGAAGTGAATACAACTATCACTCGAATTCGGGACGGGTCTAGGAAAATTTACCGCCGCGTCAGTTTATCGCATAAGTATTCATTTCAAAAATTGTTAGTCATATTTGCTCGCTGCGAAATCAGCTGTTTGTTCTTTCCAAAGATTTAATTTTTAACTGATTCCAATTATTTCAAGAATCGCCCGAAAATTGTCATCCCATGGAGCAGCTTTTAAGGAAGCAGATTGCAAAACCATCAATTGACAAATTGGCTTTAACACGGGAGGTTTTATTAAATTCAACTTTGTTCCTTATTAATATTTAAATTATAATAATTATGCAAGTATTGTGCAATTAAGTAACGTACAGGAGGTCAATTTCTTTTCATTTAAGCTAAAATTGCGCGTAATCGACAATTTTTATACTTTGATTAAATAAAATTTAACAGTACATTTAATTCCTTAACATAAAGTCAGTCTTGAGGACTTTTTATTCGTACTTTCTAAATTATCAGTAATCGTTACATTCAAGTTTTAAATGGCCGTTTTTTTCTGACTAAGAAGTCAAGTTAGTTCCAAAGTATTCCGACTTTGTCGGAGCTTCTAAGTGTTCAACTTAATTTGATCAACAATTGCAATTTTATGGAATTTTAGGCTTAGTGCTCCTTCACACGAGTACTTCTACGCTTCTTTCAGTAGCGCCGCTTCAGCAAGTTAGAAGCAAGCTCTTTTTGAACGGTAGGCTTCTGCAGAGCTTCTTAGCGCCGCATGAGAGTTCTTTTAGTAGAGCGAGAAAAATAAGCCTGAATTAATTTAATATGCAAAATTATGTGTATTGTTATTATTTTTGCCGGAAGTTATTGTACAATAAGGAGTTTTGTTTATTGCAATATAAAATATGTAAAAGAGTACTTATTCGGCGAATAAGCTTCTTTGACAGAACAAATGTAGTGTATAAGTTGCCTTTAATTGTTGTGCTAAATTGCACAATTTGTATGATTATTTTAGTCAAAATTCAGGTATTCATTAAACCAAAAACAAAATTTCTGTGAAAAAACAAAGAAAAAAAAACCCAGTCGAATTCAATCATTGGGTTTTACGCGCGAAAACCGTCTGTTGGTAGTTCTTCTTTCTTAAAGGCCATTCCATAAAATGACGAACTTAGGGTTTTAACATTATTCGGAATCAGTTCGTTACTGATTGCAAACTAAATCCGTAAAATTTACTTCAATAATTGAAGGATATAAAATATATGACTTTTAAATAAAAAAATAATATGGGCAAAATAATTCTTCACATTTCTGAGAAATATTTTTCAAAAAAATTCAAATTTTTCCCATGTCGCTGTTTTCATTATTAGACAGACCTATAAAATATTTTAACATTCTTTATATTATTTATATTTAATGGAATTTGAACAGAAATAACTTGAGTCACTTACAAAAGTCCTATATTTATGTTATATAGAACACATAATATACTTTCTGTTTTTTAAATTCCTTTAAAAATACTCTGTAGTCTGCATATCGAGTAAATTGAAACGCTAACTTATAAGCCACCCAAAACTGTTTTGTCATTGAAATAAGCACCAAATATAGTCTAATTTCACGTTACAGTTGGGATGGCGTTACTAATGGTGGTCTTTGGTTAAACATGAACGTAGTTTGTAATTTCTGTAGTGTCCTCTTCGGACCTATCACGAAACAGAAATTTTAAATAACCACAATTCCAAATTTTTTTTTAAACGCACGACGCAAATTTAAATTTAAATTGAGTTGAAAGTTCTTTCGTGAAATTGCAATATGCTGCATTTTTGAGAAGCGTTAAAACATTATTATTAAAGAGTGATCATGGAAGAAACACATTAGGTAATGAGGGATAACCAAATAAATGTAAGAAACTTAATTGTTTTTACTTTTCTCCGTTTACGGCTCTACACGTTTAAGCTGAACGTAAGCTCACAGCGTGTAACTTTCTGTCAGAGCTTCTCCATAGTTTTCTACTCAAAGAGTCTACGTTCATTAATTTTGACATCTGTGACTGGAACACGCCGTGGAAACAGAAGTTTAGTCCAGAAGAAAAGCAGTTTAGTTAGCAATCTTCATTCGTAGAGTTGTGTCTCTTATTTAAATCATTTTAGAGGTTTCACATCGTAGTGAACTTTTTCTTATTTGATATCGTGTATTACAAACTGCACTATATATACAAACTTCTTTTGTAAAAATGAGTACTGAACAAAAAGTTAAGAAAACAAAAATGACTTCAAGTCTTGATCAGCTCAAGGCGTTTACCACTATAGTTGCCGACACCGGTGACTTTGAAGGTAAGTTACATATGTATATTCAGTTTTTTAGAGTTTATAACATGTGATGTCGGTTC
Source organism: Proctacanthus coquilletti (assembly GCA_001932985.1). NCBI lineage: Eukaryota > Metazoa > Arthropoda > Insecta > Diptera > Asilidae > Proctacanthus > Proctacanthus coquilletti. Next base: position 111,500 of record MNCL01000019.1, read on the forward strand.
CAAGGTGACCTTGCAGGAAAGTATATCAATATAAAATGCTTTTGCGAATTGCAAGGCTTTAATTTAGACATTTTTACCGAAATTAATTGAAAATAAGAAAATTCGTCATTAGACAAGTTTAGTAAAATATGCATAAGCCTTAGCTATTTACGCTATTGTCTTTAGGAAGCAAAATTCATAAGTTTTTTAAAAAATGCGATAGTTTCAAATTAATGTTTTTGGTTCCAATATTTGGACACGGTTCCTTATTAAATTTCCCCGTGGAAACGACAATGAAAATAACAAAAAAATTTCTTACTTTTGAACATATATCGTGATATCTTTGAATCTTACAAGACTTTTTAATCATTCTAAGTCAATTGCGAGATTCTGAAGGCAGTCGTTCTAAACACAGCTTATAACTCGTCTCTACGGGTTGTACCGCAAATAATTTAAAGTGTACTAAATTCCACCTTTTAGAGAAAGTTTATTCACGAACGACAAAATGAGCGGGCTGTCAACTATTAAGGGGAATTTTCCAGCGCAGAGGGGAAATTTTAATGTATTTTCCCTACCTTCGGCATGACTATTGTATCATGGATGTAATCTGGGCTGCCAGATTTGACTGGTGTACGATGTAAGACCTTGGGGAGGTGAGCAAACACCATCGTTTGTACATGAAAATTATAAATGCCGGGAAAGCTGATTGAACTAAACTAAATTTTGACAAATAAAGAGACAGACTAGTTGAAACTAAACTAGAGAAATGGGGAGACAAATTGAACCTAAATTAAAGTCTTTCCAGATTGAATATGATAAATTTAATAGATAAGTAAACTAAACTGAGACTAATATATTATAGTTTATTTTCTTATGGGCTAAGCTATTCTAACATATTAAACTATATTAAATTTGCCAACAACCAACACACAGAAACAAAACAAAATTTCTCGGGACAAATTGGTCGAGAAACAGATGCTAAGTAGAGAAGAAGGCCTTTCCTGATAAAACATTCTATTGTTCTTGGACATGGAAGTGGGCAAATTTTCCTACTAAATATCTGTAAGTAGTTGGCGACAGAAAATTTAAGATTAACTCTGTAGCTTTTATTTCTGTCAAATATCTAAAGCCGTTTTTCTTCCTGTCTACATTATTAGTAACTGTCCCTATAATTTTAGCTAATTCCTTCGGAAGAAATTCATAATATTTTTTAATAAAAAACCTACTAGAATGAGATTCTGGCTGAAGCTGCTTCAATAAAGACTTTTTTCCCTAATTTCTGCTTGCAGTTTTTAGCTCCTAGTTCTAAAACTTGATTTTTTGAAGTATTGAATGTTTCGGAACTTCTAACTGCTAGTGTCTTATCACCTTTGCTTTCCCCAAGCGGCCTAATTCCCTCTAACTCCACACCCAACAAAATCCCACCCTCATCTCTACTATCTCTGTTTTCTATTTCTGGTATAATAATCTCATTTTCTTCCCTACTTTTTAAACGGGTACCTGATCTATCTTCTGAACTATATTCCCCAATTTCTAGGGTAACCAAAATTCAAAAAGAAAAGGGTAAGGAAAAGTAAAATTTATGAAATGAAACAAATAAAATAGAAAAATTTAACGGATTAAATTGCATCCTTCTGTCAAAAATAGTACTTCTCTGATTCGAAGTGTGGACATAACCCAGGGCCACAGTTTTTTTCACTTGGGCCTAACATATTCCTGGTGTTAAAATTTCAAGGTCTGTAGTCCTTAGCCTTCATATGAGAGGTTTTACCCCTTTTTGGAAAGAAAACCACTTTGACCTCCGTCCATAATTTTGGTATGTAGGTTAGATTTAGTCATGTCTCGAAAATAGCCTTCAGCCATGGGATTAGTAACTCAGCGCCTTCCGCCGGTATTTAGCCATCTGGAGATTTTAATGGTTTGAAGCTTTTTATGGTCCATTTTAGTTTATTCCTGTTGAGGATTTTGTGGCTAAGTTCACAAAGACTGAGAGTGGATACACTAACGGAAGTCGGTTTACAGCCCGAAAAGTGAGTCTCCACTAGCAACTCCAGGACCTCCGAGCTTGACGGTGTCCTGTCTCCACATTGTATGAAGCTGGGAGTTGTCGGCAGTGATTGATAGGATTTTCTTTAGGCTATTGGCTTCGGAGGCGTTCTTTATCTTGCCACAGAACTTCCTCCATTCATTGAAGAGTTTTTTGTAGGCATTCGTTACTTTCGCTAGATTGAACATGCCACGACACTTTTTCCGCATAGCTGTGATTTCAGACGACCACCATTGGGGCTTTGTTTTGCCCCTTGGTCTGTCAAAGGGACAGGAGGCCTTCGTTGTCTTGTTGCATGCCTTCGTTAAGGTTTTCATTAGATTCTGTGGCCGGAGGTTTTTCGCTTGGTAGCCGATTTTGTATTTATCCCAATTGGTTCTCTTCCTATATTGGAAGAGGGGATGGTTTGTTTTACGAATTGCCAGACTAAATTCTATGTATTGGTGATTTGAGATGAACTGATCGTTCATCGACTAGCCTTAAGTCTAGAACGTCTGGCCTGATGGAATTGATAAAAGTGAGCATATTTCTTACGTTTCCTAAAAGCAAGTTGGTATTCATGCAACTCACCTCTGTCGTTAATGTTCGAGTTTTCTCAGACCGTATGTCGCCGGGTATCAGGAAGACGCCAAGAATACAGCTAGTATTACCTTCTATCTGCAAATCGTCCAACGGGCACGGTGCGCGTTACAACTTGGATAAGGGGTGGGAGCGGTAGCTCTTGTTACGTTCTCATCAACCTCCCGTCTGGTATAGGAGGCCCAGGCCAGGGGCAACCAGCGTTCAAGCCAGTTGTTGCCGCCGTCATGGCCGATTGAATCATTGTCCCCAAATCTCCGCACGACGGCAAGGTGTCTACCACGCACAGGTTTTTCATTTAGTGCATATTCATTTTTGCAAAAGTAAAACACGTTAGAGTGCAAGTAGTTAAGTTTAAATTCTTGGCACTCGAAAGGCGTAGTAGCGACATTTAGTAGTCGCACTTGCTTTTTGCTGTGCTGCAGCATAATAACGCAATAAACAAAATAAAATACATATTAAAATCTTCATTTAATTAATTAATCTTTTTTTCGATTGTCTAGAAAAATTAAATTTTATTTACAGTAGTTTTCACGTTATATGGCATATTTATAGGCGCAAAAGTCAAAATCCAAAAACTTTACTTTTAGTGTGTAGAAAAATGTGAGAAGACCGGTTCAAATGGCAGTTTGTACTTCAGGCTACAATGTAAGAGTGTGATATTTAAAAGATTTTTAAGCCGATATATTTCCATACGTTTTAAAGAATTCGGGTTCTGTACTCCTGTTTTATATATTCGCATACTTTCATTTGGGAAAGAAGAAAATTGAAATTTTGTAGACCTATTTGCTCTTGAGTTGTTAAGTTTATCTAAACAAAATTGTTGTTAAAAACCGAATATTCAACCTGACCCAGATTCACGAAATCTTTTCGCTTGTATAAGTTTATTTACTTTAACCTCTTGCGCTAGAAATTAATTTTGAGAAGCCCGTGCCTGACTCGTCCAAAGCATCTCCAAATGAGTTTTTACTAGCACTACTAATTGCACACTGGAATAACGCACTGCTGTTACTACTTGCTTATTTTAAATATTAAATTCAGTAGACGAGCATTGTACACCGTGCTCACTTTTTAAACAGATCGACGTGCGCTGTACGTCATTCTCACTTTAGAGACAAATAACCGGCGACGTACATTGTACGTCTTTCCGAGCTAAGAGGTTAAAAGCAATTTTGATCTGTAAAAATTATCTATTTTTTTAATTTGCATTAATAAATTTGACAAAGAAGCATATTTAAATATACTTTATATTTTCAGCAATGAAGGCTTATAAACCCACAGATGCAACAACAAATCCGTCTTTGATCCTTTCTGCTGCTGTTATGGAACAATATAAATCTATTATTGAAAAAGCAATCAAACACGGGAAAAAAGCTGGAGAGTAAGTAAATTTTTTAAATAGAATCTAAATTATAAAAGTATTGCCTTTTTATTAAATAGGACTGAAGATGAAATGATTTCTGAAGCAATGGACATGATTTACGTCCTGTTCGGTTGCGAAATCCTTAAAGTTATTCCTGGACGAGTTTCTACTGAAGTCGATGCCCGGCTTTCATTTGATCGTGATGCAAGTGTAGCAAAGGCTTTGAAATTAATTAGTCTTTACGAAGACATGGGAATTAAAAAGGATCGAATTCTTATCAAACTAGCATCGACGTGGGAAGGAATTCAAGCCGCAAAAATCCTTGAAAAGGAACACGGAATACATTGCAATCTGACTCTGTTATTTTCATTTTGCCAGGCTGTTGCTTGTGCTGATGCTGAAGTAACACTTATTTCCCCTTTTGTGGGCAGAATACTCGATTGGTATGTTGCTAATACCGACAACAAAAGTTTTGAACCGGAACAAGATCCAGGCGTTTTATCAGTGAAGAACATTTATAATTACTACAAGAAATTCGATCACAAGACTGTTATTATGGGAGCTTCATTCCGGAATATTGGGGAAGTAAAAGCACTGGCTGGTTGCGATTTGTTGACTATAAGTCCAAAATTATTGGAAGAACTTGAAAAAAGTAACGATCCTGTTGAAAAAGTACTGGATCCAGCTAAGGCAAAACTCAGTAACTGCCAACGACTTGTTTTAAATGAAGCAAAGTTTCGTTGGATGTTAAACGAGGATCAGATGGCAACTGATAAACTTTCCGAAGGCATTAGGAAGTTTGCCGCAGATGCAGAAAAATTAGAATCGTTCATAAAGGAAATAATTCAAAGCGGGAAGTAATTTTATCCATTTTACATTATTGTAGTTTCAGAATAAAACTGCATTAATAAAGTGTAACATTGATTAAATTCAAATTCATTATATAATTTATCCTACTTAATCCTATTAATAGTTGCCACCGACCCATAGAAAAGTGCTCAAATAGGTTAACCTCAAATCTTACACCTTTCTTAAATCTCCAGTCACATCTAAGGCAAAGATCACAGTGTCTGGTAAGTATTCTCATCTTACAAGCCTTTTTGGTTTCAAACCCTCAAAATCTATTTACTATCATGTAACATAACTTGCAACTTTACGGCAATAACCACTAATAATAAATAGATTCCCTCCAGCGCAAAGCTATCTCTCCCAAAACTTGTTAGATCTCTCTACTTATACTTATACATTAGCTCGCACTTCCCACTTACATAAAAGTCGGAGCAAGTACATAAAATATTTTGGTCTTTAATCTCTAACTACCTCAACCACGTGGGCTAAAATGTTTAAGTGCAGCTATGAATGCAGTAGTAGTAAGGTCTGATAGGTGTTTAATACGTATAGCTTTTGTGACCATGCATACAAAGAAGGCGATGCAACCTTTGTCAGATTATCGTCCTCTTCCGTAATGAAATCTGCTAATTTGGAAGTTTTAGAAAGAAGATATTGATGCTTTGCTTCCAAATCTAAGGCAGACTGCTGTAACCGGCAATTCCAAGGCTTTTATTTTCGTGATTATTTAAATCAATTACCGTCGCACTGTTGTACTACTGTACTACTTTTGGGAAAACCATTCGAATAGTTCAAACCCGCTAGTCTGCAGAATTTTGATAGTTCTTCTTTCTGCGCTACTTCGCCACAAAATTCTTTGGAGATTTACATCTTCATTTGCTCCCTGAATTTGCCCGAATATCATTCTTATGTCAGCTACAAAGGCTATTGAATGTTTTCTCCAACGCAGAGGTATAGTTCTGATGTCGTCTTGTAGTTTTTGTCCAACAGCTAGAAACTCGTTGAGAGGTAATCCACCATTAGTCCTTTTTGAACCATTAAAGACAACCTGTAATTTTGTGCTGGCACTTTTTTCCCTCAGGATACCATGGTGTAGCAAATAGACTTGAGAATGTTTGATGCAGCTGAATTCAATTGGAAATTACATCATATGAGAGAAGTCTTGGTACATTCTCATGAGCTCAGAATAACTTGAGTAGAACTATCAAAGATAAGAAAATCGTTCTTCCATGTGACAAGCAAGTTCAAGTTCATTAACTAGTGTAATCGTATTAAACAAATTAATGGCTGTTAAAGCAGAGACCATATTAACGACAGCTCGGTCGGCGATGGAAGAGCAAGTAAAAGAGCTAGGCAGGTGCAACACCTCAAATCCCGATCTCACTCTCAATCTCAAGCTTGTTCTTGTACCAAAAACAATATAATGGAAACAACGACAAGTACTGCTATTACGATCGCAAGTTCGCTAAGGCTAATAAATGCGCGAAACTTTGTGACTATTTCTTCGCGACAATAATAACGGTCAACGTTTTTTAGTAAACCTTGCAACAAGTGCGTATAAAAGCCGAGAATCAGATGTCAAACCCCCCGAACTTTTTCAGATTCCCTGAGACTCTACGCATTACAACTCATCCTATCTTAGCTAAGCACGACCACCAGTTCAGGAACTGGCACGGTGACTTTCCCCGCAGCTTTAGAAAAAGGCAAAAGAATTTCAACTCATGATTAACCTGGGCTACTGTCGTCCATCAAAGTTCTTGGGCACACATGGTCTCTAAAGACCCGAGAGATGGGACAAAATCTTTGAGGTTGAAGTGAAGGGCAAGGAAACAAACGTCAACGTTGATCGTCGTAAACCGAGTACTTTGGAAATTGTAGATCAACTGATCTTTTAGTGACATCATATCTATATCAGAAAAATTGAACTAAGAAAAAATCCCGCTTGGAGAATTTGCAAAGTTTGTGAATCCATGATCTTCACGGAACTTAAACCTTTTGTTTTGGAAAGATTTGTCATTTTTCTAATTAACTAAGAAGTTGTGTTGAATAAAATTTAGAAATAGTGTACAGTATTTTTTATTATATCAAAAACAATAAATATTGTGTATTATAAAGCTTGATGTACTGCATCCACAAAAACTTCCATGCTAACTATAGGCGTTTGAGGAGTAATACCATGACCTAAGTTTGCAATGTAACGATGTTTTCCAAATTGCTTAACCATATCAGTAGTCAATTTTCTTAACTCTTCCTGTAAAAGTATTAACAATTAATACTAAAATTTACTCTTAAGCGGTTACATGACTCTAATACAGAAAACAAATAATTTGCAAGAACTTCGGAATTCGTTAACCTTGGACTTAGCGCAACGCCGTTGAAATTGTAAAATTACTTAAGATCGTGAAACGTGATTGAATGCTGTTGAAGAAACATCATTCGATAGTATTTAACTAGTTACATTCAACGATAGTATTGAATTAGTTATCTTCAATGATGTCCAACAGTATTCAACAAGGTTCAGGTGTTTTATAAGGTTTTAAAACAATAACGTTGCGTTCAAAATCATGTAATATTGTACCATAAATTTAGGAAATTAGTGATTTTTATTTTCGAGTGAAGAATTTAGGAGATGATTACTTTTGATTTCTGTATTTTTTAATGTATTTAGAGAATTTGGGCCTTTGACTTTTATGTACTTACCGGTGATTTATACATATCTTGAGGATCTAAATTTCCCTGAAGAGTTACATTTGGACCTACTTGTTTTCGAGCCTCCACAGGGTCAACAGTACAATCGAGACTAATAACATCATAGCCAAGCGCAGCTTGCTCAGCTAAGGAATGACCAGCTCCTTTAGCAAATATTACCTGCACACAAAAATAAACACCTCTAGAAAGCGAACAATGAAATATATAAAATATATATCTAATACCATTGGAACCAAGGGAATAGACTGATTTGCCAATTTTTTGTTTAACTTCTCACGAATATCTTTTATATAAGGTAATGCGATTTCTATGAATTCCTCTTTAGATAAGTGCTCAGCACTTGACTCGAAAACTTGCAACATTTGCGCGCCTGATTTAACCTGCATTTCTAGATAATCAACAATAGCTGCTGTAAGCATTGTGAGAAGTTGTTTAGAACTGTCCGGATAATTTGTTAACCAGTACTTTGCTTTAGACATAGTTTTACTGCCGCCACCTTCTATCATATATCCCATGAGCGTCCACTGAAAAATATTAAACAATATATATATACACTGACGAAAAAAAAATAGCGTATATGTATATATTTTATGATGTAGTGCACAAACAGTATGCCAATTGATTCCTTGAAGTGTCCTGATCAAATTTGTGCCATAGCCAGAGATCTAAAGGAGTTAGACTTTTATTTATGGGGTCACGTAGAAAAAATCGTCATGGAATTGATATAAGATGTTGAGTTGAGCAACTGTGGCAAAAAACTGTGTATTGCTCGCGACCAGATCAGAAATAACCTCGGGCTTAAAGTAGCAACTTTCTATAGCAATAGAAAGGTCTCTTATTTCAAGAGCAGACATGTGTACTCTGCAAGAAGGAGACCATGTTGAGCCTCTAATTTAAAAAACTTTAGCCATTTACCCTATAATGTTTTATTATATCCTAATGGATTTCGAATAGGCGGTTGGCAAGGTTCGGCATGAAATGTTGATTGAGTTTTAGTACTTCAATCAAGCAAGTAAAGTTGTGGGTGACAAAGACAAAAGAATACTAGAAAATTTGTATTAGAATCAAACAGCCGAAATAAAAACTGAAGATGGCATCTCCAAAGAACTGTATACTGATTAAAAGAGGAGTAAGAAAAGGATGCATCCTATCCCCATCTTCAATGCGTACTCAAAGGAAATATTCAAGGAAACTGGGCGCAATCGACATTGGAGTCAAAGTAAATAGAAACAGAAGAAGAAAAAACAATATAAGGAATGACGAGGACACAATGTTGAAGATATTATTTAAGCGGCTAAAGATATACAAACTACGGACTAAGTATGAACGTAGGAAAAAGAATGATGAGTGGTCTTCAATGAAACTGAGGATACTAAAATGCTACATATAGTCCACACTACTGTACGTACCTTGAAAAAAAGTTATTAAAAGTGTCGCGGAGAGACAAAGTAACAAACGAAGAAATCCTAAGGAGAATGAACAGCGAGAAACATCTTTTGAAAATAATTATGATAAGGAATTTAAGCTACCTAGGGCATATACTCAGGAGCAGCGAATACTCCAAACTTCAACTAGCACTTGACTATAAAATAAACGGTAAACGATGCAGATGCAGGAAGCGGAAGTCATGGGTGAGAAGAATCTTGAAGGGTGACATAAATGCTCCTGTGTGGATTTATTCAGAAGTGCAATATCCCGATCCCAAACACAATTAATGATAACATACCTCCACAATGGAGAGGAACTTTAAGAAAAAGTGTCTAAATCTGAAAAATGTGTCCACCTACCTTGGAGGAAGTCTGAAATGACCCTCGCCTGTATTTACGTTCACCTTTTTTCAGGCCTATGATGGAAATAGAATACCAACTAGACAACGTCTTGACCAACTTTTATGATTTGATATCCAGAGATATTTCACAAGAAGGATTAAAATCTTGTGTCGTCTGATAGGCTATTATTTTTTAAACTAATAAGGAAAATGTTTTTCTCTGCGTGGTCTTCACAACTTTTGTACCTTATTTACTAGTGAATAATTTTGATTTCAAATTCTAAATTGTTATACATACTGGTGCTCCAGTGAATCCAATTAAAGGGACTCTTCCGTCTAATTTATTCCTCATCGTTTTAATAGCGTCTCCAACATAAGATAGCCGATTTACAGCACCTTCAAATTTAAGCTGCTCTAAATCTTTGGGATCATTCAATGGTGTAGGGAAAACTGGTCCCTAAAAAACTTGCTTTTAAAGGAAAACTAAACAGACATAAAAATACCGGCTTACAATTCCAGGTTTCATCTCCACTGTCATTCCAAGCGCTTGTGGAATAACTAAAATGTCTGAAAATATTATTGCAGCATCCAAATCGAAGCGCCTCAATGGCTGCATAGTTACTTCGCACGCAAGTTCAGGTGTCCTGCAAATAGTGAAAAAGTCGTGTTGTTTCCTCGTCTCCTATAATTAAACAATTAAATTAAATGCCAATATGCGGGAATATTTCTATTCACCTGGAATTCAGGAAGATATCTTCCAGCTTGTCGCATGACCCACACTGGAATTCTTTCAACATCTTCACCGCGGGCAGCTCTAAGTAAGTTATCGTTTTTTAAAGAATTCTGCGAAACAGAGATTTTGTAAAACAACGAGAAATATTGTTTGTGTGTAATGGTTTAAACTTTGTAATGTTAAATACCTAAACGATAAAATAAGTTAGAAAATCGCGAAATATAAACAGGACTTTAATTTAATTTTAATTAAGACCGATACATCGGTTCGTGGCATTTTTCGCATATTACCAAAGGCCGATATATCGGCCCGCTGGCGCTAAAAAAGTTAAAAGTAAATTAATAAGCCAAAAATGAAGAAACAGAAAAAATCGTAAAAAAGAGCAGTGTAAAGAAAAAAATAAAAGAAAAAAAAATAATATCCCAATAATCCAAATGTTTTTTACTTCACGGGCAACGTTGACCCATCTTTATTTTTCAGCTGGAATTGCAGGTATTTGTGGCCATTAATATTTTATCTTGTTATCTGCGAATAAGCAGGCACTATATATTGATGAAGCAACCCACAAGTGCAAAGTAAAGGTTTGCAAGTGAAAGTTTGTGAGAATAAAACTGACCTGTCATAAAATTATACTTCGCACAACTGTAGAAGGAAGAGGAATCTTTTAAATAGTTTAATTCGAATAAAAAAATCCCTGTCTTGAAAACATGAAAATATCGTTAGATTTAAAGACAAGGAACACAATATTTCATCAGCAACATCATCAGCGAAGCATAATTTCGAAATATACTTGAAATGTTGAAATATTACTAATAATAAGCATAACGTTAATTGTAGTATTTTTAATATTACTTTGAGGTAATACTGAAATACTCCTCAATGGTTTTCCACAGATGAAAATATTGTACAATTTCAAACAATTTAAATATTTCAATGTAAAAAAATGAAGCACCATTTACTTAGGCCAAAGTATTTAAATTAAATTAAAAGCTTTTTGATGTTTTTCTTAAACTATTTGCCTAAAAGGGTGAAATTTTAGTAATAATAAGTAACTAATAAATTATTATTAATATCAGTGCCGTTGAACTCATCTGCTGGAGGAACCGGAGAATCTGAGTTTTTTTTTTTTTGAAGAATACAGTAAAGTGGTCCTAATTTGCTCCAAACGTATAACAAAAGTTTAACATCTCGTCTGCCATATTTCTGTGATTAATGCAGTTTTTAATATATTCTTAGATATATAGAAGAAAACATTGAATAAGGAGCAATGTTATTCAGCCTTCGGGAAAACATTACTCTTAAAATTATTTCGTCTAGAAACTGACATAATTTTTCAGACTGGAGCAAAAGAAAATAACGTTAACCTGTAACCATGTTCCAATGCCTGAAGACTATACTGGTGATAAAGTCGTTATCAAGAGGTGTAAAAAATATTGAAAACCGAAATCCTTTGATTGAACGTACATGATCGTAGTCAGTCCTTTATTACTATTATTACTATATATACGAGTGGGTCTGTGCGAATGCTTCGCGTTCTGCAATGATAATGAATTTATTAAATATAGCCTTATATGACGTAATAGGATGCCTAAATTAAAAAAAAGTAGGATTGAACGTTTTTAATGGACTTTAAGGAAGAGTATCGAAAATATTGGTATATACGTATATGTACAGCATCACGACATTCAGAGAACCTGTTCGTACACAATGTTCGATGTAACTGCAGGTGTAGTGTAGGTGTGCCCGTTGTAATATAAATGTGGCATTGTATATCAATGCATATATGCATTACAATTGTATATCATTGCATACATGCATTACAAAACTGCATATGTACATCATGCACGTAGGAATCGTAAACACAATCTGTGATTAATGTCACGTTAGAAGCTTCCTGACACTTGTGTCGTTGCACAATTTCGATTAATCGAGAGGGCCGCCTCCGAACTCTCTGGAATTACGATTTTATGAGAAATTTTAAAATTTTATGTAGGTTTTATTTAATTGTAAAGTAATAAAATGTTAAAATAATATGATTCAGGGGTGACCTGTGTTCTAACGTTTCAAATAAGTCGTCATTTAAGGTTCGTTGTGTAGTTTCCTTAATATTGGTACAAAACCTCTCTGAGCCCTTAGCGTAATAATGTAAAGAGATACTTTAGGAGCAAAATTACCCGGAAACGTGGTGTACATTATGATCGTAAATGAAAAATGGGTTGGAAATTAACATGAATATGTTAAAAAAAAACAGCAAAAACATATCAATTGAGGATAGTTAATTAGAGTTACTAACATATAATAACAATCTTACCTCAATGTCAATATTCAGAGATAGAAGAGAAGTGGCTTTTGTAGGAAAAAAAAAATTATGCACTAAATTTGATTTAAAAAACGTATATCAAAAGGATAACCTGGCTGTTTGAATGCGTTCAATAATTTCTAAATTACTTTATGAAATTTGATTTCTTAGCCAAATAATCTTTTTGCAGAAATGGAGCATAATTACCCATGAAACTTAGGAAAATGAAAAACTTCATTATTAAAATTTCCAAGTTAATACCGACAGAAAACTAAAAGAACAAAAAACAAGGGGGAGCACTTGCACGCAGCAATTACAAACAGATAATGATAGCCAAATTTATGCGCTACCGAAACCGAAAACCTCGCGTTCTTTTACCTTTTGTCAAATTAATCATTGGTGTAATTTATAATACTTCATTACGGAAACATATACTAAATAGTAGTTATGGCGTGACGTAAGATTTCCTTGATAATGTTTTTTTGTTTGTAAACTATTAATTATAATATGGAAAATGTTTGAAGAGATATTCTGGAAAATCTGTTTTTTCTCTTTCAACAATCGCCCAACATTTGAAAAAGAGGCTATAGTCAATGTATTATAATTTATGAATATATTTTAAAAAACAAATTTCACCGTGTATTTATTAACATGTTTATTATAGAATCAAAATGGACTAAATCGTAACATTTTTATCATAATTAATTTCTGATGTTTTCTGAACCAAAGAACCGTTAGCAAACAAAAATTGCCGGTAAATACTAAGTGTGTTGAATGAGTGCTCTAGGTCGCGATAGAAATGTTAATCTGACATCTCTCAATACACGTAGGCTTGTCTTGCTACATGCATTTTAAATGTGTATCCCAACTTCTGTCGAAGATTTGACAAATCATCCGGTTGCTCACGTCATCCTGCACGACGTCAAAGTGTTTTGACAAAATCCCTGACCTAAAGTATAATACTTATCTCCTTGTTTTCTCTGTACCTTGATTCTTTCTTGCTGCCAAAGGCCAAAGTAGTAATTTAATGGTCAATTTATTCAATTTCCTACAGAGTTATGTCGCACTTCATATTTTATTTCTCAAGTTTACCAAAAAGAGATCACAAATATTGGTACCGGTCGAGCAAATCTTAAAGTATTTATTTGTAATAAATATAACTAAAAATAGTCATCACTCACATTGCAACTTTCCATTATTTAAAAATTGTTGAATGTGGCCTACTACGTGCATGAACGGCGTTCTGAATTGCAAATTCTTCCACTCTCACTACTGACAGTAAACCTCTGACATATTCCATGCTCCCTAATGCCGTGCTGTTGTTAAAGTTGGATGCAATTGCACTTTGCTGTCAACAAATTGGAATTTTTGAATAAGAATTCAAAGAAAAATTACTAATTGATATCAAAGTTTTTATTAAATTAAAATAAAATTTTGATCAGATATTAGTCCAATAATTTTAAATTATTTACTTTGTGTTTTTTTCGATCTCGTGACACTTATTTTACATTTGAGAAAAGATATATAACTTCTGCATTTGTAACTTTACAAGTTGCCATCTGGGGGAGTGCCATAGAAAGAAGTTTTCCTACATTTTGTTACAGAGTTTAATCATTGCACATATGAGAAATTAACACTGTTCCTAATTTTTATGACATTCATGGAATATTGATACGTAGGGATTCAAATGCCTCGCATATGCTCTGTGCGTTAATACCCCCATCTGAAGTAAGTAGGTATTTACCGTGTATCGATATTCCCAAAAATGAATGAATGAATGTCGAGTATCTGCTCATTTTAGTAAAGTCAACAGTAGATCTTCAATTTCTGATCATAATCGTGTTCCTCTTGTGGAAGAATTCAAATTTATCAGCATGAGCTTTAGCAATTTAACCCGCAGCTGCATTCTCACAGTCAGATATCGTAATCTTTTTTTCTCCGTTTGAAATCTTTAAGTCGCCTTAAATTTACAATAAATTGCTCTCTTCATTTGGCTTAGAGCAACTAACAGTTCTCTTATAGTAACGTTATTAACAATATTACCAACTTTACAAATAGTACGTGTTGTAGAATTAAGGATTTTTGTTCGTGCCAGGCAGCTGCCAAGTGGAACGGTTGAATGCGATTGAGACCGAAGTATGAATAGTATGAAGTAGCGATACTCCTTAAGCATTACTTTGATCCTTAAACTATAAACATGTTCAGGAGAACTCAGAGAGAAGGTGTGTGGTGGAAAAGGAAAGTGCTTAGAGCGTTAGGGTATGGAATTTACAGAGTAGACGGCGCATGCATATCGAATCATTCGAATTTCAGCATTTCAAAAAGTCGAATTGGAAGAGGGGACCCTTTATTTTACATGAATGATAGGTCCGAAATCTTGTGTAGGAATAGTACCCTCGTTCATAACTAAAGTAGTCAATAAATATACAGAAAGGAGACACAACACAAGATGGTTAAATAGGGCAGTCTGCACACAAAAATTTTCCTCAAACAGACAAACTTCAACAAAAGTAGGTTGCAGATCGATTATAAGAGGAGCAAGTTCAGTCTAGCAATTAGTATCCTAACAGGACACCGAAGCCTCAATTACTTTTCAAGATGCGTATGGTGCAATCACCACTGTGTGCATGCAAACTTAAAGACGAAACAGTCATACGATTCTTCGCCAACGTAGGGACATCTTTGGGAAAATTATATTAACCAATGACGAGCTGGGAAACTTCACGCTGTGCAACCCACCTCTCAAATCAACAATCTACAATCATACATTATTTTATATGATTTTTATTCACTTTAACGTGTCCTACTAAGTCTTAGCAAGGAATCATTTTTGGGAAATTCTCAAAAATGAAAATGATTGTCGTTTCAACTACATAAGAAAAATGATAGAAGAAAAGTATTTTTATCTACATATAGTTCCCCGGATTACATAACCATATAAAGCAAACGCATGTATGCTTGTAGGAAACCCAAGCATACTTGGCAAGTGCCATATCCATTTCACGTGCCAGTAAGGCCGTGATCGGATCCGATTTTGGTAAAATAATAGGGTGGGTGATGTCAAATCCTTGATGTGCCTTTTGTATTTATTTTGCCTCATTATTATAAATTCGTCAAGAAATGGTTTTAGGTCTCAATGATTTAGGTCTCTTGAGCCTTTCTAACTCTTGTCTAAGTGACAAGATGTAGGCCTGAGATAGTCAAATATCCGGCAAGCCTCTGATTTTTAGATTGAGGCTTGTAAATCGCAAATGCAATATTTCGCAAGATTTTTGTTAGGAGGACATTCGTTTATTTAGTAGTTCAATAATGTAGTTTTTTAGTTCCTGAACAGATGAACAGACTTTCACTCTTCGTTATTTTATATCTACTTCCTCCTTCGAATCATTGGGAGAATCTGTTGGGCCATTCGCTAAAAGATTGGGAAAGCCATTTGGGACCGTTCCACCCAAGTTTGGAAGTGACCAAGATCAGTTGGGTGAACACCCCTTGATGCCAAATTAGCTGTATTTTTTTCGATGGGACATACCTCCAACTACTCCGAGGAATATTTTTGAGAATTTCAGTTGTGCGGTTGGCAACAAACGTCTTCCAACGACGTGTCAGAGAACCAGTGTAATACCACTGTTGCATCAGTATATTCAAAAAACATAACGCTGACCTTGTTAAGAGTCGAGTGAGTAAAATTGCACTGACAAGCTCCAGGCGAGGATGGGGCATCTGCTTCAATGGGATAAGCATTGTTTTTAAAGCCACTAATCGGACTAAAGTGTTATCGTTTATATTGGAACTGTGACATACACTACAGAGGCAATTGCCGACTAAGAGGCATCAAGAAATGCATTAAGTTCGATTACACTGCTTGGAAGATAGAGTAAACATCCCTCATATTTAGTGTTTTTCACTCTGGGAGTTGATTTCTTATATGAATCCATTTTGTTACTACTTTTTTAATCAATTAATCGTCCCACTCATACCTCAATAGTCAAAGTTTTCGAAATATTATCTTGATGAGAATAATAACCGGGGACAGCCACCCCAGTGTGTCACAAATACCAGGAGATTTTGACAAAATCCTACGTTTAGTAGTCACCAATACTCCAACTTCGGATAGTTTGAAAGGAGGTGTCCTTGGAGGGATTCCACTGAATGCTAAGATTTTGGCAAAGTTTTGCTGATCATTCAACGTAATGCCACTGGTTTCGTACCTTCGAGTTCCCTCAATAGATGTAGAAAATTTGATCTAAACTTAGTGAGGCGAAAACCATGTGTTTGTAAGTAGGTTGTCGACATAAAAGTCGTTTCGAATTATTTTAGCTACATGATGTCCTTAATTTCATTGGCTATTTCGGGTAAGGCTCTTGGGGCGAGAAAAGGTGCGCAGAACGTTCCGTAGGCCAAAGTTTCTAGATGGTAGTGTTTTATAGGCTCATGAGGAGTCTGACGCCAAAGTATTCTTTGAGAATGTCAATTTTCTCTGGTAATCATTACCTGACGATAGATCTTCTCCAGGTCAGCAGAGAAGACATATCGATGTTTTCGTAAGCTGAGAAAGAAATTAATATTAACTCTCGTTGAGTCGTAAGTCCAATTAATAGCAGCAAACCCGAGCTTGCCTTACATGAGCCATCATGATGCTTATGTCCAAGACGTTGCGTGTACAGGATTTGGTCAATGAATCAAATAAAATACGAAATTTTTTGTATCGTCCTTGCCTGTCACGCAACAAAACTTGCGCGGTTGGCAAAAGCGACGCTACTGGGCCAGAAATTTAAGTTTATATATATATAATTAATTAATAATAAACTCCATAAAAAAACATCAAGTCATATAACAAACTGAAACCAAATGTGCATCATTGCTGGCATTGCATAACCCCGGGCGGACACCGCTTGGTTCCCTTGTTAGAACACTTAATCATTGACACCAATTAACAGCTATTTAGGCCAGTGTTACCACTTTGCCAATTTCACTAAGCTCAATATGATTTTGTAATGTTTACTGTATATGTAGCCTAAGTATTTTAATAAAGACTAGAGTCGTCTTTTGCTTTGTAAGGAATCCAGTTGTGTTATTTTGTAGTGATAATTATGCTTAAGTGCCAATTGTACCTTTCTTCTTTACATCAAACGTAGTGTTCCAGAGGCTTCTTGCGCCCACAACAAGACCTCGGTTTAAGAGACCTGATCTAGAATAATCGTAGAATAACTTATAGTAGGATTAAGGTCTAAAAATAAAACTAAATTTTTAATCATTTAAAAAAGTTATTTCGAAGCTTGTGGCTTCATAAAATCGTAGAAGCTAATGTGAGCCGGTAAGTAAACGCGAGTATAGGATAGGAATAAAGCTTTTGTATCTTTTTTCTGTAGAAAGAAGCATAATCACCTGTAAATCGAGCAAAGCATAAAAATCTTTCTCAAAATCTCACTTTAACAAATTTTGAAAGCGGTTTTGTGTCTCAAGAGGTTAGCATTTCAAACAGATTTTCTCAAAATTTCCACATCCAGCGCATTATCTTATTATTTAAAATGAGTTCATTAAAAATTTACTATTTTGTAATATTTTTATAAAACAAGTCGTAATTTTGATTGCTATAAAATGGTAAACATTGTCGATATTGTTATCTTAAAATGTTCAATGGCTATACTGATTCTCAAATTACACTCCCATAAATTTCATGTTAAATTCAAGGTGTGAATCTATATAGACACCGCTTAAAGCTGAATTTAATACGGACAGTATAGAGTGTACCTATACTTCGTGTTAAATTCAACTCCAAACAGACGGAATCGCTTAGAGTGTAGTGTAAGAGCCGTTGATGCCACTACTGACCTTGACAATTATCAAATAAAATCACCACTTGTGTTTTTTTAGCAATGCCGGATACGAATAAATCCAAAGAAAGCTAATGAAGGCGATTTCTGGTGAACAGCTAAACATCATACATATAATTAAAAAAATTTGTTTAAATTACTTAACAAGTGTGTATTAAAGTTCAGATTAAGAAATAAGATCCAAGACATAACATTAAATTAAATACGTTTTAAAAACTTGTAAAGCGAGATCCATACATAACGCACTACGCCAGATTAATATAAAAATAGCCTGATTCTTGTAAATATGTTGTAAATTTTGGTTCTGTAAGTTCTATTACAGAACTTATTTAGCGAAACTTTACTTAGGTATTTCAAAAAATATATTAATTCATTTTATTTTTAGCCTAATTTTTATTCTAGGTGCTGGTTTTTCCTAAACACGATAAACTCTTCATATATCAGTTGTATTTAAAATACTTAAGCTCATAATGTCAGTTTTTACTCCATAATATTTATTTGAATATCAATACGGGAATATACCTGATAACTTCTGATACATCTGCTTAAAACTTGTATTTCCACCTGATTAAATAGGTATAAATAAGTAACAGAAAACAACTCAATGCAAATCAATAAAAATTTTAATCGTATGCAAAAGACGCTTCGGATCCACGGTGAGGTATAAAAAGGTGAACTAATAATTTAAGACAGGTTTATTTGTCGGTAGTTAGTACGAGGGTCTGTGTTTAGATTTGTTTGTTCTTCAAAAGTAAAAAAGCGGTAAATATAAAATATTTAATTTTTCTCTAATTGTGTGATTGTTGAAGAAATGAAATGTGTGTTTTGTTCATTATATTAAATGATAAATTTGTGTGACATAATTTTCGCTATTAAAAGTTTGCATTGATTTTCCCATGCTCTGAGTTACAGTGCAGTGTAAATTTTAAAACTATTTAGATATTTTTAAACTCATCTTTGATATAAAAATGGACTAGTATTTCTATAATATTTCAAAATCTTGCTTTCGTTTTTAGGTATGGTAAAGAACTCTATGTTTTTGTGTGGTATTAAAGAAGATCTTAGAAAATTAAAATTTGAAGTATTCTAAAAAATGTTTGTTTTTTCGGTGAATATTACAAATTTTTTTTAAAATTAACAAAAACTCGTTATCGCAAAAATTATTAAAAAGTATTAAAAAATGACTTGTAGTTATGAGCTATCCTACAAAGAACTTTTGCTTTGACTCTCGTAGACGGTAGAACTCTTATATCGTCAGGATTCGTCAGAAATGAAAAAAAAAATTATGATATAATAGCCAAAATGGAATTTTTGTATGAATAAGAGCAATATGAGAGAAATAGTCAAATTTTCCACGAAAATAAATTTGCATAAACAATTATAATAAATTCCTAATAATAACTTTTTATGTAGTCGATATTTTCTCCATTCGTATGAAAAAAGTTGTTTTGAGAAAAATGAAAAGAAAGCAAGCGGTCCTGCCGCAAAAACAGTAATGTTCTTAAAAAAATAGCAACTAGAAATGTATTGGCATGTATTAATTCAAAAATTGACTTTAACAGACGTAAAAAAGATTGCGAAAGGAATTAAACGTTTCATAAATTAAATCAATTGTAACATTATTTTTATCTAACCGATTTTAAAAATTAATTTGTTTTAGATATTATTTAACAATAAATATGGGGAACTACAAGAAATATTTAAACATAAATATAGAAATATTCTCAAAAATTGCAATTCCAAAATGTTTAATTTTGTATTTTTACAAACTTTATTTTTACTTTACTTAACTTTCAAAATGAAAAATGTGTCCGACTTGGCAATACCTTAAATTTTTAGCAATAAATTTGACGCGTTCGTTTCGCAATTTTCAAATACATTTTTAGTAATTTATTTAACTCCAATGCAGACGTGAACAAAACAGTGGATAAATTCCAGGTAACCCCCGTAGAACGCGGAGGTTACGTTCCACAAAAATTCTACGTTAAGTAAATCATCTTATGTTAAACTCACCTCTCATATCTAGTTTCAAATACTTTTTTCCTCAAATGAAATACCAAATACGCACATTTTAAGACAACTAAAAAGTAAACTTTATTAAAACAATTACCAAAAATCCAATTTGTCGTAAGGCATATAATTACAAAAGTTAATTTCATTTGATCATATCATGTTAAAAAATAACATTAAATTCTGATTTCGTTACAAGAATGAAATATTCTTAGGCATAGCTTTCGTTATTCGTTGAAATCCTGGCAATTCTTCCACAGGTTTCCCAGCTATCGCGTTATACAGAAATCGCGTTATAAAAGTCCACGTTAACCAATTTGTAAGTTGTGTTATATCGAAACTGCATTATAAAAGTACTCCGTGAAAAATGCGACAATTGAAATTTAAATTATTTTGTTGTGCAAGTTTTTCTGTATTTTTGAATTTTGAAGTAATTCTAGAAATTTTGTTATATTTAATATTTCAGAAAACTAATAAAATTTTTAAATTTCTTTCAGTACAGTATGCCTTATTTTCTACAGACTATTTTTTTTTTAATTACGAAGTAAAGGTGATTTTTCATCATTACATGTTAAAAATGTTTTGTAGTATAAGAAATTTTATCAGAATTATTTAATCAGAAATCGTGTCTATATGTTTATATAAGTTATTTGTAAAGCTCGAGACTTTTTTTGGAATAATCGTTGTATTTTTATAGGTGATACATGTTTGCCTTTATTTGTTTTTCTATTTGTTTATTATTTATTTTGACTGCAGGGCGAGTCTTAAGTTTATTTCTTCCTAAGGGATTATTTTTTTTTTTTTTTGTTTTCTATTTCCATTTTTTTTAAACAGTAAATAATTCTTTGAGTTTTAAGTTAAATACCTTTAAATAAATAAGAACGGTAGGGTGGAAAAAAGAATTCAAATTTATTTTTTGTTTCGTTCAAGATTAGGGCGACCAAATGTTTTTTATAACTGTGATTAGCAAGACTACAATCTTGGATTGCCAACGAAAAACGATGAAATAAAACAAACATAAAATAATAAAGTGTTTTTTTTTTTAAGGAATTAAGGTAATTCATAGGACACTCGAATGTAATATGAAAAGTTTCTTAATTATCACAAATATTACTAGTCGTGTACTTTCGAAATATTACTTTACACGACTCTAGGATGACTCAAAATATGATAAATTAAAATCGCCATTTTAGAAAGCTAGAATTCATAATATGCATGTAGATCAAAGTGCCAAAAAAGTTACTAATTCGTTCTAAGAACGTTTGTATATACTTAAGCTATTTATGGACCATAGCTTTACTCATGTTAATTTTTGCTTCGATTCGTTGAAAAATAACCCTTTCAATTTCTCACATGTTTTATTATATCTCTGCCCGGGGCTATGATCCATTGAAAAAATATAATGAAATTTTCTTCTTTTTTTGTAACAAATTTGAGATTTAGGAACTAGAGAAACCTGAAATCTAAAATAGTTATTTTTCATACGAAATTGAAATTTTTATTTCTCTTAACACATAAGAAAGGTAAACATCTTAAAGGTGACTTTAATAAACTTACTGCGCTTACACGTTTTCTAATTAAATTTTATTATCAGATTACCCTTTCCACATTGGACGATTAGAGTAGGCTATAAAAATTTCATATTAAGACTAACCGTATCAGGGCGGGTCAAATAACCGGTTTAAATTTTTTTTTTTGTAATACGTTGTAAGCTTTCTAAGCTTTGTTTGGCTAATTGTTAACAGAAATTTAAGTCATTTCTGAAAACAAAGGAATTTTTTATAGGAATTAAATCAACGTTCAAAAAGTGTTCTTTTATAATTATTGCCAAAAAAATACTCGTATATGCTGATTTTCTCGTGAACAACTGGGTGAACCTTTTCTGATATAATCCTCTAAAGCTACTTATACCCAACAAAGGAACGTACAATTACGATTGCGAATGTTATTATTTTTGCTTTATCATCAGAATACCTAGTTCCTTGAGAGTTATGAATGATGGTCGCGCAATCACAAATTAAGGATAAATATGTTCGTTTTAACCGACTACTAAAAAACGAAGTTTTCAATTTGAGATATATGTATGTATTTTTTAAATATGAAATGAACATTAATTTATACTTAAAGTTAAGAGTTTTAAAGTAGGTTCTCTTTTCATGATAAAAAACTGACTCTAACAATAACACTTATTATTATAAATCAGTAATTTTATGTAATATAAACAGTCCAATAGTTTTAAAATATCCCACATAATTAAACAAATATTAATTATTTTCTTTTAAAATATATGCAGTCCTGGAGTTTTTATAAACAAGCCGATCTTTAGATAATATAGTTTAAGCATAAATAAATGTGTGTATCTTAACAATTTATTATTATTAAGTTTTTTTTTTATTATTTTCGTTTAATTATTGTAATTATTGAAATAATTGGAAATCCGCAAGCCAAGCAGGAGAAAGATTTGTATTTGAGCAATTATGGATCGAAATGTTCCGAATTTCAATGTTGGCTAGTTTTCTGTGTATGACGAATATTGCATTAAATTTTAATAAATAAAACTGTAAACTATAGAGTATAACATTTTAAATGTTTTAAATTTGAAGTTCAGACTATAAGAGAAGATTAGATTTATTATATTAGTTTATAGAAATGTCACACCACACACAGTTTTAATTATTTTAAAAGATTTTAATACTAAACGTTTGAGAAAAATACCAGAATGCAATGTGACCTGGCATACAATACCAAATTTATTTAAAAAACGCTTTCAAAAAGTTTAGTTCATAGAACAAAAATTTATAAATTTTTTTATAAATTCTTTTTGTCCAAGGCAAAACCTTAAAAAAAAATACGAAATTTTTAATTACATATTATATAATACATAATTGCACATAATATGACGTCACATAAGACATGACATTTGATGTGACACATGCACGTCAGACCTCACGTACTTAAATAGAATGTAGAACATACTATTGGATTAAGGTATACTTTTTGTGGACGGCGATTTTAATTTTTACTGCTTCTAAAAGAAATAATTGGAGTATGAGAATTAGATACTACATGCATCCACCATTGCTTGGTTATGACTTAGGCTTTGCACAGAATTAGATACTTGAACTTAAAAAAAAGCATAACCATAATCGCAAGCAAACAATAACCATCAGTAAGAGATTATACATTTCATCTTCATAAAAGGCCTTTATCCATTCAGACGCGTCACTTCAAATACTAATTTAAAATGCATAAATAACTGCAGGGTGAAAAGTGTAAAGTATATTTTAGCATTTGGTCAAGCTTCTGATTGTCTTGATGGAGGCGTTCGGAAAATAACTAAGAAACTGTTAAGACAATTAATCATTAAAATATTCTGATCAAAATTTTCTTTTGTATTTCCCACTCCTTACTCTATCAAGCAAATCTTTTTCTGGATCAATTTAAAAAGGACATCCTTTGATTTTTTAATTATCTTAACCGTATTCAACATGTAATAAATATAATTTAATTTATTAAAGTTCGAGTTAATTCTTCGAACTAAACTCAAGAAATGTACAATTCTGAATTCTTGGAATCAATTAGGAAATATTTTTTGCATTGTAATCCTCAGTTCCTTCTGAAATTTTCTCTAATTATTTTGATTCTCATATGGCATTTTAATCCAGTGTTTAAATATGCTGAAGATCGCTGAAACAAACAATCTCAAATTTTGTTCAGAAGTTTATTTCCGATCGTAGGTAGTTAAACCCAATTGGAATCACAATATGAAATTACACAACACAAGAAACATTATTTGCAACGCTTGATTTGTTCAGATGCATAGTTGATTTGGTATGAGCAACTAAAATAAGTAACCGAACAAGACAAGGGAAAAAGTCCATCTACAAACTAGAATATCAGTCCAAATTGAACACCGAATTATGGTGTCTTATGGTGAAGGTCTTAAGCATGTATAATAGTTTGAGGGCTTGAGGCGGATCGAAATTTTGGATTGATCGGGGGGGGTTGGTAAACATTTCTCATTCAATTTTTTAAATTGTATTGAGTAAAATAGGAGACGAAATGATTAAAATATGTAGATACCTTCCTATAATTATTAGCTTACAAAAGAAAAGACACCAGTTCGCGTCTCCTATTATCAGTGTCTTAACCACAAGCCACAAAATAACTCAATATTAGAAAAAATGACGTGCTAAATTATCCTATAAAATATATGCCACTCAGTTTGAAACTTACAGCGTATATTACTATAAAACATACCGAGCGGAGTTTCTTACAATCAAAAATGTTCGAAACAAAAGCAGAGATATTATCATCCTTGCTCCAATATTAGGAGGTTACCGAGAAAATCACTATATTTGTTGACGCAAGGTAAGCGAAACGAAATGACTCCACTTTCGAAGCAAAACCAGTAGTAATAAAATCACGAACACAAACAAGCACGACTAGCCGCAGATGAGGTTGAAATTCAATAGACTTGTTCAAAGTTGCACGGAATGAAGAAAAACTGGAAAAAGATGAGAAGAGAGTGAAATTATCCATATCGGCGGTCATAAACAATTAATAATTATTTTTAAAAAGTCGCTGACATCATCTTTACTCGGATTGAGGACAGATTTACTTAATTAAAAAAAAAAGTTTAATATGAAAAAGAGTAAATATTGAACATTGTTCACATGCCCAGGAGGAGCTATAAAGAAACAGAAGAAAGTGATTAAGAAGAACTTCAGATCACCCTGATGTTACTGTTGCAAAAAAACTGCTGCCGAAAAATTCAAAGATTCCACGAAGAGAAACTCTGCAGACTCTAGGTTATTATATTATTAATAAAAATAAACAAAAATAAGAGGACAAGAAGCCATCTTTTTTGAAGGGAAATTAAAGCTAGTGCTGCGATCCACCAATTTAAGATATCATTTATTACACACAGAATACCCAATTAATGTCATTGAAACAAAAAGCATGGGAAGAATTCTAAAACCTCCCAAAATAATGGAGTTTCGATCTTTTCACTGTAGTTCAAAGTTTGCAAGGACGTACTATTGTAGCGTTATGTTATATTTCCAGCTTGGATTGTTGATATCTAATAATACTTGTAGGAACTGTTACAGGTAGTGAGCCCAATTCCTTGTTGCTGAAAGTATTCTTGGATATCAACAATCCAAGCTGCATGGATATCAACAATCCAAGTTCCAATTTCCTAATGGGAGCATGCTAAGATTAATCGCAGAGCCATCATGTGTAAAATTATTTCTTAATTTTGAGCTATTTGTTGAAAGTGAAAGACGAAAGCAACATTTTTACGAAAAGTACTAGGACCAATGTTTTTTTTTTATTGATTGATATAGTTTGTGGCTTTCTTTATGTTTGTAAGACAAATGACACTACAACACCGTAAGTGTAAAAAGCTACATGGTTAAAGCTAAATTCATATTATCATGATTTTGGATTTCAAGATAGCGGTCTTTTGCAAAACAAACTATGCTCTGGAATTTGAACATTTAAGGGTCGTTGATTTCCGATGTGTTTGAAAATTTCAAATTGACCACAAGAAATTAAACTTGGTCTAAATGAGAAAAATGAAGTTTCATTAATTATTAAAGCCTAAAGTAGTTTACTTTCTAAAAAATCTGAAGAAGTTCATTTTTGCTTTAAATTAATTCATCTAAGTTCATTTTAATAAATTTACGGTCTTGACTTCGACCTGAGGCTAGAAGATGGCCTATCCAAGTAAAAATGAATTACTTAGTCTGCTATGCCTGCTCCACTTTACCAAATAGAAAAAGGAAACCTTTTTCATTGTCCAAAACTGTTTTATAAAATATTTTCAATTTTTGGCAAGATAAAATTTCAAGAACACTAATGTTACTGTGAATGCTAAAAAATTACTTAAATTATGTATTATTATTTCTATATTATAAGAAATTTCGTTTTAATTAAGATATAAAATTTGTAGGAAAGAGGTTATTCTTAATAAAAGAAACATAATGTCGAATGATCCTATTTTTCTATTTTACTTTAGTAAACACGATAAGTAAATTTATCTGTAAAATAAATTTAATCATGATCACCCACGATTTTCCATTTACGGTGTATAGCGTAAATATTTCATATACAAAACTTATTTAAATTTCATTCATAATGCTATCATAAATTGTTGAGTAAATATTTAATAGCTTTTAAAAATAACGTGTGGACTGTTTTCCATCTTGCTATTAAAATATTCAAATGTTAAAAATAAGAGCATAAGTTAAGAAAGTTCCCAATTTATTGCAAAAAGTTACATAATTATATTGTGACTTCGGGAGTATACAAATAAGTTGAACCTTCGCTAGAATAATATACAAATAAATCCGTTGTTTTTCATCAATGAACACTTAATAACTGTTTATTTGACGTCTGTTGGCCTTTTCAATTAATTTTATGTATTATTTCGGTCATACCGTGGATCGAAAAGGTTATAATATTAGCATATTATGCTATTTTTGGTGTGATAGGGCTTAATACATGACATCATGCTTTAGTTTTTGTTTTGTTGTTTGTTTTTGTTTTAAAAGTAAGGAAAATGATTTTCATAAATAAATGTTCCTTCTTACGCTACTTCGATTTAAGCAAACTCAGAGTTACGTTATTTATAATTTTATATCTCGCGTTACCCTTCATCTTCCGATTCACACTAGTTTTAAAGACGCCATAAATTTCGAAATAATTTTTTCAGTGACACAGTCATTCCAATAGATATAAGATATATCAACAAAAGAAATGTTTTTATAGTTACTTCCATTTCCCAAAAAAATAAAAATTGGTAAAGGCACGCAAAATTACAAAATTTTATCGCGAAAACGTATTTTCAAGGTGTTATCGCGTTTGAATAACTCTAAAATTTTTAAATGAAAACGCTTTGTTCAGGTTTTTTTCAACTACGTTATCTGTGCAAAAAGTTCATAGAAAAATATTATTTAGGTCCTTATTGCTTACATAATTGACCAAAACTTCAAGCAATCAGTGAATAAATAAATTGATGTTCTCAGGACAACGTTGGAACGAGCAACGTTTCCATCTACAACTAAAAGCCTAAAATTAGTACAAAGATCCAAGGTATAATTTTTTGTGGAAGATCTAAGTATTGCAGGATTCAAAATCATGTTCCCACGTATTCGTTAGAGAGCTCTTTATTAAAAGAAGTGTAAAACCCTCTGATCCTTTTGGTCTGCATGAAATTTTATTCCGAAATGACAAAACATCCCAAGCTCTACTCAACGTAGAAATAATAAATATTGATCGATTAAATCTAGTGCATGTTTTGAATACAGACACGAACTATAATAGCGAATAAACTGATCCGAAATTACCTCTTAACTCCTAATATAAAGCTGCGAAAAATGCTTTGCCAAAACATTACGTCTTTATGTAGTTTTCAAGAGATGCTCCATTTGCCTTTTCACCTTATTAATAATGGCTTAAGTTTTGGTGAGAATGGACTCTTACATGTAAAATACTTGCGTTTGAAGCCATGAATGAGCAATTCAGCTAAAAAATATTAAAATATAAGGATCAATGTATCCTTTATCTCAGCTAATTTAGCCTCCCGCCATAGATTTTAACAACATTTCTTAGAGTTCAGAAATCGTACTGTGGTTTTGTTAGCATTGAACGTTTTTATTTACTTCTTTTTAATTTCAAATTGAGATACTACACTGTGGTGTGACATTATGCAAAAACCTACAAAAATGCAAATAAACTGCTTCTTAACTTTTCCCATAAGTTTGCGAAAAATTAGACACGGTTGTATCGTTCCAGTAGTTAAACTGTTTGTAAGCAAGATTAACAACAAAAACCTATCAAAAGAGCATTATTTCAAAACATGGTTTAACTAAAGCATAGAAAGCCGTAAATAACTACGTGGACTCAAATGCTAGCTACCAGACAAACACGTTAGATTTTTAAGAATCACTTTTCGATGCTGATGACTCTCTATTGCCATAAAAAGGAAATAAATAACGAAATACTTTAAAATATGATATAATAAAGACTACAAGTTGGAATATAGATTTTTTTGTTTCGTTCTAGAAATGGCAATTCCGATAGTTTTATCTATGATTATTGCCTATGCCGCTGGGCAAGGTTTTTTTGGAGGATTTGCACCTACTATACCAACAATACCAACAGTACCACATATTCCGGGCTCCAATTTAGTCAGTAATATACCTGGTCTAAGCAACGTTCATAACTTCGGTGACTTTTTGGTATATCTTAGAGTAACTAGAACTTTTTCATATTTGTCATAATTATAATTATTATAGGCTCAAACTGGCAAACACTACGCAAGCGAAGCTGAACAGGCCACACGTCAGGGTATTTTTGAGGCTCGCAAAAAATTATCTGAGGACCACAATGAATTGTTCAAAATTGGCCAGTCAGGATTCCAGACGGGTGTTAACTACTTTTCGGATTTGAAACTAGATGAAATCATTAAAGGTTTGACAGGCAGAAAAAGAACTTCTGAAGGAGAGTAAGTCGATTTTTAATGCTAATGTTAATTTTTTAAAACATTTTAAATAATTTTAGTTCGAAAGCTAATCGCCATAAAGTTAAATCTACTCCACCAGCCAATGTTGCCATTCCCGACTCTTTTGACTGGACAGAAAAGGGCGGAGTAACTCCGGTTAAATTTCAAGGTAAAGTTTTCATGTATTTAGAAAGTTTCATGATCGGTAAATGTGATAGTCGAGTGATCATGATCGGTAAATGTGATAGTCGAGTTGTACGTTCATTTAAATTATGTTAATTGATTAACCCATATGCTTGTTACTTAAACATTTATGCATCAAAGCCAATTACTTTATCCATTAATACTTGGTCGCCACAAAATTTGATTATTATATACAAGTAACCAGTGTTTTTTGTTCGGAATAAATCGTACTCCTCAGCTTCGAGTATAATTCAATGAATAATACGTACCCCTACTCTATGTAAGTAAAGTGTATGCAAATCTTAATAAATTTTGTAATGGTGCGAAGTAAGATCGTCCACGATAGGAATTGACGAAAAGGTGTCCCCTTGAACTTTAAATATTAATTTTCAGCGATTTTTTTAGTAATATATTCGTCCAAAAAAAAGGATAATGGAAGTATGTGGATGATCGTAGCTCATGCAATAACTATGTGTTGTGAATATTTATGTGAAATTTTATCCTGATAGGACGAAGCGTTTTTCGAAATTTTGCCAACCGGTTCAAAAATCATGGTAACGAAAAAACCTGTTTAAAATTTGTCTGTTTTTGTATAAAGGTTAGTAAATTTTCTAAATTTTCAACGAATGATCTTACCTTTAACCAGTAATGCCAGGATTATAAAAAGCTTCTTTCTCATTCTCCTTAAAATATCATAAAACAAAAGTCGATTTTTTCACCCACAAAATTAAAGTCATTTTGGCATGCTTTTAAAAAAAAAAACAATTTTATGCTTTTAACTTCCCTAATTTTGTTTTGTTTTATTTTAGTCCACCTAACGACATTATTAACAAATTTCTATGACCTATGACTATCTAGGCCTTTCATTACAATGAATTTAACAGACATGCAAACTTATTAAATTAAGTATGGAAATTAATGCCTACAAAAGATAGAGTTTAAGAAAACATAGTTAAAAGATACGAAGATTTAGTTAAGTTAAATAAATACTAAAATTTAAAATTAATGGTATCAATTTGAATCAAACGACAGTTATGGAAGATATTCTCAAAAAGCTCACTTAATGTTGATAAGTATAATCTTCTTAGACCTACTCTTGGCTACTGATTCAAATTCGAATAGTGGTGAACTATATTTAGTTCTTTGATGGTGGATTTAAACAGAATTTAGATTAAATCTTTACCAGTGTATTTGATAACACCACAGATTATTTTAGAAATATTTTTCTGTAATAAAATATGTGATTTCAACAAATTTTGTTGCATGGGTTTAAATTTTAGATGTAAAACTAACTCATCACATACGATCCAATACATAAAATAAATCTAAACTAATCTGTTTGTATATAAATCTTCTGGTAATTCCTTATATTCTATTATTACTCTCCGGCAACAAAATAAACATTTTGACCATGAACTATTGACGGGCGACAAATTTTTAACTGCGTACACCCTTATAACCTATGAGGTATTAAGAAATTCGATCCAATTTAATAAAATTGTTATACACTAATGACTCAAAGTAGTTCTAAGTAGCAAATCTTAATTGACCATTTTGAGGAGTTTATTATATCACAAAATAACATTTGGCAAATTAAGCATAATATTGAACAAGAAAATGTCTTCATCTCGCAAATTAGATATAAGAATCAAAATACTTAAAATTAAGTAATAATATATTTCATATGAATTTTATATTATAAAAAGACTGCACATACCGAATTCAGCATGCGCAGCGAAGACAATTAAATATCGCAGCCCAACATGGGACTGGCACAATATCTTAAGATTAAATTAGTATGAAATTAACTGATTTTACTTTTTATTATTTCTAGGATTGGAATGTGGTGCTTGTTGGTCATTCGCAGTAACAGGAGCTATTGAAGGCCATTACTTCAGAAAGACCAAACAACTTGTGAATCTTTCAGAGCAAAACTTAGTTGATTGTAGCAACGACTATGATAACACAGGTTGTGATGGCGGTTTTCAAGAATACGGCTTTGCATACGTATCTGATAACATGGGTATCGGTAAGGGTGAAGCTTATCCCTATACTGAAAGCCAAGGGAATTGCAAATATAAGCCATCAGACAAGGGTGCGGAAATAAAAGGATTTGGTGTTATTCCACCTGGAGATGAGGCCTTAATGAAGGAAATTATTGCTACTAAAGGTCCATTAGCTTGCTCAGTGAATGCTTCTCCAGATAGTTTTGTTTTATATAAAGACGGAATTTATGATGACAATGAATGTAATGCCGAAGAGGTAAATCATGCAATTTTAGTTGTAGGTTACGGTTCTGAAAATGGACGGGATTATTGGAAAATCAAAAACTCATGGACAGATAAATGGGGTGAAGGAGGTTTCATGAAATTACCAAGAAACGAAAATAGCTTTTGTGGTATTGCAAATGAATGCAGTTATCCAATTATTTAAATAAGGAAATAATGTATAAACTCCCACAATAAAAGTACGTCTCTAATGCGTTTTTTTCACAATCAAGCACCGTTCCATAAATTTGTTTCCAAGGTATAAAAAATATTTATAGACGTAATTTATTTAATCGTTTGAGGGGCGATATAAAAGATCGTAGTTAAAAACTACGTGTAGTTTATTCCGAGTACATAACATTCACATAATTGACGGAATTGTAGTTTATTAGGCAGCCAGGACGTATCGCTTGCACGTACCTTTAAATTATATTTCTCGATCTGTTTTTGGCTACAGTAACTATTATATATTAATCAGAAACAACCGATTAAGCCTTTTAAACTTTATACAATTATTTTATCCTTACCATAACATTTGCTAAAGCTAATATTTTTTCCTTATAAAAAATAAAAGCACATTCTTTTAACGAAAATGATGCATTTACATTTAGATAGTTCTAATTTTGATCGCGATTTTGTTGGTTATAATTGTCATGTCTTGTAAAGTTCCGATATTAGCGGCATTGTGCCTATCTTTTACTGAAAAGAAAAACATTTTACTTTGACCGTACTGTTGCCTCTCTATGTACAGTAGTACACCATAATAAGCAATCGTATTTTTTGAATAATAAGTTAATTCGGCATTTTTCACACTAGGAACGACATAAAGATACCCAATAAGGATATTTCTAGAAACGTCAGGATGTCTTCTATAATCTATAATCTTGTAATATTTCTATTTTATATTATAATCTTATAATAAGCCGGAATTCTTTGTGGCATACTTTCGATGTTCACTCTTTGATTTCCGGGGCACCACGCCATACTTCAAGGATATTTTGGATGGGAATTTGTTGTTTGGAAATGGATCTTTAAAAGACCAGGCGTTTCAAGAAAAATCAAACGTTTTCAATGGGATTAAGGTCAGGAGAGTTACCTGGCCATGGAAGGAGAGGAATATTGTTGAAAAGCATGAAATTCTTAATGGTGTATGGTTGTTGGAAGGTCCACTAGTCCTTGCTGTATCTACTGGCAGCAACATAAGACAACAGGACATCGCGTAGCACTCGTACGTATTGGTCTTGTCGAATGGTATCTTCTACTACGAAGAGAGGTCCAGGACTTTTACTACCAATACAACCCCACACCATGACCGAGGGGGATTGCAGGAGGGATATTACTTCCCTTCTGGCCTCCTTCGCACGAAGTTTAATATCGTAGTGAGCACTTGGTAGGAGGATTTATCAATGAACACAATTTGCAAAAACATGTTTGTAGTAACCTTTTTCCAGTTATCGACTGTTAAGTGCCGATGACTTTTGCGAACAATCGAGCTTTTACCATTTTGGGCGCCAGCTTCAAAGATTGAATTCTGCGCAAATGTCGCGGTTGTGACGAATAATTCCGAATTTAACAAATACGATGTTATCGCGCCCCTTACATTATGTCTTAAAGGATTTTAAAAAGTTAGCATAGGTGCTTTTTATAAATGGTGTTGTAATGAGTTCGCTTCCACTGAACATAGATAAGAATACCTTAATGCCTTTCTGTCCAAAAACTCCTTTATTATTCGACTGCGCTATTGGCTGCCACCTGGCTCGCCTGGACAAAACCGGGAACTTGGGTGTGTCGTTTAATGATAATGCTTGTCTCGACGACCCTATTGAACATACTAATAAAAGGAATCTCATTTTAGAATTCATCAAAAGATGGGCTAAGGGATTTTCTGATCCCTATATAACGCGGCTTATCTATTGTACGAGTACTTTTGGAATATACATCTTATATTGGTCGCCACCTTATAATGTCCACATTAAGCGCGTTAAATTTTGTGATATTTCCAGAATTGCTTTCATTTTTAAATGTCTTCAGGGGAACATTAACTGTTCTGAAGGTTACTTTGCTTGAGGCGCCTACCTCTCCCCTGGGTACCCGGTGTTTGATTTTTTCTTGGTTTCGGCTTACTTTTATGGCGATCTTTTCAAAAAGCCAAAATGCTATACTGTCCAACCCTATTCAGACCACTTATATCGAGAGCACACTTGAACGGCTGCGAATTTGGTCCTGAGACCCCTCGTCTTGCGGAGAACTTTGGAACTGTAGACTGGGGGGACCACTGGATCGAAAAATTTACAAAGATTGCAAATAGTCACTTCTTTGATCACGTCTTTTAATATTTGAAAACTTTCATATGGAATGAATTTGTGAAAACTGTTTATTATTTTCCTCGAATGTCGAGGGTAAATTTTCTACTTTGCCTACAGGTTAAACCAAAGGAAATTCTGTACTTCTTGCTTCTAATGTCTTCCCAAGATGAGCGAATCCATCATATAATATCAAGAACGTTCAAATTTTCAGCATATTACACTCCTCAACGTTGTTTCAAGATGCTGACAACATTTTACAATTTAAAATTTTCAATAATTTCTCGATCCAAAGGTTGGATATCATAATTTATGATAACATGTTATGTTAAATCAAATGGTAGAAACCTCTCAACGAACATCCTTGATAGTGAATGCTTCAAAATAAATTTATAAGCAGAACCTAGGAAACTGGTTAATTTAAAGAGGTATAGATTTTACAATAACAGTAATTTTTACTGTATTTATTTTATCTTCAATCATTATTTTGGGCTTGTAAAAAACAAGATCTAGTAAACACATGAGAAAAAATTAAGAATTTGATAATATATTGTCCATAACAATGTTTTAAAAATTAAATATGAAAATGTTTGCTAGTAAATAAGAATCGAATAAATATCTTCTTTTTACCTGACTGCAGCGAAGCCAAAAAGGAGGGCTATGTGTTTCACCGTAATATGCGTATGTCCAAATCTATGTTCCCTTATAAAACTAAAACTGCTCGACCAATTTTAACAAATGAGGTATCACTGGATTCGTCTTAGCATTGTGAGTGTCATAGGGTAAGCGATGCCACGAAACATTCAATATGACGGACGATATATGCCAAAATGTAAAACAAAATAAAAACAATGTCCTAAAATCCTATGGTCTTCTCAAGCCGTTTACAAAAATATATGGTTTATATGCAATCATACCAAAAACCAAGCATACAGAAACAAATCCCGAATCCCAGCGACGGGACATGGCCCACACGTCTTCGCCTCGCTGTTCACGCCGCAAGTAATTATCGTACTTGGTGCATATGCAAAAAAAAAAGAATAATATTCGCATTAACTGAAAAGATAAAAACGAGATATATTTAAACTAAGCCTGCGATTAAGAGACACTCCTGGCTTTGCTCAACACAGCAAGCAAGTTTAGTTTATGCCATTTGTTACACTATTCTATTTATTACTTAACTTAAGCTATAGCAGTCGGGACCCATTTAATTAGCTAACGGATAAACTTCCAATTTACAACCCTTTAGCTTCGTCACAGGTAATAGGGAATTTTGGTAATGTTTTATTTTCTAGATTAAGGTGTGCCAAATTCCAGCTAATATGCTGGATATTATCATAGGGTGATTAGTTTTCCAATTATACGTATTTAAAAATAAAGATATGTGTGCTTTGCAGTTTCCTTAATTCCCTAGTTGAAGTGCCTGAAAGAAAAACTTGTGTGGCCTAAAAAACAACAAATATATATTTTGGAACGATAATTTATTTTCTTGCATTAAATTCTAAACATTTTTTGCAAAGTCAAAAAGTATATTTGCCGCTACAGAGAATGCCTTACATAACAATATTAAATATTAATAATTCAAAATATTTTTTAACACTATCATCTTCATGATGATTACACTTTATCTAGTACACAAATTGTACTTCCACAAATCACCAGCAATATTCCAATGTGAACACCTGAAAAACATGAAATTGATATAAGTTATGACTTGTTCGAAATAAACATACTGCTAGTTATCACAGTTTCAATCCCTGCCGTTAAACGGAACCCAACAAAACAATTACATAAAGTAATATCGATAATGAGTAATCCTTAAAATTTGTTTGCATGGAATAAAGTAATATAATTTCTTCCTTTTTAATTTTCTGTTTTTTTTTTTCTTTTGAACTCTTCGTTGAACTATATACTTTTTAAAGTTTACTATTAACATACAAATTTCCTCTAATTTCTTCTTGCTTTAATTTTCTATTGTTTTGAAAGAATTATCCTGTAGTTTAAATATCAAGGGTAACAGTCCGCCGATTTATTTTATATTGATGAAACAGTAAAACGCTTTTAAATTGCATATGATTAAAATAATCGAGTTAAAGGATTCACATTCTTCGGGAAAAAGGATAAAGAGCGCTAGTTAATTGAAAAAGTCGGAACCGAGACAGAATAGTTCTGCCAGTGTTTATTTCCCATATTACGAAGCCTTCGAATTATTTTACTATAGTGAGGATGAGAACCAGGCAGATAAATAATTTAGAGCAAAAGGCAGTAAGGACATTGTTAATACAAAAATGTTTAATATTGTTCGAGATCAAGTTAATGCTAGAGATGACAAACAGATAACTTGTCATAATTTACATATGGACCATTTATTTTGAAAAAAATCTATTTCATGCATTTTTAGCTTCTACATATTAAAAAAGGCCAAAATAATATGAAAGGAAGTTCGGCCCCCATATTCCTATTGATGATATCGCAAGTTTGTAAAATCGTATTTAAATCTGGTCATATTAAATTGTTCCTTTATATTAAAAATATTCTTGCCTCTTGATTCCATTCCAAGTGATAAAAAACTTACTTATAACTTATATATGTAAATGTAAGACTATTCCATTTCATAGAGGACGTAACATCCTTAATCTGTCCGGGAAGTTAAACGTTATTTTAGGCACTGAATTTAATTTTACAGAAGAAAAAAATTTTTTTGGTGACAAAAGCATGTTGTATGTTATATTTTATAGAACATGATCTCTACATTTTTCCACTTTACTATGATGGGTTAAAGTTACCTAATTTTGAGCAATTATATTTATCCACCCAGCTTTATACATTTTTGTCCCTAAAAAAAACAAATTTTACACTTGAAAGAACCACCAAATTTTAAAAAAAAACTTCTTACACATTGACCACTGCAGATTGAACTGTACGTTCTTTGAATCACATGCGTTCGTTCGCGAATAGGCATAGTTATGTGTTTGGCATTAATGTCAGTAAACATATATTTAGAAAATTCCTGCTGCAATTACAACTCAGAAGTGTGACTCAATGCTAGAAATATTCACTAGATCCCTTTATTTTACCTGCGGAAACTAGGAGTTAAGCCTATATAACTAAAACTATATCAACTGTCGAAAACACCATGTACCGAAATTAATGAGCGTTTAGATA
The DNA here is from genome assembly GCA_001932985.1 of Proctacanthus coquilletti. Taxonomy (NCBI): domain Eukaryota; kingdom Metazoa; phylum Arthropoda; class Insecta; order Diptera; family Asilidae; genus Proctacanthus; species Proctacanthus coquilletti. The sequence goes on from MNCL01000019.1 coordinate 148,097, forward strand.
AATTTTTGTTGGACAATGTTATTTAAACTTCCCTTTTAGAATTTCTAAAGAGCCGACGATCGACGACCAGTAGTCGATTTCCGCAAACTTAACAAGGCAGCAGGTGATACATATGCATTAACAAATATAACAGAAATTCTGGATCGATCGAATTTCCCAATGTAAAGTTAAGGATTGTTATAACGCAAGAAAAATTGGTAATAGTTGGAAATTTTCGATAATATGTAACGCCAATCAATTGCTGGTTATAGGAATTTTGATCATGTTGAGAATAATAATCGGCTGGTTTCTTTTTAAATTACATATTATGACACAGACGTCCTTTCGTGCTCAAGAAATTGACAGAAACACAGTATCGTATCTGTGGTGCGTAATGAATAAATTTACCCTTGGGGAATATTGAAAACTTATTTCCAAAGTGTTGCTGAAACAATGGAAATTCTGAAAAAAAAAATTCCGGCGGAAATAATGCACCAACAACTGCTGCGCTGCGATTTAACGCTTTTTAACTTTTTTGCATGGGGTGTCGTTAAAGATTGATGTTATGTTGACAATCCAGAAATGATTCACGCACACTTAAACACAATATTGATTAAACTATTCGTGAAATAGGTCCCTAAATCATCGAAAACGTACTGCAAAATTGGGTTGCACGAGGCGGTCGTTTGAATAAAATTATATTCCATAACTAATCGGTAGGTTTACTCTTTTCAATAAATCAATAAACTTTGAAAAATACTGAACGGTGTTTATTTCATAGCATTTTTAAAAAGAACCGAGCCAATATCCCACCCTTTAAAAACATAATTGTTTTAATCACGTGTCATGAAATTATTACTTTTCCTGGCACTGGGATACTCAATTGCAAGCTAAGCACTTAGCCGCTTGCCCAAGCTCGCACCGATGTAGCGTGGGTATCGTTTCCCTCTTCCGGTTAGAGAGTCACCATACCAGCTACGGACACTCTGAACCCATTACCAGAATGCTGCGAAAATCCAACAACCTGATCTTCTTTAACTTTCATCTGAACAAATCGTCCCTCAAAAACCCTCTAAACCTTGCGTATCCAGCCTCCTAACTGCCAGTCCGCTTTTTGTCAACTTTATTTATTTATTTACTAGTAACACGCCCCTTAGTTATTACGCTTTTAAATATTAAGCGATTAATTATTAAGATCTTTGTTAGATGTACAACTAGTCGAAACACTTTATTCATTTTCCTTAAATGAATTCTTAATCCTCGTTTTTTTTTGTTTAGAAAAATATACGATAGTAGGTGGTTAATTCACCTTCTGCATACACTCTAAAACCAAGCTTGATAAGTGAGTTATTCAGAAAGATTGGTAAAATCAAAGAAAGAAATTGAAGTCTCTTTTGAATCAATTTTTGATTTTATAAATTGGGTAAGTGCATGATTGAAAAAAATATGAAACTATTCATGCCCCCATGCATTTCCAAACATGTTTGCTCACCTTTTACTTCGCCAAGTAATACTTAAACCTATATCATTATATGTTAATTCCTTTAATTTCGTTATAAATTGCCAAACAATAACATAAATTTTAAAGAAATAATGCAAAATCAAACCTTACTTTTAGATTCCGTAGCCTCTCCAAGTATATGTCCCACAATAGCAGTAAATACAAAACTCAATGCATTAGTTACAGGAACCGCTAGCGACAAGTTAATGTGTTGAAGTGCTACTAAGTAAATAATACTCCCACTTTGATTCAATATAAATGGTAGTACGTATTTCCATCTTCTAGCTAGAAACCACAGTTCATACACAAAACTCTTCAATATGCAATCGCAATTGATTTTTTCAATTCCCTCGGACCCCGAGCGAATAAACGGATTTGTTGCACCCCACAATAACCCAATTAAAATTAGTAAACCTAAAAACGACTTTTTGGTGTTTGCATTTTATAAGTAAAGCAAGGTGATGCATACATAAATCCGTAACCATTTTTAGATCGTTTTACACCTTCAATGTTATCCAGTTTAGCCAATTTCTCATGTAATTAAATGTAACAGAAATTCTGTTGGCCAGCTACGTAAGTGTCTAGAACAAGAAAAATCAAAAACATAAACAAAATTAATGAAAACCAATTACAAATGATGGGTGACATTAAACTTCACAACTAAACAGAACTAAGTAAAAAGCTGGGGAAAATTCCCTGGCACCGAAATGTTGGCTTGCAAATATCGAAATTTTCCCTTTTCCGGCCAAAGTTACATTTGCCCCATTTCGCTGAAATACACTCGTAAATATTTTGAAGTAAATCGACAATACAACACTTCTTTCATTAGACAGGAAGTATAACCTTAATTTACAAGTTCATTCCTTGGAGGTACAAGAAAAGAAGATGCCCGTAGAGACTGAAAAATAAAGACAATTTTAAAATGGTGCAAGTTATTCACAATTGTTTAGAACTCCTTACCACACTGATCGCTTCATGAGCTCCGTTTAAAATTAGTCCCGTAATGTTTTATTTCTTTATTACTACCAGTTTTGCGAAAGAACTACAGACAATTATAAATATCAATATATTTATTATAGAACACTTTTTATCTTTTGATTCGAGCCTGTTCCGAATAATTCTCTTTCATTTGTTAATCCTCGTCCTGATGTAAACAAAGTCTTGTGACAGCCTTGCCGATATTATTTTGAGCTTCAGGTGGATTTTGTTGGAAGCTTCAGTAATTGTTTACAATTGGGGCTCCTAACGTAGAGCCATCCCAAGATTTTTTTTGTATTTTAAGGTTTATATTGATCTATTTTGCTATAATTTGATGATTTGAATTATTTACATCTTTTCATTTGGTTCGAAAAAATGGAAATGAGCATAAATATGAGTATTTAACACCCTCACCAATAAGAAATCAATTAATAACGATAATTATCCCACTCCTTCATATTCTTTTAACGTTGAAAATTGCATTTGTAAAAAGTTTAATTGCTAAAACAATATCTGAGTGTATGATTTTTCATTCGTTTGTTGAAAAAGTCACAAAATAGGTGTGTTTAATGAGAATGCAAAATAGAGCAGAGCATAGGCAATTCATCGAACAAACCTACAAACTTCCGACACTAAAATTACTACTTCACACTTCTCTAATACTAAGTAATCTAGTTAAAATCGTTTGCGTACAATAAAATCAATTATGAAAGAGACGCTTTAATCCACGAAGACAATTTGGTTCAGTTTTTGGGTTCACGTGAGGAATTTTACGTATAAATGCTTCTCCGGTCCCATTCATATCTTTTTATTTCCCTTGGTCTTTTTTTAATACGCTTAAAACTTGTCCGAATTTTACCTAACAAGTTCTTCCGTTTGGTTTAAAAAATACGAGATGTTTCGGTTGAACACACGTCTATATAAAAATTTTAATTATTTGTTCCGTACGATTTGTCTAAGAAAAAGTAAAAAAATTTCTAATTCATTGAATCAAGTGTACTGTAGGTACGATGCTAGAAATATATGCATAAATGTGGATGAAATCCCTTGTCATTAATATATTTTATTAAAAGAAAAGTAAAACTCGTCTGGATGATAAAAACGTTTATATATAACTCTATTGTTACTATAATTGAGCATATATCAAATAAACTACAGATGGCCCAATTGGTCATTTTACCAATACAATATTGTTACAATCTTTCAATATCCGGGATATTTTATTTTTCCCTTTGCTATTAAAATTTTAGATAATATAAGTTGCGTTCCATTGAGAGTGGTGCAGATTACGCCGGCGTACACTAGCTGGAGCGCAGCTATAGACGTTTTAAATCTGAACGGCAGTAGCCACACTTTTAAATCACAGATATTAATATTTGACTTCTATATTTGTAAAATCCTCCTACTGGAAAATTTTTACTACATAACAGAGAGTGTTTTTTCTGAACCGATGGTGGATCACTGATAAGGATAATGCGCAAGGTATGAAAACATCAATATTGTATAAAATTTAAATATTATAATTAAAATGTGTTGAACAAAACCAGCACTTTGGAATTCATAAAATAAAACAATCCAATTCTTATGTTTGTGCTATTCCGGATTGAAGCCATAACGAATTCGGCCTTGTTCAGGATTCCACCTTTTTGATCAGCTTGGAGCGCTTGGCGGAAAGAATTCGGATTAGTTTTACGTGCGTAAACATAAAACCCGAAAGAAATATTTAGTTCATTGGGCATTCCTAGTAGAGTAGGTAGCGCTGTGGCTTTTTTTGGTTAGGGAAATGTTGTGTTCGGCGAGTTGACATATTTGCTGAGAGTTGAGGGAGGAATTTGAATGATTTTAACATATTAACAAAATTATTTATACTTTTATTTCTCGTAAAAACGTGTATAAACTCTTAAATGTTTAAAAATAAAAGGGTGTGAATATTATAATTTAAGAAAAGTAGGTAGTACTGAAAGGTTGAAGCGCATGGTAGCATTCCATTGCATGCCAATGGTGTCTACCAAAATGTTAGAAATACGGCATGTACCTAAATATGCTTTCTTTACAGTTTAGTTCAAAAATTAATATGTTTACTCAAAGTTTCGTCTCTTATGATCACCCAAACCATTTTAAAGTGTGTAGTGCTATATATTATCTGATAGGACAGTTTTTTGCAGTAAAAGGCAAGTAGAACGTTGTGTTCCAATATAACAATACGAAATACAATTGCAAGAAACCATGGAGGCAACCGTCGGAGTCGCTGCATTAGCAAATGAACTAGCACAAGCTGTTGAAGTGACCATGAACGCACATACATCTCAACAATCCCGGATGGAGGCCTATGTAGCTTGTGAACGCTTTAAAGAAGCATCTCCACTTTGCGCTCAAGCGGGATTATACCTGGCTAGTGGACAATATAGTGCTAACGTAAAACGTTTTGGACTTCAGTTAATGGAGCACACAATCAAGTTTAAGTGGAATAGTATTTCACAACAAGAAAAATTATTTATTAAGGTAATTTGTAAGTACTATAATAGCGAAATATGGTTATTAATTACGCATTTTTACAGGAAAATGCAATGAAGTTGTTGTTGGCAGGTGTCGGTCCAGCCGAAGATACTAGTCTTTCCTACATGAAAGACGCTTTATCTCGAGTTATTGTTGAAATGATAAAGAGAGAATGGCCCCAACAATGGACAACCCTTTTGTCGGAGCTATCAGATGCTTGTTCCAAAGGAGAAGCGCAGACTGAACTTGTCTTACTCATATTTTTAAGACTCGTCGAGGACGTAGCCTTGTTACAGGTACAAAGGGTTTAAAAATGTTGGGTGCTATATGAGTGATCCAAATATAGTCTTCCATAGATATAATTAGCTTATGATGAACCAATGGTATCTATTAAAGTAAAAGTATTGATGGAATATATAGTAGATAGCTTTAGGCGAGTCTTCACACATGTAACGAACAAAGCGCACCATACACGGTTTGAGTTAGGAGTTAGTTCCTGGATTTGGTGGGTCCAAATGAATTTTATAACCGTAAAATTTCATGCCGCTAATTTAAGTTATTTTGGAATAATGGACAAACAAATGGACGTCACCATAACACCAAATGTCGTCTAGATAGGTCCATTACTGTAACGGACAACAGAAACGTATGATCATATTATATCGGCGCTCGAAAGTGAAAAAAAGGTATAGCGGCCGGAATTTTATTTCAGTTAAATAACGGGCTCAATTCTTAGTTTCAATGACTTCCCAAATTGCGTAATTAACATATCTTATAAAAGAGATTTGGATCAGTTCCATAAAGTCTTATCTGTAAAATGAAGAAAAATGAATAAAATACAACTATTTGAAGGCATAGTTGTGTTAATAATAATAGTTTTAAGAAAACAAAATTAGAAATACACTTTTTTAATTTGGTATTTTTTTTTAACTGGGAATCTTTTATTTTATTTTAGACTATAGAATCCAATCAGCGCCGAAAAGACATATATCAAGCGCTTACAGTAAAAATGAATGAAATATTTGAATTTTTCCTGCGCTTAATAGAAATGCATGTGACTGCGTTTCGTGATACAACAGCAATAGGTAATATGCAGAAAGCCAGCGCTCACGGTAGAGTGGTGCAAGTTGTTTTACTCACATTAACAGGATTTGTCGAATGGGTTTCAATTAATCATATTATGTGTGGCGATGGGAAATTGTTACATATCTTATGTATATTACTAAATGATGCTGCTTTTCAAGTGGACGCAGGAGAGTGTCTTTCACAAATTGTGAATCGAAAAGGGCAAATAAAAGATCGAAAGCCCCTCTTGTTGCTATTTAGTGAAGAAGCTATTGGATATATTTATAGAGCTAGCAGTACGCCACCGATCGGAATTTCAGTTGAACAAAATTACGCATTTTTAAAAAAGTTAGTGCAGGTTTTATCCGGACTTAGTCAGCAACTAACTGCCCTTTGGGGAAAGGAAGATGGAGCTATTGGGAGGCCTGCTGATTTTGCGACATTTCTAGAAACAGTTTACAACATCACTCGACATCCTAGTCTAACAATAGCACATGGAGCTGCTCTCATTTGGAATAATTTATTAAAACATGAGCAAATTTTTAGGGATACTGTATTTCTTGAATACATACCAAAAGTTATAGAAGTTATTGGTCCGAAAGTTATTAAAGTGAGAGAAAATTCTATTGATCTATGACAATAATTTTATCTGAAACTTAACTTTAGGTCCCATACCCCACTGCTAGGCCTATTGTAGGCTCAAATACGGAGGCATACATCAGTATAGATTACGATAGTGAGGAGGAGTTCACAATATTCTTTCACCGTTGTCGCACAGATTTTCTTGAAATCTTTAGACAAGCAACTTTAATAGCGCCTCTAGTAACATTTGCTTACTGTGAACATTGGTTAAACGTAAGACTGACAAAAGCACATTCCGAAACCAATACAACGTAAGTTCTCTTATATCGATGTTAAGCAATTTAATTTAATTTATTTTTCCTAGGTGTAGCATCCATGATCCCGTTTATATGGAATGGGAAGCTTTAGTTGCGGTTCTGGACGGTGTGCTAAGCCGTGTATTACTGATTTCTGAACGCCCCTCAGTTGCATCGGGACTTCGATTATTAGAAGAGTGCTTAAAAGTGGACACAAACGACCCACTTATATTATCTATTCTTCTATCTTGCATTTCAGCACTTTTCGTCTTTTTAAGCATGTCTTCATGCCAAATATCGGCTGGAAATTGTGTTGCAATGACTGGAGTGTCGTTATTACCCCGAGTTTTAGAGAAAATTTTTGCAGGATTAGTTTTCAACGATGCAAATGAACCAAAAACCACGCGATCACAAGCAGTAAAGAACTTGCGAAGGCATGCAGCATCATTAATGGTCAAACTAGGCCACAAGTATCCTTTACTCCTACTCCCTGTATTCGATCAAATAAACTCGACTGTAAAGGGATTAATAAGACAGTCCCAACAACTTAGCAAAATGGAGCAAGTCACTTTACAGGAAGCACTGCTGTTAATATCTAACCATTTCTGTGATTATGAGCGCCAAACGAATTTCATAGCTGAAGTGATGCATGAGGCCAAAATACAGTGGGTTTCTCTCACGCCAGTTTTCAAATCTGCAATCGAATTCATAAGTTTCATCGGTTTAAATAAAACTCCTGTTGAAAATATAAATGACGATCCTTGTGGACTTAATAGAGGACAAATAATAGATGCATTGCATGTAGTTCTTGGGGTAATAAAACGCTGCACATGGCCTGATGATCCAGACAGAGCTTCACGTGGTGGATTCGTTGTCGGCTTAACAGAATCTGGGAATCCAATTTGCAGAAACCCAGCTACGCCTCATGTTGTACCTCTACTTCCTCATGTTTTATCACTTTTGAGAGTACTTAACGAGTTATTTAGACCTGAAGCCATATCACAATTATCCGAAGGCTATAAATCTGTACACTCCATGCTTGATCATGAGAAAAAGACTTTAATGGGCGTCTCGCCAGTGTTAACTGATCCTATGGATCCTACTATCAGAAAGGCCCCTACAGCACTAGATAAAATGCAACAATTTATAACAATAGTGTTTGAAGGTTGTTATCACATGATGGGATCGGCAGGACCGTCTCTGGGTAGAGATCTTTACCAGTTGCCAGGAATTTCGGAGGCATTAATTAATAGCTCATTTGCAAGTCTTGAGAATGTTCCTGATTACAGATTAAGGCCTATAATACGCGTATTTTTAAAACCATTTGTGTATTCTTGCCCGCCTGCATTTTACGATCAAGTGCTTTTACCTATATTTGGTCATATTGCTCCATTCAGTAAGTTTTTTTATTTTTTTTTATATTTTTTGTTGAAGAAAATTTTTCATAACATGTTTCCACAGTGTTGAATCGATTAAGCACGAGGTGGAAGTACATAACGTCACTTTATGAAACAGGCGAACTCAGTGAAGAGATAAATGACACGCAAGAAGTTCTTGAAGATATGCTTAATAGAACTCTTACGAGAGAATATTTGGAGGTCTTAAAGGTAGCGCTTGTTGGCGGGACTTTAACAGCGGGCGATAATCTTGCTGCAGCGGATGCAACAATGGATCAGGACGATCATTCAATGGACGGACCACCACAAGCTCTCACAAGAGCTGCACAATCAGCAATGACATCTGAAGTAATTAGTGAATTAGGAGGAAAATTACTTAAAAACGTGATTACATGCACGCCAATTGTTACTACAATCCTTAGGTATTTCTTTCAAATTAACTATAAATTAAATGTAAACATCTAAAAATTTTATTTAGTTCATTGTCTTGGAACGATAGCGCTTCAAGTTTGAAAGCAGTCTATCTTTCTGGCCCTATTATAAGATACTTATCAACGGAACAATTATTGACTCCTGCTTTGGCAACAACTACTTTGATTTCCGTGCTTCAAGCATTGCAGGTACATGGACAGCATGAATCAAATCAGGTAAGATCATTGCTTAAATACTTGGTTTTGGAACAAACATTCGTATTTCGCGTTGCTTTGTATATAACGCACATAGCCTACGAAGTATTTTTGTGAACTATCCTTAAAGGAATAATACTTCACAAATTTTTACGTATCTACATTACAGTCGAAACCTCAGCCAAACTAAGCAATAGCTCATATTTTTGCGCCAAACGACCTCTTTTAGGAAGATTGTAAAACCTCTTTATCTGAAACTGATATTTCTTGATTATTATTTATTACAATTCTTCAAATATTGACTATTTTCTTTGAAGGAGAAAGAGAAAAAAAAACAACGAAATCAAGAATCAAAATAAATTAGCCACACTTTCTTGATACGTTAGAACAAATACGCTGGTAATTGTTAATGTTTTACTTTTAGAATAAATATTCATCTTCCATTAGGAATGACTAGGGTCAACAACTTAACAAGAAAGGCTTCGTAAGGAAGTGAAAACTCAAATTCGCTAGGCTTTAAAAATTTTTACTTAATTTGTAAACGAAAAAGTGTTTTGTTCTTTTATAATAGCGAGGTAAAATACCACCTTTTTGTGTTTTATTGTGCCTGATAAAATAAAAGTTGTACTGCATCTCGCTCTATACAAAATATTGAAATTGGAAAGAAACGACAAAAATATGGAAAATGGCCTAGTTAGACCCTGATCCTTTTTCTCAACAAAAGCGTGTTGTTGTAAAAATTTCTTCTTGTAATTTGATAATTGGTTATTTTTAAAAAAATTGGGAGTTTATAGCTCCTCTCTAGAGAAATTCTTCTAGTATAGTAAACTATTGCGAGTTTGGCTTACTTTCTTAGAGTGAAGTTAGATGCACTAATGGAATTAAAACGGCTTATATGCCACACTCAATAGCGGTGTCGTCTTAGTTCTAAACTACTAATTAGTTCTAATTAAGTAGAGATTAGTAAGTACTTTCTACCTTTTGCAGATACGTAACACTATATTATGATCTCGAAAAAATTGTATTTTATAAGCAATCATGATAATTTAGTTGCGTGTGCAACTAAACTTGACTTCCTTTTAATAAAAAGGAAATATATATGTGAAAAGGCGTAACTAACAAACCTCCTAGTAGTTTGTTTATAAATAGCCAAATATTTTCCCAAAATGACTGTCCAAAGAGGGCAATGTTTTTCATTTTTCGTATATAAAAATAATTTTGCCTATCCTTTAGTCTAAAGGGAATAGCGTAGCTTGTCCACCACTCTATTACAAAATTACTTTCAAAAAAAAGAGACAAAATCAAACATTTTATCCTAATATTTTTATGATATTTTGAGATTATTACTACTAGTAAAACGGATTTTATTATTTTGACTGTACAATATTTTTACACATGTTTTGTTCTTTTAGTATTTTGCTATATTGTAGTTTTGTTACCTGAAATTCGGGGAAATCGGTATTATTTACCAAAAACTGAGTTTTAAATAAAGATTATAGCTCAGTTCAATGATTTCATAATTATAATAGAGTCTAAAGTCAAACCTAGCCACCTTTGAGTTAGAACGCTTTCAAGGACTTAATTTATAGTATAACTAGCTATAACCGCGACTTCATACGTGGATTTCAGACTTTATGAAAAAAGGAATCAGAACAGTTTTGGATATTTTTAATTTAATTCATGACATTAAAAAATGTTGTTTACAAAATTTCTTTGTAAGCAATGTTTGATGTTTTTTCTTTTTAAAATATATAGACTATCAGGGTTGGTGTCAAGAGCAAGCGACGTACAGTAGACCATGTGAGAAGCAGCTGGGCCTTAGATCGACACCAGCAGCTTTTAGCGTCCACCCCTGTGATTTGTTAATTCTCATAGCGAAGCAAACGCTCACAGGACACTGTACTTTCTTAAATTGAAACAGAAAATTATTGGGAATAAGTGGTATACGTGGCGTAAACATCATTTCGTCTGTGCTACATCCCGTTAAAATGTCTACTCCAATTAGATTTTTCCGCAATTTGATCACAGAAAAAATTGTATGCACTATGAATTGATCTCTATTTCTTTGATAAATCAATATCTTCAATATCTTAACCTTCATGAGGAATATCGTGATAATTCTCATTGGAGATAATGACTATGACTCCAAAGTACAGAACGGCAAACTTTTATCAAAATCTTTCAAGTAGGTTTTACGTGGTGCGCGCACAGACATGACCTTAGTTATCAATCGACTTTCAAACTGAAATAATTTCTTATGCTCTTTAAATATAACTGTCATTTAGTTTTTCAGTTTACAATGATAAATAATTTGATTGTGATAATAAAATACAAAGGTTTCTTTACGAAGTACGAAGAAATTTAACGAATAAACCAAGCGTTCTTGAAATCAATAACGTAAGTAAAGTTTATATACATACGAGTATTATTGCTTTAGGTTCTTCACTTTCATTTCGTAAATTGAGCGATTTTATATATTTTTTGGAACATTCAGAACAAAGAATTTTTTAAAAAATGATAGATTGATGATATTTAATTCATTCTTATAAATAAAACTAACAAGTATCCGTGGCTTCGCCCACCAAAATATTGTATATAAAATCACCTTAACTTGAAAACTCAGTTTTATAGAAATGCTCTACGTATTTTAAGAATATTACATACTCTTCAGGAGAGTACTATCAAAACTATGAAGTAAATTAAATAACTTCTTTAAAATTGTAAAAGTAAAGGCTTACGATTTTCAAGACATTTAGGATAATTACAAAGAAAATATCAAATATTGCACATTCATTGTTAACTCTCACTACCTGGGGTCACGAAGGCGCGCAATTGATTCTTGTCTACACCATTATTGTAGTGTCTCTGAGTAAACGTTGTTTTTAGTCTTACCCTCAGACGCATATATGAAAAGATTTTTGGGATCGCCTACCCTTGAATATGCAACGTAGAGTTGACCTTGTTAAAAACATGGTCTCTCCAATTTAAAACTGTCATTGCAAATGAAAGTCTGAGCGCGAATTGTAGACGTTTAAAATTGAAGAGCATATCGCTCAGTATCAAGGAGATTCGCGGTATGAAAACATTTTTTACTTTGGAACTTCCGTAAGAATAGTCGCTTTAATAATGTTGGCCATGAGCTTCTTGGCACATAAACTTGTGCCGTTGCACATTTTTGGTGGATTGAGGGAGCCGTCTCCGGACACCTACGATAGTTTTTAAGTGTGCTTTTACTACCCTGCAAATTTCGAGGAAGAAAAATCCCGTAAAGAGAATGACGATTTAAAAAATGAGTATCTAAAAAGGGTATGCATTTATTTTTAAAAACCTACAACTGAATTACATAACGTACAACAAAGCAGAAATGCAAGTCAAACAAAACACATGGCCAATGCTAAAAAAGACACCATATTGTTTCGTAAAAATATCGGTGATTTTCGTTTGTCATTAAAAGATGTATCGAAATGGTGAGCGAAAAATTGAAAATGTGAAAAACTAAAAATGAAGCAATAGGAAACTACTATACGAGCTGCGCGCACACTTTCGAGGGGTATTGCTGCTATAGGCGATAGAGAGAGGAGTAAGTGGATTTGTTCCCAGAATTGCTTCGAAAATTCGTATTTAGCAACAAAATCGTTCATACTTCTTGAACGGATCATTTACTGCTACTTCTATTACTGTCAAAAGGGTATAAATAAATCAATGTTCGATACACCAGGTTGGATTGACCTTTTATCAGGAATCGGCGTGTACACGCAAATATTACATGACAAAAAGGCCATTGATTTGAGTTCTAAGCCTGTGAAAAGAAAACCAAAAGCGCCGAAATTTATCTGCCTTACAAAACTGGATTAAGATTTGAAGAATTGAAGGGAAATGAACATACTTCTGATTTCAGATAAAAAGCCCGAAGGTGGTCATGTTGGAGCAACACATTTACGAAGTAACGAGAGGTTGAGTGTAATGTTATCTGTTTTCATATATAAGGAAAATGGAATAAGGCTTTATTATATAGATAGATAACAAGTTAAGGAATCCATACGAAATGTTAGCAAGGTTTTTTATTTCTCTCACCTTTTCTCATTAAGAAAGAGAGTTCTATCACAAAGTTACTTCTCAGTGGAGAGTAAGAATGCAATTTCAGATAACAAGGTTCTTTTGATATATTTTGTCTTAGTTGGAGGCAGTTGGATAATGAAGCTAAATTCATCTCTGCTGAAAAGTCACTAAAGACACAATGTCTCTGTGTACAGTCTCATTTTCTGATATAGTGGTTTTTTCGCTTAATCCCACCTTTAGAAGTTAAATCCTTTTTTCAGAAATGTTATCAGTTTATCTTCCAAATATTTGTCTTCTGTTATATTGTCGGCCTAGTCAGCAAATTGTTAATACATACACAAATCACGTAGTAGTAAATAAGCAGATAATGGGAAGTTATGTGTTTCATTATGTGCTAGTTGATGTATCGTACGAATGGCAAAATATAAGGTTGATGTGAGGCCGCCCGGTAATCTTGTACTGACTCTTTTGAATTATCTCGCCTTAGTATTTGTTATTATTGTTGATAATCGGAGTGTGCATTTTTTATCAAGAAAAATCTTAATTACAAAGTGAAAATTAAATAAAAATGAATTAAACGAATTTTGCTTGTAAAATCTAATGGCCCTTTAAGACTTCCAACATTAAACCATATTTATTTACAAACTACAACAATAATAATATGATAACATCGCACATATAAAACAATAGTAAACGTATGAGAAAGGAGGAAGTTTTCAATCTCATTGACAGGGACAATTTCTTTCACTTATCAAGCATAGCGGCTTTCTTTTAGTTTTGGTAGTTGTTTTGATGAAAGAAAACTACTTTTACTATGCTTTCTCAAAATTTCTTTAAAAATATAAATCTCTAGAGGAAGTTATTTCGAGAAATCGCAATTGAAGTTTTAACTAGCATGATGTCCAGTCATCAGGAATTTCAGGGAAACTGCAGGAAATCTATGTGAAGTTTTTATTTCATCGGGAAAATTATTTAACAATTATTTTTATATTCTTTTATAAACGCCGAATTTTTCTCTTTTTGTATTAATAAAAATGATCATACAGAGATTAATTTACAATTCCTTAAAGAAAGTTCATAACAAATCTTGAAATTTATTTACACTTTTTATTCATATATTTCTTTGAGTGTTTAAGAAAAATATTACGGACATTCTGCTGATTTTGATTGCACTCTTCCACAACACACACGTGTGCCAAGTGCAAATCTAAAGGAACTAGCTACTCTTAGTTAGGTTTTTTTCAAACTACTGCCAGTGAAGTAGAATCATTTCTCGCTAAATATCAGTAAGATGATGCACTTTCTCCTCTCCTTTACAATATAAATTTGATTCTCAGTCACATTATGTAGCGTTTTGTGAAGAAGGAAGATGTAGGAAAGACCAACTTAGACCTACCTAACAAAGAAAATATTTTATCATTTAAAGATGCGCCAGTTTAAGTCGTTTAGCAATGACTGCCGATCGATCACTTTTGCTTGAAAATTGTACCCGATGCTAGCGCACTTAAGAAATAAATGCCTTATTTTTTTGTCTTTGAAATGGATACTAGAATTGCTTGAATTCTGAACTTTTAATTCTGCAAGCATGTAGAATTGTTTATAAATTCGTTAAATAGATTGTCCAAATTCACTTCATGTCCAATTCAATGATAAATCGATCAACCGATAGTTGAGGTCACATTGATCGCAAGTAAATCGAAAATGTTTACAACATTTTTTTATTTTTTAAGAAAACTTGTAAAGATATTTGTAGTTTCGTTTTAAATTTCTATCAAATAATTTACTAATTCATAAATCAAATCCTAAATTTATTCGCTAGCGATAGAGTAAACTTTCAGCTTGGTCAAGAAGTGAATAATGGTTTTACATTCCTCCAACATTGACTACCAAGTCTTTCGATTTTTTCGGGGTAGGTGAAAATGAGCCAATTATAAGCAAAATTCAAATTCTCTCACTCCTTCAAATAAAACATATGATCTTACAAGCAGCGATGTATGTCTGCAAGAAGTATTTGAATTTAAAAAAAAGAAAACACATGGAGAAATCTTCACTTTTCTTAGTAAATGGAATGCAGCTAAATTACTTGTATACAAATGTATTTGTTTAACTGGCTGACGATGCTTCTTTTTGATTTCTATTTCAGTCACCTTTAATCACTTTAGGAGTACAAGTGTATGAAATACTTCGGCCAAAATTCCCCAGTGTATTTGAAATAATGCAACAAATACCCAACATTAACGCAGCAGATTTACAGAAATTAGATGAAAAAATTGCTCTTGGACAAAGTAAGGGTAATAAAATCGATAAGGCGAAAAAGGATCTTTTTAAAAAAATCACTGCACAAGTATATATTTCTCTAAATTAAAGCAGAGGATTATACTAATTGTTTTGTCTCTATTTGGCAGCTCATTGGAAGGAGTATAAACCAACTTTTCAAGCAGGATATACAAATAGCAAATTTGCCGCCCATGAATTCGTCTTCCAGAAATCGACAACTTAATACACTACTTGAAACCAACGAGGATACTGGGCTAACAAAACTCTTTAGTCCAGCTAAGAATTTAATATAACTTGTTATACCTTTTCCGTTTATGTTTTTACTGGAAAATATGTAATTATATATTCTATATTTTATTACTAAATTTGGGTCTACGTAATTGCGACAGGCTTGATTATGAAGACAGAAGGCACGTGTACATTGTGAACGCAGATAAAATTAGACAAATGGAATGAAGTTCATTGTATAAAATTATGAAATATTTATTGTTTTTATTTGTACTATGTAAATTTTGTATTCTTTTATTTTAATTATTAGGATTACCAGGTATGTATCGTGAGCCAAGGCCTTACACAGAAAATTTGAATGCGATATTTATATGAAATAAGAAAAGATTAGGAATATTGAATATTTTACCTACTGCTTATGTTCATTTTAAACAAATGAACTTTTGAAAATTCTGTTAATTGTGGCATATTAGGATGAGTGCAGTAATTATTTTATTACTTCATTCCAATTTATACAATTATTTTTACAGTGTATTTCTTTTGAGGTGTAAATAAAGAAATTAAATTAATATCTAGGAATTTTTCTCGTTTTTTTCTAGTAAAAATTCGTATTTGTATTCAATACTAGGGTCGTAGAAATTATAACCTTTGCAAAATATGAATTCATTTGTATAGTTTTGGATATGATCTGATACAGCTTTGCATTAAGATTATGTTGTTTGATGACATCGCTTTGATGCCAAGCGAACATTTTTGTACAAATGCCGATGACACCACGTTGGTGTCACGTACGAAGCCGTGACCTAAACGCTTGTAACATATCGTCAGTGACACTGCATAACCGCGAAACTAGAAATTTCACAACCGTGTGACTGTGTATAGTAGCAAAATTTAAATTTCGCGGCTAACGGTTCATTGGCGCTACTTGTACGTTTTGACAACTCCACTTGTAATCGCGTTATTCAGTCAAACGAAAGTACAACGGAAACAATCGCACAACTGGCCGCGTCCCAGATTCAAAGTGTTGCTACTATTATTGTGAATATGAAAATGATTATTAATAATATTTGAATAACTTGTGAAATGGTAAGTGCCGAATTTTATTACATAGGGTTTATTTTATAGTTTTGTTAGCATGAATAAAATTAAAGTCTCGAAGGTTTCAAGAAGGAAAGGGGTGAGGAGGTGTGCGAATAATGTTTGAGGACTAAGAGAAAAAAGCGCGGCTAAGTGGCGTCTCTTGTATTTTCTTTATTAAAAGTAATAGTTTTAAATCATGAACGAGTTTGTCGTTTGGTTAAATTCTGCCACCCTTCTAACGTAAAAATCTGTATGAAAGTAGATTGAAGAAATACTAACAGTTTTTATGTCATTTACTTTGACGGTTTATTTAGTTAAGTTAAATAAATATTTTTGTGTTACATTACAGACGCCCCCCGATGTAAGCAATAATGTCTTTATTGATCATATATCAAAAGAATGTATGGCCACCATTTTATAACAACATTTCCTTAGAATCGTCCAAAAAACAAAAACAAAACTATGGTTGTTGAGAAAGTGGTGCATGCCTACCCGCCTTGTTCGTCAATTGACATAGATTCATACTACCAGCAACTCGAAATTGAAACACAATTGATCGAAACGGAAAGCTTACTTAATTTAGGCACAATACCTACAGGAACAATAGAAACATATGTAGAATTAATTTCATGCGAGGCTATTTTTTTGAGCCTGATTTTCGAATACCCCTGAAATTTGTGAACAAAATTCTGAAAATCTTGTCACTGAGTTGCAAACTAACCATGATATTGGTCAATCCTTGATATTATTCGATGCAGAAAGCTTCAATTTGCAAGGTATTTCATTAATAGACATTTCTTCAAATTCAAAGATACCTCTCGTAGTTAGTTCTTCATATACAGATACGCCTAGTAAATTTCCCTAAAAGAACTAGTTACACTTTTTGTTATCTTTTCTAGTCTAGTAGAGAACTACATTTTGTTGATTATTGTCTTTTTTAACTTTACTCAACAAACTGTAATCAACCTGATGTAATTCATTGAGGAATAAATGCCTTTAATTTAGAAAAATAATTTTCATTTACTAAAATAATAAACAAAATTGATACAAATCTCATAGAAACCATCACTGTATAATCGCGTAGTGTACGAAAAGTAACACAACTCTGGATGCACAGTTGCGCGGTTGTGAAATTGCTAATCTCGCGGCTATGCAGTATCACCGACCTAATAGATATTTAGTAAAGATTGTCTTGTAATCTGAATTTTAATTTTCGCAGCATTGTGGCTAAGAAATATGTGATAGTACTCACCTCATAGCTTAATATTTTGCCCTTACCCTAGAAATCATTGTAAAATTAGTGCTAATGCTTCGGAATTAATCGCAATCAGATAACTCACAAGGCACAACTTTTGTTTTGTAATAACAAATATGCGTTAACTGCAGGATAAGCATACAGAAATTTTTATTTTAGAAAATATAAGTTTATTTGATAACGCACTATGCCTTGTGTGAAAATGTTTTAAGGGTTTAAAAAATCGCATTGTATAATATTCGTTCAAAAGTCGTAAAACCAAATATACTTTTTTTCAAATAAATTATTTTATATTTACTTTTACATTGGTCACATAGTTTACAACTATTTAATAACTTTCTTAGTAAATGCCCTAATTTCCCTAATTACTTTTACTGCTATAACTTAGTTCTTTAGTCTTTAAGTCGTGTTTACAGTGACGAACTAAATTGGTCGCACCACAAATGTTTTTCCTTTATACTAAGTAAATTACGAGTAATCAATTTTGCGCACCTTTTCTGAACAGTTGCTACAAAAAACAGTTATTTTTCTAGGAAATTCTTACTAATGGTCACACTTAATAATTTGTCATCCGCATTGACGCTTTTAGTTCCAAAACTGATTGCAAGGGCAAATTTTTCTAATAAGTCAATCTTAATATTCTCCGTTAGATTGAAATTAGTAAAAGCGGTGGTCATTTCAATAATTTGTGAGAAAAATATGTACATCTCAAATAAAATTTGACGCGTTAGATTTGAAGTTTTTTTAAAGCACTGGCGCACAGTAGGTCGGTAACATATGTTTGCAGATATGTGGTAGATTTAGATCAATTCTTGGGCATCTTGAAAGAATCCCTAGGAACTTATATAGTTCAATACTTAACCCACAAAAATAACTTTGATCTAACGAAATAATAATAAAAGGTTTTTCACATTTTGCCATATTTTTTAACTTCTTTCAGTCCTTTCCCATTTCATCACAGAGATTCATGTCTTATAGTATAAGAGATATTACTCCATGGGATAGAAGATTCGTTTGGAAATAGATGACAGGAGTTAAAAGGGCTTAAAATTTTAAAGTTTTGCAGTTTCTGCTATTTTTTCGCAGGCTTATAAATCTTGCTAGATTAGTTTTTTTTTGTTGAGTTCAGAAGTATACGGATCCGAAAAACTGGAAGTCAGTCCAGCTCTACTATATGTTGGCACATTTTCGACTTTAAACCATGTAGAAAAACTTCAGTAAAACTTTCCTTTTACTATTTTTTTCGGGACTAAATATCCAAATATTTCCCTGAACATGAACGTAAACTAATGGAAATTATTGGTAATATTAAACCCAATTCTAGTACGCTATTAGTAAAGCAAAGTACTGTACACACCGGTTATACGTTGCTCTTTTTATATAACCAATTGAAGGAGAGACGTAATAAGTATTTGTACATTATTTTAAATAATTACGCCGACACGAAAATCGAAAGTGAATTGGCTTCGATAACCTCGAAATTGACCACGAAGCACATCGAGAATAAATGTAAGGTCCGTAAAAATCACATTCCCTTGTTAAGAATACGGATGTGCAGTATATTGCCAATTATTTATTTGTTTTTTCGCATGATTGCTTCATCGAACGCATTTCCGACGATCGAGAAATTTTGCGGTGGTGAAAACTTTAGCACGTGGAGGTTCGCCACCCAGGCGAAACATGAGGATCTGTGGAATTGCATTGTGGGAAAAGAAAATGACGCTAAACAAATCTGGAAGGTGCACTCAAAAATTATCCTAACCGTAGATCCGCTAATATTCGGGACGTTCCCACCGCTAAAGAAGTCTGGAATGAGCTCTGGGCTCACTCGAAAGGTAGGGTTATTGAAAACATTAATCACGACACAACTCGATCAATGTGACTTGGTGGACGAACATATGAATCGAATTACCTCAACTGCCCACAAATTGAATGTTATTTAATTCGAAGTTAAAGATGAGTTAGTTGGGACACTTTTGCTGGCCGCTCTGCCTGATGACTACAGGCCACTGATAATGAACCTTGAGTCCTCGTAAACATAAAAGGAATCGCGATCAAAACAAAACTCTTACAAGATATTCCTTCGAAGCCAGCCGACGTTAAAAAGCCCCGAGACGACACTGCCTTTCTGACCAGGTCGGAGCATAAACGCTTTAAGCAGAACGCACAGAGGAATAAAAATGCAAGAAGCGAATAATCAAAGCGTAGTTGCGAAAAACCACTTAAGCCTGGAGTGTAAGCCCAAGACAGTCGCTACCGTTCGTGCTGTGCAAAAAAGGAAGCTGCACGACAGGGGACACCTTCTCAGTTACGACTCGGGCGGATCCCAACGCCTGGTACACAGACTCGTGTGCATCATCACACATGACGTTTCGGAAGGACTGTCTCGACGACGACGTGAAACCGTTTGACTCAGAAATTGTCACTGCCAGTCAAAATAAAAGTCAGATCGTTAGATATCTCCTAAATATCTCCGCAAACCTGTTATTGTAAGCAAAATGGTCAAAAGACAATTTCACGTCAACAAGAAAAAATTTACGGACTCAATTCTGCACCTAAGACGACGAATCTCACCACGGCTTCATATAATGTTTTTTCGTGGCACCAACGACTTGTCCACAACAACAGAAACATGAAGCACCTACAGAAATCAGTCACCAGCTTCACCCCCACATCAATAACCCACGATCCATGCATCGACTGTATTGAAGGAAACAGCATCGAAATCCCTTTGGAATAAATGGCAAACGTTCTGAAAATCCATTGGATCTCGTGCATTTCGATTTATACGTGCCAATGAAAACGGCTTCGGTGGGAGAATCGAAGTATTTTTTAACATTAATTGTCCAGAGAAACAATTTTCATAGGCTAAAAGCAATACCATTTACCATGTAAAGTTACAAAAAGCCAGGACGTAATCTTCCTGGAAGATCAAATTCTCTCACAACCGTCCGCCATAAATTCAATTGAAACGATTAATCCGTCACCGAACATCAATCCAACGACGAAGAAACATCGAAGGGGGAAGAAAATTTGTTCGGCTCACGTAACGACCTGTAAGGAGAAACCTCTCTTCCACGAAATACGACAGCATCATCCACGATCAACGAAAATGACGTAAACTCACTTCGACGCTCTAAGAGAATTCTGAAACCGAGAAAACATGGCAATTTTGAATATCTGGCCTTTCCCGAAAACGCTACTGATTCAGTATTACCAGTAGAAGCTCTGAGCACTCGTGAAGTTCATTTATGGAAAGCTACAATGAATGAATAATAATACTTGGACGCTCATGGATCGACCAAGCAATGCCAAAATCCTAAAAACACGATAGATTTTTAAAGCCAAATATTTAAATGCCAGGAACGCCGAGATATAAAGCGCGACTCGTCGCCAAAGTTGTTCCCAAGTGCCCGGATTGCACGGGACTTATTCATTCGTCGTAAGAACGAATTCGATTTTTGCTTACATTGGCCGTGAAATACGATTTGGAAATTTTCCAAATGGACCTTAAGAATGCCTTTTTACAAACCAACCTTTAAGAGGAACTGAAGGATTCATCGTTAAAGGATTAAAGCAAAAAATTTGTAAGCGTAATAAAGCCAAGTGCGGTCTGAAACAGGGCAGTTGAGCTTGGAATCAGGAGCTTGATTCTACGGTGCAATCTGTTGGCTTTCGGCGCTCAACAGTAGATCAGTGTGTATGATCATTTAGAACGAGGAATTCATAACCGTAAAAATATCCAGGAGAAGCTGAAGCAAACATTTGAAATGAAAGATCTGGCAGTAATATCGCATTGTCTTGGCATCCATTTTACACGAGATTGGAAATAAAGAAAAATTTGGACGAACCAGTCAAGCTACATCAAAGAAATTCTGAAGAAGTTTCACATGGAAGATTGCCATGCAGTCTCCACGTCGCAAGATGTCAACTAGAAGTTATACCCGGATTCATCGCCCTTAACTGAAAAGGAAAAGGAAATCATGAAGAACGTGCCATACAGAGAAGCAGCCGGAATTCGTCTCTATTTCGTCCAAACAACGAGGCCGGACATCATTTACGCTGTGAATACGCTGAGTTGCTTTAATCAGGATCATAGTGTACTGATTGGCGTAGGTTGCGTATAGGAATCATTCACAGGCTAGTTCGATTAACTTCATTTTCAAAACTTGTTGATTAAGCTTTAAATTTCAAATTTTGAAATTTTATTTCTTTCAAAAACCACATTTTTAAGGAACTACCTGTTATAGATTTTGTACTCTAAAATAAATCAACTAAATCATCATATAAATATTATAGCTTCAAAACTACTCCTTCCACTTTCTGACTTGTGGAGTTAATTGATCTGGCAAAGGAGCAGTTCATATCATAATGCCGCATAGTACAAACATGTATCGCAAGATATGTGACATGAACGCTTGATATGAAACGTGATCTCACACACATAATATATAAAACATTATACACAATATAGTACAAAGTGACACATAACAGCTCTGGTCAGAATGCTAACGGGTGGGATATATTGCCAGCCCTAATGCAGTTAACTGTTTTAAAGTTTAACTCACAAAAACAAAGAATCACCTAAGAAATTAAAAAAAGTGTTGTTCTACAAAAACGCTTGACAATTTTTGATCACGCAAATACCATATAGGGATTCGTTTTGATGTTGGTGCTTTCCTGGACGTTAAAAGAGTTTAAAGTTATGAAATTTAGGAATTTTTCGAAACGTACACATATAAAATAATCTTAACTTGAAAGGAAAAAGGCGTATATTCACTAGCAGCACTTGATTTTGCATTCGATGCACCTCTTATACATAAAGAACGTCATTCGCTTAGATTTCGATATTATCGTTTTATTTACCTTAAAGTGACTTATTAAAGTATTTTTTTCCTTTGTATATTTGTTAATTGTAATGGCACGTAACAGAGTAATAGACCTGAGAAAAAATACATATGCCAACGAATTTCTGAATTATGATTTTATCGTTCATTGTAATATTTTAGCTACTTAGTAAGCGAACTAGATTTAAAGAGAGTGATATGAAGATGCTGTCATATGAACATTTTCTCTAAAAATCTCTATATTTTAACTTCAACTATAAAAGTTCTAAAACTGCACAATAAATGTGTTTTAAAAATGTTTGTTTTAAGATGTACAATAAAAAATTAAATTGATCAAACTACCAAAGTGTGCACCTCTTTAAATATCAACACAAAAAAGGTGCAAAATTTATCTTCTAAATAAAAACTAAGGGAAATAAAAATTAAGAAAAGAAAAATTGTGTGAGAAGAAATAAGTAGAAATTATTTTTATTAAGCTAAGATTATAGTTTTGTTATTATAAAGACAAAAAACATGATGAAAACGTGTTGTCCGTTTTGTTTGCCACTGTATGTTCTTATATTTATTTAATATAAACTCTCGTTGCAGCAAATACGCTCCATAGCTCCGCTTCTATAAAATTAATATTGCGTAATTTGATTCTCAACTTTGCGTATTTTTTCTTGCAGATCTTTGCTTTCCTTTTCCATTTTATTTAGATCAAAAGTAATTTTTTCCAAATTTGTCGACGTATTTCGAGCTTTTTCGTTTTCTATTTGGTCCTCAAGTTCACGTACCTCCCGCATAACAGCACCAGTTTCTTGAACTAATGTAACTAATTCACTACAATATGAATGTAACATGGCCAATAGCTTATAAGCCTTTTTGGAGTATTCGTCACGTTTGGCAGTCTGAAATAACAAAAAACCATTAAAAGCTCTTAAAACTCGATCAATTATTTACTTTATATATAAGATCATCAGTCACTGTAAATTGCCTATCTAGTTGGCCACTAATATTATTAATTTCCTTCTGCAGTTCTCTGGTATCTCGTAATACCTTATCTATATCATTCTTTTGCTTCCGTATATTTCCAACAATTTCTAAAATTCGTGTGGTATTGGCATTCCTGTAAAGTGAATTTGATTTCTCAATTAAAAACATTAGTTGTAACAATATATACAATATCATATATTGCGTAGATGGGTCTGGCACTAAAAGGATTAAGGAGTATCGCTACTTGATATTATTCATACTTCGATATTACTATTAACACCCGTTGACTTCACTGATTCGAAAAATTATGGTATTAAATACTTCAGTATAAACTAAATCTAGTGATCGTGGATTACATTTATAACATACAGGTATTGGCACTGCTCTGAATAGCGCAAATGTTTCTCCACGTATTAACGGAATTTCATCGAGAATACTATCACATAATTTCGTCAATTCTAGTTTGCCAGCTCATTAGCTTGAAAAGCTCTATTGCGTTTGGCTAGCTTCTGGGCAAGCTAAATAGGTCTAAATGGATCGTATTGACTTGTTATTTATTAAAAATATAACAGTAGGACATTTAAGCTGGCTACAGACCTTCAATCTGAGGTACGAGGTACGAAGCCACGAGGAAAAATCAAACAGTTTCAAATTCTTTTCTACGAGGTTTTTCTCCGATGAAGTTGTACTCTGTAAAAAACCTCTTCTGAAACCCTTTGATCATATTTTCGACGTTTCCACCTTGTTAGGAGATTTCTTCTCGCAGTAGGTTTACCTGACTGTCATAAGTATTCACCGATAATAAAATAATCGGGTGTAAGAGTCGAAAAGGCGCTAATATCACAAGACATTGAATTGCTTTTATCCCTATCATTACTGTTTCCAATTCTTCGTATATTAGTGAACACTAGTAAATACTTTGCCATTTTCACAGCAGCCTCTCATAAGCCATCAAAGTCGGGCGCGCTTGGCGGAATAAAATGGAAGTCAATTTCCTTTTGGCAAGTGTGAATGATCCGCTCCCGACTATCATTGCAGTACACCACTTATTTTAGTTCGTTAAACTGGTTTCTGTCTGATGAAGTTCGCAACCTTACCAAGGTAACGGTTTCACCAATGACCTCTTCATTCAGTGAACCTCCCTAGAGCTCCTAAAGCACTCGTAGATAAGTCGCTAACAACTGAACTATTTTACATAGTAATACTTTTACTTCCGAACACAGATCCTAAAACGCTTGGTGTAGATTATAAGTCAGCGTGTACGAGATCAACGTAAATTAAATACCACTAAATGTATACAGGGCTACATTCTGTAAGACACCAAAAGCGATATCTCGATCCCCCATAAAATGCAGCCGATAGCATCATAAACAGCATATCGTACTGGCCTAGGGCAGATCTATACAGACTTCTGAGTTTTTTAGTTTATCCAGTGTTTAATTGGAATTTAAAAAAAAAATAATTGTAAACAAAATGGCAGCCGCTATTGAAGGCGAAGTTATCACTTTTAAGGAAAGAAGAACGTTTATTCCGTGCAGAAGTACGTGTAAAAGCACTAACTTTTTATGTCTAAAGAAAACTGGGTAAATTTTTTATTGTTTGATTAAACGATCTATTTAGAAATAGTGGGCACTGCCTTTTTAAACGTACTTTTACGAAAATACGTTTAAATTTACAAGCCCCATTACTATGCACAAACACAATTTGTTAAATTACTTAATCAATCAAGCATTCTTGTCCTCCAAACATTAATGAGTTCTGCATCTTTCTTCTCAAAATTTGACCCGTAATTCTTATGCGCCTTCATCGTATATGTAAACAGTGATAAATGTTCATGTTTCCACTATAATAATTCTTCTAAATTTTGCTCACATTGAAATAAAAAACAGCACTTTGGCCTTACGTAGCTATACGTATGTCGACTTTAAGAGAACACAATAGAGCACAAAATTTTTGACTACCTTCTTCATTTCAACTCTATTAAGGACTAAATCGGTTACAAGCGTGTATTCCTAGGTATACTTACTCCCACATTCATGCGACACTTTCAGCCGCGTAAGCCGCGTAAGCTTAGCTCTGTTATCTAGTTGGCATCCTTCATCGTAATAGGTGTCCCTCTTCGAATAAATCAAGCCCATGTGGTGAACCCGCACCTATTTTTCCGAAAATGTGGCGAATCCTTTCCTCCATATCAGGTTGCTTTAGCGAACTTTCTCGGATTTGAAAATCAAGTCCTGATCCTCTTCATTCAATAGAAAACGCCACAGTTTGTACTATCCGGGTGCAAGTGCTTCTTGCTGGACATAGGATGATACGGGTAATTCCATCGCTGCCCGGGTAAACCTCAATGAAATGATCCGAGAGTCAATCAGTTGGTGGCAAATTTTCGTTCTTGACCACTGTGATGTCTCCATTATGAATACCAGATGAGCTCTATTGCTATTTGTAAGGTGCAGGATTAATCTTCACCCCATTTTCGTTAAGTCTTGGTGTATTTTATGGAGCCAAGCCCAGTGCTTAAATTTGTTCAATCGGACGTCTTTGATTGAGAGTTCAAGAACGACGATGATTAGCTCCCTAATTAGCAGATCCACAAGAGTAGGGGCTAGTTTGTCATCGAAATCACCACACACGGCAATAAGGGACCTCGAATTCAAGCAGGCTGCGGTGCGCACGGCAAGCGTTATTATATACTCGTGTGCAGTTATCTGCGCTCCGACAAGCGCTACTAAATGGTGTATGATGAACTTACAGGCTACAACAGGTTAGGATTACAGTGCATCGCTGCTTTTCGGTAGAACGAGTGGGAAACCTTCCTAAGGCGTCCTCAAAATCGTACAAGTAGCAACAGGAGCGAACTAAAAGCTGGTAATCGCCGATGTGTTTAAAGTTCCTGACCTTCGCTGAGAGAAGTTAAAAAGTTGGTCTCCGAACCTTGCTGCCACAAATAGCTCAGAATCTTTGTCGGGGAGTTTTCACTGGATTCTGATCCGACAAGGTAACCAGAGATGATATGGTGTCGACTCCAATCTGAGAGCTCTTTGTGCACTGCGTGGAGTTAAAACAAATAAATGCGCTGCAGAGACCTCGAGACAATGTTAAATGAGGTATATAAGAAAGGCAAGCACACGACATATTGATCACTTTCGGTGCGATGGTGGGCATATGTATGTTTGAATATTTGCAACGATCGTCAGATACCTACGTCCATAGGAATGTCGAAATTGTTCAGACTGCAAATAGTTGGGTCGACCAGAGAAAGATGTTGCAGGGGAATGAACACTGAACAAAGAACGTCGATTGAATTGAAGGACATAGGAGCTGCGACTGTTGGAACTACGTAAGCGGTGAGCTCGATGCTCACTCCTTGCTAGATATATAACGGCAAATAAACGTTCCTGTAAACGGCGTCGACGACGACTTTGTCACACAGGACAGGTAGATTTATTGTGTACAATTTTAATCAGGTTACCACTGCTCTACACTAATATGTGCAACCGAGTGAGCTGTGGACGAGCAGGACTACGTGACAGTCTCGGACCTCGCTGGGGCGAGGTTAGTAGTGGCTATCATTATCAAGCCCACTTGTCTATATAATAGATATCGCACTGTGGTGAAATGTTCTGTCGGGAAATGTGGTTTCTTAGACCCCACTTGAATATGATCCTTTGCACTGCGTTAAGCAGTGCAAACTATTTTTGAATTGCTGAAGTGGTAGTCCTCTTCTCCGTTTAGAAATGTCAAGCAACTTCGGACGACGTCGATTGGCAACATGGAAGTATGTGATGACAAAAGCTGGCTATGGACCTTCGAGGTTTTTGTAACTTGGTGTAAAATAAAAAATAATCTTGCTTGACCTTTTGCCCCTAATCACATTTTTCCGTTAGAGGTAAGCAACTTGACAAAGTTACACAAATTCTGAACGCAATCAGATATAAATTCTGTTTGAAATTCCCTCCATAAATTTACTTACTTAGCTATAATGATAATACTTGTCCCAACCTCATAAAATAACTACTTTAAAAGAGCGCGCAGCATTGCAAATCATATTTTGAGCAATTAGAAAGATTCAATAAAGCTTTTAAAAAATGAGCCAAGGAAAAACTCAAAATCGAATTGAAGCATTTGTGGAGTTGAGTAATAAATTCAATATACCTAATGAAGAAATTTATAGAGGAATATACATAAACATATTTAAATATAGAAGAACAGTTAGAAGAAGGTAGTCAAGCCGCACCCCATGACCTAAAATTGCCATTCATATCTTTGACTCAACGGTGAATTCAAATTTACTAAAACTATCACCGGTTCAAAAGATGCATTATGTTAAGGCACTGTTGGCCTATTAAGCAACAATCATAATTCGTGATTCAAAGCCACTAACGACAATTATTCTATTGCTTAGGATTATCTAGTTAAAACACAGAACACCAGGGCACTGGTCAATAACCCGTTCAAAACATTATTTTCCCAGAGACATATTCAAATGGAAGCAGCTTCTCAAATTCGACCTATTCTTGACGTCACTAACGAATGTTTGACCACACTGAAAAATCTAAAGGTAAAGGTCAATAGTTGGAACTCTGTTATGAATTTTTACGTGTATATTAGAATTCTTGCCTTCGGAAAAAACAAATATCACTTGTGACCAGGTGAGCTGTTCAATTTCTTTGTGTTGTTCAATTTCTTCATCGCTACTCTATCAAAGTTATTGTTTTGGGTAATATTAGAATTGCAAAGGCACATTTTGTAAGTAAGTGTTTAATGGACTTTCATTTCAAAGAGATTTCCTAGGATGAAGTGAAAGCAACTGTTCTCTACTAACTTACGGATTATCCAGGGAAAATAGATGCAATGCTTGGTGCCTAAGTCTACTCAAAGATTCTCGAAGAAGGGTTCTTTTAGGTTGAAGAGGGCAAGTCAGCACTACAACAGACCTATTTCAGTTGGATCATATTCGAATAATTAATTCTGAAACCATCTTTAGTAATCATTTTTAAGATGCTGCTCTTAGTTTTTGCTCACAAGTTGAAAATTGCATTACAAGACATTTCATCCTCTGTAAAATAACGTCGGAGACAACACAGAAGGCTGGGGGCCTTTTGTACCCCCACCTACTTGATGTCTAAACGAGGTTTGGCGACTTTAGTTGCGTTGAAACGATTTCATTGTCTAGAGAAACCCCTGAACACACATATTTGAGGTAAAAAGTGAGGATGACCAATATCTCGAACAGTATTTAGAGAAAGGGCATATGTAAAAGATTCTCTTCTAATTTAGCTCGAACTTCAGATCCTGTTTTTTTATTTTCCCAATCACATAATTTTTAAAGATTAAAAGATCGACGACCAAGACCAGAAGGGTATATAATGCTAGTTGTAAATCAAGAAAGGAATATTCTATGAATAACCGATTTCTGTGTGGCCCTCCATTGACAGAGTGAAATCTCTTTTAATAACCGAGTGAAGGCAACATTAACTTGTATCTAAAAATAAGAAAGGGATGTGAGTTGGAACAAACGACTTTTGGGATTTGTTTGTGCAATGATAAGAAATTCTGAATGCTCCTAGCAAATTAAATACGGTATTGACTTCTAGATTTGTAAATACAGAACGCGTTAATTAATTACAGTTCTATAGGTTCTGTGGCGCTTTCGTGCAACTCTACAAAGTAATTTTATATCTCCGAGTTCTCATACTTCATCAAAATACTCTACAGTTCTTCTTCACTTTCACGCCTTAGTCATCGCTTGGTTTCAAAGATTTATAAGCAAACTACGTAAAGCCAAAAATGCTACCGAATCTTCTGCGATCACCTCGTATAAGCACGAGCGTTTTGGACTAAGTACGAGAAAGGACGATTCTTTTGATATGAAACGAATGCAAATGACAAAATTATATCACTTTAATCCTTTTTTTTGGCAAAACTTGATTATTGAAGGTAAGCGGTAGATTGGCAGAGTGTTCTTTTTCATATAAAGAACACTATCCTCTAGTTCTTCATCCAAAAGGTTATTTAACGGACCGTACGCAACAAAGTTAGCTTGTTTTCAAAAACTTGGTTGACTAGCTAATTTGATCTCATTCCTAAGATCGGGAAGCAATGTTGTACTCGAACTCACTTTAGTATGCAAAGAAACTTGATATTTCTCATTTGAGTGTATTTAATTTATTTGAGATCAATCTCAAAGCTCTCAATGTAGTAAACGTCTGGTGCAACGCGGATATAGTAGTCATGTCTTCCAATACGGTTAGCGAGTTGTCAACTAGTTATAAAGATAAAAGCAATTTAAATTCTTTTTATCTGAATGTAGTAAAAAAAACGTAATAATATTGTCTTCATTTTTAAATGCACCGTTCCGTTTTTAGATCGATTCTAAGAAATGTTATGTTTGAAAATTCACGTTGTTTTCACTAAAGCAATATAATTTATACAAGTCTTCACTGTCGGGATATGGTATTATAAACTCTTACAAATGAAAAAGCCGGTAATAGATATGTCGAAAGTTTATTATCAATCGAGTAACATGAAAGCAATGCTTTAAAGCAATATTTTAATCGAATTCTCAGGAAAATGGCTTCTTTCTCATTTATTGGCATATGATTATTAAAATTTACTTCTTAGGATTTTTTTTAAACTAGCTTTTTCTCATTCTTTGAGATCAAGCTCACGACACGAGATCAGCCTAAAACGCTAAATTTTTTTTCAACTTAATTGTGAACAGTTGCAGAAATGATCTGTTTACAGGGGATCCCCTGTGCAATTGCACAGAAATGAACGAGAAAATATGAAAAATCCAATCATTGTTTTAATGTATTTTAATTTTTTCTCTTTTCAAGGGTACCCATTTCCTCACAGCCTTGCCATATTTATAAGATTTATATATATATATAAAAATTCAGGATAACTAACCGATCCCATATTTCTATTTAAACTAAAATTGCCAAAAGTTGGTCTCTTTAATGATGAAATTAATGATGGATACTCGATTGCCAAATGAGGCAATCAATTGATTTGAGAAAATCAAGTTTTTATTTTGAAAAAGATGCGAATTCAACCGAATCAAAGTTTGAAGGCCGAGAGAAAGCCGACTGGCAAATTAATCCATTGAGCAACAAAATTGGTGCAACTGCTGTTGATGCAACATAAAGAAAAAATGTGTGTCCATCTAATTTCGGAATTACAGCGCGATAAATGAAAGTTTTACCACATCCGCGAGAACTATCGATATAAAAGTATTTCTAGCGACTTTCATTCATTAAATATTGATAAGTATGCATTGTTACGAAACGTTCATTGCAGTTAAGAATATACCACAAATCGCTGACAGCATCTGAGTGATCATTTTATTGAAGAAAGGGTTACTTCTGGAATATTCGATGGAAGTAATTGGAGAGGATCAAATCTTCTTTGAGCACACTGATCTCTTAAAGAAAGAATCGAGATAAAGCAGCATCTTCATTCAAACTCTGGTTTATATAGTCTTCTATAAAATAGAGTCTATGTTGCCGGAATTATTAAATGGGATCAGACGGCGCAAAAAAACAAGGAATAATTCCAAAGAGCGAACGCAAGGCTGTAGAAAGTACATATATACACCTAACCTTTGATTTACACGGCATTCGAATTGCACGATTTAGGTTTAACACGGTTAAAGAAGAGCGGAAGAACTTCCATTTACACGGCACTTGCATTTCACTTTAACATGGCCAGGTTAGTCCTACCACGAAGAAACAAAACAAGTGAAGATGAAACAGAATAAAAACATATTAATTTTTTTTTGTGAATTATGCTATGTACACAAATTTGTAGAATTAATGAATTTTTATTTAAAAATATGTGCATACTTTTTTATTAAAAAAAATAATACTGTTTCATATATTTTTCAAAATAATTACATGTGTATGTATTTCTTTTCAATGTGAATAGTGAACTCGAATTGCACGATTTCAATTCACACGGCACTTTCGGGGAACTAATCTACCGTGTAAATCGATGATTACGTGTAATCTGAGACTTCCTGCAAATTACTCCATTCTATTGTCATTGCTTAGACCTCTAGCACTTCTTTAAAAGTAGCGTAAGAAATGTCTCGAAGTGTTTTGAATGACTGGAAGAAGATCATCATTTCAAATGATACAATTTATTGTTTCAACCCATCATAGCAATCCAAGCAAATCTGAAGTTCTCAGAATTGCAGATCTATTTCATAAAAAATCGGTGCAGTTTTTCAGAAACATTTTAAAAAAGAGGCAAAAGCAAACACGCCTAAACATGCTTTCTACAAGCCCATTTGTGAAAAAATATCGAAATGTCCCTTCTGGTGAAGACTGATAATTAAAAACTGTTTTTATGAACAATTCATTTTATGAATGTTAACTTTTTCGTGATAAATGATGTTTACCATACTCTTAGGGCAAATTAAATGGGTTCTATCTGAATTTTAACCCTTTGCGCTCGGAGGTACTTTAATTTTGCGCTCATAGATATGCACCGCATGCAAATAAAAATTACGAATAAGAATTTAATTAGCGTATATCTTGATTTTTCTGGACAGGCGAAAAACTGAATAAATATTAGCTAATTAAATGAAACATTTAACTGAATATTCACAATATTTATCTCATTATTTTAATTTCTTAATATTCTGAAACGCCTAAAAATCAAAAATAGAATGGCGCCTTAGAGTCGCCTCTCGAACGCAAAGGGTTAAATATGTACTATGAAAAACTTTTTTGACATAATTTTCTTCGAAATATAGAAAGCTGGCCGTTTTATAAACGTAAAGATAGATTAGATATATAGAACATTGTGTAATTGGTCATGAGTTAGGAGTTCCTGAATATGCCAGGTAGTTCTTGGAAACTCAAATATCTGCAATTAAAATATTGTTGAATTTCATCATAATCATAGATATTATCTTGCCGAGCTTCGAAATGAATTTGAATTGCTATTCTTGCAAAGTCTTGTCCTTTGGTAATATATTTGTGAATATACTTTATGGTTTTAGAGTGGAACATAATTTAACATTTATATGAGTATCAAATTTCTGGCTTGCAAAAGGATTAAAAGAGACAGCAAATCAATTATCAATCGGAAGATTTGAACAGTTGCTAATGTTCAACATGGCACCAGCAGGAGCTTGACAGCATCACAGATATCCGTCCGGATTGGTTTCAATTTCTTCAGCAAATGGCTTTGGGAAAGATTTTGAACATTTTTCAATAACCATACAAACACAACTGGCATTTTGACTACTGCAAGGTCCACGAATATTGTGCTTCAGAATAATATCAAATAGAACAGGAAAATGATTTTTATCAGCAATTTCCGCGCATATTTTGTCGTTTTCTTTAGAGGTTCGGAATTTGTCAGCATTCTGTAAAGTAAAAGATAATAAGCGTGAGATAACCCACGCTTTTGATTTGCAGAGATGTGATGGGTAATGGAATGGAAAGGTCATAGTTCTTGGTGGAAACTTCCGACAAACTCTCTCTGTGATCGGAAATGGTAATCGAATCCATCAATAACTGTATCATTAAAAAGATTTTTTCAAAAACTCATTCTTGGCTCAAAAATGACCATATAAGCCTAATTAATGAACATATTCTTGCTAGACTAAATTCTGAAGAGCTTCCTTTTTACTCTGCCGATTCTGTCAAACTCGATGATGATACTTCCAACCAGGATGATACTTTTCCTTTGAATTTCTAAACACGCTTAATCCTTCAAGAATGCCACCACATAAATTGAGCTTAAGAAAGGAGTGTATAATACTGCTTCTTCGTAATCTTTCGATTAAATATATACTTTCAATACTTTCGACCAAATCTTCTAAAATCCGAAATTATTACTGGTTCTAATGCAGGGAAAATACGCTTCATTCCTCGCATTTCTTAGATACTTCAAATGATTCTGTCATTCTTCAGTTCAACTTTAGACATCCAATTAATCCATGACAAATTAATACATTACACTGGTAAACTTTTAGAAAAGTCGGTCTATATCTCCCTGAATACGCTTTATTCACGGTCAGTTTTATACTGCAATTTCACAAGCAATTTTGTCTGGTTCTTTAAAGATTCAAATTTTTACTGGACTAAAGCAAGTAATCAGCTCAAAAGGTGGAGTTACCGAAAACATATGATACCGTGAGACCTTAACCTAATGACGCTACCTTTGTTTTGTTTATTTATCTTAAGATTGTCCAGTTTCTATATATCTGCTCACATTTTGCACGCTGATCATCAATAAAGGCGGTTAAAAACAGCCCTATTTCACGAATACCTTAATCAAAATTGTGCTTAAGTACCTGAATCGTTTTTGCATTGTCAGCATAACGGCACTCCACAAAAAAACCCCAACGTCATCAAATCGCAGCGCAGGCGCGGTTGGTGCATTATTTTGACCGGAATTTCTTTTCAAAATTTGCACTCTTTCGCCAACACAGCACTCACTTTGGAAATATGTTTTCAATATTCCCCGAGGACTGTGTTTCAATGTGTGTTAATTTTTTGTCTGCTTTCTGTGTCAAAATAACATGTAATTTAAAGAGAAATCGGCCCACCCTTTATATACTAGACTGATATCGAACGATTATAGAATATTTGTCGCGTCAAGTCCATTTCAGTTCGTAGCTACTGAAGTAGTAATTTATGAGATGACCATAACGCTTATGGCATATGAATCCGTGGAAGCATGCGCAAAATAAAAACTGCACCGTGATGAGGATGATTGCAATGCTGATATAATTAATGTGTCGAAAAAGTAGCTTTAAGAAGCATAGAGATGTGTATATGTAAATGCAATGCATATGTGTAAATTTGTTTTAAGAAAAACGCCGGTCTTTCAAGAAGGTGGTACAAGAGATAAAAAAAAT
Source organism: Proctacanthus coquilletti (assembly GCA_001932985.1). NCBI lineage: Eukaryota > Metazoa > Arthropoda > Insecta > Diptera > Asilidae > Proctacanthus > Proctacanthus coquilletti. The sequence continues at coordinate 182,617 of MNCL01000019.1, forward strand.
AAAATATTTAGACAATCCTCCTTCGTCCCTCTTTTTTTAACACTGTCATTGCCACTGTCTTAATAGTTATTAAGCTATTTTTAATACATTATTCACGAAATCGAGCTATAAGTCGTTCTATACCTCAATGATTTTTATCTTTTTAAATCCCTTTAACTTGATGCGTTAATATCGACAATTTGTTTCAGTTGTGCAATTAAAAAATTCGCATTGCCATGAATTAAAAGCTTATATAAATGTTTAATAGGAATTTAAAAATCTTATTAACTCAAAAATGTCAATATACAAAAATTAGAAATGAAACGTACCTGCTAATTGTTTTATCGACCTTTTGTAATTCATTCAGTAGTTGCGCATGCAATAATGTTTTGAGTTTGAGACCTTCACTGATTTCCTGTATCTTTTCTCTCATCGATTTAACCTGTTGCATTACAACTCTATTTTGTGCCTAAGAAATAGTATGAAAGTATAAGAAAGCATAAACATTTACTAACTTACAAATTTAGTATTGCTTTTTATTCTAGCCTTTTCTAAAGCCTCCATTAACGGCCGTCGATGCTCTTCCCACTGTTCACTTATCTTCTTCATTCGATCACTCGTAGCAGATAACACGGACTCCATTTTAGATATATTTACCTCTGGAGTTTCCAAAAGGATGCATATTCGCTCCTTAAGTTTCCTATCTTCGATGAGCTTTGAAAATGTACTATCTTGTTGACTTCGTGTATTTTTCAGTACATAAATCTTATCTTTCATATTTTTTCTGCTCGTCAACATGTTTTCAATGGAATTTTTCAAATCCTCTATATCTAAATTTACTTTTTCTACAGGACTGCTCGACATAGTTAAATTGACTTTTTGCTGTTTATTTATTAGATTTGATAATGGCTGCTGCAATAATATCTTACTTGTATGATTATCTAATTCTGCACTTCTTGCTTTTGGATTAGATTTTAACTTATCAAGTGAATTTTCTAGTTCAAAAATGCTACAGTTAGATAAAGCAGAAGAAAATTGAATCGCTATCGATTTAATCAAGTCCGCGGCATTTTGAGGGGTTCTTCTCGTAAATAATTCGATGTCATTTTTGTGTATAATGGATGGACAAATATTTTGGCTAGTTGTCTGTTGAAATATATTCGGTGAACGTTTTAGCCAATAATTGTGCAATTCGGGAACAGCCTTTTCAATGAGCGATATAGAGTGCGGCACATTAAGATTCATTTGTGGTGAGAATTTGCAACTTTCAGACGTCAGTGAGAGAGTGTTAATATCAAATTTTCGGATTCCAAACTTGTTACAATACTGTGGAGTCCACGCAGTGATTACTTGAATATTCACATGACGACGAATTTCCGTTTCTGCAGCTGTGAGTTTATCTATTGAAAATAAAGATAATTGATAATTACTAAAAAAGTGGTCATGTAGTACTTATTTTTGTCTAATTTCATTTTACTTTCAATAAAAAATATCTTGTCTTTCTAGTTTTCTTCTTCATAGTAGTTTTGGTATGATGTTCTAATAAATATGTTGTACAAACCACTTTGCCTATATTATATTTTCAATCCTTTGTAAAATTATGGTTCATAAGTGCGAACATAATGTAGATTTGCCGATTTCTATATTTTTTAGGACAAAAAAACGGTATAGTAACACGAAACTTGTTTTTCTGCGGAAATCTGTGATATAAAGTTTTGGATAGAGTCTTTACAGAATAGTATAAAATAAGTATTTAAATATAACAAACTATCAGGGTCCTTTTTATAATCTTAATTTTGATTACCAATTTTTTAGCATTGCATTGACTATGGAAGTATTTGAATATTAAAAATAGAATGTTAGTCTTATGGATAGACAATTTGATAAGATAGATAGAACACATCATTTACAATCTATTTAACCAGATATACTTTTACAAGTTTTACAGTTTTTAAAATACTGGCCATTTTTAGTTACACTTAATATTATGCTGCTACATACTCATACAAGTATAGAAGTATTTTGAAAACTGTGGTTCACTTCTAACATAAATAATAAAGTATCAAGATGCATTCCGATTGTTTTATCATATCCTTTTCATTGTTCTTTTTTCATTTTCTTTCATTATCTACAAACCGTTTTTTTTTTTATAAAATTTTCGTAAGCACAAACTTTTTTAGTTTGAAAGGGAGAGTATTTAATTACATTACTAGGTGTTTTTAGAAAACGTTAAGATAAGATAAAAAATGTTTCTGAAATTACTTATTTCTACAAATTTGATAATTAAAAAAAACATTTCAGACTTATGGCCACTTTAATAGCACATACGGTGAATACAATTTTCCGTTGAAGGATTTTTCTATTACTCCACGTAAGGTGTTGGTTCTTTCCTTACTGTTATTGAATGTTGACCGACATCCTGCTAGAAGTGTCGCACACGAAAGATTTTATTTTATTTCATTTTTATTAGTTGCGATTGGTCGTTTAACACGTTGCCACAAACAACGGCTATAGCCGTCAAATCTTTAGCGATGTGTAGGCAAATGACGGCTTTAGCCATCCTGCATGCTTTACTAATAAAAAAAGAAACATTATTAGTACGAAATGTACTTGTTAATTAGACACATACCATGTGCTAATAACTGCCGAATAAATTTATTAAAGACAAGGAAAGGGACTGGGATTTTGCTTATGATCGGAAGAACCGTGGCGAGTCTAGACTTAGTGTGTTACTGTTGGGACCAGCTATTTATTCTGTAAGTATTTTCTCATGAATTAGTAAAAACTTTTGTTTTGGCATTACTGTGTATATTTTTCGCTTTATTTAGAGTAAATTTTAATCGCCGAAATTGAAAAGAAAAAAAAAATAATTAGAATAATGTTGGAAGTGATGATGATCAGAGCCTTCTTTTGTTCATAGGAACAATTTTGAATACGTAAAGCAAATACCGGCGATAACCGTGCCAACCGTCATAGTCGTCATTTGTTCTGGGGACGGAAAGAGGTCAAGAGAGTTTCCGTAGAAAAATTGTGAAGTGAAAATCTCACTTCCAAACATATTACTGACGTTCAATTTCCTATGGCAGTAAGAAATGATTAAGAAGAAAGTGCGTTACTATGCACTATCTTAAAAATGTGTGTGCGGCGATGTGTTAAATAATGCACCAGTATTTATGTACCAGTGTATTTTTCCCTAAAAACACGAACTTATGCTATTCATGTGTCCAATACACATTCGATTGTCATATGTGTGTGATCTCAACTACCATATTACACTTATAGCGGTAGTCACAAAAATAGAGCCATTATAAAATATAAGAAAAATTTTCCAAGTTGATAGCCCACTTCAAAAGTGAAAAAAAGAAACTTGTTTTTCAAATAGTAGTTTATTATAAAATAAAATTAAAATAACAAAACAGAACAATTATTTTAAGCAACAAATAATAATAAAATGAAGATTTTAGTCAGTACTTTCTGTCAAAGAAATAGAGCCATCAAAAACCTTTTGACACGTCTAATAATGTTACTATCTTTACGTTTCAATTTTATTTATATAGTATTTTGTTACTTGACCTCTATTTTTGGTCACAGAGGTAAAATATCTTGGCAACGAATCAATAAGCTACCGACAACGCTCGGTTGGGATCTCTTTTAACGATTTTCCATAATTTCTTATGCTGCGTTTGCCCACTGCATTTTTTAAGTCTACAAATTCGTAATAAGATTTAAATCCAGCGATTGAAATAGCCATGGCAGCACCGTTATTTTATTATCACTAAAGATTCCTTTCGCCTTGTTAGAAATGATTTGGATCGTCATTTTGTTGAAACGTCCAAATTATAGGCATATCCTTTATTGCACGAATATGCACAAATTCTTCCTGATCCATACTTATTGTATACAATAACATGAACCCATTCCGTACGCAGAAAATAACCCCCATAATTCCATATCTCCCCCTTTATGCTTCACAGTTGTTTTTCTTTTTTGTATAGTTTGGATAATTATCTTGGTTTGGTGCCCTTTTGACATAAATGTTACCATAGTGGCCCATTTTATTTATCTTCACTTCATCACATCACAAAGTATTTCTTCATTATTTGACACCTTGTGGCACACTCCAATCTGCGTGATCCCTTGCAAATTTTAGTTTATTTCAAATGTTTTTCTTACTTAAAAATGGAGCAGTTCTGCTAACTCTACCATCAAATTCAGGTTCCTGAAATCTCCTCTTAATTATTCGCACACTTATTTCAAGGTCCAATTCGTTTCTAATATCATCAGATGATTTATAAGGATCGCATTTGCAATTATGAACATGTTGGTAATTTGTTTTGTCATTTTCCGTTTAAATCCCCATTTTTCTTTATTGTTTTTTTGTTTCAACGAATTTTTCATACTTTTCCTTGAACATCCTACCTTTTTTGCTATTTCGGAGAGAATACCCTTCATTTCGTAAAATAAGAATTTGTGCTTTTTCACTAGGTTTGCAGTGAGGTCCATTGCGCCTATAAATTATATCAAATATGAATATGAAATAATTTTTTTTCTTTTTAACAATTTATATTGTTAAAAAGAAAAAAACCTAAAACCTGGTTACCTAAAAGAACTAACTCAAAAATAACGCGTAGACAGTTTTTCTAATTCAGTTAATTAAAAAACTTTGACTTTATTTATATGACAAATTTGGCTGCAGAACTTAACTTGGAATTCCCATAAAATATGGAATAAAGTTTTGACACTACTTTTCTAAGTTTTGTGGCTATCAGACAAGGTGGGGCGGATTCTTTAAAAACTCTTATTTGTTAGATGTGAGGCTGGCTCTTTTTTCATGACTACCACTGTAAATTTATCTATTATATATGGTTGGCTCACTATATCTAAAGATTGATTCAATTTTCGCATTGCCTACAATCAGATCAATATCTCCGAAGGAAGGTGGAGATCTCCAATATCGCCGAAGAAAATTTACTGAAAATAATTATAATAATGCATTTCAATCATCGATTTTGAGAAAAAAATCGCTGTGATCAAAACTATCCACTTAGAGTTGTGCAGATTATAAATTACAATTACCTAAACTTTAAAATATCCTACCGAAACCAGTTTCCTAAACAAAATCTGTAGAGTACTTTGTAAAAATAATCATTTTTATTTTAAAAATAGTAAATGCGATTTGCAGGAGGGTTGATCTGCAAAAGGCTGTTTCGAATGGAAATGACGTACAGTTCTTTCTGTTAAGGTAATGTTAAAATTAAGTGGTTATTGTTGTTGCTTTCCTAAAACTGGAATACAGTACTTGCCTAATGGTTGCGCAAGCGGCAGCTTCTCACTTTCTTTTGGTAAACGCTCGATTAGGAACATAAAAACACGCCTCACTTCTGTCACATTTGAATACAAAAATGTCTGATATCCGATATCTCCTCGAAAGCCTACAGACTATTAAGAAAAATTAGAACTTATATTGCATACTGCAAATAAATTATTTACCACACAAGCTTCTGCCAGCGTTGCTGTAACAGTGAATCTTTGCGCCATACCGGGCGGCAAGAATTTAGGAAGATTTAAAGATGGCTTTATTAGATGCAAGCACCTCGAAACTGTTGCCACCAATAATTCAGGAGAAAATCCTGATAAGCTTATGACATCTTCGTCAATTTCACTGAAAGAAGTAGTAAACATATAATTCATGCGTAAAATTAAAAATACTCACCAGCCTATCTGACGAAGTGAGTGAATAATAATGTTATCCACCTCATCCATATTTCCAGTACTACTAAAAACTAGAAGCGCGATAATCGCTGGAATGAAAATTCTTCATTGATAGCCTCAATATAACTTTTACCAACATTTGACAACTGCCGGAGTATTATTCAATGTTGACATTAAACAGCTGTAGCTGTAGCTGTAGGTGCATGTTTTCGGAAATTAAGAATGCGTTCCAATTGAAAATCATAAAGGCCAAATGACAATTTCGAATTTTGAAAACTTATCGAATTTCTCAACATGAATATTAAAGTATAAAAACGGCGCTGGAAAGTGCAGCTTGACATCCTTAAAGCATTGTAACTAATATAAAGATGTCTGGACGTCGCTGGTCTTTGCGATTTGAAACGGAACGCGCTCTAAAAACATATCTCCGAAGTACAGGCCAACTATAAATAATATAAAATAGCGGCACTAATTAAGAAGCAAAATTTATCGTTATAAATATTACATCGGTGTGCGTAAAAATTTTATTCATGGACAGCGTAAAAGCTTAACAAAGGCTCTTCCCCTAGAATTGGAGGATGTTAAAAGGTGGTAGTGAGTGTATCTCTCATGCAGTGATTTACTTATAATTTTTGATAGCAACTTGTTTACATGTTTTGCTAGATCGTATTGATGAAAAAAGGGCTTAGTCAAAATCTCTGCTTAGAATGCTCTTGTAATTAGAAAATATTCTTAATTTACAGTAAATCGAAGAAATAAAACTCAAATATGACAAGAATGTGCTCAAACTCATTAAGATTTTCGAGATTGTTTATACTTAGAAGTAATGCCTCTTGCTTCCATAAGTGCTGCTGGTTCGAAAGAGAAAGACATTTCTTAAATGCATTTAAAGGTAAGTGCGAAGAGTTCAAAAATTGGCAGAAATTAGCTGACCTCGATTAAATATCTCAATTTGCACTTTATCGAAAACTTCACAGCACATACTCGGCGATGGTGTAGTCCAGTGTAAACTTCCAATGACGATTAAGGAACGCAAAGAAAAACACATATATAGCGCAGTTAAAATCAAGTGCCAAAGTATTATAGGATTTTATGCGAAATCGTTTACGATTCTTTTAAAAATTTGTGAAACTGTAAGTAGTTTCGAAAATTTTAATGTAACTTGGGTACTTCATACGCACCCCCGAAACCACACTGACGTCATATTTGAGTTTTATTTCTTCAATTTACTGTAAATTAAGAAATTTACAATAAATATTTTCTATTTAAGCAGGGACTTTACCCATGCCAATTTTCAACCAATGCATCCAAAAATATTTAAACAAGTTATTGTCAAAAATTATAAATAAACCACTACATGAAAGATACACATGCTACCATCTTTTAAAATCCTTCAATTTGATGGAAAGAGCTTTTGCAAAATATATCTTTCTTTTTCGCGCAATTTTACTTACGGGTCTTCACGGTCCATGAATAAAATTCTTACTCATTTCGATTTAACTTTTATAACATTAAATTTTCTAAATGAGTGTTGCTACTTTATGTTTATTCATACGTATTGCGTTTGATTTAAAGTAATAATTAGTACATCGCACTGAAATAAAAGAAAATAATATTTTATTTATAATGTACATACTATCCTTTGTTTTTTACTAAAGTAGTTTTTTTATTTCAAAGTAAATAAATTTTAATACGTAATATTTTTTATTTTTCTCTGTAATACCATACTACATTATCATCTAGTCAGCTTTAAGCTTGTTTTTAATCATTCCCACACTGCTTTGTCTAAGCGCATTTTGTCCACAAAATACACAAAATGACTATCGCGCGAATACCTTTAGTTTGTTCATTTAAAAAATGTAGAAGTTTTCCAATCAACTACTAAACGTTTTGAACTCGAGTCATCCATGATGTAAATAAATTATTTAATTTCTGTAGTAATAATGTGTTTATAGTTCAACAGTATTCCGTATTGTCGTAATTACACAATAATAGCAGTCAACTGAGTTTTACTAATCATTACTTGGCTTTTTTTAATCGAATTTCTAACTACCGATCGTTAAAATTATGAATTAAAATGTAGGAAACGTTAAAATATTTTTTTTTTAAATTTCGCAATGAAAACGTATAACTCTGCAAATATGCTAATAAGGCAGAGTTACTATTCCTGCTTCTATTTAACAATTATTTTCCGTACGCAAGTTGGAAACGAGCAGCGAGTAACTTACTTTGAATTACTCACTCATGTGCGCACACAAAATAAAATAATATACCACTCATGAATACAATTTTTTACTCATGAGCATGTGTGCACACAATTGAACGTTTCATACTTTTCTTTATTAATAAATATGAATAATTCCGTAATTTGTTGAGATGAAAATAAGAAACTATTTAAAAATCCATATTGTTTAACTTGATGATGGTTAGCTACGTTCGTTAAACGGAAATTATGTACTTTTCGGAATTGTGACGATTACAGATGTCGCTGTCGACTTCTTCCTTTCAAGAACTGTCAAAGCAAACGACAACAGGCGAAATGGTAAGCATTGTTAAATTCCCGAATATCTCGTACATCCAATTTCCTTTCCAATATATTGTAAGTGGGAATGATAAAAATATCTTATTTTGCAGGCGGCTCATAAAACATTCAGAATTAAACAAAAATTGGCGAAAAAACTGAAACAAAATAGATCAGTACCACAGTGGATACGTCTTCGTACGGGAAATACCATAAGGTGTGTAGAAGTATCTGCTATTTTATATTAACTTTGTTTTATGCTCAAGCCACGCATAAAAAGTAGTGGAAATTCAGTCGTCCAGCTATAATTGTATTTGTTTACTGAATTTGCTGTAATCTATGTTTATGAAAAGCAGTTTATAAAATAATTGGGAATGTTTTCAAGGAATGCTTGGCTGAAATAATCCATTTCATGGTGTAAATATCTTAACAAGCTTCTAGTTTATATTTTATAGAGTTATTGACTTTAAAGAGCGTCAAGTAGGAATTCGCGTGGAAAAAGGGATCGTGTTTGCAAAACATGTGAAAAGCCTTTTAGTAACGAAACGTTAAAATATTTTATTTTAAATATTTTAGTAACAAAATCGTGTTGAAAAAGCCGTGTAAAGTTAAATAAAATGTGAAGGGGAATACTGCAGAAAGTGACTCGAGTGTGATGGATTTAGTTGGATAAAGTACTTTTATTTCTCAAAATTCCTTCCTTTTCGTATACTTGTGTAAAGAACGATTTTTTATTTAAAAGTTAATGATGAACACTCGCGAGATGTTAATTGAAAAGTATTTAATAATAATTTAGTAATTGCTTTCCAAATCGCAAGTTCGTCAAGAAAAATGGTTAAGGCACATTTTATAGTACAATCATTATTTAATGCTCACCTTAATTGACAGTTAGGTCAGTTGTTAAAAGTTAGCTTGCTGATATAATAGCCAACAAGAAAAAAATTCATAATTTATCTCCATAATTATTTACTAATTTTTATTTTTTGCTTCTGAAGCTATAATAAGTTGTCATATTGACTATACCACCAATTGCAGTATGAGCGTTCAAATGTTTGTCAACAAACGAAACAAAGTAATGGCGCAAACAGTTTTAAAAGTTGTGTGGAGTTTTAAAAAAGATCGGTAACAGACCAGATATACAATGTTGAAATATGTGCAAAGAACCATTCATTATTAAATGAAAAATAGCCACACTACAATCGAAAATTATATCAGGAGTTTGAAATGCCGAATAAAGATCTTATTAGAAGCAAACAGCTGCTATGGACAGGTTTTCAGCTAAAAGTTTTAAAAGGGGTTCAAAAATTGTATTATCTTGTCCTGCTTGTTACTTAAATAATTGCAATTTTCTTCGTTATCATAAGGCCGATTTAAAGTTTAGTAGTAATGTTGCAATATTGGAATATTCGAAACTATCCCTATACTGATATAGTTGAAATTAATGCAGTACATTGACATTGCATCTACAAAATAATTCTGTTAACGATTCGTTTTAATATTACAGGTACAACGCGAAGAGACGTCACTGGAGGCGCACCAAACTAAAGCTGTAAAAGTCTTCTCAGACAGCACGTATACAGTTTATCTGGAAACTATGTTTGAATTACTAGAATAAAATGAAGAAAAAACTTTCTCTTTATCTTAAATTTGAAAAAAACTCCCGGCAAATATATTTAGTCAGATAAATGCACACATATACAATGGCTTCGATACCTTTGGTCTAATAATTAGGTTATCACATTTTTGGGTATTTTTTACATTAAAAACATGCATAGATAACTTTTCCGAAGCAACTGAAGCACTTCGAAGCGAGCAATTATTTGTAAGCGGTTGAAGTCAGTTGAAAATGCAATTGCTGCATTCATTAGCTTTTCCATTTAATTGCGACGACAATGAAAATAACCACTTGAAAATGAAGAAAACTACATAAACAATTGGTCTATAACTTGATGGTATATAAATAGGGAACAAAATTAATTATTTATTGCGTTCTGCGTTCTCAAGGCACCTTCTTACCGCCTTATGTTTTTCCAATGCACCGTTCAAAAATAATTGATATTATGGTAATATAATGATGGCATATAGGCTAGTAAACAGGGAGTAAGGTCTTCATCACGCATCAAATTTGAGCCGGCGTAACGTAACTGAATCAAAAGCCTTTTTTTTTTTAAAAAAAGAACGATTTTGCAAATCTATCAGTTAAACCACAAGGCCTAATTATTATAATATATATAATTAATTAATTATTATAATATATATAATTAAAAAAGAATTCAAAATACAGAGTTTCAGTAAAGATGCCTTACGATTGCTTGCTAATTTCTATTGAAGCTGATGGTAAGTAATAAAGCATGCACGAAATCTCAGTTTAGCGACCAGTCAAAGGTTTTTCAGCACTCTTTAACTCTCTGGCTTTTAGCACAACGGTAATACTAACAAAAATAAAGAGAATTCATTATATCAGCCAAGTTGCTACTGCTACTGCCAACTTGCTTTATATTCTAAACTACACTTATTTCAATCATTTGAACATAAAAAACGAAATATATTTTCGAGTAGAATAATAAAGTGCAATTCACACCGATTTATCCGACTCTTTCTAATATTCGTACACCCATAGAAAATATTAAATCCTCCCCAACTAAAAAAGCGCAGGTGTTCGATTTATTTAATCTGAAGCGCCTTTGAAGTCCACATAACTGCATTTTCTAGTTGTAGCCAATAAAGTTCGTATTTTTGTGCACTGATTCTTACACTTATCATTACTGCTTCTTACAAAAAATTTCCTTATAGAAGACAGGCTGGTTGACTTTCTTAATTTAATTATTACTTACAAGTAATGTGCCATAATTTCATCTTCAATATTTTCATTTGCCGTTAATCTTTGCTGAGGTTCAGTTTAGAAAATATCGATGATCAATCGCAATAGAGCATGCAGACCTATATCCAAATATTAAAGAAATCAATCGTTCCTCACAAGCGATCTAATCGCATTTAGTTTATGTACAGATGTGTTATTAATTTTTTTATAATATGCACTAAATGTATTCGAGGTTGAGATTTTGCAGTGCAATCATCTGAATGGGCTTTGCCTATGCATTGGTTAGTATCCTTACTTAATGTCTGCATTAAACTTTCCTCATGTCATGTGATTAGATTGCTAATACCGTTCTCCAAAATTTTATGGAGTATGCTGCAAGCAAGGGCGCTTGTCTGCGAATAAGAAGAAAAAAGGGAAATTCTCCTAAATGAATTCAAAAGCGAATTTTGAATTATAATCTACTTTATTCGGCAAGGAGAATTCAAAAAAAACATTACGTTCATTTCAGTAAACACTTATTTTGTCCACGAAAGACTACATCTTTTCCAAGCCTAAATAACTGATTCCGATAAAAGAAATAAATTTCGTGAAAAGAAAGTGACTATAAACGATCGCATTTGGAATCGATAAAGAACAGAGTCTTTTCTGCGGTGGGGTTGCTCCCTTAATATTACTGATCGTTAAGGACAAGATATTGATCGCCACCACATATGGTAATAATCAAACAGCGATCATTTCTTCAACCTAACCCAACCAAAGTTTACGAAAGTGGACGTATAGAGATTAACCCTTTTTGCGCCAGAGGAAATTTCACAAATACAATAAGGAGCGATAGATGAGCTTTGTCTGGTTAACTCCATAAGTCAGAAAGTAGAAGAAGTAGTTTTTAAGCTCTAATATTGTTATGATGGTTTAATTGATTTAGTTTGCAAAATTAGTAAGGTATTTTCATAAAAAATGTTTTGAAATTTGAAATATAGAACTTAGCAAATTTTGGGCAAACAGAAAATGGAATTAATCGATCTGTGAAAATCTCATATCACTCTTTGACACTCAAAGGATTAATAAATATATAATAATAAATACACGACTACGAACGTCTGAGGTGCACATTATCATACATCCTTGACTATGCTGTGGTTTTAACCAACACATTCTCTAATATGGTGTAGTTCTGTGCAAGCAGCCAATGAAGATTAAGGAATGCAAAGTATAACACATACGTAGCACCCGCCAGCCGTTAATTTCAAATATCAAAATACTATAGGATTTAGGAGTATAAGCGAATAGGTATTTATACTTCGTAAGATAGTTCTAGAAAACTGTGTAAAGTACATGCCATAAAGTGACATTAGTGAAACGTGAAGGAAACTCTATCATTTTTAGGTTCAAGTCGTGCAAGCATCGTGGTTCTTGTGATGGATTAAGAATGCCCTTTAGGATTCCTGAGCTAAACATTACTCATAATATTTATTTATAGAGCACTTCATTTCACAACAATCAGTATTTAAAAGATTAGTTTCTTAAATATATACATTTAACTCATTGTTGACCTTGATATTCAATATACATTCTCTTTTGAAATGAAATATCGGTATTCATCAATTCAAATATGGTGGGAAAGCAATGTACTTAACCAGAAGTTCATTTGTTGGAACAGGTTCTGGATCAGCTTGATTGGTCTGAAAATATTAAAGTTATTCAAAAATAAAAACATATTTTTAGCTACAACATTATTTTCATTATTCTTCTCATTTATATTTTCTGTGGTGGACTTGCATAAATTATCTTTACTTTCCTTCGCATCTTCTTTAGATTTGTCTTCTTCATTATTTTCATTTCCGTCGGGATATAATTCCATACAAAGGTCGGCGTCGTCGAATTCGCGCTCGTTTATCGCTAGCTAAAATTCGCACTGGGTTAATATTAAATATTATATTAAATGCTATATCATATGGCATATACCTCTTTTTCTAAAGGATTATCATTTTTATTTGCATTTGATACTTTATTTTTCGCAAACATAGGCGATTCTTTAAAATTGTAAAGTAAAATTAGTATACAATGAGTGCATTTATTTCATACCTGACAGATAATTTAGCTTCTCTGTATATTTTCTCCTAGCTTTTGGTAAATTTGTTCTCTTTCCATTTCTATTTCTAATATTCTTTTGGATTCGAAATCGCTTGCGAATACTTTCAGCATTATCACTTTCACATGAAGAATTACTCTTTTTCTTGCCAAAATTTGGATCGAGATTCCTTTCTTGCATCACATTTTTTGGCACCTAATACGAACTAGATGTCAATATTTTCTGTGTAGGCTAAAATGCGTGAATTTTGAAAATTTAACTATTGGTAAATATTTCAAAAAAGAAAAAATTACACCTCCAGATTGTGAAGCTTCTGTATCTATCATTAATCATATTAAGGCAATTTTCTTCGCTTCTGTGTTCGTCGTTAGATATCTGCCATTTAAAATGTTAACGACTGCTAAATTCTACCTATAAATCGCAAGCCTGCTAAATAACGCTATAATTATCATATAATATAGGTATTTGATATAATTATCAAACATATTGTTATATCTGTGTTAGTGGACGTTTCCCGATTCGGCTAAGATTAATCGGAAAACACAAACTTATATCACAAATATCTTTATTAGTGCACTTGCTAATCACTCACTATGCGAAGGCTACTAACAACGAGACAACAAATTACTTCACTTTTCAACTTGTCCTCTAAACTCATTTCGTGGTTCATTTTTGCCTTTGTCACTGCTGATTTTCCACACCTTGTTACTGAACTCAACTAACTCAATCTCCCGAACAGATTTTCCTCTAGGATAAGATTTCTTAAAGGGGCACAACATGTCCACACTAACGACCCTTTTTCGTCGATTATTCGTTTTTAAATGTGATAAACCACATCGTTTATACGGATGATGACTGTATAGGGACCTTCCCAAGGCCTTTGTAACTTTGGGGACTTTCCTTCACCCGTCGAAGATTGTAAAGCTTCTCTTACTTTCATTAATTCCGGCTTCATTCGCTTTTAGATTGTAGCGGTTCTCTTAATGTCGAGGAGTATTCGCCGAGTAATTTGTTGATTTCAGGTATGGTTGCAACCTTTAGGCCACTCGGCAATGTAATTTGTCGCCAAAAATTAATCACTCCTAGAGCCGTTCCGTAAACCATCAGGAAAATCAGAATATTATGTGTCCCAGTTACGTTGATGGTCATCAAAAATTTTCTTCAAATGTTCGGTGATAGCTCTGTTAAATCGTTCTACCATTCCATCAGATTGCGGGGGCAAAAGTGTGGTCCTCGTTTTGTTTATCGTATATGTATATCGAGAACTTCTGGAAAATTTGTGGCTCAAAATAATTCCCTTGGTCGGAATCCAGATTATGCGGAACACCAAATATGCTTATCCAATTATTAATTAAGTTATCTGCATCGTCTAGTGTTTTAGTTCAAAATGGCTTAGACTTCCAACCATTTGCTGAAGGAGTCCATTACGACCAATATGTACCAATCATTGTAATCTCTGGGAATGGTCCGGCGACATCAATCGCGATCTCTTCGAATTGTGCCCATCGTTCCTCATATTGAGTCTTAGATCATCCCCGTAAGGAAAGCTGGTTACAGATACGAATATCCAGCTTGTTTTTGGACTCTATTACATGCATCTTATATGACGTTTCATCTCTGATTTCCCATTTCTTCTTTAGAATTCCGTCCTGATCCTGCAACGAGCCCCACTGTGTCCCCCTGCAGCCCCGAGAGACCACCTCGAAATATCCTTGCTAGGTTTGCAAAGCCGTCTTTAGAACTTCAGCGGCTGTCCGAATTCAGAAGTCAGAATTAGGGCAAATGCTTCTTCTTCAGCAGTTAAGTAATTTGTTTTGGTAATCGTTTTGAAAGGGATTTGAAAGCAGTCCCAAAGATGAGGCCGTCGATGGTGGAATTCTATGGACGTGGCGTAGAGATTCCTTCTTAAATTTTCCAGGATTAATTTGCCCTGCAGACTGTCCAGATCCGTCCTGGTACCTTCTTAGTTGTCCTTTAAAGTGGCCACCCAGACCCCACTTTGATAATTTTCAACTCCAATTTTTTCCCCGAAGATTTGTTAGTTTGTCAAATTTTTCTCGCTTTCTGGAGAGCGGCCTGAAGATTTGCTTTTAGAGATTCAACGTTAGATCACAATTGATGAATTCCTCATTGGGCTCGGAGTTGTAAAAATCGCAAGGACTTTCCCTACCATATAAATCGTTATGCTTTTGTCAGACCGTTCATTCTATGTCTCTTCCTCCTTTATATTTATCATAATTGTTATTAAAACAGCTTGTATAAAGCGAAATAAATAAATAAATTTCTTCTTTTTCTTCGAAGTGCTACACGTGAGCTGCCTTATTACTGTCATTTGACTTTGTGAGAATACATAAAAATTACTTGGAGGCAAATGCCGACTTCGACGTGGATGATTAGCACTAGATTTACGGATGTTGATTATATACTTACTTTAACTAAAAGTGAATCAATTTGTCTCATACAACAAAATTAAACAGAATACAAGCATAGTAACCCTACGTAATTAGATGTAAAATAAATATCAATTGAAATACCTTTTACAAATAAATACCAAATGAACGTGAATGCTTACGCATCAGTTGTTTTTAAAATTTTTGTAAAAACTGTTTTTATGCAAGCAATAAATTTTATGTGCTTGAAACGACTAACTATAAAATCATTTTGAGTCAAATTGGATCATAAACGTAAAAGCAGGCTCATAACCGTAATGTTCCACAATGCAAAATGAAGAGATGGACAGAGTAAAGAAATTAATATTTACATATATATAAATATAGACACATTTTTAGATAAGTCAAATGACTCAGTCCGTAAATCGAGTGTGAATTTCTTCAAATATGATAAAGACGTCTACAAATTGAATAACTGTTTGGTACTTAATTTTTTCTATTTTCACAACTCAAATATCAGTATTATTCACTATCACAATGTATAATAATATGCTATATAATTAATGACTGAGATGAAACCTTGCTACCTCTTTAAGGCAAATGGGTACTTAGAGCAATAAAAGCTTTCTAGAAAATTTACCTGGATCATAACAAACTGGAAAATTGTTTAACCTCCTTTCATGAATAAAGTTGTGAAACTTAACTGAGAAATTTTGCTGTACAATGTTAGAAAAGCTGTTTTAATATTTCTCAAAATATTCTTGATTTAATAAAAGTTGAAAACAGGCCTGTATGTTTTTACCGATAATGTCACGAAAATCATAAATCTTCTCTGAAAAAGATGGGGGTCGATAGTATCAGAGATGTCACAGTAGTAATTTTCGTGAAACGTCTTATGCGTAGCTCAGTGGGGTGCGATTGAGTGGCTCGAATGGGGTAGAGGCGTGTGCTGGCTCGGGCTGTAGTGGCTCGGGTAGTAGCGGGTGGTCGGTAGCTCGCGCGGCTGGCGGTGGCTACCTGTGTCTACTGAGCATTTGCGGTAGAACATGAATTTAGTCGTATCTTCGTCAGTGACATACGTCCACTGAACGTATTAAACATACTCTATAGTTAATATTAATGGATGTTTATTATGGTTTATTAATCTTTTGTTATTAAGTGATAAAAGCTTCGACGTCTCACAGAAGTACGAAATTGGTTAAGGGTAAAGTCCCTCTGGAACCACAATCGATCGCACACGTCACACTTGTGGCCGATTCATTGTTTACAAACACAATCCTAAAGCGCACTGTTGCCAACCCCCATCGTCTGTGGTACTCAGGCGCACTTGTAAATTGCTTTGGTTGCAGTGCCGTGCCCGGGCAATAGGGCCCTACCTGATTATCCAGAATGGCTACTGATGGACTGGAGACCTCATCTACTTCCATTGGGTTTACGTGGGTTTTAGCAGGCTCAATTTGCGGTCGCGAATTACTTGGTACCCCTTCTGTGCTTGCTTCAATCTAGGGTACTCCCTCCGTCACCCTCTCGCCTTTTCTCTGTCTGGCCTCTGCCCGCTGTAAGCGCCAGCAATGGTCCGTCGAGAAAGCTCTAAGAAGTCTGAAATGTTCAGCATGAACTCACTATTATTTTTCATGGGCACACATTTGGATATTTTTATTTTGCAAGTATTTAGAGGCCCACCGAACGTGACCACTCCCGTCTTAACCAGAAAGCGTCCATTTTAAGTTTAAATTTCGATGCGCGTCACGCGAAACTGATGTCGTCGGACTGCATGGATCATATATCATTGAATAATAGCTTTGTGCTCTATACAACTATGCCTAATCGAATGGCACATGTCACGTAACTGCATAGCTGCAAGCACGATATGTTTTCATTGCATACGGTTTTAGCAAGTGCACCTTTACTTACCGAAATAATAGACGTTTCACGTCAAAAAATAGGGCTGATTTTGATATGTTATCTTGTTAATATTTGCCATTATATTTGAATATGCTCTTAGATATGTTCGTTAATTTTAAACTATTAGAGGTTCTAGTAGTAGTAGATATTTCAGTATTTGACTATAAATCGGTATAAAATGGGCATTGTTTTAAATTTATGCCTAAATTTTATAAAATGTTTAATTTTATAAGTATGCTATTGTAGCTTAATTTTTCTTTAAAAAACATATATATAATGATTCTACTTGTGAACTGCCCGTCATATTGCACAATGTGTGCTTAAGGTTGGACACAGTAAACCAAATATAAATCCTTTAGAAAAAATACACATTGATATTGGGAATTGGAACAAAATTACAAATAAGAGACTCATAATGTTCATATGAGTTAACCAAGATGTAACATTGCATTTCACATTTTTAGTGGCTCATTGTATACCACCCCTACACCCTAGTGAAGGACGTCAATACATTTTCAATAGGTTACTAACAATGAATATCTCAAGCTGAACATTTTCCATCCGAAAAAAAAGTGATATAAGGGTTAGTAATAGCCAACACAATGACTTATAGGTTATAATAGGTCCGTCCGATTGCTAGTTCTGAAAATATGTGATTAATCACATAAGAAATAAAAATTTTCTATGTATGTATATCGCGGATTGATTACACTTTGATTCTACACGAATAGTTTATATTTTGGTAAATGACAATATTTAGAGCCATTGGACTCTCTAAGTAGACCCAGAAAGACCATACTATGTAGTTCCTAACACAAACCTGCTGCTCATGTCATAAGATCTATATAAAAAACTGTTTTGCCTTTTTGACATCATTTTACTGATGTAAGTTAGAAATTGACGAATAAGAAATTTTTTGACCTTTGTAAGATATCTTTTCCCTAACATTTCTGATGTCCACCTCCCGGAGATGAAATCTTAGACTTCTCTTTTAGCATTGCATACAATTTATGACGACATATGAAGACAGTTACTTGTTGCTTGGTTTAAACAAAAAGTTTACATATCTAAACTTATATGCTTATAATTTCTTTTAAAGAGGGTTTTATCCTTAGCTTACGAAAAAGATCGCTTACCATGGAGCTTTGAATTATATCTCAGAGATCAAACGCAAAAGTCAATATAGATACATCCAAAAATAGTATTCGATACCTGAAGCAGGAGCATAGTATAAGGTTTTATTGAAGATAATAGCAAACTTCACCACACTATAAAAAGGTATTCAGAGAAAAACTGTGACCAGAGCAGTTTTTACTCTGCAACTTTATATAAATATATAGAAAAAAACACCCTGCCTAACACAAGAAGAAATTTTCGGATTATTGATTGCCTTTGTAATTCAGAGGATTTGATTTTAATTGTAGTGACAATACAGAAGTTGAAAAATACTTTATGGAAAATTCCTCACTTACTAAACATTAATTACACAGTTTGATATATTTCTATTATAAATATACCACATATAATTTTAAATTTCATTCTTATATTTATTTTTTATTGGATCAATAAATCAAATTTTGAAATTAGCTTACCTCCGAATTTCTTCGCGCGTTTTGGATTGAATTGCTTCTACTTTTCCTAATTATAGAAAAGTTGATGATCTTATAACGATCCCTTTTATCTTTTTTGATTAAGCCAATTCGTCGGAAGTTATCTAAAGCTTTATTAACAACGAATTTCAAATTACCCACCGGTTTCAAGTTTTTGTTGCAAAGTCGTACAAATTTAAGCACATCAGAAAATGTCGGCCCTTCTTGCTGAAAAGAGGTGTCGTGCATTAAAGCTTTAACAATGTGTCTGTTGATTTTTCGCGGAACACCTGTAAGATCCATTTTTAATTTGGATACTTTATGAACTAACAAAGTTAACAATTTTTTAAAAAGGCCCTTTCTCAATCATTACATTGAAACAATAAAAAATTTTTCATATTTTCAATGCTACTGCGCTTAGCAAACTCATAAATATTGTAAATATCAGATTTAACCGAAATTTCTTACAAATTAATGGAAATTACTTATAGCATAATATTACTTACAAATATTTTAAAGTAAAAACTTTTAAACATCTTTATATCCTAACAGAGCCAAAAAAATTTCGAAAGTATTGAAACAGATTAATTTTCGGAAGCCGTGCAGTAGCTGAAGATAGCTCCAGTTGTACTTCGATATTATAAAACCAAAATATTTAAATAAGACAAAAGATTAACTCAACTTTACGCAACTTAATTCTTTACCGAAGTAAGCTATAGTAAATTTAGATAAAATAAGTTAACATGAAATGCTACAGTATGAATATATAATTTGTCCAGTAAAATTACAATTTTAAAAACGCTGTGCAAATATCAATTTATCCGCGAACAGCTGTGCATTTTGTTTGTTATTCGAAACTTCTAAATTATTATTTAGTACTGCCATATGAGGAAATGAATAAGTATAACCTAGCGGCACTCCTTAAGGACGAATATTAAAAATTTTATTTACGGACCGTGTAAAAACTGTAAGTAAAAGTGGTCGATACGCAAAAAAAAAATGCTTTGCGTACTTCGGTCTTTATTATGCCTTATTTATTCATTGTAAATCGTTTAATACCTGAGCTTTTGCTTGTCACTTTAAATTAAATAGGTAGGAACTTTAACAGCTTATACTTCATATCAAGTACTGAAGCTCCACGGCTTCATGTAATCGACTACTAAACGATCGTTGAATTTGGCACGTACTATTTCGTATGGACCAAGAATTTCTGATAGCTTTGACCCTGCAGAGAACTCTGTTTTATTGGTGGTTACTCTCTTTCTTCCTGTGTATCTTTTATTCTCCTGGACCTGGAAGACTTGTTTTTTGCTTGCCGACAGCTTTTGCATTAGTCTCCGAGAAGAGTTATGAGCAGACCATTTAAACATTTTCTTAGAATCTAATACGGACATTTTGGAAAAAGGCTTATAATTAATTGACTTAAGCGTTCGACATGACTGTTCGAAGTATGAATAATATCAAGTAGCGACACTCCTTAAGGAGTGAGAACGTACCGTTATAAAAAGTAAATCGGTGTGCGTGAGAATTTTATTCATGGGCAGTATAAAAGCCAGAAGTAAAATTGGTCGATGGTAAAGAAAGGTATACTTAGCAAAAGCTCTTCGCCTAAAATTGAGGGATGTTAAAAGGTGATAGCATGCGTTTGTCCCACGTGGTGGTTTGTTTACAATTTTTGACAGTAATTTGATTACATATTTTGCTAGATCGAAAATTGGGTGGAGAGTTGGCTTGACATGCGGTTACAAGAAATTTGCTCTACTTTTTTATATATCCTTCTGGTGTGTTTTGTGATCCTGATCAAGGAACGTTAATAAAAATTCTTGGAAAATAAAATGGCTTATTTTTATTCAATAGTATGCGGTACTCTTAGTTACACATTGTAGCAAAGCATATTTGCTTATACTTCGTACTGGATATTACTGAAAATGTGCTATAAGCCTCCTTGCCACGTCAAGGCGGTACCGCAGAGCACACTGAAAACTCCAAACTTTAGACAATGTTTATGTAAGGTTAATTTGTTTAGTATATTGAAGAAATAAATCTTGAATATGATTTCAGTGTACTCAAGGGGGTGGGTGTGGAGTGCCCAAACTATAATAAAATTTCCGAAACAAACAGACTCGCAAACAGAAGCTAAGCTATATCTTTGTGTATAAATTATAAACAGAAGCTACTACTAACTTAGATCAATGAATAAACAAAGCTAAATTAAAAACTGAAAGAACCTTAGTTAAGTATTTACCCACAAGCCAAATTTTTACCAATAAGCGGACTAACAAACGGAAGCTAATACTAATTTGAGAACTTCTAACTACTACTGTTTTATCATCTGAACTACTTTCGCCAAGGGGTCCCCAAAGGGTGAGGAAAAATAAAATTAATAAATTGAATAATTAAAATAACCAAATAGATTAAAGTACACCTTTCTCTTAAAAATAATACTTCTCTAATTCCAAGCTGGGCATAGTGCAGGACAGCAGTTTTTTACCACTAGGTCCGAACATATTTCCGGCAAAATGCTTTTCACATAGGTGGGCGGTTGCTCGAGCCTCCTTCAAATTGAGGGCGCGCATCCACACCTGGCGTCTAAAATTTTAAATCAAACGAAATTATGCCATTGGTATCGGAAAATATGTACTTACTTTACTGGTTCTTTTGGGAAGCTATACAATTTTTGCCAATACTGGCAGCCAAGAATACATTTCCGTTTCCATTTGGATATATTCTGGCTTGCCCCTCTTTGATGTTTATCACTCTTTTCACCCATATTTCAGTATTTTTACCAGAATGTCTTTTGCGTTGTAACAACTGTTTTCACCGTCTTTGTCAGATTTAAAGCAGAACACCGTTATGGCATTTCTAATATGAAGATATTAATGATACATAAGAATATCATTCAAAACAATAAAAATTGATATTATAGTTAAAACTACCGTGCTGTGTTTGATTCAATACTGATATTTCAAATTCCATCGAGGTGAAATTTATTACATTTTATTTAAATCATCTTTCGTAGTTATAAATTAGTAAACAAAAGGAAATTCGAGACAACGCTTATTAATTAATCAAGTCATCAACTTATTTCCTCCTAGTTATCAATAGCAAACTTATTATTCTAAAAATATATTAGTCTGCAAAATATAATTTAATAAAATACTAACAGTTTTATTGATTTTTAAGCCAATCATGGGTGATTTCTCATAAAATCCTATAATGTTTTGATATTTAAATTTAACGGCTGACAGGTGCCACATGTGTGTGTTCTTCGCTATTGCGTTCCTTAATCTTCATTGGCTGCTTGGGCCGGACTAGACCAAATTGGAGAATGTGTTGGTAAAAACTACAGCATAGCTGAGAATGTGTTGCTAAATTTTTTATAATATGCACCTCAGACGTTCGTAGTTAAGATATTTGAATGAAGTCAACTGTTTACTGCCAGTATTTCTACTCTTCACACTTACCTATAAATGCGCTTGAGAAATTTCTTTCTCTCTCGAACCACTAGCGCTTATGGAGGCGAGAGCTTTTGGATTCTTGAAAGCTCTACCAACACAATCGTAAAGAACTTTCGACTATTTGCATCCTTGTCTCTTTTGGGCTCTTCATTCAAGTGTCGCTACGTGATATTATTCATACTGCCTCTCGGGACATCCGTTGTAAAAAAAAGTTGCCCAACAAAGCTGTAATAATTCTGTGCGGAATTCCAATTACGTACGATTTCTTCTATGGTGGCACAATAGAATTTGATAAATGCGTCTACAGCACAAAACAATATTTGTAATTTTTTTGCTATTAAGTGCCACTACACAACAAATGGTCCCAGGTGATATAAAGTGTCTGATCCCTTTTCCTTGTTAATAAAATTATTAAAATGAACTGGATATCTAAAGAAGTATAATCATTCTCAGTTAGAACTTCTTTTGAGGACGTCAAGGATAAATTGCGTAGTTCAAAGGTTCTGAGATTTTGAAGACATGTCTCTCCATTCCCGGGATAGCAAGGAGGATCAAGAATTCGAAACGTAGTACCAATGGATTTGGTACCACGGAACTCGAAAAAGAGGTACCAAATGTGGCTACCCTTTAGGAGTAATATTGAATCATCCTTCTGATAATAAATTATTGCAATCAAGCGTCAGTAAATCATTGAGAAGAAGAAGCAATTTATGAGAAACGAGTACACCCATCACTGGATTTAAACGGTACTTAATTTACACGATTTACCTTTTATTTTACACATATGCACACTGAACACATTCGTTTCGCAAACTCAATTACAACACAGATCCGCATACTGAAATAGCCTTGAAGTTGCAAAAAATCATAAAAAGCTGCGCGTAATCTATATGAAGAAATTGACGAAGACGTCAGCCAAAGTAGATCATTAAATTCGTAACATCAATCAAAATCTACTCTCATTATCGAACCCAAAAAAGGCCAGTACTTCACCTGGTGAAATGGTAGCTAGTACGACAAAATAAGACATTCTGGATTAAATTTCTTTTAGGGACTAGGATAGCAATTTGCAACACAACCAGGAAGAATTTTGCTTTTTAAAACCTCTGGCGACGTATAGGCTGCTTTTAATTTTCTTTATTTTTATAAATAAATAAATAAAAATGTTTTTGTGGGTAATTTGTAATTTATGTTTATGTTTTTCATTTTCATAAATGTATGTAAGTATAATATAAAGCATTAAAAGTGTTAAAAATGTTTAAATACATTAGAATTTTAATTTCGATATTTTTCATTTAGTGGAATTATTCTTCGTTTTTCCATAAAATCCTTACCTCATTTTACACGACTATTATGAACATATCTATAACATTTCTCTATATTCTTTGGCTCGATTTACACGATTTAAATTCAGTTAAACGTATAACACTTTTCATAAGCATACTCCGTATCATTTTGCACGGTTTCGATTTACACGATTATATGTGGAACGTATGTGCCGTGTAAATCGAGGAATGTATTTATACGGTCTTTATATGAATTATATAAAGAATTACACTGAAGCTACAAGGGTGGTTTGAAAAGTCCGTGCAAAAAAGAAAAATACTTAATTTTTCGGGATAAACCACTTTTATTTTTCAGTGTAGTCTCCTCTTAGGCTTACACATTTCGTCCAACTCTGCTCCAATTAATTGGATCCCTTCTAAATAATAGAATTGGTTCAATTCCGCAAAATATGCATTCGTTTCCGCAATCATATCCTAATTTAAATAAAATCTCTTCGCCGCCAGGCATTTTTTCATATTGGGTACCAGATGGTAGTCCGAGGGAGTCAAATCTGGAGTGTTCTGTACGGACTTGGGGAAGGTCTGCACGCAAAGGCTAACTATGAGAAAAAGAACTCTGTATATTCTTGTATTCTTCATTTCAAGTACAATTCATTTACAGCGGTTACAATATGTTACGATATGGCATTTAAAAAATATAACAGAGAGTAGTAACTCTATCAATTTCGCAGCCACAAATCCAGAGGTATGTATCGTGATCCATCACGGACAAACACATTTTGTGGGCCAATCGTGAACGTTTTCCTTGCAACTCGGTTTTCAAGGGGTCAGATAACGATGCATATTATGCACCTGTAATAGATTTACTATTTTTCAAATAGCCGACGAAAATTATTACCTGATGATCCCAAAAAACAGTCGCTATAGTTACCTTCAGCGTCACTTGTGCTTATATGGCCACTCCGAAAAGTTTGAACAACTTATGTGCAGATTCATCATAATTTTTCAAGTTTGTCGTTAGTTTACTGAGGCGATATGGATTCATGAAGTAATGTTTTATCAACGCACGAAATTTTCTTTCATCAATTTTTTGGAAATCATTCAACATGCACGATTCAAATGAACGCTAAACACAGAGTAATAAACCAATTTGGCGGAAATTTGGTGCGTTCCTCCAAGAGATGCTTCTAACGTCAATGTGCACCAGTGGCGTCAGAGAATTTTCTCAAGCATTCTAAATCGAACATCTGAAGTGCAGTTTTAAAGTTTCTGTATCTGGGAATTGAGAAGAGCGTGATGAGTTCCCGGTGGTGGTAGTGTTCAATTAATATTATTATTTTTCATGATAAAAAATGGATTAAATTAAATAAAAGTTTACAAAAAACAAAATCTACTACTTTCCCTATAATACTACGCATTATATAATTATAAAATTTAATACGCCCAATATTTATTAAAACACATAAATTAACAATTATTTAACCTTATCTATTCAATTATTCTTAGGTAATTTAAGTAACGTATATCAATCGCCGCAATAAGCTGGAAGACGACTGAAATATGCCCAAAGAGCTGATATTAGAATTAGATTATAAATGACCTCTTCTCGACTCATTTTCAGGATATATTGTATGTTGACCAGCGGTTGAGTTTCAGTTAAGTTTTCGTCATGTCGTTTCCCTTGAGTTAACTCGAGGCTTTCATGATATGCAATCTTCTCTGTTCGTTACACACGAATACTTGCACTCTTCTCAAAAACATATGCCAAACTCATCTCAACCCGACCGGTTTCGTTGAATTTAGTCGGATTTAACGAAATTTAACTCAACTCATGGAAAGGGGATGAGCGCTGACTCGTATTGAATCCGGATTCAACTCTGCATAGAAACGTAATAATCGTAGAAATTCCAAAACTCTGAGTCTTGAAGGCCTTTAAGACAAAAGTGTTTGAAAATTCAGAATTTTTAAAATATTGCGTGATGTAAAACTCCTCTTCAAGAAAATTTCTTTTAAAAAAATTCAGTGCTATTCAAATGAACTGGATTGACTGAAGACGCATATGTATGCGAGGATTTTGCTGTCATTTTATCTTGTTGGGTCTTACGAGGCATTTTATATTTCGCGTGAATATGTCACATGTACAATGCACTTCGTATATTTACGTTCTTCAGAATTTGAATTGAGATAATATGAAAAGCTGCCAACTGTTATAAAAGTCAGCCTCAATAGCACTCAACCAATTCAGCTGACAGCTGCCTGACGCAAAGAGAAATTCATAATTGTCTACTATTTCTCAACTCACCATGCTTACAGAAACACTTGAGTTGAGAATGATGTCACAAAAAAAATCGGGTTGAGTTTCTGACTTGAGAGTTCAAGAAACGAGCTAAATGGCCATAATTTATACCACGTTAAGACTGAACGTTTTGTTGTTCAAATTTCTCTCGGTTCCTCATACTTTCATGATGGAAACATATATTTTTCCCTTTTTTTGGCCCATAAACGAAATGGTTACAAAAGTGCTAAATTTTTCATGGGATGAAGAGATTATAAGAGCAAGTACAATTTTGAGAGATTTTTTGTTATAAATGATATTAAGTGAATTTTAGACTGCAAATGAAGTACTATTCATTATAGCTTAAGAATTACGTATAATATATCTGATTGCTTTTCGATTGATCGAAGAAGATTATTGCTAATGAAATACGATGTTAATGACATATTTTATGAAGAGTAAACTAAAATTACAACAATTTTAAGCCCAATGATACCAATTTTTAGGAAGAATTATGAATACAAAGATTTCTTGAATCGAATCATAAATGTAATGAATATCATTATTTATATTTAAATGCGGTTTTCTTGTCGGTATTAAGTACATAAAATATTCATTTTGCAAACGTATAAATATTTGAACCTCACTTTTTATTTACAAACTCAACAAAATTCTCATTAGATATGATACCAACTTATGAGTTTCAGGCATTAAAAAAAACATATTTTAGGTTTTTTTATTAAAGAAAGTAAATAAAAAATCAACAAGAATCATTCTAAACTATCTTAATTGGTAAATGCAGCTAAAACAAATGTTGAAACACATTTTTACTTTTCACAAATGGCGGCGTGCGTGATGCGTCACAACCTTCGCAACGCAGTGCATGATAGCTATCGTTATTATCTGAAACAAAAGAAAAACAGAAAGGTTTTTTTTTTCGTAAAGGAATTTTCGATGGTAGCGGCCAACTTGCATTCATAAATATTAAAATTTGAATAAAAAGCGCACATTTGAAAGAGGTTGGAAAATGACTCTGTTTCATACAAAACAGAGCATGAAAAATGGCGCTGAAAAATTAGAAGTTTTATAAATAACTGTGTTCGATACCATGCGGTATTGTTCCCTTGAAAATCGTATAAAGCCTGGAACTCTCCACATTGATTTTTCCGTAATTATATACCGCGTATTAAAAAACCGTATTTCGAGAAAACCGCATTTAATACAAGTAGACCGCTCACTTTGAATGCTTATAACTTCTAAAATAACTCGAATTTCGATTTTAATTTTAACTGTGAGAACTTAAGAAGAACATCTTTCGAAATAATTTGGTATAAAAGTCCACTCCACGAAATAAGTAACTTACAGCGAAGTATGAATAATATGAAGTAGCGACACTACTTAAGGAGGAAAATTTACCGCTATAAAAATTAAATCGGTGGTGTGTAAGAATTGTATTCATCGACTGTGTAAAAGCCAGAAGTAAAAATGGTCAATGGGCGAAAAGGAAAGTTGTACTTAGCAAAAACTCTTCCCCTAGAATTGGGGGATGTTGAAAGGTAAAAGCATGTGTATCTTTCTTGTAATGGTTTATTTATAATTTTTAACAGCAATTTGTTTACATATTTTACTAAATCGCATTGATGTGAAATTGGCTTAGGCAAAATCTGTGCTTAGAATGCTTTTGTAATTAGAAAATGTTTATTGTAAATTTGTTAATTTACAGTAAATCGAAGAAATAAACTCAAATATGGCAAAAATTTGATTGAGGGGGTGGGTGGGGAGTACCCAAACTACGTTAAGATTTTCGAGACTGTTCATGGTTTTATTAATTTTTAAAACAATCTTAAACGATATTGCATTAAAATCCTTTAATGTTTTGATATTTGAATTTAACGGCTGGCAGGTGCTACATGTGTGTTGTTCTCCGCTGTTGCGTTCCTTAATCTTCATTGGCTGCTTGGACCGGACTACACCAAATTGGAGAATGTGTTGGTAAAAACTACAGCATAGTTGAGAATGTGTTGCTAAATTTTTGATAATATGCACCTCAGACGTTCGTAGTTAAGATATTTGATTGAAGTCAACTGATTGCTAGCAATTTCTATACTCTTCACACTTGCCTTTAAATATATTTGAGAAATTTCTTTCTTCCTCGAACCACCAGCGCTTATGGAAGCAAGAACTTTTGGATTCTTGAAAGCTCTACTAACACAATCGTAAAGAGCTTTCGACTATTTGCATCCTTGTCTCTTTTGGGCTCTCCATTCAAGTGTCGCTACTTGTTATTATTCATACTTCGATTTACAGGTCCATATTTTCATGTCAATGGGACTGACAGCTGTTCATTTCTTTACTCAGTTGCCGGAGTTCATCGTTAGGGGTTCATTGTGTGTTGTTTTGAGTAAGATTGTGCACAATAAACGAATATAAAACAGAACTTGTAGAGTGTGTGAGTTTATTTTGTTAAAATGAGACGTGTGGAATTATATAGTTCGTAGAAGGAGTAGTGCGTTTTATTCGTATTTTCACCCGAATAGTGAATTATAAGTAAAGAATAATGTTAAATAAAAGTGATGCTAGACCGGCCCTTGTTAAATCGGAGGTTCTTTGGATAATATTAAAACAATCTTAGGCAATTTAATAATGCACAAAGTTAGAGGTTGCTGACACTTGTATTTAGTGCGAGAAGAGTGACAAAGTTTCCCATATTTCCAGGGGCGGTGACTGTTTTTAATTGAAAATGGTTTTCGATATTGTATTAAACAAATTACACTCCGATTCTATGGATGACTTTCGTATAAAACTTAAATTGAATTTATTTCCATAAAGGACAAACACGTTATCGTCTTTTATCAATGTTGTTTACTGTATTTACCGGAATGGGGACAAAAAATGCAAACGATGATATCTTAAAATCTTATAATGTAGAACTGCCAGTTCTTGATTTGTAGGTAATAAAATGCTGCTGTTTTCCAATTTATAAAAGAACTTACAATCAAAAAGTAAAACAACTATTAAGAGACTACTAGTTTTAATTCTACACCGTGGTGTGCACGTAAACAAAATTCAAGCCGCGATTTAAATTATGCATTATATATCATACCATATTTGCCTTAATGTGAAGTAAAATTTGTGAAATTAATTTTTCTATTTCACAAAACCGTATAAACAAAAGAATCACTTTAGTAGAAATGACAGCGGGAAGTCAAATTAGTGCTTTATATCAAGAAATAATTTACAAGTAACTTATTTATCATGTCCAATGGTCGCATTGTTAGCAGGAAGTTACTTTTGTGGCGCTTTGCATCAAGAAATAACCACTCTAGTGGTCTCTAATTAATGTCTGTTATTCTACTTTGAATGCATGTGAAGGTTAGTTTGTATTATACATTGTTATAAAAACAAATATGTATATTATTCTATTATACCAAGTACATATTGGCATTATTTCAAAATTTGCTTAATATATGTATATTATTTGTTCTTCTATACGCTAACTTAGTGGAAAACTCAACAGCTTCTTCTAGAATCAACATGTTAGGATGCATAATTAAAATTAACAATATTTAAAAAAAAAAAACAAAAACATTCTTCCTCCCTACTCATTTACAAGGTTCTAAGATCTTAAAACTTGATTATAATTCATCCACCAAATTAATACATGCACCGTGCAATGTGACTTTAAACCGTAAACTATCAGATATAGTTCTAAGCTAATTTCTGTATCATATTTGTGATCTAAGAAAAGTTTGATCAGGACGCCTCGAGGAATCGATTGGCATACTGTTTTCTAATAATTTTAACTTAATAATGTGCAAACCAGTTTTACTAATTTGTTAGAAAATCTTGTTAAGTTCCAAGTTTTCAACTATGACTTTAAGCTAATAGTAAAGGTGTTAACACAAGGACATAGAAGGTTAAAAGCACCATCAGTTCTGAAACGGGCCAGCATTAGCAAGGTAACTAGAATGGTATTTCACTAAATATTGTCCTTCGGGAGGTAACTTGATAATCAGTTCATTAAGGAAAGAAATGGAGCACCTAAAAGAAGATTGACGCGAGATTGGAGAGCAGACCAACTATCAACATAAAGAAGAATGGAACACCATGGAAAACGCAGGCCTACGCGCACAAGTGTAGAACAGTCTTTGAGGACTTATGGAGAAGTTTTGAGAAAACCAATAACAAAATAGTAGTTTATTGTATTTAGGAAAGTTATTGAGCATTTAATACATCCATGTTCAAGCCCAAGATATTTTGTGGTAATATGATACAACATCCTTCTCCGATGCATACTATGCATAATAATAACCAAAGCGGGAAAACGTAACGATAGCTATGAGTGTATTTAAGATTCAAGATCTTTGAGCCTTAGGAAAAGGCTTGCTAACTACATGAGGGGATTACAATGTACGCAATGATTTAAAAATTTTGTATTTTAAAGAAGGCAAATACGAAGCAATGATGTTGCACACATTAAGAGGTAATATTAGATCTTCAAAAATTCTACAATAAGTATCACCTAGCTTGTGACCAAAGTTATAAGAAGTACGATGTATAACTGCCTCGAATAAACATTCCCAAATTTGACGAAATTTTGAAATGTGGATAGCATTCCATAATATGATCATCATTCATGATACCACCAAGGAATGCATGCATTGGAAATATACATTCTTAAAATCTTTTAACATTGTTGAAAATCCGCGAAAAATTCCACAGTTAAAGGACGTTTTAAACACTATTAAAAGCAATCGGAGAAACAAGAAAAATTATACCACTGAACAAGAACAACCATAAGAATACTACGCAAATACAACACGGTGCTGATATAGTGAACGGCACATTATATATCAATGTCAAAAAATTCTAACGCTAGATGTGCCCCAAAGGTGTGCATTCGTAACCTGATTAGAACGTGCACTAATTCGATCAATTATGACAGCGGAGTTGCATGTTTAAGTAAGCTTGATTTTTAAAAATTCGTTGTAATTTTTGCATACAGCAACTTACACGTTATTCCATCAGGAACAAAATTCGATTAGCACTCACAGCAAGCATGACAAGCAAGCCAATGAGCGTATTCCTTACAATCATATGTTATACATTATTCCTGTTAAAATTCTGACCGTAGTGATCTCTCAAAACTCCATGAATGTGTTGTCTGCAGATGCAGAATTTCGCGGTGGTTGAAAGATACCTTTTCTTAAACTGCTACAATATTCTCCTATGCAAAACACGTACTCCCAAACTACTGCGGCCAATTCACAGTAATAGGCGAGTTTTACCCGCTTTCACAAGCCACTTGGAGCATTAATATGAGTGGAGAAAATTATAACATGTATGAATATTTGAAAGCATTCATTGGGTCAGGTTATCAAGCGACACTTTTTATGAATATTGCTTCTCGCCTTTTTCGATGGCCAGGGATCTATACAATGAACTTGAAGTTGCAATAAGAGCGATATTTCAATCGACTTTTTAAGATGCAGTTTATTACTTTTTGATCGGTATTAAAAGTTAATCGTCATTTTCGTTATTGGGATTATTTTTAAGATGAAAATACGATCTTATTATGAAAAATATTTTATTTTCTTAACGTTTTGGGCATAGTTTGAGCCCTTCGGGAGCTGTTATATATTAATTATAATATATAAATTATTAACTATAATCTCCTGGGGAAATTGGAGCAACATTACACACGATCACATACAAAACCAACATCAAAAAGACATCAAAACATTCAAAATGAGAAGAACACAAAGGTTTAATGACTCCAACAGTTTTACTAACCGCTTAACAGAACGATTCGACCCACGAATTAAAAATATTTAAACCAGATATATGTCTAACAATACAAAGCTTGCTAAATTGATCTCGAGACGGATTTTCCTGCTTCGTTGCAAAACTCTAAACATAATATCAAAACACATAAGTAACAGCTGTAAACACATAAACACATCTTCACATAAATCATTTTTCACTTGAAAATTTAAAAATATACAACAGAAAACTGAACTGTCACTTGTCAGAATATAAACAAGAACAATGTACAATTGAACAAAAATTGAAAATGAACTGCCTTGATTTCCGACAATGAATTAAACACATTTTTTTAATCACACAGAACAACCGGTTTAAGAACATCAGTAATAAATACAAAAAAACTCTAAATCAAAACATAATTTCACTATTGAACAATAATTCACAAAAACCAGAATTTATTTTCGACGAAAACTGCGTGAAAAATCTAACACTTATAAACATATCAATAGATACCAAAATATTAATGAGTCTCGGACCTAAATTCAATATGCCACCAAATATAAAAAATAAGAAAATAGCACTCGATCTAATTGCATTGACGGAAAACGCAATCAACGATATTCCTAACATCGAATCTAGACACGATGCTCGGAAAATTATACCATACGAAATACAGCGACACCTAAAATCACAGTACATAAACAAAATTGAAACCTTCCTTTAACATTGTGATAAAACTACAAAACATTTTTAAAAAGCATTCTGACCTATATAAAATAAGATCGGACAAGGGAAACAAAGCAGCAATAATGACGCGAGATGACTATTTGACAAAAATGGAACAGCTACTGGTGACAACATAGACATAGACAATGACCCGACACAAATTCCAAAAAAAGACAAATAGAATTATGCGAAACAGGGAGCAAAAATGATACATCAATAAACTAAAATAAGAACAGCTACACATTGATACCGCCATAAGTGCCCGTATGTATGGTTTACCGAAAATACACAAATCTGGTATACCAATGAAACCTGTGACCTCCTCTATCAACAGTCCAACTTATTGACTCTCTAAATTTATAAGTACTGTTCTGCAAAAAGTAAACACAGGCAGTAGGTACAATATATAAAGTACAGAAGATTTAAAATCAATATCGGACAAAACTATACTAAAACAGAATGATCTTTTGATATCACTTGACGTAGAATTTTTACACACAAATGTAGACATAGATTTAGCTCTAAAGGTTATTGACGATAAATGTGGCGTAATAAAAAATTTAACACCTATTGATAAGGAAATGTTTACAACAATAATCGAATTCTGCGTAATTGAATGCAATTATTTCACATACAACAGTAAAATATGCAAACAAAAATACGGTCGCGCTATGGGAAACCCACTTTCTGGAATTTTAGCCGATTTAGCATTGACGAAAACAACAATCATACCCACCTTTCTAAAAAATATGTAGATGACATTATATGCGCGATCCCCCAAGGACTAGAAAATGACTTCCTGAACACTTTCAGTGACATACACCATAGATTTAAATTCACTATAGAAACAAAAAAAAAATAGAAATATACCTTTCTTGGACATGCGATTAATAAGAACACAACAACGAACAATTATAACAGATTGGTATTGCAAACCATGTAATTCAAACAGAATCCTAAACTATTATCCCAATCACCCATAAAACAACAAAATAAACATAGTACAAATGTTCGCCAATAAAATACTCAAAATAAGCTGTTCCACTTCCATAAAAAAAAACACAAAGATTATTCATGACATATTAGCAAAGAACAATTACACACCACACAAAATAAACTGCATGATAAAAGAAGCATTAAAAAATAAACGACAAAATAACAGCACACCAATATTAGAAAACACAAATCCTATATACACATCATAACCTTATATACACCCAATATCAAGGAAAATCACAAATATATTAAATAATAACAATCGACTTTTTGTTTGCGGTGCTAGGCATCGTATTTAAAAAGTTGCAGCCAGATAGACATAATTAAGAATATAAACAATTAGAAAAATATAATATTGGCTTTCCTACCTACGGAACTCCAGAACCGATACATATATATTAATCGGTACAAATATATTTAGGCAAATGAGACTGATTTCGGGTGGATACTTTCATGCAGAACAGGGTTGATTCAGGAACTTATTTAAAGTGTCGTTTCAAGAGTATCACAGAGGTAGACAACAATATAAAGCAATTTTGGGAGTTTGAGGCTGTGTAGTCAGAACACCAGGAGTACGGAAAATATTATCATCAAACATCGTATGAGAATAACAACGGGTCTTATACAGTGGTGTAATAGAAATCTAGAGTGCTAGCGCAAACGAATTTATGTTAAAAAAGACTGGAAACTTCGCGAACAGTACGAAGAACACATTGAACTGCAGGACATGACACCTGTTCCAAAAATTAAGATCCTTCAGGACACGGCATACTATATATCGTATCAAGCGATACCTCAAATAAATGACCAGAAGGGATGATTAAAAGTTAAAATTGAAATTACAGCATTTCTAAGAAAACAATAAAAAAACGAAACATTTTAGCAAATATATAAAATAATGTAGCCAGTTTTGTGAACTTAAGGACTTAGGATCAAGTCATAGGAGATAAAAAAGCAGATATGTGAAAGAAGTAAACTACTGGAAATAGAAGTGATCACATTGTCTTCTTGTCAGTATTTACCCAGCAGTAAAAGAGTTGGTGCATGAATTGAATTTAGCAGCTGAAATTATCACCACTTTCGCGAAAGAGCTAGAAAAACATCTTGAAATATTGAAGAGTTGCTATTGTTTACATAATGTTTACAGTTCCATATGACTTTCCTTTATACTCTTATTTTTTCATAAAATTTTGGTGAAAAAGTGCATACTGTGATTGGATGTCAAATCGCAATACCTCCGCGAATTCAAGCTTTTAAATCGACTGTTCGAACACGTGTCATGACTTGCTACAGCTGCAATTTTAATCTGCATCTAGTTTAATAATGGATGGACGGAATGTTCCATCATTATCACCATTACTAAAATATATCATTTCTTTTGGTTTCAGTCAACTATAGCCATCTAAAAATGTCGGGAGGAAAAGATCGGAAATCTCGAATTAGCAAGACACAGGGTTGGGAAGAAGCTGGAGGAGAATTCTATCAGGAAAGTTATCCTGCTGATTGGGAAGGATTTCAAAGAGATCCGGCTGTGATCGCCACCCTACTTCCATCAAAGCAAAATCGTGCAGGTAAGTAATCTCTCTTTACGTTATATAGGCAAGAGAATCCAATGATATGAACGGACTTTTGTTTTTTCTCTTAAGAATTTCTTGGGAGATGATTTTTGACGTCGCGCACAAGAGTTTAGTTGCGCTACACCGGAAATAACAAATTTATCCGAACGGGCTTTCTTTCATATTTGCGCGGGAACGAACACTTAACACCAGTGTTAACTCAGTCTCAATCTGAAGTAGTCTTCCATTGGAACATTCCACGTTTGCGAATTAAAAGCTATATTAATGTTAATTGCAACGTACTTTATATTTCGAGTGTAATTTCTTTGAGGTCTTATGTGCTTTAATCGGTGAATGAGCCAGTTATGCATACACGAATGCATTTTCTATCAATTGATAAATTTCGTAAGTCGATTTATTAATCATATTTAATATTGCATTTTATTTTATTTTATTTATGATTATTTTTTGGCATTGAGGAAATGGGCCTTAGAAACTCTCTACTTTCTACTAGAAGATAAAGATTTGTTAGAAAAGAAGTTGCAAACTACTTATTGTAGTGTTACCATTTTTGAACAAAAAATTGGTACCACCTATAGGAAAAAAAGCTTTTTCTTTTATGT
The DNA here is from genome assembly GCA_001932985.1 of Proctacanthus coquilletti. Classification (NCBI taxonomy): domain Eukaryota; kingdom Metazoa; phylum Arthropoda; class Insecta; order Diptera; family Asilidae; genus Proctacanthus; species Proctacanthus coquilletti. The sequence goes on from MNCL01000019.1 coordinate 218,312, forward strand.
ATTTATGGTTTATTTTTTCATATAAAGGGTGGGCCATCAGCTGGTTTCTTTTTAAAAATGCTATAAAATAACACCTATATTTTTCAAAGTTTGTTGATTTATTGAAACTTTCCGATTAGTTATGGAATATAATTTCATTCAAATGGCTGCTGTCTTGGCAGTAGCTCATCCTGTCAACTTACTTTTGTAGTAAATTTTCGATTGTTTGGGGCCCTATTTTACGAATAACTCGGTCAATATTGTGCTTAAGTGCCTGAATCGTTTCTGGATTGTCAGCATAACATCGATCTTTAACGGCAACCCACAAAAAAAGCCCAATGCCGTCAAATTGAGACGTAAGCGCGGTTCGTGCATTATTTCGACGGAAATTTCTTTTCAAAATTCGCACTGTCGTCAACACAGCATTCACTATGGAAATAAGTATTCAATATTTCCTAACGTTGTTCAAGCGTAAATATATTCATTTCGTACCTCGGGGATATGATGCTCTCTGTCTGTCAATTCTTTGAGCGCGAAAAAAGAAAGAAGCCGGTGACCCATCTTTTACGATTCTTATTACTAAGTGTACTTTCAGCAATTTAATATCATTTTTATATTTACTAATAAACTCGGCGCGAGAAAATTCCATGCTCAAAGAAATTAGTAATTTAGCCCTTATCAAATTTACGGTTTCTCACGTTTGACCATTTCATAGTCAGATATGACATTAATATAATTTATTTCCAGCCATTATTTAGAAAGAAACACATAATAAGGTTATTTGTACTTACAAAATGAAAGAGCAACGTTGCGGCGAGTTCGCGACACGACGTAACTAATGCGGTACGCACCGCACCGCCTGCGATGATTGCGAGGTGGCGCGAGATGCAAAACACGCAAAAGAGTGAATAAGCCCTAAGATTCCTCACTTCCTTCTGTTTGCGACGCGTTTGTAAGGAGCGCTCCAACTTATAATTCATACTAAGTATAGTCGAAGTATGAACAATATAAAGTAGCGACACTTCAACCGAGAGCACAAAATGACAAGGATGCAAATAGTTGAATGATCTTTAAGGTTGTATTGATAGAGCTTTCTAGGATCCCAAAACTCTTGCTTGCATAAATGCTGTTAATTCGAAAGAGAAAGGAACTTCTTAAATGCATTTATAGGTAAGTGTGAAGAGTAGAAATACCGGCAGTAAACAGTTGACTTCAATCAAATATCTTAACTACGAACGTCTGAGGTGCATATTATCAAAAATTTAGCAACACATTCTCAACTATGCTGTAGTTTTTACCAACACACCCTCCTATTTGGTGTAGTCCGGTGCAAGCAGCCAATAAAGATTAAGAAAGTCAATCGCGAAAAATAACATAAATGTAGCACCTGCCGGCCGTTAACTTCAAATATCAAAAGATTATAGAAATTTGTAAGAAATCGTTCAGGATTCTTTTAAAAATTAATGAAACTGTAAGCAAAAAATGGTAGTGTAGTTTGGGTACTCCACCCCCTTGAGCACACTGACGTCATATTTGAGTTTTATTTCATCAAATTTGCAATACATATTTTCTAATTACGAGAACATTCATTCTAAGCAGAGATTTTCCTAAGCCAATAGCCAATTTTTCATCAATACGCATGCTATCCCCTTTTAACGTCCTCCAATTTTAGGGGTAGAGCTTTTAAAAAATGTATCTTTCTTTTTCGCGCATCGACCATTTTTACTTACAGTTTTCATATCAACCGTGAATAAAATTCTTACGCGCGCCGATTCAATTTTTATAACGGTAAATTATTCTCCTTAAATAGTGTCGCTACTTCATATTATTCATACATCTGTATAGCATAATTGTTTAGCGTTATATTTTAAAAATTTGGGACAAAATCACTAAAATCGGGGCTATTCCACAAAATAGCCTCGGACACGTTTATAATAGGGTTGCTAGTAAAAAAATAAATACTTCCTCGGGATCATATATAAAAAGAAAAGAAGCATTTGAAAATTATAAAAAAGAAAAAACGAATACTTACTCCTACGGGATTCGATTGCACGGTCTTTTATCCGTAAATCTAGTATACGCTACGCTAACGGATCTTTAATGGCAGGTGTGAATTTAAGTCAATCCTTCGTGCTAATTGCAAATCAGACTTTTAAAAAAGAAAAATTTGTTCTAATTTTATAAAATTCGATGTCTCACATTGCTGAAATGTACAACTTTGTATAACTCCTAAAAATGGGATATTTGTAATAAAAATTGTCCTAGATCTTGACTAGAGTCATAAGCTACTACTATGCTAAATTTCATCAAAATTCGTCCAATAGTTATTGATTTAGAGAAAATTGTATGCAGTATGCATTGTTTTCTATTATATTTTTCGGGAAGCATTTTTTGCAATTGATTGAAGCAATTTTTTTTATCTAAATATTACACAAAACGTTTAAAATAAAAGTAAGAATAACTTATAATTTATATGTGAAGGTATAAAATTACCCCTCTAATAGTGACATTTATTGTATAAATATCCAAACAAACGTTCTTTCTTTATAATATTAGTGTAAACTGAAATATATATTTTCAAAATGTTTCTTTTTTTAATTTTTATTGTTCTTATTATTAGAATACTGTCTTATAAGGGGGTTGACTTCTGATCTGCTTAAATCCCTTCGAAAGTTGACTACATATGAAAGCAAAGTTTCACTATATTGGTCTAGCTATTTCGAAAAAATTAATAACACACCTAAAGATAAATAAATAAAAAGAACGATTATCAAAATTGGCAAAATTATTAAAAGGTTATTCCTGAACATAAATAAAAAAATATAGAGATGAATTAATTATCCTTTCTTTTTGAAGTAATTCAAAAACTGATCATCAAATTCGATGAGCCTAGTAAAAATTTGTGTGAATATTCATGATAAACAAATATTTTTAACTTCATGTTTTTGAGGTCGGTTAAAAAATTTGATACGAGACTTCCTTAAATTATATAAACAAAGTTTTATTGAGATAGGTTCAGTAGTTCCTGGGAAATATTTAAGAAACTTCAACGACAACCTGAAAAAATTAGCTCATTCTTTCAAAATTATTAAAAAACAAGTCGGTTACAAATATCAAAGCTTTCGGTCTCATTTTATGAATTAACAGATTAGAACAAGAAGGAACTCAAACATTTTAGTGCACACTTGATTGAATAATGATGAAAATGTCAGCATTCTTAATTTTAACATCAGAAATGGCAGTGTGCAGTAATAATGATTAAGTTAACATGTTCATTGTTTTCGTAAATAGGATTGTGATAAGATCACTATTTTCTCAAGTGACGCTGACAGCCATGGGTGAAATTTGCACTGATGACTTTAAAATTGAACTTTTTTTTATTTATATTTCCACAGTTCATTATCAGTAAATATTGTTAACTTCGCCTCGTGTACAGAGCATTTGTAAAAAGATAACGGCTATACAAAGTAATATTTTTTCGTCACGTTTAGCGTGAATCTAAAAGAAATATATTAGATATTTGAACATTAAAGCTTAATCAAAAGATCTTGAACAAAAATGTGAAAGAAAGAAAAGCGGAGTTAATCGATTTGGATTTGGACGGCGCGCGTATGCTCTTTCTCACAATTGAGTACAAAGTACGGTATTATTAAAGGAGCTTTTTCATATATTTAAAAATTTGAATTAAAAATACATGTTTCATGTTTAGCAATGCTTGCCCCTTCGAAGTTGTAGGATGCAATTATTAAATCGTTAATATAGAAGTCACATAGTAGTGATTAAGTAACCAAAGGGAAGTTTTGTGCTTCGTCATGAGGCCAAATATAAATCTACTGACCTGATAAATCATGAAGCCCGAAGTCTTCCGTCAAAATATTTTCTGATATATAATGTTTTGAATAATTCTGTACTTTTTTTTCTATACCCTTCTTGAAGGCAAGTTTGAAAACTCGTGATCGTAAAGGTATAGCCCACCAGCGTGTGGGATTTTAGGGCGTGTTAGTAATAGTTCACTCAAGCGCTTTCCATTGTTTGGGTTTGTTAAACCACTAAAAACCATTCTAAGTTTGGTAGTGGTCAAGCTGACTTCTATGTTGGGAAAAATAGTAATTTTGTACCTGCTTTTCGTTTAATTCTAATCTAATTCATTGATACATTTTTGTGCTACTCTTCATTCTTTAATTATTTATGATATAAAACGGCTTGGATCTTTCTAATCCTATTTTCCTAGCTGATTTTGTGATCAGTTTTCGTTTGAGGGTCACAGAAAGTCAAAATTCCAGAGTTTTCGAATTATTACGCAATAAAAATTTCATTCGGTCTATATAACGATTGTATGACTATTAGAGACGAGATACGAATTGGTCATTGAAGAGAATTTTCAATTCAGAGTTGAAACTCTTGCGAAGAATAAGACCTTAAGATTAATAAGCGTTAGATGTATCATAAATAAAAGTTGTCATAAAAAAAAACTCACAGCTTTAGCAATATTATTCTTAATTAGGATATTCGTCTAGTCGAACTTTGTAAGCCACGAATTATTGACTATTTTTAAAGTGATAAAAAAAGTCACTAAAAGACAAATAAAAGGAAAAAATAAAAGATTATCTTTAAGATCAGATACCAGCAAGAAGAAGTTACATTTAACTACGGTGAAGACCAAGTCCAAAATCACAAAGAAAATTATGACTCCTAAGTTGTGTGTTTTTTATTTTTGAATTTTGGTAAGATATAATAATGATGTAGACAAGCTAGTGCTTTTTCGATACTAATAGCTGTTTATTTTGCCGCTTTTCCTCTATTATGGTATCAGAAATGATCCTATTTCTTCGCTTCCTACCCTCTGATAATATCCACGATTTTTTGCAGAAAGCAATCAGCTTCTTTGGTAAATACGGTACTACAAATTTTGTTCTACTTTCACTTTTATCATAATATTTACGGTACAAGAGCTATTAAACTAAGTATACCCTATCGGTTTTCATTTATTTTTCCGCTTTCAGCGAATATAAAAATAAACCTATTCCTAAACTTCCTAACAGTAAGTGGTAGAATGGTAATGCGGTTAAAATACGAGTTCATGCAGTAATTTCCACTCATTTTGAACGGACGGATATACAAAAATTGTAAAAAGTTTTGGTTTGGTATTTAGTAACTGCGAAGACAATATTCATATAATTTACAATATTACAATTTTATTGTAAATTCAGATTTGCTATTACGCTGAGTACATTAAAAAATATTTTATAGCAACTACTAGACGTGTTCGGCCGAATCAACATGACGCGAAAGGCACAAGGCGACGACAGCAGACGATTGCAAGGCGTAGAAATTCTACAGTACGGCGTGGATCTCAATATCAAGAGGTTCAAGTAGCTATGTTACCAGACTTATCGCAGGATTTAACGGACGAAGAACGCATATGGGAGGAAATACACGAAATTAAAGCGATGCCAGTATCTATGACACAAAAGAAGGAGATGAAACTTCAACTTCAAGTAAGTCTATTTTAATGGTATATCAAATTTTCATTATTTTTACTTTTAGAATGCCACGAAACTACGCTTACAAGGATTAGATCAAATAAAATGGCAAAGACGTAAAGCCTGGCAACAATTTGAAAATAAGTGGTCGGAAATAACTACTAAAATGGAACTCTGGCGTGATTCTTTGAAAAGGATAGAAGGAAATTTTGGCACCGGAGTAGTTGCTTATTTCCTTTTTTTACGCTGGTTGATGTTTTTAAATTTGGTGATATTTTTCTTAATATTACTGTTCGTTGTGATACCACAAACAATACTTATTGAACCGAAAGAAGAGCCTTGCGACTTGACCTTTGAAAGTAATTCTATTAAATGTTGCGCTGAAACTTATTTTAACAGCACTACGAACAAGTTTTACATATTGGACATTATTCAAGGTACAGGCTTCATGGAAAAAACTTTAATGTTTTATGGAGTGTATACAAACAAAATATTTGGCTATCATGCATATAAAAATAATTCTAGTCTTAGCAATTTTAGCGAAGATTTCTATTACGACCTTCCCCTAGCGTATGTTAGTATTACGGTTGTATATTTCTTTTTATCTTTAGCAGCAATCGTGAAAGCTGCTTCGAGAGAATTTAAAGATCGATTAGTATATAGGGAAGGTCAATTTTATCAGTATTGTAATCTCATTTTTGGAGGTTGGGATTTTTGTATTCACAATCAAAAGTCGGCTGATATTAAGCATAAAGCGTTACACAATGAAATTAAAGGTTTACTTCATTCAAAACGGATGGAATATGAACGGCATAATAGGTCTAGAGATTTTATGTGTAAACTTATCATTATTCGATTGGTAATAAATTTTATCGTTCTGCTAATTTTGGCACTGTCGGCTCTAATTATATATTTCCTTTTCAATGTGAGCTTAAAATATTTAGAACCAAATTTCAGACAAAACGAGCCGTTTACACTTTTTCAAAAAAGTCACAATCATACACTAACTCTTTTGCCGACAGATCATTCAAGTGAAGAACAGGAATTTCAGGCAATCATTTCACACCAGCAGCAGCTAATGATTTTATTCTACGAATTCTTACCATATGTGGCTACTGTTAGTTTAAATTTATTAGTACCGATTTTGTTTAATTATCTAGTCGAATTCGAGCAATACTCTCCAATGTTTATAATTAAAATTAGCCTTTTTCGAACGGTTTTTTTAAGGCTGTCATCTCTTGCTGTACTCTTAAGTAGATTTTATTTTCTAATCATTCCAAAAAACGGCAATGAATGTTACCACAAGAATATGGACACTCCGCAATGCTGGGAGACGTTCGTAGGACAGCAATTTTATAAATTAATTATTACTGATTTTGTAACGCATATATTTGTCACATTCTTTGTTAATTTTCCCCGCGCAATGCTAGCTAAACATATTAAAACAAAAGTCGCAAAGTTAGTTGGTGAGCAGGAATTTGAATTATCGAAACATGTCCTTGACGTAATCTATTCACAAACCTTATGCTGGCTAGGAAGTTTTTATGCACCGTTTCTTCCGGCAATTGCGACAGTTTTAACTTTTTTCATGTTCTATATTAAAAAGTTTGCATGTCTAGTGAACTCAAAGCCATCCGCAATATTGTACAGAGCATCTAAGTCAAAATCGCTATTCATGTTTATATTACTCGTCTCGTATGTTATAGCTGTCGTTCCAGTGGTTTACGCAATTGCTGAAATAATGCCGTCAAGGTCATGCGGCCCATTTAGAGGATTAGAATCTGTCTGGGATACTGCTATCTCAGCTTTCATGAAAATGCCTACAATTTTTCAGAATGTTATTTTCTTCTTGGGTACTGCTGGTTTTGCTATACCATGTTTCGGCATTCTGTCGCTTTTCCTGTACTATTATTATGCAGTATCGGATGCTAACAAACATATGGTGGAAGTCTTAAAAAATCAGCTTGTGCTTGAAGGTCATGATAAACAATTTCTATTGAATAGATTAAGTTCATTCATTAAACAGCAACAAGAATACCAAAAGAAATTACGTCAGATTGATTATCGCGATAATAGAGAACAACGCAATAGCAGAGATCGAAATCGCTCGGATACTGATGCTTAATATTTTTAGTAAATTCGCTATATATTGTGGAAGTGAGATTACTTATTACACTCGCGTTAATCCTAGTATAGTAGTTTTTTGGCGTGTTGCGGAAGATAATATTTTTTGTTGGTACACAGTGGCAGATATTGCATTTTATGTATGTAGCCGCATTTTGATCTGTAAAAAATTCAGTATGTTCCATATTTTTCATTATTTCGAGCTTTGAACTCATTGAGAGTCTATGCTAAACCTCTTTACACTTTTTGTCTTCTGTGGTAAAATTTTCCCCTTTCTTTATACTAATTTAAGACTGTATATTGTGATTTTTAATTTTTTAAGGCTATTTATTGTACATATTGTCATGAAATTCATTTATTATTATATTAAAGAATTTTTCAACATATCGTAGCGACGTTACTTTTGCTATTAATTCTGTCATTCATTTTACCATGAATTTTGTAAAATTTCTTATATTTTCAAATATATATTACTACTAGATATATCTGGATATTTTAATTATCTAAATTGTTTTCATTAAACACAAAAAGTTATATTCATGAGTCGATTGTGTTTAATCAGTGGTTAAAGAAGTCGTTTTAAACAAAAAAATATAAAGTGTGTTTCGGTATAAATATAAATTGAATTTAAATATACCTTATGTTGCTCTGCTTTCGCAGAATTACTTCTCTCCCAGTATTTGACAATATTAAGCTTGGAAGCCCAAATATAATGAAACTTTTTCGCAGTTTGGTTGTTTATAGTACAAGGTAATGTGATCATTTATATATTTTTTGTAAAAATTAAGGATCTGATCTGAGTTTTATATTCCCTTAGGATTAAAGTTACTTTTTACTCTTTACACTAGTCTTCAATAATTTATAACCATCATCTGTTTTTTGTTTAATTTTCAACAACTTATTTTTATACGTTAAGTTATGTCTCCTCTTCCTTTTTTGGATTTCTTACACATTTTACAAGCTTCAATAAACTTTAGAAATTTAGTGAAGAAAAGAAAGAAATCTACTAATCTAATTAAAACATAATAATTACTAAATTGCTGGCTTAACGAAATTTTGACCCCATAGTCTTGCAGCGCCGTGTGTGAATAAATGCATAACCCCACACTACTGGAATGGAATATTTTCGTTTTTCTATAGTTATAAGAGCAAAAGCTACTTGTAAATACATTCTGATATGTTCTTACATCAAACATTTCATTGTTTTTAGAATTGAAAGTAACACCGTTACAAAAATATTCCTTGTACATGATGTGGTAAATTTTTGAGTTTTTTCCTCAATTTATTTGCACCATTGGTAACATGGTTTTATTGTTTGTATAAGCTTTTTCGAAATCTCGTCTTTTCTTACCGTAAGCTGTCTATATTTATATTTCAACTTTTTTAACTGAGCGCTTAAAAATCCCCGTTTAAGAAAGCTTGGGTCACATTTCATGATATGTTAACAAATTTGCGGTTCGGTACCATAGTAAAAAATAAACCAAAATATTTTTTAATATTCTGTGAATACATTGTTCTTTAAACTGAATACACCTATATCTTTCTAAAAGAGTCTATAACTTAAAAATTATATTTTCTTGTTCAAAGTACTCATCAACTGTTGCCTTTTTATCCATTATTCTCCTGGGATTTCCGACATTTTAGGTCCTTTCTGAATTTGAATATCCGTTATGTAAAGTAAATGCGTTTCAAAGATATGTTTTCTGATTTCACCTAGAATTTACCATTGTTTCACAATGAAAATTTTACACTACACCAAATGTAAAAAGCAGCATTCTAAAATCCAAAATATGCATTGACCTTATTTATTGATTATATACACAGCCTAAATCCTTGTTTAATTATTGAGAGTCTTTTCTAGAAGAAATGGTTAAATATAGGGATACAATTGTTCAAAGCACTGTATTTTGAACAGGTCTTATATACCTTTCCAGTCTTTTTCTATAAGAGCTTTAATGGATCCATTAACGAAATACGCCTTTAATCGCAATGTTACGAATGGCCTATATTTTTCTGTTCAATTAATTTTATACTAAAATAAAATAAAAAAATACTTCATGAATTTCACGGTACCTTAATAAATCCGAGACTATTAAACGGAAAAACATATTAAAAGGGAAAACCATGGTTTTAAGCAGAAAGTGCATATGAAATTGCAAAAATATAATCATTACAGATACACTTTCAGCATGGTGTTGACAATTCACTGTAGACTAGAGCACAGTAATTAGCAAAAATTATATACAAAGTAGCATAGCCACAAACTAACCATTTATTTTAATTAATTCCACATAAATTTACTAGAAAGACATACTTACCATCTTTTCCTTTCTAAACCATTGATTTACTACTAAAATACCTCGTCTGGCGTGCTCTAGAGGAACGAATATTAAATAAAAGTGTAGAAAGTGAAGCTTTAGTGAATCAGTGTTTGTTTTGTAATTAATAAATTAAAAATTCGTTGAAAGTAACTTTGGTGTTTTTTTGAATTCACGCTCTTATTTATATAATCGGGCCTATCAAGAACTTACCACGACACCATTTCTGAAAATATTAAGCCTACATCTGTAGTATGATTACATGGGCTGGGGTTGAGTTTTCAAATTGTTTCGTTTGAGTTAACTCGATGCTGCTTCCATAGCATGCACTCCGAACTATGAATAATATGAATTAGTGACACTCCTTAAGGAGGAAAAATTACTGTTATACAAATTAAATCGGCCCGCGTAAGAATTTTATTCACGGACGATGCAAAAAATTGTAAGAATGGTCTATATGCGTTGGGGGATGTTAAATGGTGATAGCATTTTTTTAATTTTTGGCAGCAATTTGTTTACATATTTTTCTGGGCGCATTGATAGAAAATTGGCTTAGGTAAAATCTCTGCTTAGAATGCTCTTGCAATTAGAAAATGTTAATTTACAGTAAATCGAAGAAATAAAACTCAAATATGACGTCAGTATGCTCGGGGGGGGAGAGAGTACCAAACATTAAAATTTTCGAAACTGCTTACAGTTTCATTAATTTCTAAAAGAATCCTAAACGATTTCTTACAAATTTTTATAATCTCTTGATATTTGAATTTAATGGCCGGCATGTGCTACATTTATGTTATTTTTCGCGATTAACTTTCTTAATCTTTATTGGCTGCTTGGACTGGACTACACCAAATTGGAGAGTGTGTTGGTAAAAACTACAGCATAGTTGAGAATATGTTGCTAAATTTTTGATAATATGCACCTTAGACGTTCGTAGTTAAGATATTTGATTGAAGTCAGCTCATTGCCGGCAATATTTTTACTCTGTGACTCTGGACCACATCAGGTATTTTGTACATATGTACATATCGAATAGACCTCTATCTGGAGTTATTAATTGTTCAATCAAGTTTGTTACTGACCTCGGAAGATATATTTTAAAGTGAGATTAAAATGAAGTGACCCTCCCTTTTGGAAACATCGGTCATCAGAGTTAGTTTTGGATAAATATTTAACCGGAGGGGTATTGAACGCAGTAGTTTCTTCATTGATTGACCGACCTAATTTGAATTGTTTTATAATATTGCTCTTTTCTATTTTTTCTAGAAAATTTAACACCGATTGTGGTTTACGTGTAAATTGAAAACACTCACGAAATTATATTCGTATTCGAATTCATACAATTTTACTCGCGTTAAAGCTTTTTGTGAGAATATTTGCTTGATTTATACGATAAATATCAATATTTCTCCTCTACGGAATTTCTTAAATTCTCGAAATTTTTAGTTATGAGAACAGCATTTTATTAGTATTGAGATGATGTTGGCATTTTAGTTAGTTCATTTTAAATTTGTTTTATATATTATAAGAACGTAATTATAAGGCCTCAAGACAATTTTCAACTGTTTCTGTTTCCTATGTATCAGTAAAGAGTATAAATATTTTGATTACTTAAAATACCAGACGTAGAACGTTCATCTGGTTTGCGCGCGACAGTTATAGAATACAATCCCGATCCTCCTTTATTTATATTCCCGGGATTCAACAAAGCATACAAAAGAATCAATAATAATAAGAAATACATTTGTTTTATAATTTTTTATTTATAATGAAATAACAAAGATAAAAGAAAAATTAATTTTCTCAAAGCAGCAAACAGGAAACAATCATATTATTATCTTTAATAAGAGAGAATAAAATATTTCAAAATTAAATAAATATCCCTTTCTAGCTTTTCGTATTGTGCAAACTTAATATATAAAATATACAAAAAATGCGAGTCAACTAAGGAATTACTTCTATATCACAACTAACAATTTACTAATTTTAATATGTAAATACAGGTGTTTGTTATACTTCCATGTGACAGTCTCGAAAATCTCGGTATTAGGGACTTTCAATCCCGTGATTTTGGGTGTCGGGATCTGTATTCTCTTCTAGTCATAGTCCTCTAGTCTGCTATGCTGCCTTCATTATGTGTAAACCGATCCTAGTTGATTATCGGATAGCCATCGACGAATATTTTTCCTAGTTATGCGGCGGCTCAATTTTACCTAAAGGCTTTCACTGCTTTGCCGATTTCTTGCCTGGTACTGCTTCCTACAGTGATTTCAATCTCATTTATTTCCTCTACTTACCATTACTTGTCTTTCTTCAATTATCTCGCGATTAGCTACGCACAAAATTTCCTTTGATTTCATCTTGATATTTCTATCGGTCCCTAGTTGAGCGCCAACTAAATTTGTATTTTGGCATATTATTACAAAAGGTTGAGGCAAATTTATTATACCAAGATTTAAAGGTTAATTATATAAAGTTCTTTTAAAATCCAGCTCTGCTACCTCATTTTTAAATGAAGCCGTTATCGCAAACACTGACTTCACGTCCACCGGCGTTTTAAGGTAAAAAACTGAACTTTTTGTGTGAAAGCTTTTGTTCTTCATGGGTTGTGTTAAATTACATAATTGCACTCGAGAAATTAAAATATCTAACCTGCAATCATTGCCATAGTCCTGCAGGTTCCAGATTACGTTCGAATTTAATTTCTGTGTTCTATTAAAAGTTCGAAACAGATTTGAACTTCAAGTTTTGTCTTTCAAGAGAGGTTCCGAATTTAACAGAACATTTCATAATTTGAATTTTCAATCGGAATCACGTTTGTATTTTCAAGTTGTGAGTATAGCGGATACAGGGAATTTTAGAAAATCAGCTAAACTCTTTATACAGAACTATAATGTTCCTCCAAATCAGAAAATTCATGAGTGAAATACACAAAATACGCAAGGCTTAAATGAAATAGCAAATGGGCAATACGCAATATTCTCAAGCCCATTCACATTTAGTTAGCAGCATTTAATTATACGTGCCCAAATGGGACACAAGGTCAGTTCAAGATGACGCCACTTTGTCCACCTTAACCGTCAGTATTTTGTGCTAATAGAGAGCAAGTTCAAAAACGTCGAATGGTGTCTACGAATTCTCAGCAATTCTTCTGCACTATTTCCTTTTTAATTGCCTTTTATATATACTCATTAAATTGAGAAATTTCCTCCTGGCTTCCTCTCTTGAATGTTGGAAAATGAACAAAAAAAAAAGTATTGAAAATCATGCAAACGAGAAATTTAACTATAAATCGAAATGCGTCTTTTTTTGCTGTACATTGCTGGGGCGCCTAAAAGTCATAAAATGAGTGGTGGCTCTGAGCTTTACAAGCGTGAGGGGTTAAATTTGCCTTTACATTTAAGTTAGCTTTTTTGTCGTACGTTCTTTTTGTTAAAACCAGAAAAAAATGTACCATTGAATTCGCATTCGCGAAGCACATGCGGTGCTTTTTTGAACATATAACACTGCGATTTCTCTATATATATATGTAGATGAAGGTAAGTCCAAAGATTTCATGCACCAACCCCGTGTCGATACAGTTATTTGATAACAGCAAAACAAATTATCCACAAGGAAGGAAATTATTAACAGAAGCACAACAATCAGGCATAACAGAAATAATCTACCCAGAGCTCTTAAGGAAAGCATAAGTCAGCTTAACGCTTTCGCCCACAAGTGACAATAGCTCGCTGGTTGTCTTATGTACCTATGTCAGTGCCTTCTGGTCTTAATGTAAACCAACCAAGTATTTCGAGGGTAACAAAGCATACTCTGCTGTATCTTATCTCAACAAAGAATATTGGTGCTGAAAGAGAGCAGCTGTGAAAGCCTGATCTCAGCATACTCAGATGCTGCTTGGGGCGGGGACAAGTTCGACTGGAAAAGTGTCAGCAGATCGGTTGTGCCCTAGGCAGGTAACCTCAGTAAGACAACAAACTGTGGCATTGCATGTGCCCATCGAAGTTATTGCATCTTTTTAACACTAGATTGCCGGAGCGAGTCAATTTGACTGATTTACGATACTATTGTTAAGTTCAAGTATCATGCAAAGAAATAGGTCCTTTGTGTAAAATGTAATAAAAACAATCTGCGGAAAATGTATTTCAAAAACATTACTGTGTAAAAAATGTTTTAGTGTCTTTAAAATAAAAATTTTTCTTCAAAAAAACTTCAATTTTAGCAGCAACCTAGTGTAAAATTGCTATCGAAGGCGCACAACTTAAAAGGCTTGAAAAAGAAATATGATTCGTTTATTATGAAAGTGGCCTAAGGCCATTTATAAACATAATTTCGTATTGTTCAGCTTTGTTTGGAAATTGTTGAAGGTAAATATATGTGAAATAAATTAATTTGTTGTTATAAAAATATTTTTATTTGGTCTTTCCTAAATTTTTTTTATAAATTTAACAAGAGAAAAAGGAATTAAATACAAAAGTGCCATTATAATAAATCAAGAAACTCACAACTAAAATATCCGTTTTTCCTTAGCTTGTGAGAATGTTCATTTACTTTAGGGTATTCATAAAAATAATTATTAAACTAAAGGATAACTTGCAGAAGTAGCAATTCCACAATGATTATCTTTGTTCCTAGCCATCTTAATATAGCCTTGGTCTCCCCATGTAGTGCCCCAAGAGTTTTTGACTAACCAGAAATCTTGGCCATTTTGATCTGTTCCGTAGCCAACAACCAAAACTCCATGATCGAGTTGGTCGGAACTACAGTTTACATCATAATAGACTCCATCTGTGTAAAATTGAAAAGATGACTGAGACGCATCAATTGCTACTGAAACTGGTCCAATAGTAGCTACAGCTTCCATTAGCTTCTTTTCGTCTCCCTCAGGAATATCAACAAAGCCCTTATCAGTTGCTCCGATATTATCAGGTTGAAAGTGACAAGAATCATCAATTCCCTCATAAGGATAAGTTTTTTCTGTATCGATTCCCCCATTGTCTTTAATATATCGGAACGCATTATCCATCAAACCACCCTTACAGCCATTATTTCCATAGGCGGTTGAACAATCCACAAGGTTCTGTTCGGAAAGGGAGACAAGAACTCCACTGCGACGCGAATGTTGCCCTTCCAAAGATCCTGTAGTAGAAAAGGCCCAGCAGGAACCACAATGTCCTATGAAATAGAATGTTATTGAATATACGGTACCACTACCAAGATTTATAACCTTGATCTTTTACAGGAGTAACCACTCCTTTTTGTCTCCAATCGACATGTTTCGGTAATTGAACATTAGCAGGACTAATGAAATAGGCGCCTTTCTCCTTCTTAGTTGATCTAAAATTATATGCTTCTGTATAAATAATAGTCTTACAAATTGAGGAGATCTAGCATACCCAGAGGTTGATTTATTGTATCCATTCATTGTGTTAACGAACTCGTAGTGAAGCATATCAGCGTATTTATTTATACCCAACTTATATAAAGCCAAACCCTTCTCAAACCTTTGGTTATGTTTGGCAACTTTAGCTTTATTTTCCATGAAAATTTTCATCCTAAAATTTTCCTCCGTTTCGCTTTTATAGTTTTTGCGATGTTCTAACTGAAGAGAAATATTTATTTAATTTTCACAAAATGTTTTTTTCAGAAAGAAAATCAAATGTTTCAAAGTAATGATAAAATATAGCATATTAGGCTATGCTGCTGGAAAGTCCAAATTAGCCAAAATAAAAAATAATTGTCAAGCTCAAACTGATAAGAAATCAGTTCCATAAAGACGATAATATTCCATGTGAGACAAAACGGCTCCACACTGGGACTGTTGGACTTGTATGCCAGTCCAGATTGTATCCCGTCTATCAGTTCATGAGTTGTCCCATTCTGATTAAGCCTTTTACAGGAGGCAATTCATATTCCTGAAGTCACAATCTCCCAGTGATTTTTGTAATATTTTGCGATAACTTTCAAACTTCTTTAATTTGTATTTGTATTTTATATATTTGTAGCATAGCACATACATTTTAACAATAGTAATTATTAAATGGGAAACAGTTTATCAGTAATTTTTTAATACTATTTACCAATTTGTCAACTTCAGAAAGCATTATGAATGAAAATTAAATAAATTATATACAGAAAATATTGACACTGTACACTTCTACTGTACACTACATTTAACGTAAATTTAACTAAGTAACTTCTTAAGCAGATATAATTTAATAATAAATAAATATTCAATTTAATCAAAGTAAGTAAACAGCAAAATTGAAATTAAAAAGAGTGATGAATTCCCATGAAAAAGACTATTTCGATCAAAAGGAAATTCTAAAAGTTAGTAATAGCATAAGTTTTCAACTCTTTCAACGGTTTAATTTCAAATTTTGAAAACATTTTACTTTCATTTCGAGTAGTTTGTCTCCTTTTATAATAAATATGTAAATATTTCTAGAAGATAAAAATCATATTCTCTAATGTATAAAATAAAATTTAAAACCTTGTGAGAGACAAGTAATGTTAGCACTTTTGGCTTTTTTTTTCTTTAAGAGACCGGGCTGCCTCGATCTGAACGCCTGTACTAACATTGGGATCCGGCCTTAAGAAAATGTTGGTATAAAACACAACGTTAAACGCTATAATAACTGACGTTAAATAGAACATATTGGAATGAAAGAAAAAAATTTACAATAGATGTAAACAAGGAACTTCTGCTATGAATTGATTTTTAATTGATATTTTGCCATTAACTGTCAGCAATGTGCGTATACATTTTACGTTGCGATTAGTTAGTCGCACACTTGACTATCCTAGCTTTAAGTTGATGTGATAATTACACTACCAATCCTTATAGGCACAATTGAAGATATCTCTCATGGTAAGAATATAAACTGCCACGAGTGATCTACAAATAATATTATCACTTTCTGTTAGGTTAATATACCAATAGTAGAATTTTATATAAACAAAGTAAAAAACAGTAATTGCGTTTTAGAAAATTCTGCCAATTTTATAAACAAAATTCTGATGCAGAATTATTTCCTTGTAAAAAGTGATAAGCTTATAGATTAAATAGCACAAAGGTCTATTCTGTTTTCTTTTTTTTTTTAAAGAAAAGAAAGATAAGAACTTTCAATAAATTAAAATAAAGTAACTCGAAATTTGTTTAAAGTTGTATTCGGCAGGATTTTTACTTTGTTTTTTATCTATTAGAATCTGTGGTTCGAAAAACAGAAAACACCTAGGAAAATTCTGTAATAATTTTAATTTTTTCACTTTTAAAAAGAAGATATGTCTGTATATTACAAAAATTCGATACTTTTCGACCTGTTAAGTGTTCCACAGCCTCCGTAGGAGTCACACAAAGTATCTTACTATATTTATTTGATTTTATCCAGCATTCAAAATCATTTGTATCTGCGTATATTTAGGTTTATGTTATGGAAACAAAATGTTTCAGTTACAAGAAATATGACTTAAACATAACTATTCGAAAGAGACTTGTTTATTCATTAACTTTTGCGATTTGTCCTTTTACTTTCAAGCAACGTTATAGTAAAAGAAAATGTTATAATCGTACGTTAAAATTTGATATTATGGCTCTAATGATTTTCCTTAAAATTACCAAATGACTTATACGTTCAATAATGTTATGTATTTGTCTTTTTCCATTAATGGGTTATACATTACATTTTTTTTCGAAGTTTTTTACTAATCTTTGACGACATATTAAACATTCAAGAATTAAAAACTTGTAATGATTCAATAATAATATTTACAAAAACTATTAGGTACCACGATTTCAAACTGTATACTGTATAACTATTAAATTCAAGGTACAAATTACACAACACAATTTTCACCTCGCGGCATATAATAAAAGATATTAGTAGAACTTTTTCAATGAATTTCAGATACAGAAACCAAATCGGTCTGTCAAGTAAAACTTCGTGAAGAATAATTTGAAATTAAAAAATTGGAATCAATTTGTATATCAAAAATGAATATCATAGACATTTGATTCATAGCTCAAATGATAAAACTTAAACGTTAAACCCGATGTTCTAAAATCTCTCATAGTGTTACAAAGAGTTTGATTCATTTAGTTACCACGCAATTTATTTTTCCACAAAAAAAAAGTTGGATGACATGAAAATAAATTCCTTAAGTGATTCACTAATCTAACAAATTTAAAGAAGCTAAATTGTACATTATGTAAATTCACGCTAGGGGATACCAATGTACTTAGATATAAAATATGTACCTTGAACGCATGCCATTCCTCTTTAATCAAATCTACGAAAGACACCGCGCTTGCTACCGCACTTAGTCCTAGTAACAATATAACGACTTTCATGGTGTTTCCTGTAAAATATAAAATATATATAAAAACACTGTAATTAGTTATAAACAAAAACTTAGATGTAGTTATTTGTGAAAATCTAGAAGATGCTCTTAACCCTTTAAAATTTATTCTTAAAGTCTGTTTCCACTATGGGGATTTAGAGTACTAAATGCTATTTTATGATCGAGAGGAGCTGTAAATATTTATTGGCCAAACTACCAGAGAAATCTGCCGATCGCAAAGGGTTAAACTGTTCGCTGCCCCCTACGAGATATTCCGTTTTTGGACGTTTTTAGGCGCCAATAAGAGTTAACTCGAAGTGCGTTTTTCCCGGTTTAGGGCCGTATACGAGTTATGCCCTCGCATATCCGTATTCTTTGAAGCTTTATGGCGTTAGAAAAAAGAGAACACTGCAAGAATTTGGCGTCAGAACAGATTTATTATAATTTAAACCGCAGATTACAACGTAAGTATAGTATATAACTTGGCGTAAGGGAACAGATTGTAAATAAGTCGCTCGGCATGTGCCTTTTTGCAGTTGAATGTATTTTAATTTTGCGCCCATGGACATGCAATGCTTATTAATTAATTAATTACGAATAAAATCTAACAGTGTAAGGTTAAATTGTTTTGGACAGATAAAAAACTAAATAAATATTAAGTAATTAGATGAAGAATTTAACTGTGCATTCACAATACAAATCATATTTTCCCTTCCCCGAATCTCCCGGCTCGAATCGAGATTCCCGTACTACGCCCACTATACTCCCCATGGGTAATACCTCAACATTGGAGAGCAAAAATTCGCATACGACTTTGGGAACAGTCGTAAAGTTCTTATAGATGGTGCTTCGTCCCATGTCGAACATAGATACTCTGTTTTCATCCTTAATATATACTCCATACATTATTAATATATACTACGTATATTATTATAGTACAATTAAGAAAAACTGCAGAATGTAAAATTTAAAGAGGTGGAGATTAATTAGTCACCCAAAGCTAAATTTAAGCAGAGGCTCCAAAAAGTATAAACTAAATAGTCATGTTGCAGCAATGTCAAAAATAATGCTTATCTTAATACAATTTAAAATACGCCTCCGCCGAATCCATCAGAAAATAAACATTTTTGTAAAACTAACTATTGATAAATATGGAACATTCTCTGATTTTAAAGATTCACTTAGTCTAGTCTTTTCATTCACAAAGTTTGTTTGTTAGCGGTAGGATGCCGAAAATCGGTCCCATGCCTAAAAACTCTAATTGTTAAGCATCCCGAAATTAGGAATAGTCGTTTAAGCAAACAGAATTCCCTTAAGGAGGAAACCTACTTTCGAGTAATAAATAGTTTAGATTTGCTTTTATCAATTTAACATCTGTGGATGAATGAATGAATATAATAAAAGTACTAAAATAGCTGAAAATTTTGGAATTTTAAAACCAATATAAATTTTATTGAAACAATTTATGTTCTTGATGCCAACAAAATAAAGAAAAATGAAATTATTTTTTTAAGAATATTTTAGATTCCTGGTTTTGCCTTAAATTTAAGTGGATAACCGTGAAAAGATGAAATTGAAAAAATATCGGTGTCTGCAAGATTGCCAAGCTGCACTATTGGCTCCCAGAAAATATGACGTCATCAAAGGTTTTTCGCGATTGGAGGAAAAAGATCTTTGATGCTATGGTGAAAAAACATCTTAGGATTGTAGACAGATGGACCTGGTTGAGGAGCCAGACAAAAAACATATCAGCTTCCTGCTCAAACAAATAATAAAAAAATACTAACATACTTGGGATGTTTACATTAACAGCATAGACATAAACTGCCTGCCGACACTTTGAAACGCACGATTTTCCCATAACAAATCATCACTGATGGTCCAAGTACAATGATATCAATGAATCAGAAAATTAATTCCAGAAAAATCAACAAAATAATACGAGAAACAATATGAAAATTTACGTTAACCCTAACTACAACTACACCTAGTAGTTCAAAATTTAAAAATTAATGTATTCATTACTTTGCGTAGAAGGTATTTTTTTATAAGAATATGAGTGCAATCAGTTGCTTCAATTGCAAAAGGAAGTTTATATTTGGCTTGCCATTTTCTTTGGATCGATTGAATTTCTTCAGCTGATTTAGAAAATTTTATTCATTGAGAAGTCTGATTTATAACCTTTCCTGAGACTTCTTCAATGACTCTTGAAACAGTGCATCAATTTACACCTATATCCTTCGCAATTCCACTCTAAAAACATGGATGTCCAAGCAATATCAAATATATATGCATCTTTTCAATATTTCCCAAGGACCCATCACGCGTCTCTTCATCTTCTCTAAGAAAGTAATTTGTTATCTATTCGATATTTTCTTCACTGAACCGATAAAGCAATCCAATCTAATTTCTCTGCGAGATAAACCTGAACTAAACAAGCCATATTATGCTCAATATTTAGTATATGATGGTGAGATTTAGCTCAATTGAAGCCTTTGATCAGCTCTAGATCAGCTATTGAGAGCTATACCACTCTAATTGCTTAAAAATCGAGCTGAGTTATTGGTCATCTTTTCGGATATGACCCATTGGGAGATCTAGACCGACTTTTTTTGAATCCATCCGGGTACGAATATTAATTTTTTTACAATTATATGCTAAACGGTGTAAGCGAAGTTGCCATCGAAACGAACATATATCAATTTTTTCGTAAAATGTTAAAGTAAGTAAGTTAAAGTGTAAGTTTTGATTGAGTTTAATTTATTTACTAGACAAAAACAAGATCATCAAAATTCATTCATCAAAATCCAATTTTGATTTCATCAAAAAATTTGGATATGAACTTTAAATTTGAAGTATAAATGTAACCCAAAGATGTAGTTACAAGACAAAATCTCACCGGCGAAGCTGAGTTAAAATCTAATCATTTTTATTTCCCTGCACTCTTTATTTCAGAAATAATACACATACAATTTGTTTATTTTCCTTGATAGAGGAGTATATATCACCGAAGTAATCATATTTTTGTCCACATTTTTTAGTCGTTTTTTTTACCGATCATAGAACAAAATGTTCTTGTTAGAAAATGTCTCAATCATGTTAAATCAAAATAAATCGTATAGAAAGAAAATTAAATTCCCTTTGTGCTAAACAAAATTTGTGTAAGGAAATGTAACACACTTATTACTATACTTGAACTAATTCCTCGTAATTGAGAATCAAGTCTATAACATATTTATATAGTATATATGCTATAAAGTATTTGTTCGTAAACATTTGATAATTTGTTTACAATATATGTCCCTTTTATTTTTTAAAATACAATCTCCAAGATTAATATGAATTAAAAGAAAAACTGGAAAACTTTCTAATATGATTTATTAAATATAATAATAATATGTTTACGCTGTCTGCTAGACCGACGCCATTGTCAAGGCAACGTTATTTTCAAATCATTTTATTTGATACATCTTATCATTTAATTATAAATGTAGCCTAGACGAAAATTCTTCAGGAAATATTTTCATAAAACTCGTGCGTATCAATCTTAATATGTTATCAATGCAATTAGTACCGACTAAATGCTATGCGTGTTTTGAAACATATCACCAAGAGGGATTGTTTAGGTTAAACATATTTGTTTGTAACCAATAGAAACTTTTAAATTCCTTTAAGCTTTATTTTATTTCAATAGGATCTTTATATCTCTGGATGTTCTTCTAACTAACTTCTAACTGCCAACTTCTAACTGCCAACTCAAATTCAATATCACTACACATACTCCCTGTTTTTTGCTAATAAATGGCTTCGAACGGATTAACCCTACTCTAGAAAATAATGATACGCCAAATGTTATTTTTTTATTTTAGTATTCAATGATATGCAAGCAAAACTTTGAAATTTCTCTGATCAATGTAATCACAGTGCCGATTGTTGATATGTAAAATGACTACACTGTGAAGATTAAGTAAATACTCGCAGTATTAAATAAGACCAAGATAAGATATCTTTCTGGAGCTAATAGGAAATAAGGTGTGATTAAGTAAACAACAGTGGAAGCAAAATGTGTGATCAATGTTTTGGTGACAGTTACGCAGAGTTTTTGAATCGTAACTGTAGTTTTGTAGACTGAAAACATTTTTAAATGTAATTTAATTTTAAGGTGCATAATATATATCGTAAATTAACAGTTTTTTGGCGAAGATATGAGCTTTAAATAAGTAAGGTTGTGCCAACAAGAAAAATCCTTGTAAGACGATCTTGGTGGTTGAGTAAACCAAGTCATCATGACGCGGACTTCTTGAGTTTGATTACAAGTAATATGTAATAAAATACAAGTAATGAGTAATAATATAAGAACGATTTATAAGTAACTACCTTCTTCATCTACCTATGTACTACTTTTGCTTAGGTGGATTAAGTTGAAATAATTGCCCATTCCGTAATAATAAATAATAAGTATTAAGTAATTAATATAAAAATGAGGCTTTTTAATAATTTTTTCCTGGTTAAAATCTATACAAACACGTTTTCCAATTTTAAGATCCATAAAAAGCATTATCCTAATTTATATAAGATAATATATTGGGAGAATATCAGACAATTTTTATAATCTGCGGACATTGAATTTCACAATAACTTGGCTTAGTTCATCCCGAGTATAACTGGTGGTTTAAAGAGGAAAATATTCTTAAATTATTGAGTGATAGTTGTACAGCTATTACCAAAAATACTTTCAGAATCTGATGCGTTATTATTAAAATGCTTAACACAAGGATTGATAAGCAGATTATTTTAAAAAGATAATAATAATTACAAATTTTCTATGAATTTTGTAAAGTAGTAACACTGTGTATTCTCTTTCCCGCATTTTACTTCTCGGTGATAAGAACTTAATTACATTTTTTATACACTTTACAAAGCTTTCTAAAAAAAACCCGCTAAAGTGATCCTTATACATGTTCCAACACAGCGCAAATATTACTACACAAAAAACACATTTTGGGGTTTTCAATTGACGTAAAATCCCTTCGCAATCAATTTAAAACAATGTCAGCTACTACTTTTTAAAGATTACGATGCAATTCTGTTATGGCTATAGATTAAAAAATTCCCGCATCTCTTATATTTCACGCACGGTTTACAAGACTACGGTGAATCATACTCTCATCAAAATAATTTACCAATGATTTATTCCTACTACTTATTATGACGCAATTGTAAAAAACAATTTAGCACATTTCGAACCGTAAAATTAAACGCAATAAAAACTCTGACCTTACGCCTTTTAACAGCGCATACAACTCCAGACTCTTTGTTGCGGAGGAATAACAGTTTTATCAAAACTAAAAACATGTTTGTACTTACACGGAGCTATCGGTCAAGACCTTACACTTTGAATCACAAAACTCAATTAAACAGCTTCAGGAAGTACAGTCAATTTATCAACTTCTCTGCCTGCTATCGCTGCTGCATTGACAATCCTCGATAAGACAGGACAGAATCAAAATCACACGACTCCAACCACAGACTTATGCTAAGAACTGAACTGCGTGATTTTCTGTCCTCGATGGTAGCCACTTTGACATTGCAAGAGAGCTGAATTCGCCTATGGAGCTACAAACAGATATGTCTATTCCATCTACCACAGAGATAAGCTTATTCCAGGGAAACTTCTTTATTCGAATCAATGCAACTGTGGTGCGCCAAAGTAATGATTAAATTTTTCACTAAATTATGCTAACGAGAATGCGCGAGAAAATCAATTTAAATTTCGATGAAAATATTTATTAATTTCGAAAGTTGCATGCAGAGATTTTCTTTGTTCTCAAATTATTAGTTAAAAAGTGATATCAATAGGCACTTAAAATTAATTTCATAAGGAATAGTCTAATTCAATCAACATAGTACTAAAAGTACGTTGAGTAACATTTAAATTTCGCTAAATTATGCTTGTTTACATAATTTGCTACTCAATCACAAAAACGAATTCGACCTCATTAAGGATTTTTCTACATTTTAGACAAACTATGAGTAATATGAAATAGTAATACTACTTAAGGAGGAAAATTTTCCCCTATAAAAAATAAATCGCTGTACGTAAAAATTTTATTCACGGGTAGTGTAAAACCTGTAGGTAAAAATGGCCGCTGCGCGAAAAGGGAAGATATACTTAGCAAAAACTGTTTCCATAAAATTGGGGTACGTTAAAAGGTGATAGCATGTGTACCTTTAATGTAGTGGTTTGCCTACAATTTGTGACAGCAATTTGTTTCCTTATTTTGCTAGATCGTATTGATGGAAAATTGGTTTAAGCTAAATCTCTACATGAGATGTGTTTGCAAAAAATCTGTTCTTCTTTGCTGTATTTTCCTTCTCATGCGTTTTGTGATCCTGATCATCGAATTTCGGCAGATGAAAGCAAGGAACGATAATAAAAAATTCATGGCACATAAAATGTTTACAACCTGCCTTACTATTATTCCATAATATGTGGTAATTTTCGTTAGCACATTGTAGCGAAGTATAAATACTTTGTACTCCTAAATTCTGCCACGTTTTGATATTTGAATTTAACGGCTGGTAAGTGCTACAAATGTTTTATTCTTTGCGATTGCATTCCTAAATTTTTATTGGCTGCTTGCACAGAATTACACCATATTGGAAAATGTGTTGGTAAAAACTACAGCATAGCTGAGAATGCGTTGCTAAATTTTTGATAATATGCATCTCAGACTTTCGTAGATGAGGCATTTGATTGAAGTTAATTGATTTGAATTGAATTTATTCTCTCAAAACTGTAATAATTATCATCTATTTGGTGAACATCGTGCGAACAAATCCTCTAAAATCCACCAAGAGAATGTCAGTGTTATTCGTGACAGCTGAGCTCTTCTTTACTTGCGTGATTTGTTTTCTCAAATGCTGGCATACGCTTGAGCTCCGTAGGGACGTAAATAATCTCTTGCAAATGTAAAGTCAATAAAGCAATCAAAAATAAAACATAACGATCTTCAATATCACCGGACATGATTTAGCGGAAAAATTTGACTCTTTAGTGTAACGTGTATTTCGTCTTTACATCAATGAATATTGTGAAGAAAGAATTACAAATAAAATTTAAATAATGCATCGTATAATTAATTTTGAAAGCTAATTAAACGAAAAACTTAGTCCGCAATATGCATGAACGAGAATTTTAAGGATAAATTCTAAAATTGAAGTGAATTTTGTTACCGTTTTGTAGTTTTCACGAAGTAATTTGATTTGCAAATGCACTAATAAAGTTTCTTGTGAAATAACTTTGTGTCGAAGTATGAAAAATATCAAGTAGAAACACTCCTTAAGGAGTGAAAACTTACCGTTATAAAAATTAAATCGGTGTGCGATTTAGGCGTAAAAACTATAAGTAAATTTTACGCTGGGACAGCGTAAAAACTATAAGTAAAATTTGCCGATGCGCGAGAAAGAAAAGCATACTTAGCAAAAGCTCTTCCCCTAAAATTGGGGGACGTTAAAAGGTGATAGCATGTGTATCTTCCATGTGTTGGTTTATTTGTAATTCTTGACAGCAACTTGTTTACATATTTTGCTAAATCACGTTTATGGAATGTTAGCAAAATATCTGCCTAAAATTAGAAAATATTTATTGCAATTTTGTTAATTTACAGTAAATCGAACCAATAAAACTTAAATATGGCAAGAATGTGCTCAGGGGGAGTTGGGGAGCACCCAAACTACGTTAAGATTTTCGAGACTGCTTATGCTTTTATTAATTTTTAAGACAATCCCTTACGATATCGCATTAAAATCCTTTAATGTTTTGATATTTGAATTTAACGGTTGCCAGGTGCTACATGTGTGTTATTCTTCGCTATTGCGTTCATTAATCTTGATTGACTGCTTGCACAAAATCACACTATATTGTAGAATGTGTTGGTAAAAACTACAGCATAGTTGAGAATGTGTTGCTAAATTTTTGATAATATGCACCTCAGACGTTCGTAGTTAAGATATTTGATTGAAGTCAACTGATTGCTAGCAATATCTGTACTCTTCACATTCGCCTTTAAATGCATTTGAGAAATTTCTTTCTCTCTCGAACCACCAGCGCTTGAAAGCGAGAGCTTTTAGATGCTTGAAAGCTTCACCAATACAATCGTAAAGAGCTTTCGACTATTCACATCCTTGTCTCTTTTGTGCTCTTCATTGAAGTGTCGCTAGTTGATATTATTCATAATTCGCTTTGTATTTTCCAATTAATCATAACCGAACCTGATTACGTCCCCAAGCGAAAAAAACAACAAATGGTGTTAGTAGTGAAAATCATTGAGCTAAGTGCATTATAGTGAGTGATATAGCGGAAGTGACCAAGGGCCGCTCACTGAAAGGACTGAAGACCACAAGGCTAAAGGAAAAATTCATCAAGCGTGGTCTGCCGTCAAATTTCCAAAAGCAAGGCCTGAGAAATTTAGAAGGAGGGGGAAATCTCTGCAAAAATATTAGAAATTTCTGGAAGGAAGGCGTAAAGTCGCTGGACGAAAAATTAGGCACGAAAATTGTTAAAGTGGAATCTGACAGGTAGCAGTGAAAGCGACGAGACCGGTACCTACAAGCGAATGGGTGCTTTACGGCGGTCGACCTAGATGCTGGTAACGGTACCGGACACTTACAGAGAAACTGCCGAAAAAGGAAACGTTCTGGGTCTCTGGGCGCAGCAAAGAAATAAGACGGTCATTGTAATTGTGTCGAAAGCGGGAATACGAGGGGCAGATTGCAATTCCAAGACAGAATAGGGGCGGGAGCTGGTCTGGAGACATGAATCAATTACAACGCGACAAGAGCCTCGTGATAAGCGGTACGGTGGGAACAGGTAATGTGACAATAACAGTGGCACAAGTTCCTGGTAGCCAATATAAACGACGAGTTAAGGATTAACAGGATACAACTAGATATCGGGAGTAATAAGATACAAGAACGTGGAGATTCCGCGCTCGAGTCTAACGAGTACTTCGAATTGAAGATCGTTATGAATAAAAACATCTAGCTTTTCCCCTATGCTGAGTCTCTAGTGAGTGTGACGGTCGTTGGCAATAATGGAGGCTATCAGTTCTGCGTTTAACCGGGCTTCCGATCTTAGTAATTGGGAAAAGTCTTGTAAAATTTGAGAAGGATAAAAAGGTTCTGGCACGAGTCCTCAACCTTTAGAAACAAAGATTAAAACATGTATTGGGAAATGGAGGAAAAGGCATGCATTGGCAAATGGAGAATCAGCAGAGGAAATTACTAGTGTGGAAAAGGTCAAACCAGGAGAACAATCTAGGAGCAAAGAACGTCATAGGAAGCCGACACCATACTTTCAGAAAGCCCTCTAAGCTAAGAGGAACACGCAAAAGCCTTAACCTTAATAGAGGACTTCGGCGATTTATTCTCGTTGAACGAAGGAGGCCTTGGGAAGACCAACGTGCTCCGGAAAGCCGCTTCCTTCAAACAAAAACTGAGGAGGATACTATTGACAAAATGACAGGAGACAGCGAAAATGATTGAAACAATGAAACAGCAGGAGGAGTCAAAGAGTCCTTGGACCTCACTCGTAGTGTTAGTAAGGAAAAATGATGACAGAATGAGATTTTGTGTGGACTACCGTCGGCTGAATGATATCACGAGGAAAGATAGCAACCGTGCTCGATGACACCTTAGACACGCTATTGGAATCTAAGTAGTTTTCAACTTTGGACCTAAAGAATGGATACTGGCAAGTCCGGGTAGATCCAGAACATCGTGAGAAAACAGCATTTTCCATGGAAAATGGCCTTTGACAGTTGAAGGTAATGCAACGCGCTGGCAACATTCGAGAGGCTTAACATGGAAAACCTGCTTGGTTTACCTGGATAACATAATCATCGTAGAAAAGAACTTTCAAGAGCATCTTGGAAATATGTGGGAGATATTCCAGGAACTGAAGGTGGCAAACTTAAACCTTAATCTGAAAAAAACGTGAGTTGCTCAGAGATCACATCAGATACCCTAGACACGTCCTATCTTGAAAGGAAGTAGGCACGGATCCTAAGAATATAACTGCAAGAAGAAATTGACCAAAACCGTAATATAAGCATGAGCTATGCAGCTTCTAAAAGCTTACAACGTACTACAGGCGCTTCGTGAGGACGGTTTTTGCAGTAGTGACTTAGTATCCAGGCTTTATCAAAACTCGAAAGATGTTACGTGACGAAACACTTGCACAAGTACCTGTATGGTCGAAATTCATTTTTCGGACAGACCACGTAGCCCTGAGGTGGCTCAAACAGTTTAAAGTTCCAGAAGGACAAGTGGCTCGATGGATAGAACGATTAAAATCGTATGATTTTGATATAAAACATAGAAAAAGCGGGACTCACAGAGACGCTGGTGCATTAACCAATGAATTGAAAGTTCTGTTTTCATGCTAAGAGTAAATTGCAGTGCGAAGACGTTCGAATAATCATCGCTATGCTTGTACCTGAATGGGAACTTCGTGATGCTCAGTGAAACAAACTGATTATAGCACTGGCTTTGATGTGGAAAGAGCATGAGGACAGCATGCCATAGTGGAAGGACATTTCGGCAAACAATGAAAGCTTAAAAAGATATTAGGCATAGTTGGACACTTTCAGTTCAGATAAATTCAGATTAGATCAGCTCAGCTCCGCTTTCTAGGTGCGCAAGCGCTTAGGGGTTGTAAGTCAATCAGTTTCAAACGATTCTCATAGGCTGGAAGATTGAATTTATCAGGCCATGGAGGGTTAGGTAAAACAAAGCGGATAAACTTACTCTGGACAGATTCCATCCTGTTGATGGGGGTGGCTTGTGATGTGAGTAGACCTGGCTAGCATATTCAAGGAGAGGTCTGACGAAGGAAATATAGAGGGGTTTGGTAACACAGGGATTTTAGAACTCTCTAGAACAACGCCTCACAAACCTTGGAGTTGGGACTTGGCTCTGTTGATTATATTGTTGATGTGAGAGCGGAAATTGGGCTTGCTATCACTAGATCATGTAAGGAGATAACAATAGACATTAGTATATCAAATGTCAGTAGACTCTCGGGGCGGTAGGGAGACGTTTAGGGAAATGTGGTCGACTGGCATTTGGAGACATTGAGCTCTAGAAAGTTTTTCGCGCACCAGATGATGAAGGTCTTCTTGCAGGAGTAGAGAGTCAGTTGAGCAGGAGATATGTTTTATGTAATCAGCATATATGGACAGTTGTGAGTGTTTGATGGCACATTCAACGTCATTTATACCAAATATGAAAATTAACGAACCGAGGTGACTGCCTTATTGGGGACACCAGACCGAGCGATAATAGAGTTAGAGGTGGGTAAATTGAAAAGAATATTATACTGACGGTTGATGAGGTAAGATTTAATCCGGGGAAGGAATCGGGGCTGCAAGCCTAGGCGATTAATTTTAAGTAAGATAACGTTATGAGAATTCTTGTCGAAAATCGGTGGCAATAACGTCAGTGTCGTTACCTTACCTTACTTATAGTGGAAGAACAGATAATCATAGACAATCAGACAAAACCCCCTGAGAGACCGAGGGACGGAAAAGGAAGTAAATGGTTAAACTAGGTGGTGGACGCAATTTAGAACAATAGGAAAGCCGTTAGAACCGGTATGGAAATCGTCCTCGAACTCGTTTATTTTGGCAGCTATTAATTCAGAATCTAGGTCAATAGATGCAAGTGACGTTTGAGGGCAGTTGTCCATGAATGTGAAGTAGTCAAGTTTAGGTTGTAGGGAATGTTCACCAAAAGATTGACTGAACAAATGTGCGAACAGGTTGGCGAGGACTTTAGAATCGGATGAAGGGACATTCTTGAGTTTAAGGGTAGAGCAATTGGATTTTTTTAGAGCTTATAAAATTAAATTAAATTAAATTATAAAAAAGTTTGGGCTTGGAGATGAAGCTATTTAGATAAGAACGGAAGTTTACATCCATTAAAGATGAAAATCGTACTGATTAAGATCGTTTTGAGTGACACAAGAGTGACAAAAGAAATGGTTTAATTTTCTAGAAGTTGAGTCTATTGATTCCGTTTTTAATTCTTTTACTTGTCGTTTATTTTTGGTTCCGGACGGTTCAGCATTTTTAACTAAACTATTTACCGAATACACCTTTGGCAATTCGCATGCGTTTGCCTATCCGCATTTGAAAATTCGTTACAAATTTTATTTTATTACTCGAACATTCATAACTATCTATCCACTGTGAAGAATTCGCTTTTTTACAATTAAAACTACTATAAATAAACAACAAAGCTTTATAACTTAAGAATGAATATTATTATTTAGTCTTTCCTTATAGTTTTACATTTAGATGCAGTTTTCCTACTTAAAGTATGCTTCTGAAAATGTAATTAGAAACATTTATGTAAACTACCAATGTTCCACTCCGCCAGAAGGTGAGAACTAGGTGCGGACTACTGATGGTTCACGCCGCCGGATAAATACCTGTGGATCACATCAGATTAAATGTATTAAATTCAAGGGGTTTAGATTTTGGTAGTTCATTTCCCTCAATATTTTCACAGGCGATGGTTTGTGCTTGTTACATACATAAATATCACAAATATACTGGCAGGCTTCCGCCCAAATATGGTGTTGTTTAAAAATACAGAATTTCTTTCTGATAAGAGTTAAATTTATGTGATTATTTTCACAACAACCATGTGCTAAGCCGTTGTTTGTATTTTTTCTCTTATTTTGTCAAAGCTTTAAAAGTTTGATTCAACTATTGGTTTTTCCGCTCGTGCGAGTAGATAATAGTATCATCAGTAAACTTGGTAAAGTCATCTGTAAAGGTTAAACGATACTTGTTTCCTGGGAAAGTAGTCTTCCATCGTTCACGGAAGTCATTGGTTTAATATATTCAATAATTTTGTTTGCAGATTTCGTATTCTTTAGCGAATTTTCTGACTGTTTTACACAGTTCTTCACTTATTTTTTCCCTTAACGCAATTATAAGTTCTTTTTAGCTTACTGTGACCCAAAAAATCGAGATTGATTTGATTTGTCCAAATTTCTCCGAATTGGTATTTGATTAAGGTTCTTTTTTAAGCTCACCTTCGTTTATTTTATATGGTCGCTTGGTGTTAATTACATTAAAATTACTGATTTTAATTTACTTGCGTGCTGGTAAGATTAGTGTTGATTACATTAACAAAGTTCACTGAGGTAAGTAGAGATATTATAGATGTTATATATAAAGAAAATCGGTCTAGATTGCTGGATACCAAAAGCAAATTTAAGACTTCATACCACTAAGCGCCGCTGCACAGGGTCATCAACTGCAGAAACAAAATCGCCCCGCAGTAAAATTTGCTAAAGTGATTCAAAACAGTTATTATCGCTAACTTCCGTTGAAGATTGGCTATCGTCCATCCTCGCATCTTTGCATTTTAGCTTTCAGTGACCTTAGGATCCAAGGCTATCACATGGCATGCCTAAAGGCATTCAGTTGTTTCTAAAACTAGACTAAATCCCAATATCACGTTTTCAAATCCTTATTGTAATTTTAGGTAGACTTTGATAGAACAGTCTATCTGAAAAGATAATCGCATGTCTAGCTGAACAGTCTAGCTAACAGTCTATCTGTAAAGATAATCGCATGACGCGACTTCTAGAAAATTTTACTACTTTCTCCTATCATGGCCCGCAGACCTCAAAAATGCCATCCATTCAAAAGTCTATATATCTGTTTATCTATTATTCCCTGAAGTGTCCTGATCAAACTTTTGTTCTATTTATCTCGGCTAAATTCGTAAATGGCTTAAATCGGCTTATTAATTTCAAAATGGCGATTGTTTACAATTTTTAACAAAATTTCCAAAATCTTATCTCGAGTTAAATACGTGCGTGTGGTACATTGTTTAATAGGGCTAACCTAGCGCTTATAATTTGTTTTTTATAAAACACATAGAAAACAAATTGCGGCGCGTAAAATTTTCAAACGAAAAATTCTCCAAGTTTTATTCCGAATTAAACATATACGTGTTAAAAATTGGATAGGACTAATCTAACTCTGAAACTTTGACCTGAACCTGATCCTGGTCGGGGCTTTTCTACAAATTAGAAAGACTGATAAAAGTGGACAAGTAACGATTGGAAAATTTTTTTGGAAAATTAACTCACTCATATAATTACTCGGTTATAGGTGATGATTTTTACTACAGACGCCAAATTTTGGGCTACAATCATACTAATTGTTGGGATGAATACCTTAAGAATCATTGACTACTTTTCAAACTTAAATTTATAAGAAACTTTTAGTACACAATTTTCAAAATTTCTTCAGTGGCGGGAGAATTAAAATTTTATTCCATATGTTGTAGTTTAACAAATATATATTTAATAAATGTAAATTATATATCACAATGATGCCGTTTATTTAGTATTCAGCTACAGTACAAAATTTTCTAAAGACAGAGCTTCTGCTTCTTTATTTATTGAAACCTTAATATCTTCTGAAATTATAACAACATCGTCGCCAGTAAAATCCTGTTCATCATCCAAAAGACACAGAATGCCATCATCCTCGTAAGTAGGAAAAAAGTATTCTGGCTGATCCCACTGTTTTTTTTCGCCAATACCGTAGTGTTTGCTTTCCTTCATGTGATTTTGAAGATCTTCTAGGGATTTACTACGTTCATTACAAATTACACACCTTAAACCACCCACTTTTCGTCGTATATAGTTTACAATTTTAACCTTTTGATAAAAACTGAGATTTTTTGTTTCTTGTTCAAAGTCTAATTGATGGAGAGTTTTCATGTGATTATTTAGGGCAGGAAAGTTCGTTTCTTTAAAAAGGCAAAACAGGCAGATTAATTGTGTCTTTTCCTCATCCCAATCGGACCAATCAGAATCGTCATCATCACTATTTAATATGGTATCTTTCCTATAAATAACTTTTAATTTCTTTCGATTCTGATCATTGACATTGGATTTCTCGGCATAATTTATTTGGCGGTTTGGTTTACGGTTTCTTATATTTTTTATATGTTGTGGCTTTTCAGTTTTATAGTTGACTAAGAAAAATTTATCATATAGTTTTATATTGGGATTGATTCGCTTATGTCCTTTTTTTCTCATATGCTCTTTCAATGTTACTCGATCTTTAAACAGTTTTTCGCAATAAAGGCATACAAGATTATTTAGTTTATCTTGCACAATCTGAATAAGCTCATCAATAAAAACCAAATTTTCTGGCTTTCCCATTTGAAGAAAATGTTTTTTATATAGGTGCTCTATGTAATCAGATCGCAGACCCTTGATGACATCTCGACAATACAGACATTCGCGATGGAATGATCGATCAGTTCTCTCGAATTGGTACTGCTGCAAAACCTGTTGCAGTTTAGCTATATGCAACTGCTTTCTGATTTCACAATCCTGTGGAAGTACGTCACTCAGGAGATAATATTTCTCGTTTTTGGATGGTGTTCCATCAGGCAGCTGATCCAGAAGTAATGTGGTGCAAAATTGTTCCAGTTCATGATCTGAAAATATGCGATTATTACTTAAATAGAATAAAGTATATAATAACCAATATAAATATAATGCATAATACTAGAAGGCAAGAAAAGATTGAAAGATATTCTGCTTAATTCAGTTCTCTTGTTGTGCAATAAATGATGATTTGACATGTTATGTTATATGAAGTGTTGAGATATATTTTATATCTCTGGTCATCCTGCAGATATTGCGTTATAAATCTTATACAGGGTTATCCGAAGAAAACGAAACAAGCTATGCTTAGAGTATTTACTACCACTTTTTTAAAAAATCGCTCGGACAGGTGAATTTTATTTCCACATATTTTATTCTAGTTCAAACCCATATTGGGAGTAAGGTTAACAGAACCCCGTTTGTAAAATTTGGCTGGCTCCCTTATTCTCCGAGAAATCGTACTTGATAACTAATTACCGGGTTACACCTCTTTGAACTCTTCAGAAAAAGGGTTGTTTTTAAAGAAAATTATGAACACTAATGTAATTTAACGAAGAGGCACTTAGTACACATATATTTAAGTATATAAAATTAGCAATAAATTTTTATTTTAAAAACAAAGTGTCGCCCTTGAACTTAATTTTAGAGACAAGGTAATTTTAGAGACGAACGGGACAAAACGGCGTGTAGTATTTCTTAAACACAGATGTGTCTGGAACCAAAAATAAAATTGTTTTATTTTATACACTGTATAAGATGAAGAAATATTTAGGGGTTTTTCAAACAATGAAAATTTCGAAAAGTTATACTTAAAACACTCAATGAAAAATGCATTTTCGACCTAAATAAATTGTATGTTTCATGCTGCACGCCAATTTGACAAATTCAGTTTTGAAAAAAAACAAAAAAGTATCGGGTCAACGTGTTTTAATCGAACATTTCCTTATATGACCTTTAATGCTATTCCTGAACTATACAATGGTACTTTCGTAGAAGTAGTAATATTCTCAAATTTGTTTTCTGTTCTCTTTACCTGTACGTACACACCTGCATGACGTGCCTACTTAAAATAAGCTATAACTCACGTAGTTTTGGAACATTTACATTTTTAACCTCACGAATTATTCGAAGTACCTAAAAGGTATAAATTTTGTGTCGCCGCCGAGCACTGCGCGTAGGCCCAGGCACTTGGTATTTTGGGAGAGGCGGCGGAGGGCAGTTTGGCGGTCAGGGGACACCTCCCACTCCCCGCATATGGTCTTTTTGAGTTCACCAGAGCGCTCATTTTAAGATCTTGTCACTTTTATTCTGACATTACAACGAAAGCTGTGTGACATCATTTAAAATTGAAAAAGATTATTATATTATTATCAGCGTTCTTTTTAAAAATCAATGATCCTTCGAACCGGATGAGAAAAACTTGACTATTACTAATTTATCATACATCAAACATTGAGAGGCAGACACAGTAGCCTCTGAAGAATATTCTTGATACGGCAACCCCAAAATGCAACTTGCACCAAAATAAGGAGATAGATCAGCTGTTCTGCTGCACATGTGACAATTGCACGGCTGTTTTCAGATGGAATCTCGTGAAATTAAAAAATTATAGAACAAGGTGGATCTCTCGTGTTTAGTAGTCATATTTCAGCCTACAGAACTAATCAAATTATTCGCCTTAGTTTAGTAGGAAATTGCGCAACATAATTTTTAATTCTCTTTTGAATTATTTCCCAAAATAATAATAAAAATAAAAATGTGTGTACACAAAAAAGCGCGCTTGCAGCCAGTTTCATTTGCACTGGAAAATCAATTATGAAATGGTCAAAAAGTTACCTTTGAAATATTTCACCCAATATTCAAAGTATTTCTGCAGGTGAGCAATATCTTCTACATCTGCTATTACTAGTCTATGCGAAAGGAATAAGTGTGCCAAGTAATCATCTTTCGCAACTTTAAAATCGAAAAATTGGTTACAGCACAAGCATTGTACATTCTGATGTTCATCTAATTTCTCTTCCTCAGCGTTTAACGTACTTGAAGACAAAAAACTTGTAGCACAAGGTTCAATCGTACTTTCTGCTTTCTCACTTGACATAATTATTAAACCTAATTGATCCACTTCTATTGCAGTCGAAAAAGCGCACACTGGTCACTGTCTGAGCTCTATATTCGTGCTAAAAATAGGTCCTTTTCTCTATTCTTCCGAACGCCATACCATAGCTGCTTAAACCGCTTAATGTCAAGTAAAGTCGGGACAATTGCGAAAAGACTAAAGAGCACATTCGAAAACAATTATATCGTGGCCTGTTCGCTAACTTCGCCATTAAACTAGCCTAACGCTGTGTCTACACTAGACTTGGCTGAAGCAAAGTGAGAATAATATTAAGTAGTGACACTCCTTAAGGAGAGAAATTTACCGTTATGAAAATTAAATCGGTGTGTGTGTAAAAATGTTATTCAAGCACAGTATAAAAACTATTCGATGGTTCGCTGATCAGGATCACAAAATGCATGAAAAAGGAAATATAGCAAAGGAGAGCAAATTTCTTTCAAACACATCTCAAGTAAAAATTTAGCCCAAGCGAATTTTCCATCAACGCGTCCAGCACAAATTGCTGTCAACAATTGTAGACAAACCAACACATAAAAGATACACATGCTATCACCTTTTAACGTACCCTAATTTTATGGGAACAGTTTTTGCTAAGTATGTCTTTCTTTTATGCACGTCGACAATTTTTATTTACAGGTTTTAGACTATCGGTGCATAAAATTTTTACGTACAGCGATTTATTTTTTATAAGTGTAAATTTTCCTCCCTAAAAAGCGAAGTATGAATAATATGAAGTAGTGACACTTCAATGGAGAGCACAAAGGAGACAAGGATGAAAATAGTCGAAAGCTCTTTACGATTGGATTGGTAGAGCTTTCAAGCATCCCAAAGCTCTTGCTTCCATAAGCGCTGGTGATTCGAAAGAGTAAGAAATTTCTCAAACACATTTAAAGGGAAGTATGAAGAGTACAAATTTTGCTAGCAATCAGCTGACTGCAATCAAACATCTCAACTACGACTGTCCGAGGTGCATATTATCAAAAATTTCACATTCTCAACTATGCTGAAGTTTTTACCAACACACTGTCCAATATGGTGTAGTTTTTTGCAAGCAGCCAATCAC
The DNA here is from genome assembly GCA_001932985.1 of Proctacanthus coquilletti. NCBI lineage: Eukaryota > Metazoa > Arthropoda > Insecta > Diptera > Asilidae > Proctacanthus > Proctacanthus coquilletti. The sequence continues at coordinate 255,225 of MNCL01000019.1, forward strand.
GATTAAGGAACGCAACCGCGTAGAATAACACGCATGTAGCACCTGCCAGCCGTTAAATTCAAATATCAAAGCATTAATCAATATTGTTTAGGATTGTTTTAAAAATTAAGAAAAGCATAAACAGTCTCGAAAATCTTAATGAGTTTGGGTACTCCTCACCCACCCCCTGAACTCATTTTTGTATTTGAGTTTTATTTCCTCGATTTGCTGTAAACTAACAAATTTACAATAAATATTTTCTAATTATAAGAGTATTTTAGGCAGATATTTTGCCTAAGCCAACATTTCATAAATGTGATTTTGCAAAATATGTAATCAAATTACTCTCAAGAATTGCAAACAAATCACCACATGGGAGAAACACATGCTATCACCTTTTAACATCCCCCAATTTTAGGGGAAGAGCTTTTGCTAAGTATACCTTTCTTTTTCCCGCAAGAACAAAACTCTTACGCACACCGATTTACTTTTTATAACAGTAAGTTCTCTCTCCTTAAGGAGTGTCGCTATTTGATATTATTCATACTTCGTTCGGTAATAGGTGTGCGGCCTAAACATTGGGATGATTTTGCAAATGCCCCTTCATTCTGATTGTCACTCTAAGGCACTTTGCATTTATACGTCAATAACTAAAGTTTGTTTAGTTTTATGTACTGTGGGTCTGGATTTTGATTAGTTAATAATGGAAGGGGCATCTAATAAACACGACGAAAGAATGGAGCGATTTCGTAAACTCCATAAGTTACGAAATGAGGCTCGGATACAAAATCATAAAGAAGTTGTTGCAGAAGATGCTCGTAGGAAGCTCCCCAACAATTACGAATCCCGAAAAAGGCAAGCTGACTGGATATTATCTGAGGAAAAAGCAAGACTGGAGGCTGAAGCTCAGGGAAAAGACTACAATAGGTTAAAGTTGTTAGAAGTTTCAGCTACGGAAGCGGAGCGTATAGAAAGGAAAAAGAAAAAGAAAAATCCTGATGTGGGATTTTCCAGTTTTGAGTCGCAGACGGCAAGGCAATATGCGAGATTAGTTAAGAACATGCCACCCCGAGATTTTGCCAAATATGAAAAACAGAAGGAAGAATTGGGCGAAGCATTTTACGGAGGACCAAATACAATTCTCCAAGGGTTACACAAAGATTCTCCAGATGCCGTTCAAAACATGGTTCAAGATTTAGAGTCTCAGATCGAAAAACGGAAAAAATATTCAAGGAGAAGGACGTACAATGATGATGCAGATGTCGACTTTATCAACGAAAGAAATTCGAAATTCAATAAAAAACTGGAACGGTTTTATGGAGAACATACTGCCGAAATAAAACAAAACTTAGAGCGTGGTACAGCGATATAAATAAGAGCAATAATTTTATAATTATTTACTTTTAATGTAACAATTCGTGATTGTCACGGTCATGGAAATTTTCCTACAGAGATTTGAGGAGGAAATATCTTAAATTATTTTTAATTTTCGTTGTCACAGAAAAGTTAAAAGTTTTGTTATAATACAATAAGACATCTTTTATCTGCAGTACTCAACACAAAATAAATAGACTGTATTCCAAAAAGATCTTTTTATAAACTAAGGAATATTTGTTTTTCGGAGTCAGAAATATAGAGATCAAATTTAAATTCACTGTCGCTAAGAAGTCTTATTTGAGCAGTCATAGCAGAGGGTGGCTTTTCAAGAGTGCCTTAACAGGTCTTCATTATAATTGATGAGATTTGCACTTGAGTTTTACACATAGGCGAAGCAATGCGATAGGAACGGTGTTGTAAAGTTGTTAGATATGTTGCTGAATATATTTTCCTAGTAACTACCTTTTCCACTAAGAACTCCCAAGCATTTCAACTCAATTTTTTTACCAATTGTATGTACGATTTGTAGTATAGGCATTCGGTTTTATTTTACAATTGCAACTTTTAACTAGATTTTAATTTCTTTTTTAAAAAGCGATTGGCGTGGATATCTACATTCTCATAGGAAGAAAGATCACATTACCGTCAAAACCTTGAAGCATTTAAAAAAATATCCCCGTAAACGCTTTTAATTCAAGATAGAAAAGAGGATTTTTAAATTAGATGAATGTGAAGAGTGCAATCAACTAATTATATTATTCGCTTCAGCAATTGTAGGGAGTACATACATTTCGTTACTTTAGCATTGTAATGTCTTAGCCGGGAAGCTATTGCGGGTCCTTTTCCATTTACCAAGTAGTGTGTCTTTTTATAAATGAAAGTGTGTTGTGAACTTCTCGAGCTACCCAATTCAAACATAATTTTCACAAAAAAAATCTTTATTTATTAATTAAAGCCTTTGGTATCGTAGCTTTCGTGAACATTTGATTGGGCTTAAGGCGTCCTCACTTAGTATTCATAATGGAGTTCAAGAATATTGTCGCCTTTCTTCAATATGTGCACACTTCATTTTTTTTTATGACGATCGCCCTTAAAAGCTGGTGAAGTTTTTATTTAAAAGTAAGCTATTAGAGTTGCGTCATTGCCCATATTGCCATACTTTAAGAGTTTTTATAGTACTCGTCCTATTTGATTAAAGAAACGTTTGCAGCATATTTACAAGAGTTCTCCGCATACCCGACACGTATATCGCCATATTTTAGCCGAATTGTCCGCGTAGGAAAATCGAGAACTGATGATTTTATATTTAGATGACTTTATTAATGAAAAAATAGTAACAGATGGCAAAGAAAGCAATAGGAATGCAAGAAAAGGAGGCATAATGCATAGAACTCGTTTCGAGATTCGTTAATTCTTACATGGGAGTATCTTTTTGTTTGTGCTCCTGAAATTATTTTCGTTATTTTCGTGCGTTCTGCATCCTGCCGGCATTCTTTTATTTCCCTTTGTACAGTTCAGTTCTGTTTGTTATTTATAGTGAAAGTGCGTTTAAGAAAAGTGAAATTAAAATATCAGTGCAGACATTTTTAAGTAAGTATTCTATTAAGTTGTACACATTTTGAAGTTATTAAAGCACTTTTTGCAGTGCGACCGTTAAACAATTAAAGAAAATAGTAAACAGTTTTTTGTAGCATCGTTTTGAATATTCGCAATTAGAACTATTAAAATTTTATAATATGTACTTCTTAAGCATTACAAACCACTTGATTTTCTTTATTTAAATGAATTTATTTTGACCACAATTCGCGCATTTACAGTTTAAAATCTGTACGAATCCTTTTTCAAATCTGAGGCTACGGGAATTATACTTTTATCCAATTTTAAATTTTATGTTATTAAGAAAATCGACACATTATCGATTGTTCGCGAAAAATGGTGTCTCCACAGGATAAGGATTTCATGCATTTTATGGTTGCTTTTAGTAAATTTGGATTTTTCTTAGAGAAAAGTCTTAAAGCAAATAAATGTAATAAAAGGTATATCTGCTAGTAAAGTATATGATAAATTTGCCTTTTTAAAGTTTGACTTTATTCTTAATCAGGTTTAATAATGCAGCAAAATGAGAATATTACTAAATATTCTGCTGAGAGAAGTAGCTAGTATGAGTTCCATATCTTTGGAACACTACCAAAGATTCCCTAATAAAATGGAGGCAGACTTGTTAACATTTGAAGCAGACGCCGGCATCGAAAAAGAAGCTATGATATATTTATAATATTTAAAGATATAAACAATTTGTTTAATGTAATAATTTGTATGTAGATCAAGGCATTTTTTGTGACAACCGAGGGGCGACAAAGGCGTTGTATTACATGATAACTTTCATGGCGCTAAGGGGAAAAAGGCCTTTTAAGGACCATATAAATACGAACAACGTTATATGTAGTATGGAATAATGAATTTAATTGTATTATAATTGATCTAAAAACGTTATACATTTTCTAGAGGATTGCGCGAAAAAAGGGCTATACCCATGATTTTAAAGCAGCATTTAAGATGTATAAAAACAGGGCGCACAAAGCGGAACTCACGAAAAGGAAGAACGCGCAAAAATAAATATATAAAATAAATAGTATTAAAATAAATAGTTTTTTTTCCGAATAATGTGTTTTCTTTGCTTTTGTGATGAAAACTGAATTTCATTTTAATTTTATTTTATGTCATGAGGACACATTTTTATTTAAATAAAAAAATTTGGCTTAATATTAACAATTTCAGTATTAATAACTTTCATTATTTATTAATATAATTATAATATTCCATCTTCAATTTCTCGGTCATGCATTCATTCATTAAAAATATTCTTGTATTATGTAATCAATTATGCAGAAAGTATCCTTTATTTCTTATTTTCTACGACATGGCAATGTAATAGTAATCAATCTTGTCTTGCAGAAAATAGGCGTTATAACTTACAAGTACAATACAGAACTGATTCCGTAGGTAGTAAATTTCCTATTGGAATCTATCGAAATTCGACTATAAAAAAGTTTCGACTATATAAAAGTTGGATATTTCATCTGGGCAAGAAATCCCTTTCAAACGCTCGAAACTTTAAAGTTCGGCATCGAAAAGTAGATACCCTGTTCGACGGTGCTGACCTCGTACCCAATGGATCCTGTCAGAAGCGAATCTCATTACGTTCCCATGAATGACAAAGAGGTTCTGTTTACCGGTCATTTTTTCGACTTAGGCTTTTGCCTAATCGGCGTTACGATCTAGGCAGACTACTAGGCTTAATATTCACGTCAGATCCGGACAACTCAGTTATCATCGAGTCGTCCGATATCTATCCTCGATTGCTGTCATGTACCCCTCTTTCTCGCCTTTTATAGAATTTATTTTTCGAACTCTCGTAGGGTCAACTTTAAGAAATCATCTGTTTGACAGCTTTCTACACAGAAATATTCGTTTGCCTCTTGTTATTTTTCTGCTCTTCAAAAACTGCTTCCTTCCCAACCGTGGTAAAATATAGAATTGCATTCCCTCCACAATAAGAGAAATAAACTATGGCAGGCTTTACCCTTATTCAAGTCCGACTCCGACTATATTATATACCTGATAGGCCTTACCCTTTCTTCCGAAAGTTATGAACCTTTTCACCTTTGTTACCTCAAACGTATGGAATATAAACTTATTTCTGACCCTAAACGTTGTTTTCCCAGCCAACCTTCCCAACCAAATTTTGATTACTGTTGCTTCATGAACACCTGCCGACCAAGGTTGGCCTATTAAGTCTGAAACGAGCGCCCATAAAATTAATAAATCTGATGACTATCACAACCCAGCCACCTTTTCGAAAAAGTATGCGCGCCATCTAATCCTACCTCTCATTTCTTTTTCCAACTCTCAGGCAGTACTTTTTCAACTATAGGTAGGGCTCGTTAATCACTCCCATTCGTAAGGAAAGCTGCAAGTGAGATGTGTCTAACTATCAGTGAATAGCCGGTATACCCACCCAAGCCCGTCGAAAAATTCGTCTTCGGCTCTAGGTTCTTTCAGTGTAAGTCTGTCGCTTCCCTTGCTTAACATGGATTCCTTAAAGGTACATCTACTATCAGCAACCTTATCGACTTCGTCTCTGAAATTTTATGCGCGATGGAAAATGATAACGAACTGCCAGACAAATTCGATCAATTTGTACTCTGAGTGATACCGCCGCATTTTGATGTTAAAACGCACACATAGCATGCAGTTTGAATGTATTAAAAATTATTTTAGAGTAAATATAATTTACTGACTTCTCATTTACACAAAATTCTGTTTTTACACGAGTTTGATTTAACAGAAAATAAATTCAATTTGATTTTTACAGGATTTTATTCGATTTAGCACAGTTAAAAAAAGGCTGTTTGATTTATTTTAAGAAAAAGCATTTCCATTAACCATAATTTCCTAAATATATTTAGGGCGGTGCGGATGTGTATTTACATACATTAAAGCGTTAATCTAAAAAGTTAGCTCTTAACTTCTTGCCTAATATTTTATCAAAAAATGTATCACCTTAGGAATAGAATTACCTTTTGTTTTTAAGAAATAAACTGTGCTTGAATGCACATACAAATCAAATTTAGCTTTTTATAGACTCTTAATAAAGATTTTTGTATGAACTTTTTTACAAGTTTAAAGGATGTGGAACCAATCTCCCATTTTTTGAAGTGCACGATGGCGTTTTTGCACGATTTTATTCTGGAACGTATCTACAGTGTAAAAACAGAATTGGGTGTACCTCATAATAATATAAATATACTTGATCTAACTTTACAGCTATTTATATTATTTTTGTGTTAAGCTATTTATACTACGTTATGTTAAGATGTTAAAAATAATATAAAAGGTATGGGAAATCAAATGACTCCATTATAAATTAAATTAAGCCGCTTACCAAATACTCAAAAACAGGAATACTTATAATATTAAAATAGTCTCTGATATATTTAGGTTTTTGAAGTTCTTTTATTCCTTGAATCAAATAATGATATATTACACTTTAGTCCTGAACTTACAACAGATTAAAAGTGCATATTTTAACATTCAGAACTCGTTAACAACTTGGTTACCTTTGAGGTGATAAATAAAAACAAATTCTCGGAAATCACAGTCTTAGCCATTGCCAGGCATTATACAGTTTTGGTTAGGCGGCGACACAATCACAGCTGGATAAGACTCTGTATTATTACAATTTATGGGCTCTTCGGTACGATTGACATTATTATTGATGCTAGTCAGGCTGCTGGACAAACGTGAAAACAAAGGTGAGCTATTACTATGATTTGAAGGCACAATTCGTATAGTACCAGGAATTATTCTAATATTGTCACAACACTCGCATTTATTAAGCAAGGGATGATTCTGGAATGTACACATGCTGCAAGTCCATGGCGGTTCACCTTCTGCGCCACACACATTGGGATATTTATTATTTTCTGAAGGATCCGACGGGGAAGTTTGCCGAAATAAGGACTGTGCATCGTCTTCAGCACTGTTTGCTGACATATGTAAAGGCAGGGGTGGTAGTGGTCTTTGTCCTAGAAAAGTTGATTGCTCATTGTCCATTGCATCGTAACTCACATAACCTAAAAAATCACTAAATTATACACTGTGCATTTAAACCTTAATTAGTTGCATGACGAAAATCACCTAATTGCTCGGGGGTCTTAACAGACCCCAACTTATTGTGGAGTTTTAGAATAATCCATAAATATATTGAAATAATAGTCTGGTTATTCTGAAATTATTATATTATATACTGAAACAAGGACTATGGTGCGAAATAGGAAGCTATCAAAAGCGCGAGTGCATTCTTACTAGCACTAGTAAATAGTATTCTTCTGCGCCCGAAAGTGTGATGACCCTATGCGAGCAATTAAGGGTTAACTCTTTTTCTTTACTTACCAGATTGTTCTATTATATTTAGCATCTCTAAACAACCTCCACTTAACTCCTTAATTCTAGAATCCAGTCTTTTTGCCTCACCATGATTAAGTGGTGATGTTAAAATTTGAATTTGTTGCTGTTCTCGTTTCAATTCTTTTCTATTCATTTCAAAATCTTTCAACAAATTTTGCATCTTTAGTCTCTGCCGTTCTAGGATTTCGCTGTGATCTAAAATATAAAACAAATTCAGTTATGCATTAATATTTTACCTGTCCTCGATTATATAAGGTACCAATAAATTGAAAATTACTTCATTGATACGTACATATACTCCACTTTAATATAAGTATCCTAGTTGAACATGTGTGGAGTGATATAAGAATATCAATGAATCTTTTCAGTGGGATAAAGTAAATAAATACATATAAAATAATTATAGAAAATTCATGTATTCATAATTATAATTTTCGATTTATTTAGAAATATTGTTACTACGCAGTTTTCAGTAATGTTTACACTTTGGTGTAAAAATCTTATCCAATGACATGGCAGCAGATTGTGGGCTTTAATAATCATAGTAAACTAAAACGAGTGTGAAGCTCATATTACGTATATATCATTACTATGAAGTAAATTATCTTTTGTTATTAAAAAATCACCAAGTATTTTTAAGATAAATATGATGCCCGATTTCGTAATCATCATTATGAAGTCATTTCCATTATGGTGACTTTTTCGGTTTGCTGGCTCCTCATGGAAAATTGCTTCCCCATGTGTATGCAAAAAAAACCGAAATCCAATTGAAAATATTGTGTGATATGATGAAGAATTATCTTTTTATTTCATATTACGAAGATATAACCGACAATCACTTTTTATATGATGCAATTTGTACGAATTATGAACACAAACTTTTGTCCGTACTAAATATTTATAAGTCTCACCAATAGACTGATACTCTTTTGTTTGAATATTTTCTGCTTAAATTGAAAAACCATCCTAGACAATACCCATATTGTTATATGCCCATGTTGTTTCATACTTTGCTACGGCAACGACAATGAAGCTCCAAAATCTTGCTCCTAAAATCGCGGCAGCAAGTCTAGGTGTTAAGCATATACGCATAAAACATCGCTGCAATAATCTTGTCACCTTGCTAATAATAGCATTCCCTTTGGAATGATTAGCCTATTACTATTCAACAACTATCCTATTTATGCTATTTATTGCGCTAACTAAGCACTAGTTCCTGGATTAATGAATTTTCGGAGTAAGGACAACGTTCGAAAAATTTATTCGCCATGCAATCTAAGCTATTTTCAGTCATGATCACGTGGAGAAATACCAAGGCACGTCTAAAATCATTTTGAGCACTTTGCAAATCCTCAATATGGGTACGAGCCCATTGAAACCATTCGGGGGCTCCATAGAGCAGGACTGTTCGAAACGTTTCTTCAGGAAATCTTTGACTAGAACAATCAATGCTTAAGGAAAGTTACACATAATCATTTTGTGAGTTAGACCATCATGCAATACTGAGTCAAAGGCTGCTTGTATATTAAGCAATACGACTCCGGTGGATTCTTGCATGTTAAAGTGGTATTTCACATGTTGGGAGACCCTTAACACTGAGTTGGATGTGTTTTCATCTTATCTAGAACTAAAATGTTGGCTGGGTAGTCGGTTTTTGTCTTACATAAAAATGGAAATTTTTCTATGATATGGAAATTTCAAATAAAGCCGAATTTTTCTCTACCCCTTGTAGAGGTGGAAGTCCAATATATGATCGTTTGTACCACACCACGATTTTCTTGCTTTAATTAAAGCATGTACATATAACCGAAGCATAGTAATAAATATGCATTGAAAACAGACATCTTTATTTCGTTAGAACGTATGTTTATCTTTTTTAAAAGACCTTCGCTTAAAATTCTCTAATTTACAAAAATTTTCGAATTACTGTCTTGAAGAGTTTTATTGATAAATCGATTAATAAGAACGAATAAATTTTTAAATAATCGGTATCTCAAAAACGTACAATTACACAAATGTAATTTTTTGATAAATTAGCTAATTAACCGCAGGTTTTTGAGAGAGTTTTTTTCAAAATATTACTTTTAATGCAAAGCATTCAATTTTAGTTTTTATTTTATTATAATTATTTTATTAGGCGTTTGTCTGTTGAAGACATGTATATTTAAACAGAAACCGTTGTTAAATGGCCTCCATATACTGTGCCGTCTGAATACCACAAATACTAGAAGGCGAGAGATACAATTTGTAATAATGTATGACCCGAAGGTGAACAATTCAAAATGAGAGAAAAATCAAAAATGACAATTTATTTTTCTATAAATAATAAGTTAATAAGTCCTTATGCAATGATGGTTGATAATTTGGGTGTTAAAACTCAAACTAATAAAAAAAAGACATTGATAATTACCTTTTTCAATAGAAAAACTGGTTGCATGTGGTTCGACAGGAATTGTAAATTTGTATCCCACATCGTTTTCAGATGGCGTAGTGCTTAAATTGCTATGTTGATAATCGGAAAAATATTCTTCCTCCTCATGATCAATTGTACAATTTCTTGGTCTTATCCTACTAGCGCTAAAAACACCACCTTTATCATTCACAGTTATATGGAAATTTTTTTGGTACCCCCGTCGGGCATCAAATGACGAACTAGAATACGTTAATCCTGGACCAGCCGTAATATCTATTGGTGATTGTGGTGTGCGACTTGGCTTCCTTAGAGTCAAGTTAAGTGAGGTAAAGCTTCTTGGGCTTTGCGGACTAAAGTCTCTTGAATACGGCGGTTCCGGTTGAATTGATATCGTCGATATTCGTCTAGCCCTTCGAGATAGTTCAGAGCTGGGTGAAAGTGAAATATTTACAGAAATTTCTGAGTCGCCCGAATCTGAATAATTCACAGGGCTTTGAATTAGTGACGAGTTAAAGCCTTGATCGGCATTCTGTACATTTGCAGACACATGCATTCTAGCTGGTGGCAATGGTGCAGTGCGAACAGGTCTACTTGCCGACCGTTGATTTCTATTATTAAAAAAATGCTCATTATTTAAGTCCTCGTAGAAATTCAAGGTTGAAGGCCTCTGTGGTGTTGTATTTGTTTGATTTTGATTGGTTTGTTCGTGAGGCTGCATTCCACTTAAAGATATATTGTTAGAAGTTTTGTCTTCAGCGATTTTTGGTGACGAATTGACAGTTTCTGAGTTGCAAGAAAAATTTCCTGGTTTTGTTGGGTCGGGCAATTTATTGCACATCAGATTTGGATTATTTCTAAGAACGTGTGATGGATATGCTTGAACGGGATAACCTATTAATTTTTGCTTAAGATGCTCTATACATTTCTCACGTTCGTGACAATTATCAAAAACGTATTGACTAACAACGTAATCTGGTATAGTCGGAAATTCTTGCTTCATTTCATGAAATAATTGCATTATACTAATATTCGTGCAAGAGCAATCAGATTTTGTTTTTTGAAAGCATATATATGGGTCGGGTCCTTCCTGCGATGCTAGCACAGTTCCAGGCGGCTTTGGAGGTTTAGCCGCCATTTTTTGCCATCATACATATATACCTGAAAATATCAAAATAAATTGCGTGTGAATAAAAATGCTCATACTTCCAGTATGCTAAAAATAATTGTGTACATAACAATGGTTAAAATGATTGATTCGATAGCGGCAAGCTTTCTCCTAAATCTTGAAAAATTTTCTAGCCTGTATTAGATTTAACTATGAGGTTAATTCATAGTGAATACCAAATTATTTTAAAATAATATACAAATAAAGAAAATTTAATTATTTCTTCCTTTTTGAGGCGATCATAATGAGGCTTAATAAGTATAGAGAATTTTGGTACATTTCTTGAAAGTAATGCTATAAAGTTGTGTTATTACGCTTACTATCGCAAAATCCCTTATCGTTTTTAAATTTCCACCGCTCAGTCGTCGTCGTAAATTTTACAAGATAGAGAAAAACCACTTTTTTTGTTTAATGACAAATTAAACTATGAAATTATTAATACATGTTGAAACCTCTGGCTCCAATACATGTGTGATTTTGGAAATGAATGAATTAAATGCAAAATAAACACGTTAAAATTGCTACATCAAAAATAAATCGCGACTATTTCAATGTTTTAATGTGTTTATTAATTAAATTTACATTTTTATCATAGAAAATGTAAGTAAATTAGTCTGTTCTTTCTCTCTTCATTGCAAGCATCCATTTGAAAAAAAGCGTGTATTTATTTAATGTTAATTGAGACGGGAACATCTTCGTAATAGACGGCAGAGATATGTTAGATTTCTATACGAATTTAAAGCTATATTATCTTGTATCATTATCTGTGAAATCGAGTGATCGTACCTCTTTTACCTTCTTTATACTAGAAATGGATTTGTGTCGATATTTGGAAATGTTCCTTTTCGCTTCTTTTAACATGTCTTGACTATAATTTATTTAATATGATATTTTTTATAACATTTAGTCCATCAATCTTTGAAGTTCCGAATATCTTCGGTTCGGGTGAAAACTAAAAACTAAATAAAGTGGCTGGCCCAGTCCGTTCAAAGACGCCATATGTGACGTTACATGTGGTGTTTTTGTACTAATTTTAATAGTCCAAGGTCATTTGTAAGGACATAGTTAGGTGTATTACGTGAATTCTTTATCCTAATTTGTGGGTAGGTAGATCAATAAAGAATACGGTTCCAATGATAACTCAAAATCGCTAAAATATGTGGGATTTCAGGAATTAGTGATAGAATTGAACACGCATTTACATTTGATTCGGAAATACACACTGATCAACAAGATTTTCCTTCCCGGCAAGTGATAGATAATTTCAATAGGATTTTTCCTGTAGATTATGAATTTGAAAGTGAAAATGTTCAGTTAGCTAAGGTTTTTGGAAAAAATACCGTTAAAAGTTGAAACAATTGTTCCGCTATTTTAAAAATAAAAAAATTAGTTAGTGAAATCAGATTTATTGTTTAAACTACGACTGAAACCTTAGGCTATTATCACACAAAAAACTTTTAGTTTCTCGCATGTACAAAAGCGCCGAAAGTTGAGCTAAAAATAGACGCTTACAAGGCGTTCGCTTGCACATAGTTCCTTAGTTCGTATACCGATAAACACGGGAATGGTCACGTTCGGTAGAACTCGTGGGCTTCTAAATACGTGTCGGATAAAAATACTCAATTGCCTACCTATGAAAAGTTATAGCGGATATATGTTGAAAATTTGCGAATATTTCAGGCCTCTTCGGCTATTGTACCTTCTCAACGGACCACTATGCGCTAGAAGCAGTAGGAAAAGGCACATAATTTAGCTTGCCGTGTTGTATGCAGGCCCAATGGAGCTAGAAGAGCTCTCAAACCCATCACCCACCCTAGGTAGCTAGGGTAGGCACAACTGCCCGAGCCTGACTCATGTAAAGGTACGCATTAAAAAATACCCCAACTTGGTTAGTGCCCAGTTTGTAAGCCTAAAGTGGTATGTTTATGTATTTGTACAATAAATGTATACTGTGTACGTCATTTGGTTTCGTTCATTTTATTACTTATCTGTAGCCCGCTAGCACGCACCCTACTGAGTCACGCATAAATACTTTCACGGAAATCATGAGACGCGGTGGCGTCTTTAACTTTAGCTAACTGAATTGAAATCGTATTGAAACATTCTATCACTTATTCTGAACCAGGAGAAGATTCCAAAATGGTCCATTGTAATCCAACACTTCGATGTTTACTATTAGTAAAGTTTCTTGTATTGTTTATTGCGGAATTAAGTAGAGATATTGTAGATGTCGCATAAAAAAAAACTTGTTTGATATGTGTGACACTTATAATACACGACAGAGCAATGGAATTTGTAAACCCCACAATTTTTGATCCCTTTTACTCCTAGAGTGGTAACTCTTTGGCTGAGAAAAGTTAAAAACTGTTTTAAAAAACTGGCTGAAATAACTTAAAAAATACATTTTTAAATTGCTGTGACAATAATTTCTTGAGATATTTGTAAAAAAAATGAAGAAAATAAATAAAGCTCATATTACCTTATGTTCACAAATGTCTGATTTTGAACCACTGCACACTGCTTGAAGATATTCGATGCAACATTTTTTCATTTTTTTCACGTTACTCGATTTTCTAAAGGCAATTGACAAGGTCGATCATCTTTAGATTTAAAAACTTTTTTACAAATTTATGATATGACGGTAAACTCATCTTGTTGGAGAACGTAGTGTGTTAAATTTAAAACATTCGATTGGATATTTTTGTCATTTTGGGTGGTGTGCCCCAAGGACATGTACTTGACAAATAATATGCTAAGGTTAATTTAATTAATTATAGTATCATATTTATGCGGATAATGTGTCATTATATACATTTTTCTCAGCCTTTCGGTCTCGTAAGATGAAGATGAAGATGAAGTTCAGAATAAATGATGATATAGCAATTGTTTCTAATGTGACTTGACAAACGGTCTTAATACTAATAAAAGCAAAGCTATTTATTTTTACAATTCTCATATTGACATCCCATGCTTATAATTATTTATGATTGATTATTTCGTATGTTAATTGTAATGCCACCAATGCTAATCAGGAGCAAGCTTCTCTCTAAGATTTATTGCACTGTTCCGTATATTGCCCAATATCAAAGTTGACTTTATATTGTGAAGGCGCTTACTGCTTTCTGTTTACTGCTACTACTACTTACTACTTATTCCTCTATATTTTATAACACAGACGTTGTTACCTTAGAAAGTCACAATTTTTTTATCAAATATATCTAGGCACTGATCATATTTCACAATACGCTAATGTTACTCAAAGTGCTTACTCGCTACCTATTTTTGATATGTTTTTTCCAAAGATGAATTACAACCAAAACGCCAAGTTATTTAAGTGATAGGGCTACTTGATCGTAATCATCGAAAAATCCCACGGCAGCTTCTCTAATGCTTCCTTAGTACAAATTTCAACTTCTCAGGTCCTCTTTTTTTACTAACAAAAGACTTGTATCTTATCCGTGTAAGTTCATTCATTATTAAATAAAAGCATTGCTGAATACGTTTGCAGAATACGAGTAGTATGAAGAATTGTAGCGTGAATATATACCATATTTTATAAAACAAGTTTTAAATATTTCAAGCAAGAAATTGGAAATTAAAAATAGCTAGGGTAGCGTGTCCCAAGAGTGCGCGATCCATAAAAGTGCGCAGCACTGATATACGTGTTGGGTGTTTATGAATCGGACAAACCTCAATTATGTTTTGACGGCCCACGCATGCCTAACAATTGGACAAATTTTTGAACAAAGTAAATGAGTTTTGTGGCAAAAAAAAAAAAAAAAAGTTTTCAAAATGTTGGTACTTTTCTTAAAATATATTTAAGTTTTTTGTTTTTTAACTATGCAATAATTTATTTACAAATTTTCTGCACTTAATAATACTTATGCAACTAAGGTTCACCGGCTGCCACTTGATAGCGTTATTTGTATGCCATTTTGTAAATATAGCACCGTCGACATGCGGACGTATAGCAAGGGTGGCATGCAGATTTGAAGTAATAACTGGTTTGTCGAATGAAACATAATTGGAAATTGAAGTATAAAATATAAGAAAAAAGAAGACACCAAAGAAAGTTGCAAAAAAGCCTACTAATGTGCCCAAAAATTATAAACAAAAAAGTGGCAATGTCCTGGATGCAAGGACAACTATAAAGAGCCGATTACCAAAGACTGCTTACAATGTTAGACTTGTGCTCAGTGGTGGCATGATAACTGTAACTTTTATTTAGGGATTGGTCTTTATAAATGCGATTTATGTGGCTAGATAGCCACTCTTGTCGCATCCTAGTGAGCACTTTGAGAACCTGTTATAGCAGGCGTGAAACTGAAATTGATTATAAGTAGGAAACGTCCCTAGTTCAGTTGATTATTTGTATATTGATTTAAATTTTAATGATATAACTTTCTAATAAAAGTGTTTTCATTTGTAAAAAATTATTTTTATTTTGAGATATAAAAGTTTTTTTTTTTTAAATCACTCATTCTTAGGGCTCCCTCCTGTGAATTTCGATTTCAGATTGGTTTATTAGTCCCTTCGTAGGGTTTCGTTAACTTACTGCTTTACTTGTTTCAAACAAAAATGGTGCCTACTCTCGGGACATATACAAACTATCGAGTGTACTACAGCGTAAGAACCCAAATTCACGAGTTTTTAATTTATATTAATGACGTTTTATTATTTTTGTTCGATTCTACTGAATTGCATCCTTTTAAAGATTAAATTTACGGCTTTACACTTATGGTTCTTGTTCAATAAAATTTCTTTAAATACTGACAAAAGCACTTTTAGTATTTTATTTACAGTTGCTTACTTAACCAACTTGATAAGACCAAAGAACACTCAAGTTATGTTTACAAATAAAAGGTTTTAAGTCAGGAGTAGTGAAAGTCCTGAAAAAGTGGAAAAGAAGAGTAAAGTTAATATTCAAAGAATGGTGACGGAGAAATGTAGGTAAAGTGTTAATAATATTGTTGGGAACGCTTCACCAGTCCTTTGAAATTACGTAGACGTTGAGAAAATTCGTTGTCATTACTAAAGTTCTGTAAATTGTACCCATTTAAAAAATAATGAGCTTACACAAAACAATGATCTTCAAATTCGAATAAGGTTTCAAAGTAATTTCGCTTCGATTTTTATGAGCAGCGCACACCCGGCATTGTTGCTGCGGATTTGTTTTCTAATTTCCAATTTCCTCAAATTTCAATCAAACTTTGTTTGTTAAAACGTTATTAAAATGTTAGAGTACAATAATTTTTTTTATATTTGATTCGTATTTCCTTCAAGGATGTTCAACAATTAGTCCAGAAGGGGGTGATGCACGAACTTTTGTGTACAGGAGGAAGCAATGATGATAGTTCCCAATGGAAATAGGTTCTGTAAATTTTTAATAACTTTGCAAATATAGTGAACCATAAATTTTACGAAAACACTGGCCATGCTAAAAAATTAAAACTGTTCTGATGTTTTTTTTCTTCACTGGATGAAGACAAACAATAAAGTAAGGAAAATAAAATAATAAATAACCAATCTTTTACAAATTGGCGAAAATACAAAGCGTAGTTGATTTTGATGAAAAAGGGAGAAACAAATAGATAGTTTAAAAGATTATTTAGAAATCACAGTCAATTTTCTCGAGCTAAAAAATGTTTTTGCTTTAACCATGTTGTTTCTCTAGCACGTCAAATTCACGTTTTTGGATATCTATAAGCAAAAATTTGAACAAAACAGGTTAAATATCAAATGCGTTATTTCTTTTTCATTGTGTCACCTCAAAGTAAATTTTGACAAAAGAATTCATTGGAATAGCAATAGTTTTTTTCAAAAAAAGAGCGGGCTTCCGTACTAAAACTTTATCAATAAACAGTCGATCGACCGAACTTAAGTTGATTTGGTTTTATTAGTAAGAGTGGTCTTATAAGTTAACACAAAAACATTTATTTTTTTGAGCATCTATGAGACTGTCGAAAATAGCGGCGTTTTTTCGTACATTTTAAGCTATATCTTTATAACCAATTCACCACAAAATTTAAAAAAAAAAAACTATTCTTGATTCCCCACACGATACAAAATTACTTTTTTTAGGGGTCCAAATTAAAAATGAAAATATTTCATAATTTTTGACTATGTGCGCGTCGTGAAGACCACAGAAATTTCAAATTCCAACGTCACGTCGTTTTCGAGGGAAACGGACGGACGGACGGACGCAAGAGTGATCTTGTAAGGGTTCCATGTTTTCCTTTTGACGTACCGAACCCCACCAATCCATTCAAAATTGAATAGAGTTTCATACCTATTATCCTATTTGAAGGAATTTCGATACAATCTCTCTTTTCTTATACTTGAATATTGGACTTCAAGTAGAGGGATGAAAAATATGGTTAAAATGTTTCGTTTTCGTTGAACTAATTTGAATGCCATATTTATGTTTTTGTTTACTTAGCCGACTTCTATCAGTTAAAACAAGTTTCATTAACAATCGCGAAACATTGACATTAGTATCCCCTCATCATTGCGATACCAGTGTATGACTCTTGTCTGTTGACTGTTCCTTTAATTTCCGGTAGCTGGTTTCGTGATTCTACCTTACATTTATAACATAAATTTCTGCTCTGCAAACGGGGAATTACTAGCTCTCTCTAGTGAAAGAAATTGTCTTTTGATGGAGGCTTCATGACGACTTTAAAAGGATTCTATGAATTCCCTATTTTGAACAAGATCCTCGCGCCGGTAACATTTCTTTTCTGTAATCATCTTTCGTTCGTTGTTTCGACCTTGGTACTTGCCATCTCAACTAGGAAGAAATTAAAAATGATTTTTATGATCTTTAAAACTCTTCCAATCGTTATGATTAGTTAAGTCGGCTACTCACGACTCAGTCTGCTAAGGCCCCGCAGGCTCTGAAGTTGGCAAGTTGGATCAATTCTTAAATGATCTTGCTTAAATTGGGTAATCAGATGAGAGGACTTCCGGATTTTCTTGTTCTCCCGCTATGCTCTTTGCTTTTGGTAATTGAGTTGCCTATAGGCAAATCAGGCCAGCAAACTGGATGTGAAAAAATAGAGGAAGAGAGAAAATAGAGGAGGTATTGGGTGGATTTTCTGGTGTTTTCGCAAGGGAAGCCACCCGACCGCGTCCGACAAATTGGGGCATACGAAGAGCAGCATCCAATCATCACCTACACATGCACTCGATAAATCGGGCCCTGCAGATTGAGTCGTGTGTAGCCGGCTTGGCGCCGATAAATTGTTCATCTAAAATTATGATATAACTATAACTCAAATTATCTTTTCCTAAATTCAAAAGACATAATTTTATTAAACGAACTAAATTTATTCTAAAAGTTTAAAGTTTAAATGACAGATGTTATAAAAATGCAAAAAATAAAAAGCAGAATTTACCACTCACCAAAAATGTCTTCATTTTCTTTAATAGGGCATTTTATAAATATCCCGTCGATAAGAATATGAAGTTTGTAAAAACACAGTCTCAAATCTTTATAAAGAAACATCTGATTCGATATTGTCTTTGCTTTCATTGATAGATCACATTTTTAGAAGTGCTATGTCACATCCAATATAAATTAAATTACTCCATATACTACGTGCGCAGCAGCATTAATAAATTCAACTAATAGAACGTCCGCTTTATCGAATAATCAATATTAATACGTACACTCTTTTGCAACACTTAAATCACTCACATAATTAGTGGCGAACTTGATATAGACATTGCCTCAAGACAACTAATGCGTTTAAACATTATCTTTAAATTAAATAAAAACCTAAGCACAATAATTGTAATTAGCACATTTCCTTTAAAAATATTACTTCAATTCAAAGTGAACAACTGCAACGCGATTAATATCAGATTTGTTATCGACATCTTGATAAATTTATTTTAAAAGACGACCAGCTTTTGAAATATACGATGATAAGCAGACTACGATAACTATAACATCGCATTTGCCAAAATAAGTTTAAAATACAACTAATCCGACATACTTTTAATTTAGATTTCTTTCGAGTCTTGGGTGAATGAAAAATAAATCACTGAAAAAATATGTATGTATGTACATATGCATACACGGAAAAGAGAACTTTCTCCCAATCTAAGCGGAGAAAAAATTATTTTAGAAAAATCTCAAAAACGAAAGGTCAAATCTCACTGCTTTTAATTTGCTCCTTTGCGTATTCTGTGCTTAATTTAAGTTGTAAGCAAACTGCCGGATTCTACAGAAATTGAAGAAATAATCTCAGTTTCATATGCAACTAACTCCACACTTTTCAAATAGTACTCTTAATGTACTGCGAATTAATACCGATGTGAATTTAATATACCACAGAACTCATAACTACATCATTAACGCCTGAGTGGACCTGCTCCTCAGCACAGTTTTTTGGATTTTCACGAAAGGATGTAGCGCAAATTGTGGGTGTAGGAAAATTGGATTGCGGTCATTGCCGTGGGAAATCATTTCTCAATGCTACTCCAAATGATTCTTTCGATTCAACTTTTAATATAGTCACAGAAGAAATGAGTTGAGATAGATCGCATACCAAAAAATTAGCTAAATTAGGTTCTCGGAAGTTAAACTTTCATTTTCTTTTATTACTGTGAATGATTAGTCAGATATAGTGTATTTCGCGATACACAGAGAATATTTTGCCTTCATGCCCTTATATTTATAAAAAAAAAGATATATTCAATATAGTGATCACAATATTTTAGTTCCAGATGGTAGACATGACGGTTAACTATTGACACCATATTTTACGCGGATGAGTTCTGATCAAACGCGAACCCGACGTACCTATTCCTGCGGTACATGTACCTACCCTGAAAGGCCGAAGTGAAGAAATAGCGTTATTGGCCAAACAATTACTCGGCCAAGATTGTCGCGATCCTGAAGCTAGTAACATAGAAGAGCTCTTACAGTCGCGCAATTCTAAGCTTACTAGAGAAGAGCTATTAGAAATAGATAAAAATGATGAAAACAATGACGATATCGACGTCGATAACACACAATCACAGATATCAACAGTAAACATTTTGAACCAATCCTTAACAATGGCAAGCGATCTCATCGATTTGTTTGAAATAAGATCCCGTCCTGGAAAGAAGCCTAAAAAGTTAGGTGACAAATTAAATTTCAAATTCCTACAATGGATTTCGTTTTTGTATATGGAACATAAACCCTACATTTATAGGAAAGTCAAGTTTTAAGGTACGCGGATTTAATTAACATTTAATAATTAGCATTTTAATGGAACGTAACCCAAAAACAAAATAAAAATTTAATATGGTGCTCTTAAAGAATCTTTAATGTTGCGTGAAATTAATTGATTTGTTTACGTATTATTTGCCAAAATTTAAAAATTCGAGATTGTGGATTCAATGTGATGACAAACAATTCAAATTTATTTTCGTGGAAATGCCTATAGAGAAATAGTTAAATCTCTATCGTATGGTGAGATATTTATTTTCCAATATTCATCACAGCTTTTATTCTTTTACTTTCAGAATCAGTATTCACTTTAACATTTTTATTCCGATAGAAAACTTTCTCTCAATAAAGCCGTGAATATAAAAGTTAAATTTTTTTTATAAATTAACAACTGAATATTCCGGAAAAAGGAATTCATTACATTACAATAAGACAGAGGGAAATTCCTCTAATGGTTTTCTTATACTTTCTAAAAATGAAATTAGATACGATAACTCAACAAATAGCAGGGTAAGAAAGAAGTTATCTCTTTTTTCTGATGATAAGAACATATTAAAAAACGCACGAGACAAAAACGACTAACAAATAATTCTCTTCTATGAAATATACGATTTCGACCTGTAAGTGTTTGTCATCGAAGTTTTCTTCATACACCATGGTATTTGCATGATGCAAGATCTTTGAAAAAAAATTTTTTCAAATTTCACGATATTTATGTGTGTAAATTGTTTTCAGTAAGTTATTGTCTTCGGTAAAATTTTTTATTCGGTCACCTTTCGTTGATAGTCCAAGTTCTATGACTGTTATATCAAGATAACACGATCTTGATCAGGAAATTTGGTTGCTTTGATCATTCCACAACCCACGTTAAATACATATTCGTCAGGATGACGAATTTTGTATTGTGCCGGAACGCAAAACAAATGCATTTAAAAACGTATTACTCGGTAGGCCTGCAGAAGTACTTTATTTAATGTGAAAGCGCTTGTGGATTTTTAAAAAATACAAAATTCAGTTCTTTAGTTTTTTTTTTGTTTTTTTTTTTATAGATGTATTTTCCGTGTAATGAAATCCACCTAAAATCGAGAGCAAAAACAAATTTAGAAGAAGTTTATGAAGACAATCTATGACGAAGATTTTCTAGAAAATAATTTTGAAAGTGATGATAGCGTTGATAGCGACGGTAGTGGTGCAATTATGAAAAGAAGATGCCCACGGGGAAAGTTTTTACAATTTAGTGACTCTGAAAATGATAGTGATTCTGAAGATTCTTCATGGACTGATATGATAGAGGTCACGATTTTATTTATTGGAAATGATATTCTTGAACTTATGACTATAGGATCAAATCAGTATCGGGGATAAATTTACGGAAACCAGGAACCAAAAAGCATTAAAATAGACTGATTGATCCGCAAAGATAATGTAGACAATTACTAGTCAACTGATCCTATACGTACTACAGAAACCCCATTTTTTTGGAAAAACTATCTTAAAGGACAAATTCAAACAAATCTGACAAGTTTGGGATTTCTGTAAGAATGAAGAAATAAGAGCACAATAAAATAGGATTGCAAAAATTAAACCAATTGTGAATTTATTGATTTTTAAGTTTAAAACGGTTTATATGGCCGAACAGGAGTTGTCCTTGGATGAGAGCATCATTCTTTGGCGAGGCAAACTCATATTCAGAACCTATAATATAAATATGGGATTCTGGTACGGATGGTTTACGAAGCTAGAACAGGATATATCTATAACTTTGAGAAGGTGAATTGAAAAAAATTGAAGAAACAATTCTATCCGTGCTCCAATAGTAAGCAAATTTCTGGTATGTAGTTCAGGTTAATTTTTACAATAGTGTTAATTTAAGTATTTTACATTTTAAAAACAAATTTAGAGTATATGGTACCATAAGACAAAATAGAAAAAATAAAGGATTACTGAAGAGCTTGGAAACGTAAACGGTATTATCAATGTTCTCTCAATATTCCTCTAGAAAACATAGTGAAATGCACGTTTCCCGCAACTTACAAATCAGGCAGGCTTTTACGGAGACAGAAAAATTATATCCCAGCTACAGGATCAAGTATAACATATGTATTAAAATTCAGGTTTAAGTCCCGATCACTTGAACATTTAAAAACGGATTAAAACATGTTGGGTACCAAGATTGTAGTGCCCTCTTTCGAACAAGTGCCTGGTTGTGTTCCTGCCGTGTCCTTGAAAGGACTTATGAGTATTTAATCGTTACCTCCTACATCTAATGCAGCTTGTGAGCGTTTGAAAGGAGTTTATCTGCAAGTTCAATTATGGTTGGGGTACAATATTTCACCTGAGATGTGGGGATGGATGAATATCAATCGTAGGTTAAAAACATTACCATAAAAAGAACATGTCTTATATAAATATATAAGATTTCTAAAACATTACTCACTTTCTACAATTTCTTTATACCATTTTATTTAATTCCAATACTTTCACTTGCTCATTTTAAGTTTATTTATATATTTTTGTTTTTGTAACATAAAAAAATTGTATTTTATTATACCATTTTTCATATTTAACTACAAGTTATAACTTTTTTCAAATAAAGCAACTGACTAATCAATTTCTTACACCGGGTGAGTTTTTTAACTTATTCCATGGATATTACGATGTCTCAAGTTAAAAACTCACCCGGTACCCACTATATTCCCTAAATTTTGCATACACTTAAAACCGACAATTTTTAAAGAGTAAACATTTTTTTAAGTCTCGAAGGGTTCCAAGGTTTTCCATTTTTACGCCATACGACAATTCATTATACGAAAATTCAAATATTACCAAAGAAAAATAGTTAACTATATTGCAAAGCCTATTTACAATTTAATGAGACGGGCAACTGGATGGGCAGAATTACGTTCCCTTCCATACAAACAACCAGAAAGTCTGACAAGTTCCATCTCGCAGAAATATTAGAAGTTCAGTCTAAGCAAAGCGTTAGCATACCATACCCAGGAAAAGCGTTTTCTCAGCAATATTGTGTACATGTAGCCTCTTTTATAGCATGCATAGTTACTTGTGCATCTAGGCACGCGTGGAAGTAAATTTTTATTGAAGCCATAAACGAAAGAATTCCTTTTTTAAGCTTGGGTGGGAGTTTTCACACTCCAAGCTACAAATATAATAAATATATGGCACCACTGACCTTACAAGCTTACTTTATATATAACACATTTTGAATACCCAAAAGTTTTATGAAATTATGCAGTTTCACACCATTTAAGCCTTTTGTCGGCTGGCATCTCTCTAAATACTCAAGTTTCACAGTTTTATTATCAACACAATCTCGACAAAAATGGCAACGAACATCTATGCATTTTGTTCGTTTATAAACCACATTATTTACAGACAACTTGAGAGCACCCTGGTTATACCAAAAATGGTAATAGTACAAAGTTTATTAGATACTTCACGCAGCAAATTACGTAAGTCACACTTCTGTAATATCCATGTATTCTACATCGATGCTAAATCAACGTGTTTTGTTTTCTTTAAATGCCTTAATGCTCTCTTTGCGTAAGACCAAGTTTTATTGTTAAATTGACTTAAGAATCCAACGAAAAACGCAATATCTGTTCTTGTTAAAACTGCTAAATACATAATACTACCAACAAGTTGTTATGTGAATTGGCCTTCACAATTTTCTTCCTTATTAATATTTTCATTTTTGTTTCAACAACATTACTAAATACAAAGAAATCATCGATGTAAATAGTCTTTCGATTATTCTTAATTTTTGTATACAAACAAGGCTCTATCGCGATTGTTTCAGTTCGTAAATTGCCTTTTTTAATCTTAAAATTTTTGCATTACTTTCTAAACCTGGAAAACAATCTACTTTTGCATATAAATCGTCTCGTCAAGATCGCCGGTTAAGAAGACTGTCGTAACATTAAGATGTGTTAAATCTAAGCCTATCTGTATTGACAAAGCAAATAATAGCCTTAATGTCGTATGCCTTACAACAGGCGAGAAGGTTTCCAAATAGTGAACACATTGTTTCTGCATTCAACCTTTGGCCACAAGCCCTGAACGAAAACGCACTTTATTATCACTATCATATTTTTCCTTTTAAGCCCATTTAGATTTGACTATTGCGCCGTTTTCAGGAATATCTACCAGCTACCACGCACTATTGTCTTCGAAGCACTCAAATTCATCATTCACCGCCTTTAACCATTGTTCTTTCTCTAGTCGTTTCTATGCCACTTCTGAAGATAGGCCGTTAGCATCATCAAGTACATCTTCATTTGTACACATATTCGAGAATCCATCCCGCTCTGGTTTCTCGCTGATTCTGCTCACTCTTTTCTGTACACATGAATCATTTGATGCTGATAAATCTCCGTCTTCGTATTTACTTGGGATGTATGCATTATCAGAGTTGTCCTTGTAACACTCTGCTAAAGGATCCTCTTCTACAGAAGTTTCCTCTACTGAACCTAACTCCTTTATGATTGGTTACATTTTCATTCACTGGTATAGTAGCTTCAGCTTTATTCTCTTCGTCCATTACTACCCCATCTCTGCTGGTTGTTATAATCTCAGTTCTGGGGTTAAAATCTCTATAACATATTCTCTGGATATCCTTCTAGATTATGCTTCTCTGATCTCTTATTTCCTTCAATGTTAGGGACATTTTCTTGGAAAATGTGAAGTTCTCCGGTGATTTGGTGTAAACCGAATCCAAAATACGTTTATCCCTAAAAGTATAAATTCTACATAATTTTTTATGGAACTTCTGCCTTCTATATCACCAATGATATAGAGAAATACCTAAGAATTATCAAATTCACTCTCAGTCTCTTGTTTTACTCAAAAGTAAAACCGCTGCAAATGCAGAACAAAATGTTTTACACGGTCAGAGGCGACTTAGGCTATCGACTCATGGACATGATAAGACCAACAATAAAATAAAACATATTACACTTTTTAAATTAGTTTTAATTTTGTGAAGCTTCTTTCTCCTGAAGGAACAGTCACAGGAAAAGTGATTTGAAGCGTCACTGTCATATTTGGAAACTCTTCATTGAGGGTGTTAATTGTTATGTATTTTTATACGTCCAGTGGTCCATTAGCATCCATTCTGGTAGTAAAGGCAGTAGCACTAAAAGTTCTTGACTCAGTTGGTTTCCATCAATCTCACAATGACCTTCGTGTGTTAGTGCAGACTACAGGTCTAAACACTTCTGTAAGAGTTTTTTCTACATGCTGGAGATTGGAATAAAATAATCAACAATCAATATTATAGGAATTTAAAATCAACAAATAACATTGATCTCAATTCAGCACTCCCCAGTTCCGGTGTCCCGGGCTGCTAAGTAAGAATACATAAACGCATTTCTACTTCATTTATTTATTATAAAATTTCCTTTATATAAACATTTTTTTCGATTTAAATATTCCACCATTCGAACTAAAGTTCAAAAAAATTTATCTTCTTACTGAAGCTCGAACTTCCCCTTTAAAGACGATTAATTTTCACGAGTTCATATACACGCTTACGACCATTCTATAGATTACTTCAGTGTTTAGCATTTGCAATTTTGCAATTTTCTAAAAGACGAGCAGGCAAAATCAATTTTTGAACTCCCAACTGGACGTAAGCCTTAAAGTTAAAATGCAATTACGATTTCATTTATTCACGTAATACCAATATTATTTTAGTCTGCAAAATAAACAACATTTGAGTTTGTAAATACAGCGAAATCTGAAGAAAGAAAACCGCAAATGCTTCAAAAACGTCAAAGAAAACAACATATTTTATAATTATTTTTGCAATTTATGAATAAGCCATTTTTGTGTTGAATTCGAATGTTGACTTCTAAAGCAGCCTGTATTTGCTTGTTTGTGTCAATTGAGCCAAAAAATCTCTTCAAGAGATTTAGCACCCTCTGGAATATAAATATTGTTTTAAGCTTTAAAAAAAAAAAATATAACATTTTCCAAAAATAAATATGCGAGATTCGCCCCGCATCGTCAAATTGACTGAGATTCTCCAAGGTGTGCAAAAGTGTGAACTAGATACGCTAATCGCTAAATCAACAGCAATCTTCAAACATAATCTATTATTAAAATGTCACACAAGAATCTCTGCTACTAATGCTAATTTAGCATTTTTATTAAAATAATTTATTTATAGCATTTTTGTTTATATTTGCCCAAAGCTTGTTATGAATGAAGAATGTGAAAGCAGAGAAAAGTCTGGTGTATCCGGGCAATATATATTTATATAAAACAAAACTGTCTATGACGTAATTATTTGGTGGCAAAAATCCGAAATTATGTTTTGTGGGCAGAAGAAATACACCCAAAAGCATTTTGCTTCCTTAATTCATTCAGAAAACGACATGCATACATGTGCAAACAAAAGATACTTAGAAATCGGAGGTAATGCGGGAAAACAAATATAAAATTTACAGGGTGACAGTTTTAGCTGAAGGTAATTATTGGAAAAGCAATCTAGTTGACGAATAACATAATAATCGCCATAAAACAACGCTAATAATTCTGATAAGCTAGAAAAGAATAGTTTCAAATAATAAAATCAATATTGAACTAGTGGATGACCGGCGACTTTGTGCGTAAAATATAAATAAATAAAGGCAAATTTGTAGTTTATATGTTAAGTTAAGTAAGGATAATCATTAATAGTTATAGCAAAATAGTGGTGTGGACCAACTCAATAGTTGTTTCAATTAACAGCAAATGTTTAAGCACAAAATAACTTCAAAGTAATTGAAGTGAATTAGTAAATTTACTTTACTTGTAAGTACATATTTAAGTTAAAATAAACACTCTTTCAACAAGTGACTTAATTAGTAAGTCCGAGAAGTGAAATAAAAATACAATTTCCAAAAAAACAAAAAAAGCATAACTAAAAATGGTACGATTACTTAAAAAAAGACCGACTCTGTAAATGAAAAAAAAAAAATAACTAATAGAAACGCGCACAAAATCCGTGCGCTCGCTAGCGAATGTTATGGCTAGTCATGCAAAATCGCTTCAACAGTTTTCTTATCTTTTCCACTAGCACTTTTCTTTCTAATGATCTAGATTTTTTTTTATTCTGAATAAAAGAAACTTGCGTTGTAGATGATGCAATGAATACAACGCATAAAACAAACAAGTTCGAGATTTGGTGTCGATCATTAGTGTGATCATGTAAATTATAGATATTTTTTAAATTGTATGAGCAAATATGCAGGGTATAGATAAGGCGTCCTTGGTCGATTACTAGTTCGAGTTAAAAATTATTTTCTACAATTTAAACATAATTACAAATGTATAATCGATATGTATATCTGCAAGCATCATTTGAAGCTCCTGAAATTCACATCCCATATGATAGGCTTGTAAATATTTTGTTTTTTGCATCATGTGTATCCAGTGACACCCCCGAGATTAAAATGAAAGATCACAAAAAAGTGGGAATGAGGGCTCAAAAAAACACAAATTAACAAAATAATAATAATAATAATAATAATAATAATAATAATAATAATAATAAAGATATACTCTTGAAGAAAATTTTATAACTTCTTCTCTTTCAGGAATTATAGCACTTAAAAATTCTGAAAAGATTTTGTTCAGCACACAAATCGCCATTAATAGTTTAAAAACCCTCTGAAGTTAGCAGCTTGTAAGAACTTTTAGAAAAGTAAGGATTTTTTAGGATTTATTTTCGCTTACAATAAACGCGACAAGTGTTAAACATAATCACTTTATTTTCCTTAAGTTACAATTGTTTGAGTTAAAGACTAAATCATGTAAATTTCTAGCAGTACTTTCTATACTCCAAGAAGTGGCGATGTACTTTTGTGCTATTGATTTACTCTTTGTCCAATAAATATCAAAAACAATGATAATTGTTTATAGCGGAAGATCTCCTGTTGTGCCTCACCAATTGAATGGAGTAATTCTTTAAATTGTAGTGCAACTAACCCTCTTACAGCACGGTTTCGCTTTTACACAATAAGACAATTGCGGGAACCCTCGTATAACACGACAACTTACAACACGGTTTCGTTCTAGCACGCTAGTGAAATTGCATCGTGTAACACTGTACATCTATTTTTTAACATATTTATGTATAAAAAATGTGTAAAAGATTTATTTCCATATCAGGAAACTTACAGATTTTTTAAAGGAAACGCAAATGATGAAAAAGATTTGGAGTCTGAAGGTGAAATCTTACCAACGAAAAACCGTTTATGCTTGTTTGTATCGCGCAGTGATAGGGAGGGAAATGTTAGAATGAAAAGTTTTGTGATAATACACATGTTAATATCTTTATTAAAAACGATTTTCCTTGAATGGATTTGAAAAAAATATTTGCTTTTAACAAGTTTTCGGAACTTAACCCTCCTTTTCGTACCTACTCTGGGTCTCATATAACACAGTTTTATACAACACGGAATTTTCAAGGAACCTATCTACTGTGTTATAGGACCATAACATAAAATTGCACACCCCGCGAGTGGGTGTTATCAACTAGCGCACTAGTCTCGAGTTCTGACGATAGAAGTAATTATAACTCAGGTAATTTTACAAGTAATCAACTTTTAATATAGCTTTTTGGAAAGAGGAGATCTTCTTCTAAAAAATGATACAATTTCTTAACTTTTTAAAACACTGATTATGTTCTAATTCCCCTTTTTATATTGTCTTTTTTGGCTTTATTTCTTCATTATATTTCCTTCATTGCTTATCAAAATAAAAGAAAAATATATAATTTTATTTGATGACCTCTGATCATATTTATCTAATATAGGGCGATTGTGACTAAATTTAATTGATCGACGATTACTTATAAAAACAAGCGAGACATCACCAGCAGAAGTGCAGATATAATTTCTTTCTAAGCGCATTATTTGTCCAATTAGCGTGTTCAACTTCTTTACAAAGACAAATTTTTGCAATTCCAAACAATTTTACATTCATTATTAAATTACAAAAAAAAGTATAAAAGGACAATTAAATCAGAAATGCACGAAAATTTAGCAATTCCCAGAACTTACAACAACTTTCACGCACACATATACGCATTCAGGTAATCCAGTGCATTCGAATCGCACTGAATTGTCCTTAAAGGAATTTTCTTAAGGATGGGTTTTAAAACACGTAGCCTTTTAATAAATTCTGACTTTATAACACTTTTGGCTTAAAGATCTTCAAATGTCTGAGTTGCGAGTTTTGCCCTTAATAGCCAGAGTCTGTACATATACCTCATATACCGGGAAGCCCAATTAAAAGGAAACAAGAAATCTTTAGGATATACATCGTCATTGTTTAAAAACCGCTTGAACACGTTTTCGGGAACGAAACGTTTGAACATATTTTTTACCCCTTTGTCCTTTTATAAAATTGTTATGCCATAGTTATACACAATAGGTAAATTTCATTTTCCAGAAACATTTTGGTTAACAAGATATTCATCAAAAATGTCATACACATTAACTTATTATATATTTAACTTTTCGAGGCCTTATTGGGGAATTTATAAGGTTTTAATATTCTTTGAATGTTAACTCAACTTATCCCTGACACTCCTACTCCATCCAAAAATGCTAATACATGTATTTTATATTTCTTCGATTATTTTATATATGTGTACACTGAACGCGATCGTTTCTAAAACTCAATTACAACACCGATCCAGATACTGAAGTCTCAAAAGACAATAAATATGAAGAAATTTACGAACACGTCCGCCAAGGTAAACTACTGTTGATAGTTAAATTCGTAAGGTCAACTAAAATCTACTTTCTTTATTGAATCCGAAAAAAGCCAGTATGTAGTCCCATATCATTCGAATCTAAGTAAGAGCTACGTTTCCGTGAAAACCTCGCACATCGAAATCGGATAACGCTTTTATTTGTCCAGTTAAATAGGTTTTCTGAAATAATTTCCAACAATTTTATTTTTAACACAAATATTGAATGTTAACCCATATAAGCATGTTACGTATGAATAAGGAAATATTATTTAAACTATATATAATCTGTCGTCCTTACTCCTAAAAACTTTCAGAAGGCTGATGAATCCATAGTCTTTTCAAATCGCAACATGAGTACAGAATACTCCATAAGGAGTATACTTTGGCAGCCTTTCTGGACATAGAGGCTGCCAACAACGTCAAATCGGGGGCCATTGCGGCGGCCTTGAAGAAGCTAGATCTAGAGAGGCCGTTCATTAAGTTTATAGGCCTAATGATCAGAAACAGGGTCATAAGCTCGACCTTAGGTGATTCGCATATCCGCAGGTATGTGGTAAATGGCATGCCCCAGGAAAGAGTCCTATCGCTGCTTCTATAGAACTTATTGGTGAACGGTCTCCTCCTGGATCTGGACAAATCTGACTGCCAAGCTATAGCCTACATTGCCATTTCGGTCTCAGGAAAATACCTGAGCACCTCAACTGAGATCCTGCAAACGGGTTTTACAAAGTTACACAACTGAAGCACCAAAGTCGATCTGGGAATCAATCTACAGAAAATGGAATTGGTGCTATTCTGCAGGAAATACAAAATTCCCAAATTTAACCCTTTCGCTACTGCGGGCGATTATAGTTGCAGTGGCATAAAAATCCACTGGCGTACTACGGGCGACTATGTATAGTTGGTCTGCCAAAGATGCTGCGTATTGTACTGTAGTATCGAGGTGCAAGACACTCCGTGGCGGAGAAATCGCCCGTAGCGAAAGCGTTAAACTTCCTAAACTGAAAATAAAGTCAGATAACTTGGCCTTATACTAGATAAGAAGCTTCACTGAGGGCCCAACATTCAGAGAGGTTACAGCGGTCTTCTATTATTGCAAAAAAGCCATTGGAAAAAGCTGGGGAATGAAAACATAAGCAATTCACTGGTTCTGTACGGCCGTCACCAGGCCTATACCTATATGGAGTTATGATATGGTGACCTACCATAGAAAGGGCAGCTTACTGGAGCGTTCTGGAAAAAGATCAAAGATCGGCATAACTGCTGATAACGGATGCCCTGCAAACCACGCCCTCCAAAGCTCTTAATACCATTTTATACCTAATATCGATAGACCTTTTCGGTAAATAGTTTGCAAGTCCCACAGCCGTAAGACTCAATTCAATTCAGCCATGGATACGTACTAATTTTTGGCATTCCAGTTTCTGACATATACCATCAGCCAGGTATTCCGCTGAGTTCATGCAACTTCGCTATAAAGAAAACATCCACCATCAATGTGCCAACAAAAGATGGCAACCTGAACGAACATGCCACATCACTAGGCAAGTTTGGCCAATGCTCAATCCAGTACGACCCGAGATAGGACACTGCCTCATGGGCAAGCATGCCCAACTTAAAGGCAAGAGCCCTATCCAAAAACTTCTGAAACAACACTCGAGATGAGAAGAAGAACCTGTCAGTGCTCAGCCCTTGCCAAGTTCAGACCATACCCTCCGTAGGCCCTACTTTAATGACCTCGCTGATTTTGAGTCTATCGACATCAAAGACCTCTCCTGATTCATCAAAAAATCTAAATGGTTCTAAGTGGAGAAAGCGGACGGGAAAAGAAAGAATCCCGAGTGGAATCACAACGGGTTATCTGCTGACGACCCATGTGTGCCTTGAGCAGTCACTTCAACCTAACCTAACCTGTCTTGTAATCCGAGAAATAGATGGCACAATGCAAGCGCCAAGTCACAATCTGCATAAAAACATTGACCTCAGCTTCATAGTGATTGGCTTATCGGACTACAAGGAGCTCCGAATTAGACGGGACCGGATTAGAGCGGGCCAATTGTATTTTATACTTTTTAGATCCCAACGTTGAAGGAAATTTTATTTATACGCTGAGAGGTTTTGGTTTTTTAATTTTTAATGTTCATGAAATGCAAGTATAAATGTTCATCGCTGAGAAGTTAAGAATCCGCCAATGCAATGTTATTGTTGAACGAAAACAACCAAGCAACAGATAAAATTATAGTAATGCGTTTAAACTCCTGCAAAAAACATAATTAAGTCTCGAAAAAAGAAAAGTCCCACCGTTATTTGCTGTGTTCGAGTTAATCAGGAACACACCTACAAATAGATAACATAAATATTTGCAATACCGGAGCACGCTTAACAGACAAAATCCCATAAATAAATTTGAAAATACTACGTATATCCCCAATTTATATCCAAAAACGTAGTAATTCCAGAGGAAATTGCAAAAAATCTTAAAGACATAAGCGACGAAACTGCAAAAATTAGGATATTTTTATTAAATTTGAAAAAAAAGTGCTAGAGTGCTCTATATTTAGGTATTTGTATAGTACAATCTGTGGAGTATGTTCTTTCGACATGAAGACAAACAAATTTTCATCCAGATTGGTCCAACAATTGCTGGAAGATCGTAAAACTTTAAATACACTCTCAATCATGTCCCTTTAAACTAATTAATTGTCAAAATCTGTACATCCAGTAAATTGTTATCCATAAACATATGTGGAGAATATATAGGCGAATCAACATTAAAAGTAATACAAGGAATTGCTTCAAAATAATCAGAAAAGCAAAGGTTGACCTTTTTTATACTCGAATGGCGACTCTTGGTCTCCAATTATGGTATCTATGTCTACCAGACGCAAATATTTTTATAGTGATTACACAGATCTGCAGATCGAAACTTTTTTCTCTCCCTCGGATTTTATAGGTTTTTTTACGATATTTGGGGAGCTGATTACGAATAAGAACTCTTTATTTCCACCACGTCAGGATTTTTTATTTTTCATTTTAGAAAAGGAAATGTAACAATTAAGGGAAAATTTACTGATTAAGTTACTGAAACTTGTATAACGAAAAAATTACACAATCTATATTCACGAAAAGTATTTATTATAAAGCCATGTATAATTACATGTCTAAAAATATGTTACAAAATATTGTGAAATTCTTTCTGTTTTGACAACAACAACCATTGTGTGATTTTCGCTTGTAACTCTTATTTGGCTTATTACGTTTTAGTATCCAGCAGTAGTCTACCATCATGACTGTATTCCACTTTTCCAGGTATCTTTATTCCACTTCCTTCAGGCTGTGATAGAATCTTTCACCCTGTTCTCCATTCACGGTTCCTGAGTTTTCAGAAGCTTTAGACCACTTGCAAAGTTCTATAACACATATATAACACACTCTATTCGGTGTCCACCGCTTGAGCAGGTGTTTTACACTCATACCGAAATATATCTGGTACACATTTTTCACAAAATCTGTTGGTTTAGTAATACAAATTTATCACAAATGTAACGGGAACTGTCTGGCGAATTTACACAATTATGTGGTGTTTTTAATAAATTTTTATCGTACACTCCAATTTCAAAAATGATATTGAGGATAATTTTGAGTGACTTTACGGTATGAGCTAATGACTCTATAAGTCATATATAATTTTGGAGTAGACAAATTAACGAATCGATTTTGCTATTAAAATACGGGAGAGATGATTTTAGGACTTAGCAACAACTTTCAAACAGCAGATATTGTCTTTATACCTGCTTAATATAGAATATACAGAGAAAAAACAAAAATCGAAATAACAGAAAAATCTGGTGTGAAATTTTTCAACATTTTTCCCGTAATTAGCGCCCAAAAATTTTCTGAAATCATCATTTGAAACGGGAAAAAATCATTGCAGATCTGTGTTATAAAACTGTAAAATGATTTGCTTGATAACCTTATCAATATTCTGTTTATTCTACAGGATACAAATTAAAACAAACATGAAAAAAAGATTTAAGTATTATTTATAATATTTGCTTTCAATTAAATTAAAGTATAGCGTTTATATAGGCGTTA
The DNA here is from genome assembly GCA_001932985.1 of Proctacanthus coquilletti. Lineage (NCBI taxonomy): Eukaryota > Metazoa > Arthropoda > Insecta > Diptera > Asilidae > Proctacanthus > Proctacanthus coquilletti. The sequence continues at coordinate 289,210 of MNCL01000019.1, forward strand.
TAGTTTACGTGTGTTACGCCGCAGCGTAACGCAGTGGATCTTGCATTGCTTCTGAGAACAAATACTTTCACGTGTTTTTGTGCATTTTTCTGCCTTTGTCGAAATAAAGTCGAAATTTGGTACCTTTCGTGATTCCTTGAGTTAAAATATATAACCAGTAGAGCCTCGATTATTGGAGCTATTATACCGACCTTAACTCGGATAATTAAAATACTCAAGATTTCATTAGAATTGAAGGAAATTTGTTTCTGCGACCAAATCAACGTTTATTCATTAAAATATTTATGTAGATCGTACAAAATAAGCTAATTGCATTTTGTTCTATTTTAATGCTTAAAATATTGTACAGATATATTTATAGGTGTAATTTAAGCTCAGATAAGCTAAACAGAAACGCGCGAAGGCTCGATTAAACCTCACGATGGTAAATCATAAAGTCGGTTCAAAAGGGCTGGGGTGATCGAGTAATGTAAGTTGATAAACATGAACAAATTATATACAAAACTTTTAAAAAAGTTCTAAATACCTATTTCCATAAAGCAAACAGGGAATCAATTGTGGTTCAAAGCAAGCAGAGAAGTAGGCGACCTTAATACCAATCGATTTAACCCCTATGTGTTTTATAAAATATTATCTAGTATAGGACGTTTTTTAACTTAGCTAGTAATTCGTCCTCTAATTATATTACTTTGTGGAACTTCTTTTTCGCAAGTGTATGGTGAGTGTATGTAAAATTCGCAAATTTTTGTTGTGTCTATAGATCTGTAAGTTACAAGTGAAATTCACAGATGTTACTAATATAAATTGTTAGGTATATTTAAACTTAAATATTAAACTTAGGTTACAGCAATACCAGAAGATACTTAATGTTTTAAGCAATTAACGCACACTATAATTTTTGTATGTGAAAATAACCATCCGATTTACTGTTGAACAAAGAGAGGAGGCAATAGTCTACTAACAAAGCCAACATAATTAAAATAACGGCTAGCTAAGAATTTTATAAAATATTTCCAATTATTTTTTCGTCAATTGTGCTCTCGGTCGTCAAACAGATGTTTTGCATCTAACGAAAATTGCATTCTGTGTAGTCACTGCCGTTTGGAGTAATACAAAAAAAGCTCTAAAATAGAAATATGCATGTTTTACCTTTTCAGAATGAACGAAATATGCAAAGTTTAACGAATTATGTGAAGAAATTTAAACAAAAAGTCATAAGGAGAGGTGCCCGTTCCTTGCAAGATTATCAATTTTGAACAAAAATTTAACCAAAAAGACAAGGGGGATTTATCTACATATTTAAAGAAATTTAAAATATAAATTTACTTAAAAATATATTTGAAATTTCCTGAGACCACTTAAAACGGGTTCATTTGTGCACCTTTCGTAAATGTATACAATCAATCTTTAAAAATCGATGGTTATTCGTCTTATTGAACTTCATGTCAAATTTATGACTTGAGCAGATAACACATATTTTAATTTGTAGGCAAAAAGGCTCTCACACTTTTCTTTGTCGTACAAATAATATGACTTACTCGATTTTAAAAGTTCAATCCTTCTTTTATTTTGGGTAATAACACCATTGCAGTATTACTCGCTGGCTACTAATAAATATATCTTTATTTCCATCAACACCTGGTACTAACAAATTAAACTACTGTACATATTCTGCACTGCACTACAGAAAGTTGGGAAATCTCACCACATAAATATCTGCAAACTTCTAGCACGCTATAATGTATTGGACTTTGGAAAAAACCAAGAATTTAATCTGACAATTGATATCTACAATTCTCCTAGAAGACGTTTGACTTGTCACTCATGACGTTTACAGTTCAAATGACAATCTCAAAAGAAGAGGCAAAGAACGTGATCAATCCCAACTTTAGAGAAGCAGTCAGAAAGAGAACAGTTTTGAAAAACTCCAGAATGTGAGCAATTTTCCGCTTCAAATATTAATTTTTCCCTTATTATTACCAATCGATTACAATCTATACCTGCAATAAAATTGTAATTGAGATGTGACTACATAATTAATGAATATACCGAAACACAAATCAGTAGTGTCTTTATTTGTCAGTAATTGCTCAAACAACAATTAATACGACTTTTATTAACACAATTTTTACTATGATTAGGTGTATATTAGTGTAAATTATGTACTATGTTATTACTATATGTAAGAAAATCGTTTTCTGGCCCAAATAATACAACACCTTATGACTATGATCTGAATACAAATCTAAAATCTAGTTGACGAAAGCTGTCAGTTAATTTACAAAGGTCTGATGGGAGAGTGATTTCCCAAGATGATCGCTTGATTCACGGCTATTTTGATTGATGAAAAACAAAGCAGGTTTTAGTATGACTTTTATTCGTGTTTTAAGATATTTGACCTTCAACGTCTTTTGCTTTTAGGTCCGTGAATATGCGATACACGTCTGTTTTGATGTGTAGGAACAAAAAAGGACTGAATTTTAATTACGTACAACACATTTTATTCATTGGTTTCTTAGCTTACGTATAATTATTTTATTTTACAATAGCAGAATTTTGTTGTATTATGATATTTCCTAGAAATAATTAGCTTAATAATTTTTTAACTAGTGCCTTTAAATAAGAAGAACCCTTGTAAAACTTAATATAAATTAATCTAAAATCGTTATAGTTTCGTATAATCGTCTTGATTAAAATCGATAATTAAACTAAGTCATGAGATCTCGTAACGATTTTAAAATTAATAGAAACACCACGAATCGTTTTATGAAGCATAACTGACAACTTTGAAATAAAAATTCTTTCGAAATGTAAATGGTCAGCTGTAGAGATGTTAATTTGTACAACAAGTAACCCTCCTATAACAAACACGGAAATTCCGTGTTATTTGCAGCTGTGTTATATGAGATCCGGAGCAAGTACAAATTAAATGGTTTTTGTTTCAAATCCATTCAGCAAATCTGTGTTTTTAAAGATATTATCACAAAACTTTTCAATCCAATATTTCCTTCCTTACCACTGTTCGGTACAAGCAGACATAAACGGTTTTTCGTTGGAAAGATATCACCTTCACACTCGGAATCATTTTCATCACTTGCGTTTTTTTAAAAAATCTGTAGGTTTCCTGATATGGAAATAGTGCGTAATTGAGATCTTTTAATATCTAAATAAATACGTTAAATGTAGAGAGGGAAAGCAATATCACTGTTGGTAGTTACTGTGTCTTACTCTTATCAGGTAAATAGTGGGGCACACACTCATAAATTAGATTTTGGTTTAAAATAATGGGTAATTTTAGGTTTTGGGTGAAATAAGAAGTTCAGTTCAGTTTTTAGTTATCTTTGTACTGCCATAGAGTAAAGACAATGTCAACAGAATAATGTTTGATTTCGTTTGATAATAAATAGTCTTGGCACTCAATAACCTGATCTATAATTTTCTTACCTTCTCAATAAATTTAACATTAAATAATAGATGTACAGTGTTAAATGTGAATTTCCGTAATTTCATTGCCGTTAGAACGAAGCAGTGTTGTAGGTTGCCGTGTTATGCAAGGGTTTCCGCAATTTGCATATCGTGTAAGAGTGAAACTGTGTTGTAAGATACGATGTTGTAGAAGGATATGTGTATAAGATATCTTTTACTTTGTTGCACTATTCATCAGAAACCCAAATAGCTTTATTCTATATTTTTTTTCATATCGAAATATTTTTTTGCGAAACAAATATAAACAAGGTCAATGTTAGGTTCTAAAGAGTGTATATTTCATTAGGAATTTTGACTGTAATTATAGCTTTCAAATAGAAACGACCATCAAAAGGTATAATTGTAATTGTATATGGGCCTACGGAGTAGATTATTTACCTTGATGTACAATTGCGGTTAGTTGATGCGATCAAATAAAAATAATAATAAATAATATTTCTTTTATTATATATATTTTGAAAGAAATTAATGTATTAAGTATTTGTACAACTTAATTTAATTTAGATTTCGTATGTAGCCGAAATAGCAGTATTAATTTAACAAAGAAGAAAATTGTGTGTAAGCACAAAATAAATCCAATAAAATGCTACCTAAAAGCTATTCTATGAGATGAGAGTAGAATTTATCATAGTTGGTTATTAGTTCGGATTTAGTTCTGAATATATTTGTTTATTATTAAATAGATTTTATACAGGCCTTTGCTGCTTTCAATTTATTTTAAATTGAAGACAGATTCTCCATTCTACTTGACATGGCTTTACATGTAGATGCTTCTCGATTTAGTTTTGTACTCGAGCCGCATTACCGCTTTGAAATGCGTCAATTGTCGAATTAAGTGTGTTCTTAGAGGAGGTATCGCTTTGGCTTTGTTTTGAATTTGATGAATTGTTTTTACTGAAACTTCCAAGACATTTCGTCGATGCCAGGCTATTATACATCTGTTATAAATATTTGTGTTGTATTCAAATAGTAACATGAGCCGACGGGAAAAGTTCTTGACTTGTAATACGCTAGCCGTGGTGCCAATGGTGTTGCAAGGAAAAGGTGTTTTATTAGATCTGAGAAATGATACTCTAGTAGCTGGAAAGATAACAAATGCCGATGGTCTAATGAACGTTAATTTACAAGATGCAATATTCATGGATCAGAAGGGTCTCCAGTACTATTTTGATGAATTAATGATTCTTGGACGAAACATACGACAAGTGTATCTTCCCAATACTTTCGATGTATCTTTGGATATTAAAAATTATTTGACAAACTTGAAAATACGAAAGCCTTTGGGGAGGTCACAAGTAAAATCTTTAAAAACAAAGAGAGCTCTTAAGAAACACGAACAAGTTGTGGCTGAGATATGTGGTAAAGGTTGAAATCTATAATTTCGTTTTGTATTTCTGTGTATAAGCATGAAAACTAAAAATTTATACTCTTAATAAAATTGATTCAAATGCTGTTTCTAACAAATTTAACACCTTACATCCACCAACCCATCCCAGGCTCCATGAAGTTTGAAATTAACGTCGGGCAATAATTATGGCTGACTTAGTCAAAACGAAGTAAGAATAATATGAAGTAGCGACACTTCAATGGAGAGCACAAGATGACAAGGATGCATATAGTCGAAGGCTCTTTACTGTAGAACTTTAAAGCACACCAAAGCATTTGCTTCCTTAGGGGTTGGAGGTTCGAAAGGGAGAGAAAGGGAAATTTCTCAAATCCATTTAAAGGTAAGTCTGAACAGTACAAATACTAGCAGCAATCAGCTGACTTCAATTAAACATCTCAATTACGAACGTCTGAGATGCATATTATCAAAAATTTAACAACACATTCCCAACTGTGTAGTTTCTGCCAACACACTCTCCAATATGGTGTAGTTTTTTGCAAGTAGCCAATCAAGATTAAGGTAACCGCGAAGAATAACACGCATGTAGCGCCTGCCAGCCGTTAAATTCAAATATCAAAATATTAAAGAATTTTAATGCGATATCGTTTAGGCTAGCTTTAAAAATTAATAAAAGTATAAACTCACTCTCCTCATCCACTCCCCGAGCACAGTTTTGTCATATTTGGATTTTATTTCTTCGATTTACAGCAAATTAACAAATTTACAATAAATATTTTCTAATTACAAGAGTATTCTAAGAAAAGATTTTGCCTAAGCCAATTTTCCATCAATGCGATCTAGCAAAATATGTAAACAAATTGCTGTCAAAAATTGTAAGTAAAGCACCACATGGGAGATACACATGCTATCACCTTTAGATTAAGAATAAAATTCTTACGCACACCGATTTAATTTTTATATCGGTAAATTTTACTCCTTCATTTTATTCATACTTCGGCCAGAATTTTGGGATGCTTGAAAGCTCTATAATACAACGGTAAAGAGCCTTCGACTATTTGCATCCTTGTCTCTTCTGTGCTCTCCATTGAAGTCGAAGTATGAATAATATTAAGTAGCGACATTCCTTAAGGAGTGAGAACTTACCGTTATAAAAAGTAAATTGGTGTGCGTAAGAATTTTATTCATGGACAGTGTAAAAGCCAGAAGTAAAAATGGTCGATGCGCGAAAAGGAAAGGTATACTTAGCAAAAGCTCTTGCCCTAAAATTAGGGGACGTTAAAAGGTGATAGCATGTGTTTTTCCCCTGTGGTGCTTTGTTTACATTTTTTTATAGTAATTTGATTACATATTTTGCAAAATCACATTTATGGAATGTTGGCTTAGGCAAATATCTGCGTTCCTTAATCTTCATTGGCTGCTTGCGAAAAACTACACCATATTGGAGAATGTGTTGGTAAAAACTACAGCATAGTTGAGAATGTGTTGTTAAATCTTTGATAACGTGCAACTCGGACATTCGTAATTGAGATGTTTAATTGAAGTCAGCTGATTGCTAGCAATAATTGTACTCTTCACACTTACCCTTAAATGCATTTGGGAAATTTCTTTCCCTCTCGAACCACTAGCGCTTATGCAAGCAAGAGCTTTTGAATTCTTGAAAGCTCTGGCAATGCAATCGTAAAGAGCTTTCGACTATTTGCATCCTTGTCTCTTTTGAGCTCTTCATTGAAGTGGAGATAGTTATATTGATATTATTCATACTTCGATTGAAGTGTCACTAGTTGATATTATTCATACTTCGGCCAAACCTTCCTTCCGTTTACCGTGCTGACGGCTTCTACCGCATTAGATCCACCGATTTTTTAAACACATATAGTCTAAACAGAAGTATGAATAAATTATTCATATTTCGGTGTAAACGAAGTAAAAACTCTCCCTAAAATTGGGTAATGTTAAAATGTTATTTTTCTAAATGTAATCTTTCTTGTAGTGGTTTGTTTGTAAATTTCGAGATTTTTTTCTTCAAAAAAATTGTAAAATGGTATCCCAAAGTTGAATGTGTGGTCTTCGACAGGGAATTTCTTGTTTAATTATTTATAAAAAATTGTTGAAAAAAAATTTAAAGAAAACGTTATGACAGTTTGTAAAAGAAGCGATTACAAAAAGTTAAAAGAAAATTGATTAAAAAATATTGAAAATTGACTGAGTTAAAAAGCAGATGTTTCGGTAGATAAAGGCACAGGATTTTTTGGCGCGCGGTTACATTTGTTGCCATAACTTCTTACGGGAGTGAAAAAAATTCTTATTCTGTGAATTATTCTTAAAAGTATAAATAAAAATATATAAAAAGGAGTATATAATCCCTTAAATCGTTTTCTCTATTTTATATTTGTGCACACTTCGCTTACAAGTTTAATAGACCGCTCCATTTCTGTTCGTACTTTCATGAGTTGGGTATGGATTGTTTCCATTTAATGCGATTGTGTAGAATGTCAATATGGTCGAAGAGACGGTCGTAACCAAGCCACGGGTGAAAACTGCTAGGCCGAAACCTGTTTATTTATGGACTGTTGTTGATGTTCAAAAGTGGTATCGCCGGCATTGCGCCGATTTTCTAGTTTATTCCGAATTGCTCTCAAAGGTAAGGTTTCCAATTTACTCTGCGATGGTAGCAAGAAGAATATAAATTGATATAATCGACCCGATGAACCGGAGAAAAATTTAAGTCTAATTTCGTTTGGGATTTATTGCGCTACTTGTTTTTAAAATTCATACCATTTTGAACCAATAAACCTTGTATAAGTGTAGTTTTTAATTGCCGAGGTTTTAATATACTACTCGTAGACTACACGGGGTACAGATCTCAAAATTTCATTCGGCGGGGCATGTTGGAGATTTCCTACTTAAACTTTCCTGGCTTTTTTTTTCAATATGAAGCTAATCAAATCAAAAATTTTGATTTATTTACAAGTTTTAATTAATTTCGTGAGGTACTTGCACTTGGTCGAGAATGCGTCAAACGGAGGTAATGCCCGAGGGAGGGAAACTTTCAACGCGTATGCTGAAAAATTAAGATTTTAAGGCTCACAGTTTTTCAACTTTCCGCGTAAATTATATGTACTTGGCGAACACTGATTTTTGTGCCATTATTTTTCACAAAATTGTCTACTTTGTGTCTGATTGTAGTTTATATCATTATTTATATAAATACATCGTGCTTTCGAGTACAAATAACTTTTTTTTTTTATAAAACCCTATAATGTTTTGATATTTGAATTTAACGGTTGGCAGGTGATACATGTTATTCTCCGCTATTGCATTGCTTAGTCTTCATTGGCTGCTTGCACTGGACTACACCAGTCGAGAATGTGTTGGCAACAGTTGCACCATAGCTGAGAAAGTGTTGCTAGATTTTTGATAATATGCACCTCAAGAGATATTTGATTGAAGTCAAGTGTTTGCTGCCAGTATTTGTACCTTTCACACTTACCTTTAAATGCATTTAAGAAATTTCTTGCTCCCTCGAACCAGGAGCACTTATGGAAGCAAGAGCTTTTGGGTGCGTGAAAGCTCTTCCAATACAATCGTAAAGAGCTTTTGACTATGTGCATCCTTGTCTCTTTTGTGCTCTCCATTGAAGTGTCGCTACTTCATATTATCCATTCTTCGCTATTGCCTAAAGTATGTGCACATGCGTACAAGAGCCAAACACTGCGTCGCGGGAATTGTGAAGCGCACAGAAAGGTTTTTGTAATTTTGACATGTGCAAGGCTAATGAAAGAATTAAGGAAAAAGAGCCTCATTGTATTAAATCTTCAGTGAAAGTAGGGGTGCTGCAGTTCCGTAACGCCTATATGCGAGCTACTACAATGCTAAATTTTTTCAAAATTCTTCCAGTAGTTTTTTGGTTCGTGCATATAAAAAAAATTATATGTAGCATGCATTGATTTCTATTTAATCCAAATAACACATAAAACATTTACAAATTAGAGTATCTACAATTTATATGTTAAGGTTTTAAATTACCTTTCCAATGGTGAATGAATTTTGAAAATCTGTCCAGTACTTCTGGTCATTTACCCTCTGTAAACATCCAAAGAAATCCTCTTTCTTTATAATATTAGTGTAGAAAAGGATTGAATGTGGATTAGTCATGAAGCTAAAAAACCAATTATAAATGGTGACATATATTTTATTTTCCTCTGCTGCATTATACTGCAGATTCGCCTAAAAGTCATAAAATGAGTGGTATCTTTGCGGAGCCTTTAAAGTGCAAAGGGTTCACATGTCCAGTCGTAATGAGTATACTTTGTTAATGATTAAGTTGAACATAAGTACTTCAAAAGAAATAACTCATTTATACAATATATTTAGTTATAATTAAAAATTAACTTTTTCTGTGAATGTTGTATTTCATGGCATTTTAACTATATACCCTTACAAATGTAGTTGTGTTGCTTTACGTTATCACATTAAATTTATTACAGTAAGTAATTCCAAAGATCTTCTCTATAATTTCTCATGCATCTTTTTTAAATTACTTGTAATTTTGAGTTACCTTTGTCCACTTTACTCCAATTAAAAGTCAGGTTAAGTTCGCAAAAAGATCAGATATGAACCGAACTTAAGAATCACAGAATTTGAAGTTCAGACCTGATTAAGAATTTGAAATTATAATTACGTGTTGTGGCTACAGTTTTTAATTAAAGGAATTTCTCCAAATTCTCCCATACTATAAAAAATTATGATGTGATGGTAAAAACTTAAAAATATATGCTGAATTGGTAGTTTCACATGAGAAATAATATTTTATGAATGTGAAAGTTTATAGTTAAAAACATTAAGACAATTTATGGAATTACTGGAAATCTAACAATACTGACAACTTGCAGCTGACAAAATGTAGGTTTTTAGTAAATTACAATTATATTTTTGTAGAAAAGAAAATCAATTTGCTGCTTTCTTAACACGTTCGCTACCAGCGTCGCATATATGCGACGTATCAGTTCTTGCATTTGAGCCCGGCGCCACAAATGTGCGTTGTGTCTGTTTTATCAGTTTATGATGGGTTGTTACACTATTTTTTCGCAGAAACAGATTTAATAGGCTATAAGACAATAAAATAGGTGCAGAATGTTCTTGGCTTGGAGATAATTACATTTTTTAGTCCATGAGAAGCATTTGAGTTTAGCAGTTCAGTGTTATAATTATTAAAGTCATATCACAAGAAAAATTTCCATGGGCTGTGGTATAAGATTTTCTTCTCAAGCTCCGGTAGCGAACGTGTTAAAGACATATATTTAGTTGATAACTATTCAGTCATATTCATTCGAGGCCTTTAATATTTTTAGAAAGTAAAGCCAAAATTTAGCGCAGTATTTTTCCAAGTTTCTCTCTTGTTTGTTTGCGCATTTAAATTAGTTCCAGCATACAAAAAACTGCAACTATATCTCATAAGTTCGTAAAAAAATCCACTTGATATTTTACAATCACAAAATCCAAAAAGAAAAAAAAACAGAATGATCACTACAAACATGAGGCTTTTTTGAGAAATCCTATAAAAAATTACCAAAAAATTAAGTTCCTGATTCGTGTTGGAGCTGAGGATTAATTCCAAAGAAAAATTCCAATGTACGGAAGACGTTAATTCAGAATTCATTAAGAAAAAAGGCGTTACGTGGATATCTGGAGGAATTTCACGCTTACATTAGCAGAATACAACTTTAAAAGTTTTTCTTAAAACATTGTTTATAAAGCAGCAAAAAAACATCAGATACACCATTCAGCTCCTCTATTTCGGAGCACTTCAGGCGGCTACCAATAATATAGTTAAATATTATTTCTCATATAATCTCGCATTGTATTTTTTTTTTGTTTGTATTGATAAGCAGTTAAAAGGACCTTGTTCATTTCCATAGTTAATTTTCAAAAATTAATATTTCCGTTAAATTAATTTTCAAAAGTAGCCCTTCTTTTGTGGCATACTAACTTTTCAGGTTTGTCTTTAAGTATTTGTGTTTTTTTGCAGTTTTTTATACTTATAAATTAGCTCACAGTTTAGAAAAGTCAATGAGCAATAACAAGTTGATTTGCTGTCTTTGTGCAACAATGAGTTTTTAATCAAATAAAGTAGGTTATTATATTACTATTAGGATTAAAATTATTGCAATGGCATTTCTCAAAGGAAGGTATAAAAAATATTTCGAAATTAAGGATTCCGGCGGTAATGATTGTCTCTATTGGTACATTGATAACTTTGTTGGAATTCAATCACTTGACCATGCAACGCTGTTTAGTCGTGTATGATTATTTTAGTGTCTATTAATTTATTTAATATTTTGCAGCATGAAATCACTGGCAAGGCATTACTTCGCATAACAGACAATTCACTGCAGAGAATGGGGATTACAAATAATCGAGATAGAGAAGCTATTTGGCGAGAAATTGTTAAACAGCGACTCAAAACTGATATAATGGAGATTCGGGATCTGGAGAGGATGCACATCTACTAGGCCTCTTGGTAATAATTTCATAACAAAACTTGGTCGCCAAAATCTTTTGATACAAAAAATATTAGCTCGTGTTTATTAAAAACGTTAAATAAAGAAAATTTGCAAACGTTTATTACATGTTTTAAAAATACGGAATTAAATGAAAGAAATAACTCAAGCTGTACATTTCTGGCGATAAAAATTTTAAAATCTAGTCTTCCTTTTCTATTTTGGGTTTCAGAAGAGGGGGTGCACCATTCGGGATTTGGAACAGGGAGACTGCATTAATAATCCTCTCAAATGCTGACTTTTCAAAGTCAAGCCGTTGTCTTTCAAGTTCTAAGCGATGTTTGTTAACCTCAAGATTGTCAGCTTGCAATTGCACCAGTTGTTTTAGAAGCGTTTTCAGTCCTTAAAAATATTGGTTAATTAGATGAAAATTATATTGTAGATAACGTTACCTGTGACTGCTTCCTTCTTTTTTATTCCAGGCGCATCTTTCTGGGTCTTTTCACAAGTGGGGCTAGACATCGGTCGGATTTGTGGTTGTATGCTGGCGGCGTTCAGTGTTTTAGGTTGAACTTCTGTAGAACATACAGCACTTGAGGCTCCTGGTGACTTTTGCAACGTATTTACCAAAAGAACTTTCATTGGCATTTGTCCTGGGCCTGAATTAACTATTCCTTGTGTAGGCTGGCCTGCAGATTTTGTGTACAAAATACGATGTTGCGTCTGAGGCCTTATTTGGATTTGTGGTTGTTGGGGTTTGAGTAGAAAATTTGTAGGAACTAACGAAATTTTCCCGGCCTGTGATTGCTGGTTCGCAATAACTATAGGCTGTGATATTTTCAACTGTGTTGTAGAACTGGTGGTAGTAGGAGTATCACTAGTGCTGCTGAGCACTGAACTTGATATTGTTGTTATGATTTTATTATCTGAGGTGGTGCCATTTGAAGTATTGCTCGTAAGCTGCAGGTATGCTGATAATTTTGGGAAGATGTCGTTGTCGTCATTTTCTCTAAATAATATCAAATATCAAAATCTAACACACATTGATTCTAATTGAAAATAAATTATTTCAAGTTGTCATTTTTGGTAATTATGAAGAATATAAAAGTCTAAAGAGTGCAGTTTTTAATGAGCAGAGACCTAACAAGAAAGTATAAATAAATAGCGGCACTTCTTACGGAGCGAGTGCTTCAAATGCTCGATCCGTGATCGAGATATTATAATTATGTGGGCTATGTAATTTCCGACAAAGTCAGGATCATAGAAAATAGTGCCCATATGTTTATGGGTTTTGGTGTTATGCTCAGAAACTCAAATAGCGGTTATACCATTTTTTTTTTTTAATTTCCTTTAGCGTTTTCTGAGATCTGAGTTTAAGTCTATTAGAGTAAAGAAGTAGTTGTAGCGGATCAGTCCAGGGAAGCTAGTGTACCATAAAACGTGCTGCACGGCATCTAAATGGTCAATATGCAAACCAAGCATATTTTAAAGTCGGTTTGACTGAAGTACAGTGAAAGAATTTAGTAATATAAGTATCGTTAAGCGCAGATGAAGCCTATAGTGGAACACAAATCGTTAGTAATTCGACTACACTAAGTCAAACTAAAGAAGCGGTTGCAAATGAGATGTAACGTGGCGCAGCGGATAAAAATATTATAAGAGTATTATCAGGTAACGGCAGGTAAATTGAAATTTTCAAAAAGCACACTCATCATTTGGTTGCAATATATCTTTGCAGTCATTGAGTTATGATGTACGAGATACGAATATGTCAGAGGGCAATTATGGAGGATATATAAATGACCACAACGTACACATCTTTGTGGTTATGCCTTAAGTAGGCACATAAAACTTCAAGGTCAGCTTTGCTCGGAACTTCAACATGGGATATTGGTCCGGTAGCGCATAAGAGATTTCTGCTAACAGGAGTATCGAAAGAAGAAAGATGACGATTTGGCGAAATAAATATAAATGGAGTTGTACAGCTTGGTGTTAAAATTACTACCGTAGAGTGAAGTTTCAGTCGGGCAGACAAACCTAATCACCAGAAGTGACGAAAATGCGGGAGGTCGAAGTGTAGTCCATTTGTGTTGGTGTAGAAGAATGTGTTATTGTTGATACGTTTTTGAGTTAGAAGTGCAGATGTTAAGACAAAAAATAGCGTATATATTATATTATACCTATAGCGTAGATTAGGAACGAAAACTTTGACAATGTGCAACATCAATTTTCGACGATATATGTTTGAGCGCATTTAAGAAAGATATGACGATACGGCGAATATCCTAAATAATAGGTAATGACGCTGTCGTCACTGAGCATATCCATCCGCATCATCCAAATTGTCTTCTTCTGGGATTTCTTTCATAAAGCTGAAGATTTTAAATTAAGCGCCTCAATGTTAACAAAATTCTATATGGTGCGAAATTTGGCAAAAACATTTTTTCATAAATTCCTTGCAGGTTTCATAAAAAGCACGTCTATTTTTTTCCAGTCTTTATACAAAAAGTTGAACTGCTTGTTTCCTGTTTAAAGACTGGACCAAAGTAGATGTAACGCAACGTAATGTAAGATGAAATGTCACGTAAGAGGGCCGTAAGTCTCCTGCAAAACGTAAGTAATGGGCACATGACCTCACTCGTTTAACAGTGGTGTTAAGAAGAAGCACTTCTAACATTTCTCAACTTTCCATATTCCGTCCATAATATGAGGAACGAAAATGTACGAAGTACATTGTACATGTACTGATGCGAAATATAAAATGCCTAACTAACCTAGCAAAATCAAATGACAGCGAGGTCCACGCATACATATGCGCATTCAGGCAATCCAGTGCATTCGAATCGCGCTAAATTGTCTTTAAAGAAATTGTCTTTTCTTTTTCTTTTTACAACACGCAGCCTTTGAGAAATGTTGACTTTTACAACCCTTTTGTCTTAAAGGCCTTCAAGTCGCTAAGTTTTGTAACGCCCATAATTCCTGACAATTTTTGTTTCTTTCAGTTGCGGTCATTTTTACATATTGTTCACTTTACATCACTCTGCGTTTGCTTTTCAGGCAGTATGTCACTTTAGACATGCGTCTATTTTGGACGAGACTTTAGATTGTAGCTACTTTGACGTTTGCAAATATACTGAATTTGCTTATAACACTCTGAAACCTACACACTACTGACAAACAGTACTAATGGACAAATAACTATCAAAGTTTTTTGCTGCCTATCATTTTTATTAGGTGGAACATGACAAAAAATTTATAGAAACTATAACTGAATACTCAAGGTTCATCACAAAAAGTAAGAGTAGGTGGACACCACGCCACGCCCGTAAGAAGTAAAACCTCCGAATGGAAACAGAAGGAAATGTGTGGAATAAATTATTATATTATTAAAACCCTATCGAAGATGTCATATAATCAAATATTTTATTTTCTTATTCGGTATCCATATCTTCATAATTTAAAAATGATAGAATTGTGGCTAGTGATAATGGAAATATAATACATAAGCGGCAGGTTGTGAAACAAATATCTGCAAAGTACTCCATCGATTGTTGTTAATTTTTAAAGTAGAGATAGCGGTGTACATCCCATTGGTATCATTATTTTTTACATATGTGCGGCGTTCTGGCGCAAGAAAAATGTCGTGTCCGAAGTATAAGAAGCAACTAACAGAAACACGAAAATGCGTGACACTCTCGTCTTGCTTCCTATAGTCGATCGAAGAGGAGTGGGGATTCCAGGTTATTCTCCCGACATGAAGACGGTGACACTAGCCTTACTCCCTACACTTTGAGTGAACAATTGCAGGCAGCTGCGCCAACACAAGAAGACGATCTTACATCTCGCTCTACTCGCTTCGCGAGCGACATCATCAGCTCCGTCACACTTTTCGTGTCGCGAATTGAACTTAGTCTACCGAGACTAAAAACGTTTCACTTCAAATATATTTACATGGATCAAATAACTTATTTCGCTTTCAAGTCTACATAATATTCATATTTCAAAGTTGGTATTCGGAATGCCAACTAAACCCCGTTATTTGCACTAGTTCAAACATCAGGGAGTCCCGTAGGAGAGGGTAACGATTCGGTTTCAAAAGTGGTTTTATCCTCAAATCAAGATACCATATGAATGCGGTATGCGGTAAGTATACCATGTTTTGAGGTCTTTTATACTGATGGTATGGGATTCTGTATATACCTGTCTATTTTTGGCATTGTAAGAAATTTTTATCATTAAATTTTGCTTTCATCTTATGTTAAAAGTATACAGAGAAATTTCAAAATTATGTAAAATACTAGATACTTTTATTTTCTACATTTACATCCTGTCAGAATGTTCAAAATTTTATAAAATGTCCCAAATTCTTACAAAGATTTGACATCACTAGACGTAATATCTTCGCAGATTTATTCCTTTTCTAGAATTTCACTAACAAAATATATATTCATTCAAAAATATATTCAAAATATATATTCGTTCAAAAACATTCGTTCATATTGGATTTTAATGTTGATCCTCGTTAAATTTTTGATTCCTCGGTAAAATTTCTATAGTTTCTTAAATGGTTTACTTTCCTTTTATTTTTTAAAAATGATAATTCACTTCGTATATCAGATGCATAAATTTTACTATATTTATAAACTAAATCTCTGTTGTAATTCTAAAAGCTCCTAGTAGCAATCTTTATGATTGAGGCTAAAATAATCTTAAGAATAGAATAAATTTTATCGAATGGAAATGTATTTTCCACCAGCTGTAGGCATTAAAAACTATTGCTGTTAATTTACTTTCTTGTTTTTAAAGTACATTTCTATAGAAACGTGTGATTAAAGCCAGCAAGCCGTTTAACAATTGCGCAGTTTCTTAGTACAACTCGGCAAAGCCATTATTGTTAAAGGGCGGACTATTGGCTAGTTCCTTTTTAAATTGCATATCATTTGAACACAGACAACTTTCTTGCGTTAAAAAATGTGCAGAAACAGTATCATATCTCCGCGGTACGAAATGGATAGATTTACGCTTGAACAACGTTGGCAAATATTGAAAACTTATTTTCAAAGTTAGTACTCTGTTGTCGTTGGACTTTCTTTTGTGGAGTGCTGTTAAAGATCATCGCTATGCTGACAATGCAAAAACGATTGAGGCACTGAAGCATATTATTGATCGAGCTATTCGGGAAATAGGGCCCCAAATTCTTGAAATTGTACTACATAATTGGGTTGCCAGGATGAGCTACTGCCAAACCAACCGATATTCCATAACTAATCGGAAGGTTTACTCTTTTAAATAAATCAACAAACTTTGTAAAACATTGAACAGTGTTTATTTTATAGCACTTTTAAAAATAAACCAGCCGGTGGCCCATTCTTTATAAAGTCTTCTTTGACCATCATTGTTCCAATATTATGTGTATGCAACTTGTTCCAATATTATGTGTTTGAATTATCCATAAGAGTGCCATCGTACTGTAGACGATTCTAACACAATAATTAAATTAATATGCTCTATTATAGATTATAGTTTTAATATTGTACGTAGGCCATATTGAAATCCTGAGGCGGCGACATTATTTCTTCAACTTGCATGTAAATTGTCATTTTGGAATAAACAAATGCTTTTTACAAAATGAAAAAATATTTACGTGTTTACCTTTGTGATCAATTTAAAGGGTCGACTATTAGAAGTAAATATGTAAATATACACTATCGACACGAAATTTTGTACTCATATAATTAAAAAAAAAATATTTATTGTTCGTTACCCATGGTTTGAGAACAAGTTAAAAAAAAAACATTAATTTATATTACTCAACTCCACGGATACAACTACTTCATAAATATTTACATACGAGTATGATTTGTAAATAGATATAGAAATTCCTCTTTTGTCTCTCATTTTCTCAGGTGCAGACTTTCAAGATTCTTCGTTTCATCGTAGTACGTATTTCTCATAAGAGAATTTCCTGTGTAGGCAGGACTATAAATGATGTGACGAATTAGGTCCTTACATTTCACACAATACGGCCTTTGATAGATTTGCCGCAACATAATTGTTCTCAGTCTAATTATATACTAAATTTCTTATTATTATATATTAGAAATTTATTTCGAATTGGGTCGAGTGCTATTAGGAGGCATAACATATTTTAATAATTACGGAAAATTTAACAGATGGCGGCAACTATTCAAATTACGTTAAATATTACCATAGAAAAATTAAACTTAAAAAAATTTCAACACGAAAACTAAATCTGGTACCCTTGATTGCATCCAGTGTAGGTAGTTCGCATCCATTTTTAAGAATTGCTCTCACCGCTGAGAGCTATTTCGGTACTCTTTTGTGTAACGCGAAGCTCTACTCCCGGTAATTCACCACTTGCTTTAGGCGTAACGTCCTTGAAAGCATGTTCCTGCGTTCGCATTGGCGCAGACGCTCATATGCGCATTACTGATTTCTTGAAAGTCTTCGACTTTACTAACTTTTGTTTTGAAGTCTTAACTCTAGCCACATAAAAACAACGACATTAGCGGATAGCGACATGCTCTGTTTGCAGTTGATAACAACGAATATTGTTACTTGCATTCCTTAAGCAAGTCCAAGCCTTAAAGTTGAAAGTGGGAACTGCATATTTTGTAAACTAAGCTCGCTAAGAAATTATACCCGCTTTGTCGGGATTGAACTGAATGTCCTCAATGGCAATGAGTAACAATTGTTGTTTATCATTATTTACCATTGGACCATTGGAAAATGAAAACGTACTTTATATAAAAAACTTGAACACTGCTATTAAAGTAGAATGTTTACATGGACCGCCCGTCAAAAATGAATAATCTGTCTTTAGGCCTCGGAAATTCGGAGGGCTTACTGCGCTGCGGCTCAGACGAACTATCTCACGAACCTTAAAATTTTGTGCTGGAAATGTCTAGAGAAAAGGTTATAGGTACTTTAAAAATATTGTGAGATAGTAATTTATTATGGATTAGTATCATTAAGGTCGAATAAAAGCCTATAAACGCGAGCAGTCCTTCTTACTAGATTTCAGTGTTTAGTGCATGAACGTTATGGATCGCAACTGTGAGATCACTTTCATTACACGAAAGCTTATAAATCGTAATTTATGGTAGTCAATTAAGCTTCAAAGTCATTTCATACTTGTTCTCTTTTGCTTTTGCCCATATTGGAGAATTTAGTTGTATTACAAAAAAATCAAAAGTTAAGAAACGCATACCTAAAAGAATTTCCAAATAAAATGTTTCTTGTCAGTAAGTGTGAGCGAACGCGAACACTGTCCATAAAATTGTTTTTTAAAACTTAAGTGGCTACTCCGTCGTTTGACACTTACTACTATTTTAAACTAAATTGCGTCAATGAGCAGGTTCTGATACTCACCGTTCCTTTTCCGTAGGTTCCATTTCATCATCGACTTCAATAGGTTCCTGTTTCGGGATTATAAGTGGTGTTTCCTCAACATCGCTGCTGGTATCTACTTCTTTTTTGAGTTTCTTCTCTTCTTCTTCAACATCAGTTTCTTGGGCCATTTCTTCTTCGAACATTTCTTCCGTGATAGACATTTTGTCATCTTCATCGCTACCCGTTGCTTCACTATCTTTTTCTGATTTTTCGTTCATTTCCTTGTCACGCATTTCTTCTTCGAGTCGATATCGCAGCGACGGTTTTGGAATTTCATTTGGTCTCACACTAAAAATTGGTCTGGTCATAATTTCATCCATGGCTTGATAGTGTTTCCATGTGGGCTCTGCAGCAATACCCATTTCCATAGCTTTCTTAATTCGGTTGTAAAAACACTTGAGGTTCTTGATCCTGGTATTAATCTCTTCAGGCGACCGGAAGTAGCCATATTCGCGCATCTTCTCAGCGAGTTTTACGATGACTGCGTGCTTCTTGTGCGCTGTTATCAGAGTTTTTTGTACTTTAGGATCACCCCAAAGGGAAATTAACAATTTCGTCTCCTCCATGTCAAAGTTAGGGTTACGTCCCGTAACTTTTTTATTGCCCCCGACAAGAACTCGGTTGTTTGATATCCAAATATCACTTTTTCGTTTGGTGCCCATTTTTCTGCAGACTCGTTTAATTTTTGAAGGCAAATATGCGTGACGAGGAAAAATCGATGAGCCCACGTATCGTAACCGAACACACACCTTATTTGCACTTACCGGCGGTGGCAGAGAACCAAAAACTGAACTCGCACGTATCGGCGGATTAAACTAAAGCTTACGGCTCCGGTGTGAAGGGTGAAAAGAGCCACACACACGCAGCCAATTTATTAAGAAATACCTGAAGGGTGCATTGCGCAAACACTCCGCGTGCACATGCGCCCTGCAGCCCTTCGTCGGTCGCACCAGACTTACGTCGGGATTTGGTTTAATCGATACGAAACAGCTGTGTGTGCGTTCCACGAGCGGTAAGTGTGCCGAGACGCTGCGCACTCCTCCAGAAAGGAGTGTTAGAATGCGCTGTGACAGGGGTGGGTGAGGCAAGGCATCGATGGGTTGCGCCTTCCACCCATCGAGCATCACCGCGCCAGCGAATGCGCACGCGCGTTACTTGCTGTCGTCTCATGCATTTCACACTTAAAAAGCCGGGGTTGCTGCGATTAAACTTAACCGCTCAGGAGGGTTGCTGGATCCAAGTGTGTGAGTTTCTTTTCGTTTGCATACACAAACGGGGAATAGATTGCCCGACTCCAAGGATTTGCAGAACATACCAAATTACTGGATTGTGCGCCCTCTGGCGCTTTAACCTAAGAAGAGCCACAGAATACTTTGAGCGCCGCTCGGGGAAATTTGTATCTCGTAGTAGGAGTAAATTCTTGGATAAGATTGTGTTTGGAAGAATAAGGTTCTAATAGTACACGATATAACACTTAAGCCTGAATTTCTACTTTGAGGTTGACACATGGCAAAAATTTCAATTCCAAATGTACAATTTTGATGGAACTTTTCAGAAGTATAAGCCGATGTTGAAAATTTAAAAGTTTCTTCTCGAAAGGTGAAAAAGTCAAAGTTGCGCATATTTAAATTTTAGTATCTTACGTTCGTATAGAAATTTCTACGAAAATCAAACTATATGTGATTATTAAAACTTTAAACTTTACTTCTTATGGTACGATTTTTAGACGTTTAAGTCGAAATAGAGATTTTTTTTTCAAAATTTGGTGTTTAAATGTCCCACTTCTTACAGATTTTTTAAAGACCGAAAGACCTTTTCTCCTTAAGAAAGGAAAACTTTCGACTGCTTGAAGCTTTATTTGGTTTATTACGTTAGTATATTTGGAAAGAAACCTATATTACGGTTAAATGAAATATATTCCTAAACTATAACTGAGAATATTTGGTGAAGATTCACTAGAATATCTGTTTTGTGTTTTTAGATTTGAACTTTCTAACTTTCCATGTATATGATGGGATTAGATAAACCCCAAAGTTAATCTATTGAATATAATCTTTTATCGAGGAAAACTTGCGTATCATAAATCGTTGAGGGGAAGTCCCTTATCCGATTTACAATGAGAAAAAAGCCGAACTGCCTTTTCTAGCGAAAGCTTTTAGTCTGGCCGATGCGCTTTTCATAAAAAGCATCATGACGAACTAGAAAGAAATTGGCGATCGATTATCTCCATGATTAACCACTGATCGTCTATGATAACTATACTTAACTAGAATACTATAACTTAACTTATATTGGCATTCACATTAACAAAATTTTCAAGAGATATGATCGGTTTCATTCTACCTACATTTGCATTTCGGCAAACAAACATCCAGTTACTCTGCTCTGCCTGAAACTCATTGGACTTAAGTAAGGCTTGGCTACCTTGCCAAGAGTCTAAAATTGATACAATTGGCTCTATTTAGATAAAGTTCGTGCGTAGTGCTTAACGTAAATTAACAAGACATGCACTACTGTGCAAAACATGCGAAACTTCTTTTCACCAAGAGTTTGATTTATTAAATGATATATTTTTAAATTTAAAAAAGTTTGGCATTATTAATAGTTTATTAATTAAAAAATGTACTTTACATTGTTTTCGCTTAGAAATGCGAGTGTACAAAATAAAGGAAACTATTTTAAATTCCTTAGACACTACCTGCTGGTTTAGATTTTTGTACACTGTTCTGCATTGCACTGCTCTGTTTGAAAGAGTAAATCAATACTAAGATCAACATTTGATCAATTAGTGATAAGAAGCATACCTTGAGTGAGGTTTTGTGATTATATTTTCGCTATGGCCCCAACGAAGTATAATTCAGAATTCAAATTAATAATTATCGAAGAATTCCGAATGTTATTGTAATTTGTACTATAATAATAGCCGGCATTTGAAATTAAAAAGTTATATCTAATTACTCTGTAATTGAAGAAATTAACTGATGCGAAAAAGTATCGGAAGTAAACGCAAAACTACAAAAATGACACTAAAGAAGATTGTCGAAGTTTAAGAATTGTTTCAGAATAACGATCCCTGCTGTAGTTAAATCGAACATCGCGAAGAGTTGATTAAATGAAATTCTTCAGATGAAAATAAACATCAACATCAAAAAATCATTTCCGCAAAAAAATTAGAGTAAATCACAGCTGCAAATATCATTTTTAATTATTTAACTATTACTACTTTCAGTTTAGATCATAAATAGCATTTCGTTCTGTTATTTAAAGATTAGTGGGAATTGGGATTTCTATAGCAATGATTTCTCCTCTAGTTGCAGACTTGTAAAATACTCCTCAAAAAATAAGTTTGAAGAAAAAAGCCTTTGCTTGGATGGCTTAGGGCTGAAAGGGAATTAACCATTTATTCATAAATTCGCTATCAATGGAAAAACATACCTCAAAGAGTATATTCAGTCATATTACAGCAGCTAGAAATGTGAATTCGGGCTGGACAGAGCTTGCACACAATATACAAAATTAGTTACAGATTATGTGCCTTGTGCCAAGTGCTTTCAGAGCACTCTCGAAGGAGAACTGATGCTCTAAGACGTAATGGTGTGATTGAGTTGCAATAAATGAGTAATGTAAGTCTGTCGCATTTGATTTTTTTGCTAACTTGAAATGGTTGTTGCCGTTGGGTTTGTTAAAGTCGTGCACAATTTTTCGGGAAATAACATCACATTAAAAATTTCAAAGTAAGTTTTTCTACCGTCGGTTTTGGTAAAAGACACATTCTAAATTTTATTATTCTAAAAGCAATCTCAGGATTTCCATACTCTTACAGATTTATATAAAATTAAAAAATAGTATGGTAAAAATGGCTTTTCTTCCCATATCTTGAGTAGAGTGTAAATTATTATTCCAAAACAAAGAATGAAAAAGGTGTCAATATTTTTTATAAAATTTGCTTAAAACTGCAAGTTTAATGAAGCAATTATTATTTATGAAACTATAAAAGACTTACATTTTAATCGTACATAACTTCTCAAGCACTTATTTACTATATTGTTATTTATATTATTATTTACTCTTTTCGTATAAATTATATTATATTATTGATTAATGTTTTAGCCGTACTCGGTAATAATAAGAAAAGTTTATTTTTCCATATGTGTAAATGTTTTGTTAAAATCTGTTCAAAAAAGTTCTTTCCTTTGCGACAATTAAAGTCGTTTGAATAACGAGAAGTAATTAATATAAAAGTAAATCGATTTGAAAAATTATTATTAAATTAATTTTAAATGATTTCCTCTGTCGCCTTTGCAGAATTTTCACCCGCCTACCCAAAAGCTCTGTGCGTGGGACATCGCAGAGACAGTCGTCCGAATGAAATCAAGTGAAAGGTGTTTATTAGCAGTCAATTTTGACCAATATGTAGGTGGTTGCATGGTTTTAAAGTTATTTGTCTCGATATATTTGAGAAAATCACTTTATTTTCAAAAAGCCGGCGTAGTGCCGGTGCCGGTGAAAACTCACGCACCGAGGGTTCCGTACAAAATTATAAAGATTAACAGATCAATTTATTTTGTTCGGAAACTATAAATGTCTGGAACATCATTTTATTTCTCCTGTAATATATATCAGACCTTCTATTAGTTCGAATTATTTTAGATCTTTAACTTGTGATACATTTAAAAAAAATTATTTTTTTGAATCCTTAGAGCAACACCTTTTAAATGATACCCCGCATGGTATTTAAAACAAACAAAATTTTTTGAATTCTCAATTTGCCCCTTATTTAATATTAATAAAAACATTTCTGAAATTATTTCATCGTTAGTAGATGCGGGCAAATGACTTCTACAACTGTGTCAAATCTCAAGTCATACAGACAGACAGACACTACAAGGGTTTCTTTTTGACCTTTTAGGTACGGAATCCTAAAAACTAAGTGCTCAATTTTTCATCTCAGCCAAATCATTTCAGAAAAAAAATGCAAATTTAGTAAGGAAGAACTAGAAGTTAACTTGTCCGAAACATTTGAGAGTATTCTTAAAATGAGTAATTTCAGGAGAAATATGTGAGTTTAAAATATATCGACGTTTGGGGGATTCCCGGTATGTTCCATTAACAAAGGAATTATAAAATCAAAAGCTTGTGTTGGTATATCATATCATATATTGTACATTGCAATCGTTGTGTTGTGTTTTAAACTATGTTGTGTTCGGCTAATTCTGCTTATAAAATTTTTCTAATACATGTTTGTTTTAGATTTTTAAAAAAGAAGGCGATGCTTAATTATGTGAACTTGTTTGAAAGATAAAGGTAAAGTTTAGAAATATTTTTAAAATCACTTTAAAATTTGTATTATCTAAAATTTTTTATTTATAGTAATTACTATAAATTCGGAAACAATTAAAAATTGTTAAATAACTAAAAAATGTGTAATTAAGTCGATTCAAAGTGTCAGACAGTCGTTTCTAATCGTTTCACTCAGGATTTAGGGCATGGCGATTTTCCTGGACATTTTTAAATTTTGAAGTAAAGTGCATTTTAGAAAAAAAGTCAAATTTTTCAGCAAAGCAATAAATAATCAAGCTTGCAAAAATATTAACAATAATGTCATTAGTATATAAATAATGCGATTTTTAAATATTAATATAATTGAGAAAAATTCATTCCTAATAAAAACAAAATTTTAGCTTCAAGCGGATTGTTCCTGGGAAAATAGCGTACAAAGTACTATTATTACCGAAAATGTGAAGGAATTTGTAGGTACCAGTCATGAGAAAATCGCTTTTAGTTTTAATAAGGCCATGTGCATATACTCGCTTCAAATGGACAACAAGCCCAACACAAACGTTTGTGTTTTAATCTTATCTCGGTTGCTAAATTTGTACCCAGTGATCCCACCGTTTTATTTACAAAAACAATGACAACAATGTAAGATTAGTGGTCGATCGAGAAGGCGACTTGGTTTTCATACGTGGAGCACCCAATAACCAGTAAACTTCAACCAAAGTCAACACTGAACTACTGCCTCGCGAAGGTTGCGTTTCTAGCATATTTGCAAATATTCCACGAGAAACACGAGTGCAATGGCCATGCGAATGCAATGGTCATGCGAGTGCAATTATATTGAGGCGCAAGCCACTTTTAAATGCTCAGGGGCGAATCCAGTCACTGAGTGATTTGATGAAAATCTTGAATTCAAGCAAAAATTAAATGACTCGTTGAAAAGATTTATGCAATGACCAGTGTTGTTGACAAAAGTTCTAGGTTAGAACGCCGACTATTTGAACCTTCATCATCCCAGTAAAAGGATTTCAGAAAGCAAGTGCGATAATCCGGCTTATCGAAGCCGGGTTTTGAATGAGCAAATGACTTGATCATAGATATCTGAGGGAATTCGATCTTAAATCTCTTGGGAAAATCGTCAAGCTTCGAAAGGCTTCGGGGCTAAAAGAGATATTAGAGGAATATTCGTCGGCTACTACTGTTGCGAAGGGATACAAAACATGGATTCTATCATAGAAAAAGATATACATGTACGACACGGGACGTGAAATTCTTGCACGAATAGCTCAATGAAAGATTCGAGCGGATCTTAAAGCAACTTTCGAAGAGATTTCTTCTAAGTATATTCAAGCTGAAGAGTATAACAATGTTAAATGGGCAGCGGGAAGACCTTGAAAAATCAACTACCGAATTTTCAATGCGCAATATTTGGAGAGATGTTTGAAAAGAAGAAAATCCATAGTGAGATTAAGAGCCTGGTGCCCAATAACACTTTCGAATTTGTAAACAAACCAAAGGATGTAAATATTATCAAGTGCAAGGTTGCTTTATAAACAAATACAAAACGGGCCAAACAAAGTAAAGAAAAGTTTGAGTCGTCAAAACCAAACAAATTTAATTGTCCTTTTTATTTATGTTGACGTAATTTTAATTTTTCCTAGCTATGAAGAAAGTAAGAGAGCCATTAAATGAGCATTGTCTAAAGCATTTTAGGCGGAGAATTTCGGAGGTCAAGGCCTACTTGCATGGGGATTTATCAAAACAGGGAGAATGTAAGTCGATCATTAGTTTTGGTAGTATTCTCCGAAAATTTGATATACGTGATTAACCAGTAGGTACACCTCTCATACCGAATGTTGAACTATCCGTCAATCCCTGTAATGAAAGAATGGAATGGTTATTCCCGTACAGAGAATGCCTTGGGTACGCTTATGTAGTCAGCTACATTAACATTAAAATTAATATTAGATAATTGCCAAAAGGATCCTACGCTATCTCAAGGGTCATTCGAGAAGGAAATAAAGTTCTTATAGGATAGTTGGGTTTTTCGAAGCAGCGCACGATAGCGTATAGATAGTAATAGTAATAGTCGTAGATCCTCTAACACTAATGGATGCTGCTAAGGAAGCATTGCATATTCCCGAAACTATGTCAGCACATGCGGACATTTGCTACGACGATCAGGGGAATGGGAAGTTAGCAAAACATAGTGAATTCCACTGTAGATCAAAACACGTCAATGTGTTTCCAGTTGATTTCGCTTATATTCCCATAGTGGGGATTATCGCAAACAACTTTGTGGGTATATTACCACGACCGAAACATTCTAATTGTATATTACGTTTCTGGTTGTACTCGGGTATGGAGATTTGTTATAACTGCACCGATATAAGAGACTTAACTTATCAAAGGTTTTTAAAATGGCCGCAGACATGGTATCTAACTTTTTGTTTAATACAAAAAAAGATATATTACCGCTTAGTATTTTTAACAATAACCTGAAACTATACTAAAGAATTCATTCAAACCTGGAAGTTTATATAAACATAAACAGAAAAAGTTATTCTAATGACCTTCATTATTTAAAATTAAACATAATGTTACTATCTAATATTTGGTTAGACTTCTTAATGACCTCGAGAACTCTTCTCGGTATTGAATTTATAAGATTTTCAATATTTTTTTTTTAACAATTTCTTGCAGTCTAAGATTCTCTACAAATTCTCCATCGCATTTAAATCTGGACTCCGCGACAACCACTATAATTTAAGGATATTTTTAGAAGTAAGCTAATCAGAGGTAAACTTGGATGAATGTGCACTAGCGTTGTCTTGCTAAACAACGCCATATTTTTCGAAGTTATTCCTCAGATAACGAATGAGGACGGACTAAGGGAGTTTCGTATATATTTTAGAGTCAAACATAGTAGAAGCTTTGCTGTAAATGAAAAGGCATTCCAAAACTTAAACTTCTACCAGCAAAATTTCGACTTAGCCTTGGCGGATTGTTTTTGGTCAAGTCATGTCAATAATAACTACAATCATCTAGACCGTCCGAAAAAAATTGTATTTTGCTAAATTTCCTAGAAATCTAATCTAATTGAAGGTCGTTATACGTTTTGATTTTTTCACCGTCTGACAGAATTTTTCAGGCCGAACATAAAAATACTTTTATTAGTTTTTACAAACCAAAAAATATAAGAACTTTTGGTATTTAACTTTCAAAATCTTCATTCGTATTTATATTTATGTTCATGAGTGTCCATATTTGTATTTGTGCTTGTATTTATAGGATATCTGAAATAAAATAAATATCTAAAACCTTAACCGAATCCGACATAAATATTTCGGTTGTTATTTCAAATAATTTTACTTAATGCCAGTAGGAGTGGAATTTAAATCGAAACATGTTTGGACAATATCAAATTTGTACCACAAAGTATTTAAAATATTTCTTTTAGAAAGAACTCATATTTTTATTTTTTTCTTCGCTTATACACAATTGAGGCATTTTTTAATACTTCATGTTCGACAATTACTTCATTTTAAGGCTAATTACTATGTTTCTTTTTATATAATTATGTGATTCCTAAAAATAAAGCTTAAATTGTTCACTTGTTTTTATTTTCCTTTGCTCCCACTTGGTTGTGCTTACTATTCTTTAAAAAAAAAGTTTATACAAAGATATGGATAATTGAAACTATGGGATATTCGAAATAATTTCATGGATAAAGGATTATCCAAATGAGAACGGTGTGAAAAAAAATCGTTGCAATTGTTAAAAAACAAAATTAAATATATTATGAAAATCAATAATGCATTTGATTAAAAAACAAAGGTTCTTAACAAAAGAGACCCGACTATGGTAACTAAAAATCATCGCACTTAAATCTGAACTGAAAAGTAAGAAAGAAGTTTTGTATTTTCTTTGTAAATAAAATTAAACGTAAAAAAAAACTCTTAAAGTTAAACGGTTTTATTGTACTAAAAGCTAGAAAATAATTATGGGTCACCAATCTTAGGCTTTGATCAGACTAAAATAAAATCGTGGGGCGCATTTAGTAGAAAAGTTTCTTTTGCTGGATCCTTGACTTTCGACTGTCTTCTTTGACCTTAATATTGCAGTCAAATCGTTTGTTACAGAGGAGCAAGGCTTCTGTGTAGCAAGGTGTGCTCAGCCTTGATGGTGAAGCGCTAACGGCATATAATTTTTATCCCCATAATGCCACACAGTCATCGGCACGCGACACACGAAACCTTGACTTGGGTGCATCCAAAGCAATAGTCATTTCTTGTGAGACCGACTTTATCAATTTGAAATCGTCAATCCTTTTGTCTATTTACTCAAGCAGTACCACTGCACTGAGCAGTCGGAGCCCTAACTTCAATGACAAATTTTTTGCTTGTGATCCACAATAATAATTAAAATAAAACTAGCAGATCCTCAAATCTCACGGGGTCTAAATATTTGTGCGAAGTTACATGAGAATCGATTAAGTAGAACTAGTTGAAAAATCGATCGCAAAATCTGAAAAAACATACGGAACGTCAAGCTGCTCATAGCTTTATCTACTAGATATTATTATATACTTATCTACTAGGTATTATTATATGTATAGATATTATATAAAATTAGCTGAGTAGTTCTTAGTTGTCTCGAGAAAGACGCAAAAACAGAAAAATTATCGTGTCTGCGCGTTACAATCAAAGATTTTGTTATATTACAATTAATTTGCTATTCCTGGATCGGACATCGGGTTTTCAATAGAAGCAGTAATGTTCTCAAACTCCACTTGAGCTGCCCTTTCCATCTTTTTTGGCTTCTTTTGTCTGCACCCATGCGTACACCCCTGCACGGTCGCCACATGTGGCGTGAGTCTGAACCGCGCTTGCTATACCTAGGGCAATTTTCGGCAAATTATTCTTAAAAGTTTAAACTAATGAAGTAAAAAAAAATGATTGTTTTTTTTTGAAAATTTTAAGGTGGTGTACTCCTTGCGAGGAATTTGTAATGAGGAAATGTAGATACTTACCATGTCTAATTCTTTTTATATTCCATTCATTACCTTTTAATTGTTAAATGGTAAGTTTAATTTGATTTTCCTAAATAAACTCCTCAAAGAGATGAGTTTTGAAGGTGAAACGAAATTTTAATTTGTACATTATATTTATATTTATATTTGTGTATCCATTTGTAATTATATTTACATATATTTACATATATATTTATAGTTATTTTCATGTTAAAAATTGAATTTACAATTATATTCTTATTTAAGTCCATATTTTGTTATATATACCATATATGTCTTCATTTTCATTTACATTCATATTTATAATCGTATTTGTATTTTAACAAGATGTTCAATATCCTTGACTGTATAAAATTTTAATTTTTTTGAGTTGATATTTACAAATTTTATTAGAATTTTATTAAATTAGTTTTTTATTAGCTCTAAATTCTAGACTACCTGTGTTTAAAGTAATAAGTTGGCATTGTCCCATTTGCCCCACCCTGACTACGCCCATGCGGTTCATAGATAAACAATCAATTTGATATTGAATAATTGTAAATGGTTTATGACGCTTTAATGGGCTGCATTCAGTAGAAAAAGTCTCCGACATTGAATCAGTAGCTGGGCTAGAGTACTAAAAAGACTACCCGCAAAGGTAATTTAGCAATTTATTAATAAGCAGAACTTATAAATTTCTCTACTTCTCTTGTAATTTCCTTGATAAAAAAATAAATTGTTCAGTTCGCTGAACGTAGCCAATGGTAAATTTATAAAAATCTCCAGCAACGGCCAACTTGACGGAGTTATAGCGGGTCACTAGTGTAGAATGGACAAATGGTTAGAAATTATTATTTTTTTGGAGTACACTTTTAATATACTATTTTTATTCGTTTAAAGCAAGCATTCATATAATTTGCGAATAGATTTAATACACAAATCTGAACAGGCTACGTCGTCAGTTTTACAAACTTTGCCTTCCGAAGTTCACACAAGGGATCAAGGCAATAATAGTCCGTGGCAAACGCTAATGAAGATATTCCGGGATTACTGCTCCAGTACTTCGATTCACGGAATAAAATACCTGGGAGAAATCGGAAGACCCTTTTTAGAGAGGTGAATGAATTTTTTGGGACAATTTAATTTTATAGATCATATGGTTTCAGGATCTTTTGGGCAATCATATTCATTATGTCTATATATGCTTGTTCAGATTTAATTTATAAGACTTGGATAAAATGGAATGAAACGCCAGTAATAGTCAGCTTTTCTGAAAAATCTACACCTGTTTGGGAGATTCCTTTCCCCGCTGTGACTATTTGCCCGGAGACTAAGACCCAGCAGAAAGTTTTTAATTTTACTCAGATGTACTGGACGATAATGGGCACAAGTAAAACTAATGGCACTTTTGTGCGACCTGAAAATATGAGCATTGAAGAGTAAGTCGAAATGGTTTTTATTTCGAATTTGGTTTAGAGAATATTTCCTTTCTTATAGGTTTCATAGAATGAGAGCAATGCTTCAAGTTTGCGAGTTTTATTTAATTGAAGAAATAGCCTTCCAACCGTCTCAAACAATCGATATAATTAATATTTTGGAAGAAATAGCACCGAAGTTTCAAGAGACGTATCCATTTTGTAAATGGAAAAATGTCCTAGGCTCCTGTGAGGCTATTTTATCAAAAACAATTACGGAGGAAGGCATATGTTATACTTTTAATGGATTGAATGTCTCTGAGCTTTACCGAGAGGAAACGTAAGTTTATTTCCATAAAAGGACTTTATGATATGATTTTCTAAGTGTCTTTAGCGTTAATTTCAAATTTGTTTGGACGCAACAAAAACGTGCTGAATTGAAATGGAGCCTTCAAAATGGCTATAGTAAAGAGGCAAGCACAGAGACTTACCCTGAAAGAGTTATTAGCTCTGGTGCACGAGCTGGATTGTTCCTCGCTCTTCAAGGATTCGACTATAATACGGACTATTTATGTAGAGGTCCTGTACAAGGCTTTAAAGTAAGTTTTAGATTGATATTAATTACTGTTGTGGATACTTAAAGTCCTTTTAGGAAATATCTAGAATCATACATTTCTCTTTAACACAGTCTGTAGTCTTGTATTTCTGTGTGTTGATTCAAAAATTGTCATTATACGGATTTTAAATTAAAAAGTGATTTCGGCTCTTGATATTATGCAGGATGTTAAGTCGATTGATGGGAATTTTGCAGGCTTCTTAAACTCTGTTTAATCCCATATGAAGTGAAGTGTAAGTAAAAAACAGGCAAAGTCACTGGTGGATGAAACCGTGAAGTTCAGACTGTTTTTACATGCAATGCATAAATTAATTTTGTTAATTTATTATTTATTATTGCTTGGTCATGAACGCTTTTTCCTTATTTAGGTGTTCGCAGTGGTACGCGATTCTTCCTTTCAAAGGATACCAAATATCTTATTTTAGAAAAAAAATTTGCCTGTTCTTTGCCTGTACTCTTCATATACGAAACACAACCCTTTTCCGGATGTTGGTGACCCTATACTGTTTCGCTTTTTTAAAGTCTCTGCGTACTATTGATAATAATTGTCAAAAGACAGCTTTAATATTGATTACTTATTTATTTTTGTTAATCTCGGCACTGTATTTTTTCTTTTATATAATCATAACCTGGTTTGACCAGTTTAGCAAAATAATAAATATACGGTTTTATATTTCGGGAAAGTATGAGACAATTCCTGATTCTGTCTTTAAATGAACAAGGACAAACACGCTTTTATATAATCTTGCTTCTCTTGTTTTTTTTCTTTTTTTTGGATGCACGACATCAATAAATTAAATTAAAAGACAAAGTTGTTACAAAAGATACACGGATGGGGTTGCGATATCGAATGAATTTTATTATTGTTTATATTTTAGGTGTAATTATTTGAATTTTATCTGCCATTAAAAGTATTGCTGTGCAGAGGTGCTTCTACATATTTTTCCGCATTTTCGTGATTTTTTGTCGACATTAAGTTGAAGCTTAGCTAGTTGAAAATTTTTCCGTACATTGAGTTAGAATGACAATTTTGGACTGTTTTGGTGTAGAATGGTGGTGTGGTTGGGAGTACGTTGGTATTGTTCATTTTTATGCTTTGCTGTATGAGGTACTTGGCGATTTGGAAATTAAACTTTGTGCAAATGGTGAGGACTGAAAGCACGTATATAGCTCTACTTGCAGTATCCAGCTTTTAATTATACTTTCGGTATCACTGCTTTAGCGCTTTAGAAGCGCGTCCTTTTTGCACGATAGGCATCCGTAGTTTTTTCTAGCACCGCAGAGAGCTCAATTAAGGGGGAAACTAAATTTGAAATAAATATACAATGCAGGAACATAAATAGTCATAATTATTGGTATATTTTTAAAGTTATCCATGATAACATTTTGAATTCATGTCTTTGGACAGACAATTTTATGTTAAATTAAAATTTACCTGAACTTTTCTGGTGCTTTTAAGCTTCGATGGCGTTATGGTGTGCTTTGTAGCGGAGACTCTTACGGAGTAGCCAAGGCCGTCCTACAATTCCATTGCAGCTTCGGTGTGTGAAATTGCTTGTAACAAAATGTAGAGCACAAACCCAGTGAAATAACGAAAAAGTGTAAAAACGTTTATATTTCGAAAACTGTATAGTGTAATGTCAATATAGTTAAATCGATTCTAAGTGATTTTTTATATTACCATGATTAGTATTACCACTAACCTGCGTAACATCCTGCTTTTATCATTTTGTAATAAATATTAGTACAGAAAAAAAATTTGTGGAAATATATAAACAAATGGGGACCTTAAAATTTTCCATTTTGTGTTTTGTGATTGACTACTTTTTATTTTATTTAAGTTTTTAAATATCTTAATTTCCTATCTGCAAGTCATTTTTAATGTAAGGATTTGTTTAAACCAAATCATTCGAGTGTCTATATGGTGATATTTGGAATTTCTTCAATATATGTTCTTTTATTTTTTGTTTATGCTTTCACTTAAGTGAAAATAATTTACGCGTTTGTAGTTTTAATTAATTGTATTGCATATCTAAATTTTCTCAAGTACACAAACATGAAGTCCGATAATTTAAGAAACATTTTGAGAGTTTTCTGTGTATGTTGACAATTAGTATTAAGTTGAATCACTAAAATTATACTTTTATCTCGCAGATTCTTCTTCATTCTCCTGATGAAATTCCTCAGGTATCAAAACAATACTTCCGAGTGCCGTTTGATAAAGAGGTCATTGTGTCTGTAAAACCTAACATGATTGTAACTTCGGAAAGTTTGACCGAATATTTGCCTCTAAGGTTTATAGAATATACATCATAATAATTTTTTAGCCATAGAAATGATTTTTTACAGACGGCAGTGCTTTTTCAGTGATGAGCGATACTTGAAGTATTTTCAGGTGTACACGCAAGGTAATTGCCAACTTGAATGCTTAGCAAATTACACGTTGGAAAAATGTGGCTGCGTTAGGTTTTCTATGCCAAGTAAAATCATAAGTAATAGTAAATAGAGCAAAAATGTATCTTACATTTGATTTTAGGAACTTCGAATACTCGTGTCTGTGATATTTCAATGCGAAGTTGTTATGAAGATGCAGAGGACAGTTTACTCAGAAGTGAATTTACGGAAGGTCTGAAAGGTTCTGGTAGCAATAAGCGTGGGGAGACGAAGTGCAATTGTTTACCTGCTTGCACGTCATTGACTTACCACGCAGAAGTTTCACAAGCAGACTTCCATTTAACTGAAGCTTTGAGGGCTTATCACGATTCTTATGAGAAAGATAACCCAGGGTAAGATTTAAAATTTGGCTGTGCCTTTGAAAGTCGGTGTGTATATTCTTTTTACTATTGATTTCACACCACACCCCTAAAAATAAGGCGTCTTGTAGTTCTTTTCTTCAGTTACTAGTGTATGAGAAGACAGATCAAGCAATTAATTTTTATTAAGTTTTGTTTACCTCAATTGACAGGCCAGAGGTGACTGACCGACACAACAAAAAAAAATGTAAAATATTGTTGAGTCTATATTTATATATATTATTTTTATTACGACACTGATAAATAGAACCTATTGTGCATCATAATTGTAAATTTTATAAAATTTTTCCGGCATAAGCACGTACAAGCATTTTTGGTTGAACCAAAGATGACTAACCCACAATTAGCCACGAACAATTTTCAGAATACGAACAACTTACACATGCGCTGGGTGGTAGTGGCTAACTAGGGGTAAACATTTCTTTTTCGTCAGACGTGACTAACCCTCTAACTAAACAACGCCATGCAACACATTTTACAGTGTTTAATTTGCGTCAGAAATCATTATTCGTTTACAACTTTAGTAATTGTAAGAAAATTCTTTCTTTTATTTTATTTAGGGTAGTGTAACTAATTTTCCAATATGTCAACTCTTCAACTATCCTCTAAGAAGTATTATCTACCTTTTAATACTTTTAAACTTTGCCCTTAATTATCTCAGTTTTATTCTTTCTGGAGTAGTCATGTTTGGCTCGTGGTCCTTCAATTATTTTTTCACTTCTGATAGAATAGGAAAACACCAACTTGTTCTAACACTAACACTACTTTGAGTCTTTTATACAGATAATTGCGTCTCTGTAATAATAAAGAAAAATTCCCTTTTTTAAATTATTTCGTGAGAAGAGAACTATCCAATTAAAAGCGTCACGACAAACATTTGATTTTGTACAAAAAGGCAAACATGTCATTAAAAAGAAATAAAAGTTGTTTTAAGACTGAGGCACCAGATTCTTGTTTGTCTATTTGTAGGGGTTTTTCTAATGCCTATCAAATAATTTCTTATTTTCAATATAATTTTTTATGTAACGCACGTAACTTTCTACTAAACCTCCTTTTTGATGATTATGATTTATTTGAAAGGATATACTTCACAGGTCGTTCAATTTTAACATTTAAGCCGTATTAAATTTTTAGAAAATCTGTCTAAAAGTTGAATAGTTGTTTAAAATTTTGGAAAATTATTTTCATGTCTTCATGGTTGTTGCTTAGTTGATCTGGATGAAATTTTGTTTTTTTTGCATAAATTGAGAATACCTTCAGCAGTTTCTGAGTACTTTACTTAAATGTTTATTTATTATTAGATATGAGACTTTTATGAAAAGGGCTAGATCGATATGATGACATTTTTCTTTTTTGTATAATTAAGCCTTGAAGGCTTTTTCTGTCTGATTTCACATATCATAATACCATTGCATGTGCCGGGGAACTACTTTTTCAACAATGAAAGTCTACACTAGATATTAAAGATCAGTATGGCGGTAATAAAGTAGAACAGGTATGTGCCTAATTTCTAATGAATTCAATTTAGGTATTCCCCCAACTGCAACTTTCCGTACTAAAATTAGCTTTTCTAGAACTACCATGTTGTGCACATACGTTCTTTGTAGGAGCAGTAATGATAAACGAAATATATTTATATATATAATGAAGATGAATTTATATTTATTAGTTCTTCTTTTTTGTAGAGTGAAGATCGGCCGGCTTTCTGTGTTTTTTAGAGAGAATCAGTTTATTACTTCAAAGAGGTCTGAATTGTACGGTATAACTGATTTTTTGGCCAGCTGTGGTGGCTTATTTGGGCTTTTCATGGGTGTTTCTGCCCTTAGTATTGTAGAAATTTTCTACTTTGGTACTTTGCGATTGTTTTCTAATCTGAGATCTTCGAGTTTATAAGTATTTTAATCTATCTAAATATAATCTGTCTTAATATGTACACATTACATTGTTCACGTGTTTTCATTACTTTTTAAATGGTTACCTCATGCTAGATTTAGATCGTTGTTCGGTTCTATTTATAAAATATTACGCTGTAATAAAAGAAGTCATTTTGTTTTAATTTATCCTTCTGAAAAGAAATTTATATGCCATTGCTCAAGAATGCATCTTGGTAAGTACATATACGATGCATACAAATGAATGTACATATCATCACTGCGCTTGCAAAACTCGGGGAACATATTTTTGTCGAAAATGGGTGTTTAAGCGATTTATAATATAAATACAAAATAAAATATAAAATAAGCTCATACTCGAGCAAGTATAGTCAACGTACAATAAGATTAATTCGTTTCGTGTTTTATCGAAGCTATCCTAAGCGAAGCTTAAAAGAATGGACGTTGAGGCTTTGCTATATCGGAATCACAAAACCGCATTTTAAGAAAGTTGTTGCAGTTTTTGCACCGTATTATAAGAGGGTTCATAGTGCAAGGTAAATTATTTTCTTTGTCTTCCTTCCTGCGATTATGATCAACTTCGAAGTTAGTAGTCACACACACACACAAAGCAAATATCAAATAGAATGCAAGAGCTTTTAGTAAAGATTTGCATATTTCATGCATATTTCGACTAAAAGGCGTCTTTTGACACCTTTGTATTTGGTTCGAAATAACAAAAAATATAATCTTTTATCAGGTGCTATTGTTATTTTTGTAGTTAATTTATTTATTGTTCTAGAGTAATACTTTTTAATTATTTTCGATGATGTTTTATTAAAAATTACTGTTCTGTTTAGCTCTAAATTACTATTATTAAATATTCAATTACATTTATATGTATATATTTACTGGAATGATCCATATATGTATATATTTACTGGAATGATACATGAACATTAAAAAGTTATTAGTATATGGTAGTAATAATTTAATAAATAAAATCTTGAAAAGATGGAAAGGAACCACTTAGGGAATCTGCCGCCATTTGGTTAGTTTTCTTTTTAATTTCATTGAGACAGAAACCAAAAGTAATGAAATTGTTGTGCCATGAAAAAATGAAATAAATACAAATACTTAACTTTTTTGAAGAAAATAGCGGTTATATTGCACATTTATTACGCGCTTTATGATACGCTCTCTCAAAAATCTCAACTTAGAATGAAAATAAAAATTGGGGCCTAACTGTTGAGCTAAAGATGACACATAATTCATCGATTCTTGTTTCTCTGATATTTTAGTGCTCCATAATTGCTCTGTTTGGAACACTTTTGCAGCATTTCACACATTTTTGGGAAAATGTTAGTGTTTGTTTATTGTCCCCAAAAGGGGCGCTCCCAGTTTTCCTACTGAGTAATAAACTTTTAGATCTAAATATTCCTTGTACTAAAAGGACTAAGCGGATTGTCGGGGAAACTAGACAATGTAAGTAGCACTCGTAGTAGTAGAGATAAAAAACGCACTAAATTACTTAAATCACACGAGAAAGTCCGTATAAAATACGACACAAGAGGCTTCTGTTGCGTCCTTATTACCTCACGAATTGTTCACATACTTTGGAGTGAACGCAACTTTAAATCTATCACTTTTCGTCGAAAAATGCCCATTATCAAAAACAATGGGATATCAAACGAGAGTAGCCAACAATTTCCGAAATGCACTTCCGGAAACTACAGAAGAAGACACCGCCATCAGATCAACGCCTGCTCTCCGCATCCAGTTCTAAGTGCTCATTGCAGTTTGGGGCAAGAAAATTATGTTTTATACGAGAAAAGGAGCAAACAAAAAGTAAGATAAATAAAATATAATTTAAAAAGAAAGACAAAAATGTCAACTTATAGAACAACCTATAAGAGCAAGGCAATCAGCGCGTATCAAACGAACTAAAATGTTAATCTTGAGCTCCACTGGTACCCTTTTGGAGCAATCGCACTGACTTTTGTTTTGGACAAGTGCAATCTGTGCTACCTATAAAAACAATGGAGATCTTTGAAGTAAGACTCCAAGGAGCGTAGACTGAATGCTCTGCTGTATAAAGTTGATTGGAAAATACAAACCATTCAAGGTTTTTCGTTGCATGAGGGAAATAGTTTCGTTAATACCTCGTTGTTAAACAAATTTTGGCTTAACAAGCCTATTCAGAAGAGTTTTTCAATATCGCGATAGAATTTATGATTACTTTTCAACTACGCGTGTTCCAGCCCTAAGGGACTACATACACCTGTGCGTACCAAAATATGGGTGAATTAGAAAAATTATTGTGAGGGTTGTTTTGTAAAAATTAATTAAAATGTTGGTTAGACATTCTTC
Organism: Proctacanthus coquilletti; assembly: GCA_001932985.1. Taxonomy (NCBI): domain Eukaryota; kingdom Metazoa; phylum Arthropoda; class Insecta; order Diptera; family Asilidae; genus Proctacanthus; species Proctacanthus coquilletti. The sequence continues at coordinate 327,330 of MNCL01000019.1, forward strand.
AGAAAATAAACATATTCTTCAGAAAAATAATAAACATTCTTAAAAAAATAATAAACAATTTTTTCTTCAATACATATCCCCACTAGACCTCTAGTCTTGAGAAAAGGTATTTCCTTGTCTGCATCGTAACTGCCGTAAATATAATCAGATCTGCAAAAATCAAAACAAATCTTGTAAAGTAACGTTGTAGTCATAAATTGCCAAGGGGATTTCGTTTTTTAAAAGATATAAAACAATATTTTATATCATATTTTCGACAAGAAATTCCATGCTTAATTGTGTATAAAAATATGTTGAACAAAAAATCTAACAATAACGTTACGACAGTTTGTCGAAAAAAGAATTACAAAGATTTTAAAACAAATTTGGCTAAATAATATTGAAAATTGGCAGAGTAATTGTGCCGACAATGTTAAGTAGGTAAAAGTGACTCTTTGACGCGCGGTTACATTAATTGCTATAACTTCGTAAGTGAGTGGAAAAAAATTCTTTTACTGGAATATTCTCAAAGGTATAGAGAATAAAAAAAATATAAAAAAAGGTTTTTTAAATGTCAAGGGTATGTAACTCCTTAAATCAAAATAATTCCTTTAAGTGGAAATCAAAATGCAGTGAAACTTCGATGCAACGCTGTTGAGTGCCTTGGACTGAAAATGCGTTATAAGCGAGATAGGCTGGAAATAAATAGTGTCGATGTTACGGTCGGGACCAGTGAAATAGAGCGTAATAGCGTACTAGCGCTACAAGCGGGAGCGCTATATCAAAGCTTCACTGTAATTGCTTTAACAAATGTCCGAACGACTCACAGTTCTCGAAAATAGAACAATCTTATTGTCCTAATTGTCCACCCTCGTAAGTCCAATTCAGTTGTTGCTGCTTGCGTACCACATTTCAATTTATCCAAAATTTTGATTTTGTCGTCTAAAGTTATACGTTTTCTCCTCAACTTACCAGGATATTTTTTATTTTTGTGCGCAAAGCTTCAAAATACCTTTTTCATAAATAAATTACTTATAGTCTTTTTCGACTTCCTTTTATTAAAAGAAATTTTATGCAAAACAAATTGATAAATACTAACAATGCAATAATGTTTCAAATTGACTTACATCTCATTAGCAATATGCGATAACCTAGGCATGTTTCAACTCATCTGGTTGTTTGGGACTCTACTGTGATAAATGTAGACACAATACGACTATGCAGTTTATCATACGCAACGGTCCTAAAAATAGCACAGTAGATTATAGGAAAATATCTCAAAATATCACAGAGTAGAATAGTGAGAAGGAGTTACAGTTGTAACGTTATCACACTTGTCGGTAATCAGCAGTAGAGCAGTGCAGTCAAATAATTGTACCCGTAGAATTAAAAGTTGTTCTCAGTACATTCCTTGTACTCCTTTCTTCTCAATAAACTGAATTATTCTTTAATATGGACCTATCTTACAAAAATATTGACCGATTAAAGCCAGCATATAACATAAAAATTCAGATTACAAAATTATTATTATAAATCAAGCTGATTAACTGAAATTAATATTTAATTACAGGAAATTCATTGTAATCAAAATTCAATTATATATAAATATTTTTGCCTAAAAATACCCATTATCAAAAACAATGGAATATTAAACGATAGTGACCAACAATGTATTTCCGAAATGCACTTCCGGAAACTGCAGCAGAAGAAGTCACAGCATCCAATTCTAAGTGCACATTGTAGTTTAGGGCAATAAAATTATATTTATTGGAAAAAAACTGTTTAAACTGAATATAACGAGTACAAAAGACCGTCACTACTCTCTTTGTTATAAGCAATCAAAGATTAATGGAATGACGCTGAATTATGTTGCTTAATTCAAGAAGTAGAACATCAGAGCTCATGAATGTGGATTAATCCATGAATTCGCGTATCACACGTATCATATAATAGAGAAGATATGCTTAGAATCAAGACTCTAGTTGTAATTACAGCTAAATTATTCTTCCAAGAGTTTTTCTCGTTACTAAAAATGGAGCGTATCGCTACCAATAAGGCTCCACAAAAGATGATTGAAATTTCGTCAAGGCCTGAGCAATTACCGCAAATACATACATCCGCGGGCACTTCTCAGAAGGCCCATGGACGCCAAATTCTCAGTAAGATCAAGTAATAGTCATAACAAAATAACCGTGTCGATTTTGTGCTAAATCAAAGGATACACTTCAGTTCTGTGTTGTCAAATTTGCACTAACCGCATCAGAAGTGATTTGAATCAAAAATATGCTCCTACTTGTGTTTGGACGGACTTGCAGATCATGCTCGGAAGGAAGAAATTGTGTTCTGTGTTTTTCCAGACGTTTGTTGCAAATCGCATATCTACGGTCCGAAACCTATCCCTTGCCGAACAATGGTGTCACGTTAGCTCCAGAAATAATCCAGCCAAGAACGTGCCCACCCAAGACTTTTCTGGCGGCAATCCCAGAATTTTGGATTGGTAGCATTTAACAAAAACGTAAAATAATCTACCGCCGATGAATTGAATTGTTAAGGCATCATTCGGATTTTTTGGAACTTTCAAAGAAATATTAAAATCCGCAGATATATTGGGTAAATCGAGTGAACTGTAATATATTTGAATATACAGGTAGGCTTCCTGTAACGCGCTACCTTTACAACGCGTTTTCGCTCCAAAGCGGTTGGAAAAATGCGGATATTTTCTTACAACGCGTTACTTTTACAACGCGGTTTAGGAAATGTGTCATATTCATTGTCACGTCAAGTCAGTTTTTCGTGGGAGCAGTGTTAGCTTGCGCTTATGTTTTTGGTAATATTACACTCAGTGATACAGAGCACAGTAAAAGAAAAGCTTTTCTCATTTCTTGTGTCGAGCAAAAGCAAGAGCAAACAATCTCTAATTATAGATTTTTTTAGACCTAAAACTACAGGAAGTGCAGTCGAACTTGTCGATGTTAGATTTTGAAATAAGGCCAATCAAACGTTCTCGACCAAGTGGCGATGAGGAATAATTTTTTTAGATAATGTTATGTTTTTTTTGGTTTTTAATTTTAATTTTGGTTATTAATCTTGAAATCACAATCTTTTTAGTTTTTGCATGATGTTGAATTTTATTTAAGTTTGTTATGAAATGTTTTTATGTACATATTAATTAAAAAAAAAATGATCAAAGGCTCTTTTTAGAACCGAATCCCAGGTTTTATATAAAATTAGTGTCTCCTAAAACGCGACTTCCTACAACGCGGTATTTTCAAGGAACGTATCTACCGCGCTGTAGGAGGTCTACCTGTATATTGAATTTCGCATCATAAAGCAAAGCTTCAGGCAAAATGAAAAAATTAAAATTTTAAGGCCAGGCCAATCCAAAAATACGCCAATGAATCCAGCTCATGCCCTGATCTGTGATTTACCTCCAGAGCAACTAAAAATGAGTTTATTTTGATATTGGTTTTTGTTCCTGTACGGATGCTACAAATCGGAAATGTGAACGTCAAGAGACATTCTCGACAGGAATTTCATTTGCAAAATCGATCAGTGCACCACAAGAGAGAACGTTAATGGTACAACACTTTTAAGTCGCTGTGAACTTTGGGAAAAACTTTGAATTGGATAAAGCTTTATATGCTTTGCAATTTTCCGCTTTTGCTAGATGACTGCAACCTGCAGCAAGAATTTCTTTCTGAGTTTTTATGCGCTACCGCGCTGTGAGGGGTGCTCAGAACACAGAAAAGTCATATCCGAGCCGGTAGCATGCGTAAGTACGTTACGCTGTACGAAGCTCCTCATAACTCCCCTGTTGCCATGTTTGACATAGGGTTGAACCCGGCATGAAATCAGTGGCCGTGTCACGTATTTCGTTTCGATCGAAGACGAATCGAGTTCTTAGAGCTAAATCACGTATTCAGCTAGAATGGTTGAAACAAATTACATTATTACGCTTTATTTTCATGTAGATGCAGGCTGAATGTAATTTGTTTCGACCAAAATCGAATCGACTTCTTATAGCTTAATTTTCTTATTCAAGAGATGGTACCAGAAGAGTTGCCCCGTGTTTTTCTCCTAGCCTAGCTCAGCAGATAGTTTTTCTCAAATTTGAAAGTTTTTGTTTTACTGATTTGGAGAGAGCGGTAAAAGTCGTCTTTTCTTTTGCCATTGTGATTTTAAAAGAGGCATCATAGCGAGCGGGTCCGCAAGTGAGATTTTAAAGTGATTTTAAGAAAGAGAGAATGTTTTATTGAAATCTTTGATCTCTTAATTGGAAAACAAATTGAGTAATTGTTGGGCGACTAGGCTCAGAAATGAATTGAAAAGGGTGAGAAAACCGATTATTGTTCTATTTTATTTCAATTTTTCTCTTTTCAAGGTTACCCATTTCCTCATTGCCTTGCGGTAGAAAAACCAGCGCATTATGGTTTTTCCGCAGATCCAAAATTGTCTACAAAATTTTGTAGTTTTCAATTTATAAAAGAAAACAAGTTTTCAATATTACTAGTTCATCTTAGTCTACTTTACAGAGAAAGCGCTTTCGAAAATTTTAAGATCAAGATCATGTGAATCGCATAATTAAGAACATGTGCTGAACTCGTATCAGCTTGATAAAAGTTTGAACAGCATTTTCAGCTACTCGAAACTAAAGAAAATTGTTCTTCACTTATCAAAATAATAGTAAAAGGGTTAAGTAGTAAAAGGAAGGATCAAAAGATAGCAGAGCATGTGCAAAGATCCGAACAAGGGGAGACCGTTCAAGTAATTCGTAACGCTCCGAAGTTTCCGTGAGGCATGACTCTTTAACAGCCTGTAAATAAATCAATGTTTGCAATTTTGACTTCAAAATGTTTTTATATATGTTTAAACGTGTAATTTTTAAAATTATGTAAAAAAATGAGAGAATGAGTTTTCCACTCAAGTATTGCCAAGGTACAGTCCGCCGACGGATCATCAAAAAAATTATAAAAATAAGACAAGTAAATAAAAAGAAAATAAATCTTAAAACTACGTTTTGATAAAAAGTTATGAAATTCCACCAAAAACATTCATGTAAAAAAATCGGTCGACAATTGTTCAATTAACGCCAAAAAGATTTTGATTTGAGCTATCGCATCTCCACGCTCTTTCTGTGGCGCTGGCAATGAGAACCGGGAACAAAGTGGGCTCTGGTGAACAAGGATTCTAATTGGCGAGTTTCCCCTCTGTTCTTCAATTGACTGTTAAACCATGCCCACGCAGTGTTACTAACTGGGCTTTTGATACTTGGCAAGTTTTTAATTAAAACATTGACAAATTGTGCAATTCTTAAAAATTATCTGACTATCTGGGCGGAAGATCAATTTCAGACGATTTTCATAGGATGGTAAATTGAATTTGTCAGCCCAACAATCATGTAAAGCGAAACGGAGCAATTTACGCTGGACTGATTCAATACGATTAATGTACATATATCACCTGAGAGGGCGGCAATGCTTGAGTGGCTTATTCCAGTAGGGGTCTCACGAAGGGAATATAAAGGGATTTCGTAATGTAGCGGCTAGAGGCTAGAGAATTCCTTTTATGAACGTTTGTTGAACCCGAATGCGGTGTTAGCTCTGACAATGATGTTATCGATATGAGAACGGAAATTTAGTTCTCTATCGCATATGATCCCGATCAAGAAGAGTGAGGGCGGGATGGGATTTGTTCCATAGATGAGGTATGGGCTCTGGTCAAATAGGTCATGGATTAGCATTCGGAGACATTAAGTTCGAAAAGGTTTTTTAGGCTTCAGAGAAAGACGCTATGCTGATCTTGCAACAGCAGGGGTTAATGAAGGATATCTGTTTCATGATCTTCATATCATAATCTTGATATCATAATATTATACTTTAGATGAAGACTAACGGACAGAGGTGGCTGTCCAGACGATGCCTGAGCGAGCTTAATAAGGGTTTTTTATTGGTGTTGATGAAGTTAGAATCTGATCCAGTGTAGGAAGCACGGCTAATAAGCAAGGGATTTGAGTTTGAAAGGTATAACTTGGTGCGTGATTTTATCACAGGCATTACTTAAGTCGGTGGCAATGACGTGACTTCATCACCGTTTTCGAATGCATAAAATCTTTGAGACTAAATCAGTAAGGTCGGTAGTGGTTGATCTGCCTTTAAGGAAGCCATGTTGGGTGAGGGAAAAGATGTGTAGTTTTGCAGTGGAAAGGCATATACTCATAAACGATACGTTCAAAGAGCTTAGGTACACAACACAATTTAGCTATTGGTCGATAGTTGTGTACATCGTTCTTACAACATTTTTTATGGACAGGGATAATGAATGATAGATAAGGAACGTCATCTCGTGAAAGTAAGTTTTGGAGAAGAGTGGTGAGGGGGTGGGCTTAATGATGTGCACATCGCTTCAAGACAATTGTGGGCAGCTCATTCTGATTTTACGGGTAACTGTTGTTACGTCAATATCTATTGATTTCAGGATATTTGAGGGCAATTGTGCATGAAATGGAAACTCAAGTTTCGAAGTGTGGTCGCTAAAAGTTTGACTGAAAAAGTTTGCAAATAAGTAAGCGATTATTTTCGAGTCAGACGAAAAGGATCGAAGGATATGCACAAGGTTTAATTTTTAAGGAGTTACATACCCCTGAAATTTTCGAAAAAACGTTTTTGTCTTTATAGACATTTATTCTCTATACTTTTAATAATTATGTTTTAGAAAAAAAATGTTTTGAAAATGCTGATCCTTTACGAAGTTATAGCTATAAATGTAAAAGTGCGTCAAAGAATTACTTTTGCGCTCCTAAAACTTTAAATGCGTTTTACTCGTAACTACCCCATTTTGTTAAATTTGTTGTTCAACAATTTCCTTTAAACACCTAAACATTAAATTTGTTGCCGAAGATCACACATTCACACACAATTTTGTGGTATTGCAAATTTTTTATTTTTTGGAATAAAAAGATTACAAGGTTACTTTTGATTTTTGCAAATTCGAAAATCCTTATTTTTGTGACAGTTAGAGTGCAGATAAGAAGACTTTATGTTCTTCATCGGAGATTTAGTTGATTGCATAAAACGTGAATTATATATTGAAAACAAATTGTTTATTTTTTTATACTTTAAAGATCAATTAAAAATATCTAACGAACATTTTCAACTAGTTTTTACAAAACAACCTCGAAAATAGTTTTCCTAATTCACTTATTTTCCGGTGCGCGCAGGAGTATGTAACGCCTTAAGTTAATAAAATGATGAAAACCTTTATGATCGACGATAAGACTAGATTGGATGTGATTTAGATAGAGTCACGGTAGAGAAATTTCTTACGTTCGAAAAAGAGAGACAATGTGGACAGGTAGTCAGGTAGTCGAGTAGTCAGAGTTGAATTTGGATAGAAGATAGGCCTGTCATAATTTGTTTCTGGTATTGTGAAGGGCCCGCAATTCTTCGTTATATCATGGCGGGGGTGAGCACCGTGCTTTAAGAGGTACGTGGCGTATAGATTAGGCAATAGAGGAAAATATTTTGGAATAAAAGAATATAAGGACATTCTAGACAGGAATATGTTGCGTAACATTGAAGCGGGTGGTTTAGTTCCTGATTCGGTTCGGTTTCTCAATTTAGGTTCTAAATTCGAGGTAGGAGAAGGCAGATTTGAAGAAGGATTATACGAAGTGTGGGTAAAAACGATCAAGGGTAGAAAGAAGATGGTTGTTCTGTGTAACTACCGAGTTCACAGGGTCGGATGAAAAAATCAGGTAAAGCTGCCTGTCGACGTGGTTATACGCCGCAACTGGTCGGGAGAGGCGATAATAACAGCACAGAACACATGGGAAAGCTTAGCTTACCATGAAATCAATTCGCTCAAAAAATGGGTGACACCTGCTATCCTAATTACGCAACAACAGAATCTATGACAACGTGTTCCTATTTTTGTTTACTTTAATGGCAAATCTGATTCTTTTGTCGATGGGAAAATTAAAACTAATGTAATGGCTTCAATTTATCAAGAATCCTATCTTTCTTCCGTGTATATTAAGGCGCTCCATAAGTTCGTGCCGCAACATGTTTATACTTCTTGCGTTGCGTTTTATAAACATAGGCAAAATCAGACAATTAATGCTGTACGCGGCTCGAAAAATTAAAAGATAAAATTGCTGAAAAACTTCCAGGACTCATAAACCGCGACAATGTGATTTTCCATTACGGCGATGAGAGACCACATGTTGCACGAAATGCGCAAAACAAATAACGCGAATTCGCTTGGGAACATTTATTGCATCCACTTCATTTTCCGGGCATTGCACTATTGGACTTTTACTTGTTTCGGTTGTTAAAAAATTTTTTAGCTGGCAAGAAATTTAATAATGTGAACGAAATTGAAAGTGCTTTAAGAAAATATTTTGATGATAAACTAAAAAAATTTGATACCAATGGGATAATGTCGTTGACTAAAAAGTGGGAAGTTTTAGAAAGCTAGAGTAATTACATTTTTGTGTAAGCTCCACAGGTAAGATTAAAATATTGTTTTATAGAAAAATTTGAAAAAAGTCGTACGAACTTATGGGGCGACCGTATTCGATCGCCCTAGCTTCATCTCGGTCCATTTCTGTGGCTGACTCTCGTTAATTGTTCCTTCCTCCTGATCGTCAACAGACCTCAAGATGTTTGCCAATATCAATATGTGAGAGGTTTACATACAAAATCTCGCAGTCCTCCAGAATCCAAAAATTTCCGCCGAATATCTTTGCATTATTCTAATTCCTCCTGCCTTTAGCAGCCACGAAATCGACACTTCAGACATTATATACATTCCATGTCGAGACTTCGAAGACGATAATTATATCTCCGATCACGGGGTTATACTTGCTACGTATGAATTCGTAACCCTTACTGCTTCACCCCATTTGATACATCTAATTCATCAATGCTTGAATTTGTGTGCATTAAAATGGGCAGTGTCTGCATATCCTCTACTGCTATCTTCGCTCCTCCCTACCAATTCAAACATACCGATACCTAAAAAGAAAGCGCCGATTCAGATGACAAAGTCATTGTTCTCGGTGATTTCAACTTTCCCTGTCTCCTATGAACTCTATCGGAAGATTAATCATTCTATCACAAACGCCACTTCCGACAAAGGTTTCGTTTGTGAACAATTCTTTGAATTTGGGACCCTGCGACGAACAATTTTGGTTGGCAGCTTGATTTGATATTCACGTTCGATCTTGTCAGCTCGGTTGTTGTTCATAGCATCCATCTTTTTTCTTCCCTTGACTAGTTTCATTTCCCTCCTTCCCTAAATTTCTTCTTTAAATTTACCCACCTCTAAACATACTTAAGGCCTACTTCTTTTACGAAATTAAATAATCTCTTTGCAAACTTGGACATTGCTTTGGTCTCGACTCCCACCTAACATCTCTCTATTGACAATGCTTTTTCAGCCTTTTACTCTAAATGTTTTATCCAACCCATCCTCAGTTAACCATAAAAAACTGCTATACCCTCCATGGTATAGTAATAAATAATAAGCAACTATAATCTTTTCATAAAATAAGAATTTTTGCTACTTTTCTATTTGGAAATTCGATACCGACTTGGAAGTCTTTGTCTTTTGTTTTTAATTGGAAATAATACCTATACCTCAGCTACTTCAATCAAATGCCATTTAGTCATCCTTGACCATAAATTATGTTACCCATTTTATAACTCCGAACTAGACCACAATTTCTTTCACAATTCGAATACGTTTACAGCCCTGGTCCAAACGGGGTATCATATGACAGATTATGTTACGGGGGTTTAAGTAATTCGGTTGCTACCTCGCTAGGTTTATAGACAACCAAACACAGCACGCTAGTCAGCTGTATTTATAAACAAACAGTCCTAAAAGCTCCCGAGTTCAGGTTCATTGAAATTTGAGCGCAGCACTTTTAGTCGCGAATCACGCTTCCTCATTCCGCGCAAAACACAAGTTAGCACTTTAAGCCTTTGCATGGCTCGTGACCTTTTGCTAGGCGCCACTAGCACGTGTCTCCGAGTGAGGGCTTGCACCCGGCAACGGGCCAGCGAAATGCTGAGATAGGCCTTATTGATCGAATTTGTGAGAACGAGCAATTATTATATAATAATTTTAAATAAAAAGAGGCAAATGATTTTTGAATAAACCAACTAGTAAAGAGACCCTGTGTTTCATTTCGAGTTAAAGCTGTTAAGCTGCGCTCTTGGTAACCGTATCTCAGGAGTTAAAGCTGCAAAGCTGCTCGACCGAACTTAAAGCCGTTAGGTTGCTCCCAGGGTTTCAGGCATAGCCACTTTGCTGATACAGCCAGTCATTTTTCAAACTTCTAGGAAACCACAATCTGCCATAAATATCCTTAAAAAAATGTGCGTACTTCTTAGCATAATTCCCCGCTACCCTCTTTAAAAGTTTTACATCCCACGGTGTCTTTTCTCACTTCTGGAGAGACTCATTTATCATCTTCATTTACAAAAAGGGATGAAGGAGCGATGTATACAGCTACCGTCCTATAGCAAAATTGTCATCCATACCTAAGATCTTTGAAAGAATCGTTCATGATTTAATGTTCTTTCATTGCAAATCTATTTTGCCCTCATCTATCGTGGATTTCTTAAAAGTAGACCAACCACTATCCATCATAAACATTTCGTTTCAAGAACCTTGTAAGCAATAAAAAACATAGTGAATTTCAGTAAGGCCTTTGACAACATCTGTTTCCAACCGCATTTCTAATTCTGGATCAAATTTAATCTTCATCAATGCCAATGTGAAATCCTCTTTGCCTTAACCATTTCCCTTTGAAGTCTGACATCATAAATGATGTTAAGTGCGTCGTTAAACTTTCCGAACTTGCTCGTTATGCTGATGATAAGAATCATCAAACGAATATTTTTTTTACAGATTTCTTGCTTCTGCAAGAAGATCTAAATAGTTCCATAATTTAGTTCGTTAAACCATTTTAAAAGGAAGAGGTTAAAAACTCAACTATACTCGTATATATTTGTTTTTATATTTCTATAATAGGTGCTCTTAGTTTTTAAAGATTGTTACGCGTATCTTCCTAGATTTTCGCAATTTTTTCTGAACTCTGGATATTTTCAAAAGTTAGCAGATTATCGGTTTGCCTGTCTGGAACAACCGTCAGTACTTGCCTCCTTACTAGCATCGACTTTGATCTTTCTTTTCTTTTATGCGAACCGAAACCGAAAAATGTTAAGACGTTGGAGTAAGAGTTAGTTTTGATGAGGTTTCGTATTAGTTTCCATCTCAAAAGCAAGTATGTAATTCATTTATATTAGAAATTATTTCTACTACTAACTTTTAATATATTCGTTATTATATACGGATATATTAGGCAAACTTTTCAAAAGACACCCCGAAAAAGTTTTTAGCAAATTCGGCTATTTTTTATCAGTTCAGTTTTTGTGTTAAAGTGGGTTATTTCCGTTTTATTTATTGAAAAAATGATAAGTAAGTTGTCGATTGCCACTTATTGTTTTGATTATTTATAGTTTTCTAGTTACAGTTCCAGGCTGAATTTGGGCTTAATTCCTCCTTTGTAATTTTTAATTTTCTCTATAAATTAGAAAAAATACTGCTTCGCGATTCTTCATGTTTGACTAACATTTTTTTAAATTGTGGTTTCCGTTATTATTTTGTTATTTTTCAATAATTGTTAAATATTTTAATATAAAGTTTCAGAACTTGGAAAAAGTTAGTAATAGTTAGTTCCAGGAAACCTTCGTTGTGAAAGATTTATTTTTATTATGCCGTGCTCAATTATTTAGTCGCAGCTCGCCGTATCTTCTACTGTTCGCACTGAAAAAGAAAACTAGTACATAGAATCCTAGTGTAGAATAAAATCCTGCTAAAAATATTAATGCAAAAAAGTCGCTGACCTGCTCTAGTAACACCAAAAAGATTTAAAACGTAGAAGTAATGACAAATTTCTTTCCTGAACAAAACTCAGAATGAACTGCTTGACAAGCACGGAAAAGAATGAATTATAAATATTTAACCGCGGTTTTATACTAGACAAGTTTTGAAGTGTTGTACAATTGTTCAGTAAAAATATGAGGTTTGTACAAAGGCTATGTAAGCGTCTTGATTATTTCAGTACTTCTTACGAATTAAAAGAAGATGTTTTAATTTATACTAGAGTTTCCATAATTTTAAAAGCTGTAAAAGTACTAATTTAATGTAACCTAATGCTTTCATAGATTATCATATCTCACTTTCATATCTTAATGGTATTAAATTGTCACGTGCATAACATAAAAAATACTTTTCAATGTGAAATTTGAGCGAACTAAATATCTGAAATGGGTTAAGGTTTTCATTTTTTGCACTGGGAATACAACTTTTCTCACGTGAATGAATTCAACAAGAAAGAAACCATAGCGTGAAACATGCAAGACACGCGAAATTGTTACTTATAAAAAGAAATTATTTAATTTTTTAACAGGGGTATTTGTTCAGGGAAAAATTATATCCTCTTTACCTAAAAGATGTAAATTAACTTTGTAAGCGTTACTAGATGAGCGATGTGGGATCCAATGAACCTAAATAGTAATTTAAATTTGGAAATACATTTAACGATATGTTTTAAACATATTATATATAAAAAATATGAGATAGAAGGTGGTAGACAAATTTCATTGTTTTATGTTGAAGTAGTGGTTTCATAAAATTCTAGTTTGTTCTGCTGTTGTGATATTTTCGTACACATTTTCTCGTTTTATTCGTTTCTTTTGTCCCAATTATTTTCGGACCAGGCTACAATACTGGTCTTTAAAACTAAAATAAACTAGTTTTGTTAATACAATTTTTGCCACACAAGTCATGTTACACAAGTGTCACTTACACTGGAATTTTGTAAGAAAAAGTAAAAGTCGTGGGGTTCTGTATCTACAGAAAAAAAGTGGAATCTCAGTATCGTAGCGAAATTCATTCGTCTACGAAGACACATCAGATCAGATCAGGTTACGAAGATCATCAGAGGTCATGATTATCATTTACAGACCTTTAATGTAAAAAGGTTCCAACATAATTCCCTTTCTTCATTCAGTCAATAACGTCTAACTCTATTTTTTCAGTGTTGAATAGATGCAATTTTATATTGTTATTCGATAAAGTTACTGAGGTACGCGAAATCTTAATAGGAGGGCTCGGTTCGTTATTGATTCTTTTTTTCAGACACATTGACTTAAAAAATATTGTATTAACTTTTAAGCTTAAATATGAGAGTAGAGTTATAATTTAAGAGGTTATGATTATTTCATTCGTTTTAAGTGCATAAAATATAATATAAGGCTAATTAGTATAAAAATTGACTTTATAGAGATATCGATATAAGCCTAAACAGTGATCAGTAATGAAATGATTAAGAAGGAAAAACTTTGGCTGGAGAACGAAAAAGCAATGCAGATGGTTTTAGTTTTGGGACCAGAGTTCCCATTGTATGGGAAACAGTTGCACAGAGTTTCCATCATATTAAAAGTTATTGTTCAAGGAATCATGTAATTAAGGCAACTACATGTACATTCACTACCAATGCTTGTATAGATTATCAAAGTTATGCCTTCTCAATGGTGTGAACATGGGACATGGGACATAAAAAATATTTTTTGACTTCAATGCAAAAGACGTCTCAACTGCGTTTTTTCATTTCTGGCATTCGGAATACAAAAAAGTATATCATTATTAATTTTTTCACATAAATAAACAAGAAAGAAAGCATAGCATGATACATGAAGAACACGCAAAGAGAATTATTTAATAATTTAATGACGGGTACTTGTTTGTTTAGGCCAACACTATTTCCTCTATACCTAAAGGACACGTTTTATTATCGACATCACATGCAAGCAATTGCAAATTTCGATCAAATAATTCACTCTGGAACATAAATTAATTTCATAAATGTTATTAAATCTGAAATTAAAATTTGAAGTTGACATTTTGAACTAGTAGTAACTGTCGAATTTTTCCTACCTATCATTGATTTGTCTTATCGTGCAACAATAACTGCAAAATAGGCATTTGAATTTTGTACATAAAATAAATTCTTCATATGAGACCAAAATAAAAACGAAAACAAATGGTTTTCTTGACAGACCATAATGCTGAAAAATAATACAATGCATGGAATAAAATGCATGCATGCAATAAAACAAGACTATCCTACCTTTTGAATAAAGTAATAAACCTAGCCATATAAATATATCCAATCATCACACACCATTGGAACAATTAATGAATTACTTTTGAAGAGAGAATGAGATTTATGGCATTATTATGGATTTATTTACGCTGTAGAAAAGCAGATTGGAATAGCAAATAAAATAACCCGAAAAGTCAACAACGAGGAAAAAGCTACTATCAGAAACAAGTCTTTGATAAGTGGGATCGGACTCCTTTGGGTGTGTTTAGGGAATGTTCCTGCCAGTAGTAATAGAGAAGACAACTGGTTCTCACCAGTTTAAGAAGCAGAAGTACTCTACGGGACATCAGTATGGAGTGAGCCCTTAACTGGGTCCAAAACCTCCAAAAAGAGTTATAGTTTGGCGGCAAGGCCTGATGGAACAACATACTCATCAATGATAGGTCTCCTCTTCAACCAATATATCTTTTTCAAAATAACTGCAATGATCTTGAACACTGAGTGCATTGGAGAGGATTGGCTAAATATGAATTCGAATCTTTCTAATCCTAAAATCCAACAAAAATAATACCTTAGACAGAGGCTATAGACCAAATCATCACTTCCACAACAATATTATATCAGATAACTCGCTAGCTTAAAAAGCTGGTAAGTCTAGATGAGAGTTGAGATATGAGTCTAATCCTGTCAATAAATGCGCGAGAAATGTTAATATGTTGATGCTTTCGAATACACACACCCTCCAAATTGCCGGTGATTTTGCATTTTTGGTGATTTCAGAACGAATGGCGAAATATAGCCTAAAGTTAGAGATAGCTTACCCAATTTCAAGGCAGCTTGCGAGACTTAGTCTTAGTACTTGGTTCAACAATTAATTTCAAAATAAAATAATGAGAACAACGAAACATATTGCTTTGCATGAAAGCTCCGCATTAAAGCCTGGACCAAAATATTAGTAAAATATCGTAAGGATTTAACGAAATGGAGGCTTTACAGTAATCAAATTCGGCGTATATAGTCCGAAATGCAGTTACAATTAAAAATGACCGCAAGTGAAACATTAAAAGACTTACAAGAGTTATACACGTATTTATTTTATTTTATGGATGGAGCATGAGAAGTGGAAAAGTGCTACAATCAGTACTTTCCATTTCAAACACGCTTCTTCTTATCCACAGTTTAACAACTTCCGTTACGAGCGAAGCGAAATATGAGTAATGTGAAATAGCGACACTCCTCAGGGAGGAAAATTTTAAATTAAATCGGTGTGCGTAAGGATTTTATTCGCGGATGGTGTAAAAACTAAGTAAACATGGCGAAAAAGAAAGGTATACTTTGCTCTTCCCCTAAAATTAAGGAAAGTAGATTTGGGCAAAATCTCTGCTCAGAGAATGCCCTTGTAATTAGAAAATATTTATTGTAAATTTGTTAATTTTCAATAAATCGAAGAAATAAAACTCAAATATGACGTCAGTGTGTTCAGGGCATGGGTATGGAGTGCCCAAACTACATTATTTTAAATAATCCAGAACAAATTTCTATAATGTTTTAATATTTGAATTTAACGGTTTGCAGGTGCTACATTTGTGTTATTCTTCGCGATTGCAGTCCTTAATTTTCATTGGCTGCTTCCAAAAAATTAGACCATATTGGAGAACGTGTTGGTAACGACTACAGCATAACTGAGAATGTGTTGATAAATTTTCGGTAACATGCATCTCAGATTTTTGTAGTTTGAGATATTTGATTGAATTCAGTTGATTGCTGGCAATATTTAAATGCATTTAAGAAATTCCTTTTTCTTTCGAACTAGCAGCATTTATGAAAGCAAATGGTTTGGGATACTTGAAGCCCTACCAATCATTTTGTGCTCTCCATTGAAGTGTCCCTACTTTATATTTTTCATACTTCGGTTACCGTACTGTTAAGTAACAGTTCATAAGTTAACGGACCTCCATGCGGTTCACTTACGGCCATTTTTAGCGCCTTCTATTTCTTTACAACCCACCTTATGTTACTTTACTCTACTTCTATTTTGGTCCAGGCTTAATTCACATATTGCTTGAGAGACTCACGGCTGTCCAATTGATGGTTTGGTGAAGCACAACAATTTATAGTAGATTGGCTCATATGAATCAATCGAAACTAATACTCGCCAAATTTACCAATATGTGCAGTTCGGTGAGAACCCCCTTTAAAAAATAACAAAACTATTCTTCTATTTAAATAAAATTTATTCATGCATTTTAGCTAAAGAGCTCGCTTTTCTTATAATTTCAGTGTGTTACATAAAATTTCGATTTGCTTACATAGGGAGGCTTTTTTTAGATCACTAGACACCTTTTGCGATATAAATATTTTTCGAATGTTTATTAATTGAATTCCTAGCAGATTTTCTTTGCTTCAATATTTTTCGCCTCTTTGAAGCGACTGGTTAGTCGACTCATCTTTCTTAGAAGTTATGTCATTAATAGTGCAGAATCTTGTTGCTGTTAAGAACGTCTTTCTTTGCTCCATTGCTACCGTAAATGCTTGCTATCGTCGCTGGATGTTCTATATTCAGAATATGTCTAAAATGTTTTGGTTTGAATGGGAGGTTTAAATGTAGGACTATGAGGTGAGGGTTAAAACTAAGACCTCTATAAATGCAATAGGTTAAACGTGTAAATGTTAAAGTTGGTGGGCCGAGAGAGGTCATTTATTAAGTGTTTTGTTTGTTTGATGTTACGAGATTTCATAGTTCCTTAAAGAATGGTAAATTATCTTATAAAAGTCGACCTTCGACTATCAGTAATTTACGAGATCGAAGGTACGGGTTTTCCTTTTTGCAAACAATTTTGTTTATGGGGGAAGTTTTCTTGTTATGCGATTCTTAACAGGCGGGCCAAAGCATCTTCAACTTTGAAGAGCTAAAGGTGGTTGGTAACACGACTCGCCTTATTCATTCTGCAGAACAGATATTTGCAAATAAAAACGAATTTATTTTCAGGTTAAATTGTCCTCAAATGGTTTGGGCGATGGTTAGAAGACTAAGCTAATGTATGAAAATATGCCGGATGCCGGACATATCCAGCTGCAGGGTAGCTCAGATTCTTAGTCTACGATCAGTCTTATTGCTCCTTGCAAGAAAAGAATATCTCTTCCACCGGGGCCATCCTATTTTTGAGTACGGCAATATAAGGCCTTCAAAAGCCTTATGGTTTTACGTAAAAGCAATGAAATCCACAAGTCTATCTTGTTTCAAGTCATCGAGGGATGTAAATTTTTTCCAAAAGTGTTGAATTGTCTGTATTTTACCAGAAATTTTCCCACCTCAGATCAGTACCACTTACCAAAATTCGGTCCTGGAAGATCTTCAGCTTAGTTGTATCTCTCTGAATTGAGACGAGATCTACTTTGAAATGGACGCTTTCGGAAATTGGATTCCACAGTATTCACGTTTGCTTGAGATTGCAGATTAGTTGCTTCTGTTCCCTCTCTTGATTCGGGGTAATTCGATACCAATTTTCTTATTAACCTCATGTAATAATTTTATTGCTTAATCTGTGCTCCCAGACGCTATTAGGAATCAATTAGATCTATCTATTGCCAGTTGCTAGCAATGTTTGGATCGTAATGAGGAGAGCGGCTCAAGGTGACTGACGTCAGTCGATAGCTTTTTACTTACTTGTTAGTATTGAACTACCCGAGTATTCTTTTGCAGTTCGAATGCTATGGATTTACTTTGAGCCGGCTGTACATTTTGGCTATGTCTGCTGTAAGGGTAATCTTATGAATGCGCTATTTAGGACAGACCTTCCCAAACTGATCTGGAATAATTACTACCCCTTTGATACCTTTTGCCTTATTAACCTTGCGTTACGGAGCATTTGGTATGGAGTAAATGAAGTTTTACAAATTTTCAGTATCCTAGGTTGTCCAGCTTTAGATCTGAAATGTGCAGCAGATTGTGTTGTGCACGTGGGCATTCGATTTCAAGGTCGGTTGTTTTGTGAGATCTAATGAACCTGTTATTACAGATCTCTGACATCATTTTAGATTTAAGGGTGTACCGTCTTTGGCAATGAATGTACCTTAAGAGCCTAGAAGTGATATACACTCTTACTAAATCGTAGATATTGGTGCGCAATCTGTGACAGCTTTAGTAGAGGAAAATGTTCTGACTTATGGCTGAGATTTCATTTCCTCCGTAGCTTTTCTGAGTGATGGTTTAGAAGTATTCATAAGGTTTGATCAAATTGATTCTATTGGGGTCGGATGTAGTCGGGTGTGGTATGTAAGCCTATAAACGTCGCATTTGGTTTGACTAGTATGATACATTCCCTGATCTTGTGTTTTGCGATCAAAAGTTCACGCATTCATTCATAAGCCTTTTGAGCTGGCTAGCTTATGCTTTTATGGAGAACCAGTTCTTCACAGGAAGGTTAGGGTAATCGATGAAGGGAAACTGGATGTTGCTTTGAATGTGAAGGTTCACTTTTGAGTTGAATATTTTCAAAATCCGTCAGAGACTATGATGCCGGCCTTCGAGTGTCGATGTTGCTGTTCTAAGCCCTGGGTATCTTTCTTTAAAATACTTCTAGGTACAGTCATAAGTTTACATGGCACTTCCCAGGCAAAGTTGTAGTCACTCGACATCACTGTATAACATTTTTTCTGGATGCAAGACAAATTGGCATTTCCATAAGCGATCGTCGATAAGAAATGTAAATATGTCCTTGAAAGAACTTCACCTTTCGTAGGTTCTTAAAATTGGAGATTTGTATGGAAAAATACTGTGGGTGATGGTGGAAGAGCGGGAGATTCCGGCTCAGTGTCGGTTGGGGTAGGGGAAAAGCTCTGTAAAGCCTTCGCTAAGTTACCATCAAGTTCATAATAATGTTGCCTCACTTCGTCATATTCTTTCAGAATCTCTTACACATGTTTTGCATTTTCATTTGAACAGTTCTTTAAAATAAATTTAAAAGTGTTAACAATTTATTATTTTTTAATGAAAAGGGTAATTTTCTATTAAATTACTGTCATACAAGAAGAAATTCACATAAGGTTAACAAATATTATTACAAACAATTACATGATTAAATTTAGGTGTTTAATTAATATTTTGTAGGACCTCCTTTTTTGTAATAGTTTCAAAAATCCGATTAGGCATTGAAACAATGAAATTGTTTAACGTTTCGTTGTTAATAGAGGACCAGGCGGAGCGAGTTACGTCCTTAAGTTCATTCACTGTTGAAAATATCCAGCCATTAGTGGAAATCTATTTGAAAGAAGCTCCCCACAGATTTTCTATCGGATTCAAATTCGGATTGAAGGTAGGCCAAGGTAAAACCATTGTATTTGCTTCCACACTTGCTTTACAACGTGTGCTGAGGGTGCACGAGCATCATCTGCTGAAACACAAAGTTAGGTCCATACATAACTCTTCTGCTCGTTCCGCAACATTGGAACACTATGGGGTTTTGCACTCACTTCTGGTAGCCAATATCTGTGGTTCCTGCCCCATAAAATGCTACCCATATCATCACACCTCTGTCACCGAAATTTCAATTCAGACAGACTCCATTCTTTTCGGGGAAGCTATGCCAATAGTATACGAACCCATTGGGGCCATCTAAATTAAAATTGTTTTCATCACTGAAAGTAATTTTGTGACATTTAATAGTCCAGCTCACTTATTTCTTAGCAAATTTCAATCTGGCATCTTTCGAATGTGACGGTTTTTTTGCCTTTTACAGGAACTATATAATTTCATCGGTATGCAAAATTTGCATGACAATTTGAAATTCAAAAAGTTTATTTTTTCTTGTTTCTCTAAAAATTAGATTTTGGGTACTAAATGAGTTTCTAATTTTTTGAGAAATTGGCTTCTTCAAGCAAGTCAAGCCTTAGATCTTTAACTTTAGATTTTAAACTTGTCACGAATCTTCGATCTAAGGATCCAGAGTCGTTGCGCGTTGTGTTTCTATTAAATTGCAAACAAAAGTGGTTTAATAAAAATCTTTCACATGTACCCTTTAGTCATCTTTATAAATTATTGTGTAAAAAAACATTTCAAATTTTTAACTTCTAGTTTTAAGTTTTAACAACTGTGACTTTATCTGAATTGCATTTTCTTTTACGTGTATTAGTTCACAACAATTATTTTTCACAGTTGCTACGCTTAAAATAAAAAGAGTAAATTGTGCGCTTTCTTGACTTTTGTCTTTATCCAGGCTTAAATCAGTACTTCTCAGTGTAATTCGAAGTAATAAATACTCACTTCAAGATCAATGATGATTGTTCATATAAACGTTTAATTTACTTATCTTTAGACTAAATGAATGTTTTGTAGCATTTTAATTAATTAATTAATTACTTAATTCGAAAAAGTAGCACAATTGCACGAAGTCTAAAATTCTCAGATGTTTTATATTTTTATTTATAGGTCATGTTTTCCCCAGTAAGAAAAATGTGCTCTTATATTCAACGAAAGATTTGTCTCCTTTTATAAATCACACAAGTTCTTGCTTAATTTTCTTTTCTTGGTACTTCCAAGATCAGTTAAAACTATGACTAAAACTAGGTTTTTGAAGGTTTTAATAAACACCATTTTGAAATTTGCAAACATTGAATTTGCGTGTCCAATATGGAAGTCTATAGTTTTGAGATTAAAGACACAATTTAAAAATGTGAAGTTTAAAGTCTTAAGTTTATGCTTAATAATAAGAGATTAAAATACATAAGAAATATTGAACTTTCAAAAATCTCTTTCACTTAATTTTAGCGTCTAACAGAAATTATAATGTTTATAAAAGTTATTTTTAATACAAGATTTTCTTTACTTGATTTTAAAAGAAATTTTACGTCTTTGTAAATTCGCGTTAACGGCATTATTTTATATGTACTTATTGTTTGAAATATGTGTCTTCTGGGATTCTCCTGGAGGTAATCTAGATTGTAGGCTGTAAAAAGTATGAAATAATTTGGGATGAACACTATTTTCGCAGTTGCACCATGACTCAGGTTTCGCACTAAATATGTGTATGCATATATATAATCGCACATATTTTGTGGAGGCTCATTTTAGAAGGAGATTTTATATAAAAACACTACCTTTTTACGTAGTAATTATCTGAAACACTCCTGAATTTGTTCCCCTTGTCTTCTTAGATAAAAGGTATTCATTAAGTTATTTTGTGGGTTTCTCAATTATATAAATTAATAATTCTAAAATCGTAAGTATAATTTCCAAAATATCGTATGTAACTTCAGAGAGCTTTTGCACAATACAATGTATGGGCTAATTGGTTTATTGATTATCGTTTTTTTTTTTGTTTTTTAACTATAAAACAAGAGCTTTTCTCGGGCTGTAATGACTAAAGGAGAACTTTTGTAGATAAATATATAAAAGTGATCTTACATCACCGTCTTGTAATGTAATTTTCTGCCGCACAGCCGCGCAGGTATATAAATATACAGCGCGGCGAGATGTAAAGCCCACCAATAATAGTCACTCAGTTTTAAGGAAGCACAGTATGGAATATGAAGCTATCAGAACAAGTTGTTAATTCCGATTAAGCTGAAAGTTACGCGGAAAAAACTAGTACCTATCCCCGTGTGTGTGTTAAATTTAATTAAATATTATGGATAGAATCAACAGTATGGAAGAGAACAGTAATAAATCGTGGGATGCAAATGAGAAAAACAGTGGAACGAAAAAATTACAAAAACAACGGGGATACATCTGCCAACATTTATCGGAGTATAGTGAAAAGACATCTGTTCACGGCGTTCAATATTTTTGCGAGCCAAATCGACCATTTTGGGAAAGGTGACAATGTAATGACATCTGGAAGAATTTCGATTACAGTATTATCGTTAATAGGCTCTTCTGGGTTGTGGTGTTTATAATTTCAGTATACTTATGTTCATTTATGATTTACAAACTTTGGAGGAAATGGAACGACACGCCGATTATTGTCAGTTTTGATGAGCGGCAAACTGAAATATGGAAAATACCATTTCCCTCCATAACAATCTGCCCACAAAGTAAAGTAAATTTAAATCTATTTAATTATGAAGAAACGTTAAAAGATTTGAGTCATGGTAAAAATTTGACAAACGAAGAGTAAGTATTTACAACTTGTTAAAGGTTCATCATTATTTCATTTATTTTATGTGGAACCAGTAACTGAATTTTGTTGACAGGGCATTTCAAAATTTAATTTTTCTACTTCGACACACAGCGCAATTTCGAAAAAATTTTCTTTCTTATAAAGTAAATTACATAACTTTCTATTTCGCTTAAGTAGGTATTGAATTTGCTACTTGGAAAGCTGAAAAATTTTGCCATAAAACAGCACGAAAGAGTTCTTACGTCACATTGTGATGCTGCTAAATTATTTATAACCAATTTTAATGTTTCCTTGGCGTGATGTGCTCGTCAAATGCAGATGTATTCCAAAAAATGTAAATTTATGGCTATGTAAGTTATAAAATGTGTAATTATACATGATAATTGAGTCAAGGATACCCCTATATATGGAGAATGTATGCATGGCGTCTGTGGCGCCAAAATAAATTCCAGGACGGTAATCTCGAACAGTTGGAGTCTCATGTGAAGGTTTAATTCGACATGGGACGCAGAATTGTCTTTTTTACCCCTCTGTTTACGGCTTGGCGCATACCCAACACGCGTTTGTGCTTTTTGTTTCAACTCAGCGCATAGCCACAGCGCATCTGTTGTTCCTTTTGCTTTCGATTTGGCTAACAATCAGCGCGTATTTTTTTTTTCGGCGCATAGCCGATGATGATTGACTGTGAGATTGATTTGTGTTGGACCAGGAACAAGGTAGTCGTTGGGGTAATCCATTGCCTCGAATCAATCTCATTGTCAATTGATCACCGGGTATGCCCTCAATAAAATAATAAAAAAAAAACAGAATCGGCTGAGTTCGAACGTAAATCTGGAACTCGCTGCTGTGTAGTAGGACTATGATCCATTTGTGAAGCTCAGTGATGGCTCCGTGCCGAATGACGACTCACTCGTCTGTGATATATGATTGAAAATTGAGTCCCAAGTTCTCGAAATTTGGTGTCAAGTTGAAGAACTAGCCGTTCTTCAAGGATGACCTTGAGGTCCTAATCCACACAAAGGCCTTCCAAAGACATACCAGCTGGATGTTCCGGATTCTCGAGCTGTCACTGTCTGTAGAGAGTCAGTAGAGGATCTTGCAAGTAAAAGAAATGTTAATTATTCAGCGAAACAGTTAGAAAAATAGTTGTTGCAATTTGGGATACTGGAAACCATACTCTACTTCGCCGTATTGCCATTGCCAATTAGAACTAGATCTGATCGTTCGGCGAAACATTTCCCGGTTCAACAGGAGGGGTCGGCTAATTCTGCGGAGCAAGCAATGCGAGAGTGACCTGGTTCTTCGGTGAAGTCCTTTGCAGCACAGCAAGGTCACTCTTTTGTCATAGAATTCTGCAGCAAGGCTGGTGAATCAGCAATATGCCTCTTTCCTAGGAGTCCCAGATCATCGGCATTTTGACTTGATACTATAGTGAATTTTTTAGTATACTACAATTATCTGCTCTTCAAGCTTGCCGGCTAGTTTCTGCAATCTAATCTCGTAAGCCAGTTTTATTACGTGTTTGTCTGCCCAGACATCTAGAGGCAGCTACCTAAGGATAGTTTTTCACACGATGAAGACTATGAACTTCATGTACAATGCAAATGGGTCATGTTTACTACCTACTGCCTCAGAGCTACCCTTGCCTAGAGTTAGCTTTCTCAGCACTTCCATAGGACGTGTTATGAGTCACGATGACCTGCACAAGGAACATCTCGATTTTATGGGCTAATACAACAGTGATTCGAAATAATGTACATTAACACTTTTTGCGAATTTTGTATTCTTTTTATTTGCCCTCGCAGTGATTTCACGGGTAAAAACATCTTTAGCTATGATTTTAATAATGGGCATTTGCTGTGGAATTGAAAAGTTCTTTTTAACTTTCTCAAATTGTATAAATATGTCCGAGAATTTGTTCACATAAGACTGTGCAGGAGTGAAATTGCAATATATTTTTAAAAAAATTTTGATACGCGTGCATCCTTGTTCGCCTGAAAATTTTGACCACTTTCGAAAACTGTCTGCCAATATAGTGTATAAAATCTCCTAATGATATTAATGTAAAAGAATGCTTTGACTCATTTAGCTAACGCAGACATATTACTCTTATTTTAGTCTAAAACTAGCTTTACGTTCATAGCAAACCAATTAAATATATCCCGTCAACAATTATTTTCGAGAAGGCCAAATGTAACTTATGAAAAGGGTACCCGTAAAATTAATTCTCTTCGAGAAGGCTTGGTGCTTTTTTCCACGAGAATGGTAAAACTAAAAAGGGTAAAAGATACCTATACTATTCTGTATAAACTTCTGAGTCAAATTTCAATCAGTTGCCAATATTAAAAGAGGCTTCACTTCGTTTGGTAAAATTCTTTTACCTTTTGGTCTGATGAATGAGGGGTGTGTTTCTAATAATTTTTCATTTTGCTAAAGTAATGACTTATCCATTTGTTTTCATTTTAAGGCCCTGCGCAGATTTTTTGTCGGACAACAGTTTGGTGGGTTAAACAATCAATATGAAGATACATGTAAGGGCGCCCGTTATAGCGATTGGAACGCGGCCGATAAAATAATTTGATGGGTTTCAAACTGAAAGGTCGGTCTACCGTAAAATTACTTCTACTACTTAATCAGTATGTTGCCCGTTGCGTCGGCGTAGACTCGCCGATTTAGTAGTCGGCGACGCTCTCAGTTCCGTCCGAGTTTTGGCGACGGCCTTGCTTGTCACACTCTTTAAGTCCAGTTTACCGCTTAGAGCTTAGCAATTTGGTTGAGAGAAGTCGGCTGACTATTGGACGGCGTCCAACTGTCTGACCAATCAGACAGCTTAGTTTGCGGCCCAATCCAACTAAATTGTCGTCCGATCGTTTAGTCTGTATTCTAAAGGTAGTACGTTACTCTACGTTTTCGATTGTTAGGTTCAAGTGAGTTTTTTTGGAAAGGAACTGTTCTGTGGTATGTAGATCTGCCTTTGAAGAGTGCGAAGGCTTTGCGACAAGTTGTATTTTTGTCTTCAAAAGAGGTTACTCGTGTGGTAGCTTTTAGAGTAAGCTTTTGTCAATTTTAGACATTATTGTGAAAATATTTGCTTCCAGAGTTCTTGTAATTAAATCCTTATGAGGAAGCGGCGTTTTAATGGAGCATATGACCAAAGTACATATAACCGGAGACTGAGTGTTTTAAAATACTTAACGATTCAGAAAATCCCAAGCTGAGTTCAACCATTTTCTGTCGGCCTGTATTTTTCAAGCTTGCAAAAAGAAAGGAATCGAATATAAAAAATGCAATGTTTGCCACTGAAAATGCAATTTCCAAGCTTGAGCCTTCTTCTATTGGGGAGGAATAACTGCTGAGCACAACTTTTTAAGAAGCAAAATAAGATCGCATCTATTGGATTCATCAGATCAAACATGTAACATTTGTGAGGCCAAACTTAGCGAAGTGAATTATTTAGAAGATCAAAAAAGAGATCTGTCCAAATATTGACCCACAACTTTGCGTTGTTGAATTGGAAAACGTTGCATATTGCTTTAAAACTAGATATCAGAAAATTGGTAGGAAAAGGTGAAAATGAGTGAATGAATGAATGAATGCAAAAAATATAATCAAGAGCGCTTTCAAAATGAATTATGAACGTAGTAAAACAAAGTATTGCTAGCGCAAGTGGCGGAAACAATGCAAGGAGATTTTTCAAAAATCCTGAATAAAATGTCATGGGTTGCAGATGTTTTCTAAGTCAATTTTCTAACACTACAGACATATCAGTCAGCGAAGGAATTAATCGGCAACACACAAGTGTTTTGTATATTTTTTTTATGTGGTACCACATGCCATTGTGTGCATAAATTTCCTAATAGTGTAGAAATAATTTGGTGCATAAATATAATACCGAAGCGACTGCTTCGCGAAAAATATTTCGCGAAAATCATATCAGAGCGTTTTGCAAAAGGGCGGTAAAAAAAAATTTTAGGAATTTAATTAACCCATTAGATCTACACCTGTTATTCATCAGGCCATGAACAAAAAGGATTAAAAGATATTTCCAAAACAAATAATACTCTCTTTTAATGTTGGTACCTGGTGAAAACTGTGACTTATGGGATGAGTCTGATGAAAAGTATGTATTAATTTTCTGCCTTTTTGTCAACTCTATAAGAGTATGATTACATTTTTAAGATAACTTTAAGATTGATATAAGAATTTTATCAGATTTGACAATAAAAAATATTGATGTAAAGTCTTAGAAGTCGCTCTTTTGGAACATGATAATGGTTGAAGTTAAAAATGTACGTGTAGTCAAAGTCGTTACACCTGCCAAAATACGAATATTTGAAATAAATAGTTAGCCCAATATCAGGGTTATAGTTTTGGAAAATAGTGATGTTATCCCTCCAGATGAGGCTACACGAAATTCCGGTTTTATTTTTGATGATAATGATTTGCTTGTGGTAAGCAAGACAACGTGCTTGCATATTTTTGTATGGGCCGCCAAAACGATGTTGATAGATTTTACCTGTACTTATACTTTTACCCAAACTTATTCGCATACACGAAGCATCTGATTCGAGAAAACGCTAATCTTCTTATTATGTTTAAAATGGATGAAATGAATTTCAAGCATGTGCATTGTGATCATGTAAACACTTATATGTCTTTTGAGGTATTCCATAATATTTGCGCTGAATGCTGGACAGCTCCTAAGGAGCAATATCGAAAAGGTTTCGATTTATTTAACGTCCTACAAATACGATGAAATAGCAGATCTGTACATCAGTAAGAATTAGATAAAGCAGTTAATAAATCTATTGAAAAGTGATTAAAGCAGTTAATAAACTAGTTAAATGATACTATAGAAAAGATGGAATACAAGAAGAAGAAATTTCTGGAAGATTTTATAAAAACTAGAAATACTATAAGAAAAAGTTTCAAGCTTTAAATTTGGAAAGATTTATAAATGGAAGATCAGTCAGAAAAACCTTCAAGCCAAACTTCCTAAAAAATTTGTGTTAAAAGAAAATATTGAGTCAAGACATGATATAAAAATTGAACCCAAGACGGAAATCGGTGAACTCGATTATCTGCAACTAACACCAAAAGCGCCTTTTTCAAAATTAGAAGCAACAAGTAGTCCAATAAAACATAAAAAGTATTCTTTAGCAACAGATGAAGAAAGTTCAAAAACCTTAGGACAAAATTCGTCTCAATTTATGGAAAAAATTATTATTTAATCAATAGGCTCGATTACACACTGAGAACATCTCTAAAATTGATAAAGTCTCCGGGCCCTATATTAGAAATAACACATGCAAAATTGAAAACTCTGAAATTCAAATAAAAGAAGACGATGAATTAGGGGAAGAGATTATAAAATTACAGTGGGGCTATGTGAGCTTCTGTTTATGAATATTCAGAAAGCAAATATACACAAGACGGTTTATTAAATTACAAATCCATCTTAGAAGGTAGCAACGCGCTTAGACGTAATCATGAACTTGTAGTCAAATAAAGGTTAGTAAGAACGTAAAATATAAGGAAATTTTATTAAACTTATACACCATCAAAGAAGCGGATTGATGTGTTTACCAAGAGAAAATGTAACCCTAGCGAATTTGTGGATAGACTAAGGCCTTTAATAGCATCGAAATTAATTATCTATTGTTGAAGAGCTGCGAGTATCTGAAATTATAGTACAAATTCACATTATGACATAAAAAATGAATTTTGACAAATTCGGACGATCAGTAAAAGTTGAAAAACTTAAATCAGGTTCTCCTGGCTCCCAGGAAAAGAAGGTCCCAAGGATTACAGGGACCTCCAGCCCAGAGCAAGACTTCAAGGACTACAAGGACCTGCAGGACAGTCAGAAATTGATTCCTTTTGACATCAAATGAAGATTATGATGTGGAGCTGTAAAATATTGAAAACCTTGCATGTCTTGAAAAATATGATGCTGTAAATAAAGACTAAGTTGATATCATCACTCAAAGTATTTTAAATACAAGTTAATTGCATGCAAATGCAGAGATTTTTAAAGTTAATAATAAAAATAATAATGATGAAATAAAAAATCTAAATGATAATGTAGATTTGGTAAGCTATAATATATTTAAGCAAATTGATAATGATATGAAAAAAGATATTAATGCCGTTGTAGAGGAAATTTAGCATGAAAAGAACATATCGCTGGATTGACAGAATAAAAAACTTGCTAAAAGTATGTAATAATAAAAAAACATCGAACAATAAAAATGAAACTTGCTGATGTTAGTAAAGCAAAGGAAAAACTATTACTCTCAACGGCATGCAATCATATTGAAATGACATCTCGAATTAAATACAAAACTGGAGACTTTGTTCGAATCAGTAAATCTTTGAAAAGGGTTATACACAAAACTGGACTACTGAGATTTTCAAAATTAGAAAAATTCAGTTAACACATCCCATCACTTATCTTTTGGAAGACTCAACCGCTAGAAGGAGAATTCTATGAGTTCGAACTGTAAGACGTAAAGAGCCCCAAATAAAATTTTTCGCTTTTATAAGTATTAATTTTTAAAAAATTACACTGGTTGAAACATCTCACAAATTCTCTTTTTTTAAAATGCTTATAAAAATGCATAAAATATAGCAAACTTTTCAAACACTGATCTACGTCGTAACATTCATAGGTATCCGGTCCCTCCCTCACGTTTGACCTCGTAATTTTCTCCAAATTTAGACTTGGTTTTTTCAACAATTTTGAATTCTCTCAAATAATCTGCATTTTATTGAATTTTTTCCTTATGTTCATCACAGAAAATGTTTGAGAATTCTTCTAAACATTTTTCTGTATTTGCATCATGTTCCACTTTCTTTGATTAAAATGTTATTTATGAAATACTCATTTGGTATATCTGCTTCAGATTCCCACAAGAGAGAGTTCGGGCAACGATGACAGAAAACACTTTTTAAAAGTCTAAGAAATATTCGCCGGTAACTTGGAAGTCTTTGTACTCTAAATCAATTAAAAAACAAAAATTCAAATTCGCAAAAACCAAGTGTTAGATAAAGGGTAGAAAAAC
This sequence comes from Proctacanthus coquilletti, assembly GCA_001932985.1. NCBI lineage: Eukaryota > Metazoa > Arthropoda > Insecta > Diptera > Asilidae > Proctacanthus > Proctacanthus coquilletti. Next base: position 356,669 of record MNCL01000019.1, read on the forward strand.
ACTTTTTCCTCAATATTTAAGTATTTTTGTTTATTTTTTATTATTACTTTACGAAATATTAAATTGTATGTGGTGGTTGCTTTACCTCCTCTAAACAGCACTTCATTGAGTTTGTTAAAGGCTTTTTCCGATATCGTATTGTATCTCGTGGTTAGAAATAGCTCATACTCCTCCAATTCTAACTCGATGCGGGATCCATACTTCGTATTAGCTCATCCCAAGATCCGGTAAGCTTGGTTTAAAATTGAAACCATCAATTTTCGCCTCGTAGGGGTAATCCTATCCTTCAGTCATACTGCTTAGTATTTTTCTTAAAACATCCTTGGGTCAGACCAATATATTCATATTGGCGTTTTGTCGTGTTTTTATATGCTAAAATATTCGAAGAGAAACTTGAAAAGGAGTAAAGGGGTAGCAAAAACTAAAACTTGCTTCGTTAAAAACTTCAGTGAACTACATCCGAAAAGAATTAAGAATAATAAATTAATTGACCTTTTTGGTTATGTCAGAAAGTAATTACACCCATCCCTCGATTTACACGGTAATTAATTTACACCGTTTCGCTTTTACACGGTTTTTAAATTTAAAAAAAATATATGTATTTTCTATTTTTGCGATTATTATCCATAAACTGAATGCGATTGTTCCATAAACTCAATTACAACACAGATCCAAATATTGAAAATGACTTGAAGTTTCAGAAAACAATGAAAAGTGCGCTTATTCCATATGAAGAAATTTATAAACACGTCCACTAAAGTAAATAAATTTTGATCACTAAATTCGTAACATCAAAAAAATCTACTGTAATTATCGAATCCGAAAAAAGCCAGTAGTTAACTTCGAGAAGTGGTAGCTATGACAAAATAAGAAATCCTCCTTAAGTTTCTTTGAGGGACTCGGTTTTTTAAAACCGCTGGCGACAAATAGAAACTGGTTCTAATTTCCTTTGTTTTTATTTCTTACGTATAATTTGTAATTTATTTTTACGTTTCCCATATTTATAAATGCATTTAAATGTAATAGAGAGCATGAAAAATGTGTTATGTTTGAATATTATTTGCGAACCCTTCGATTTTATTTTTAAGACTTTTCGTTCAGCGGAACCAATCTCCATTTCTCCACTTGCTTCATTTTACACGGTGATTATAAATATATTTACGACATTTTCCTATATTCTATGATTCGATTTACACGGGTTTAAGGTTCGGTTGAACCTACCGTACTTTTTTATATGCATACAGTGGATCATTTTACACGATTTCGATTTACACGATTTTTCGTGGAATGTTTCTACCGTGTAAATCGAGAGATGGGTGTACTTGTATTATTTGATGTTAGTAATTTTTTTTTTGTTAATAATATTTGGCTTTAGTTAAGTTTCAAATTAAATTACTTGGTATGTTTTCAGTATCTCAAGTTTCAGGTTGAAAATCCCATTTTTTATTTTATTTTATCATCATCATTTAATATTTCATCTAATTCAACTGAATTTATCCTAAAAATGGTTGTTTCATATTTATTGAGGACATTGTTTTTTGATCACAGAATTAAATTCCTCAGCGCTTTAGGAAATGTTTGCGAAAATGTCAAGACAAGCGAAATACCTGTCTACGATGGGGAACCTTTTGATGTGATTAAGACTTTGTTTTATCTTCAAGAAGGTACTTCTGAACAACTGGAAATATACTTCCAGAATGTTAATTATGAACCAAATTTGGCGCCTATTTTAACCGAACTAGGCATTTGCTACAACTTTAATGGATTAAGTAATAACGATTTGTATACTGATAAATGGTATGATATTCTTGAAAAAAATCGAATTTATCTTACTGTTAATTTATTATATAGTGTCATTCCAGAGCTGGGTGTTGATAATAGGAATAGCACTGATTGGCATCGTGAGCATGGCTATGCAGAACATGTAGGAAGACATGCTTACCCTTGGCGTAGTTTCGGTTCTGGTATATTTTTGGGATTTTCAATTGTAATGTCTCATAACAAAATGTTAGTTGATAATGCATGCTCTATTCCACCAGAGGGATATAAGGTAAATTTTCTCAGTATAATTTGTTTTTGTTTCTTTTCACTGAATAAATCTCATACACCTTGAAGCAGAATTACGGTTAAATGCTAAATTGATGTCTCTGACATTATTTATAAAAAAGAAAGTCAAATACTGAGCTATATAAATATAACTTTTGTTAATTGTAGCAATTTTTATAATTATAATTTTTCAGATAATCACATCTCTTAAAAACCCTGAAGTTTTCAACATTTTTTTAAATAAAAAAGACTAAAGTATCCAGAGTATACTGAAAAAAACTCTTAGTACTGCTTAAAAGGTAGAAAGCAGACATTTGGCTTATTCTTTTTAAGCTATGCAACTACAGTAGTTTTTCTGATAATGTAACGTATATGAGAGCCATTGGGATTTACACGAATCTTTCTAAAATTTATAAAGTATCTATTTAAAATGAGAATAACATAATTTAATCTAATACGAACCTCCTATTATAGTTTTTTTTCCTTATCCACACGGGAAAATTTAAGTCTGGCAAAATTGTTAGAAAAGCGAATTGTGAACCGAATACATTTTTGAGGTTCCATAGCTCTCAACTAAAGATTTAGTCGTCATGAAGTTGCATTAAATGGTATATAAAAATTCTGAGTCAAGAACTTCAGAGTTAAATTTTGATAATTGACTTGAGTGCTGTAAGGTTTCGTTTTATGAGGTGGATATCTTCTACAGAAAAGCGCATTAAAAAAAAACTTTACTTACCTTGGAAAATTAGGGATACGTTCCGTAATTTTCTAAAATCGCCTAAAAACAAAAAAAACAAGTCAAAATTAATGTAGAACCGGATAAATAAAGTTTTCAGAAATTAAAAAAAAAATAGGTTGCTTAATAAATTACTTCGAAAATCTGAAAGAAATTCATATAAAAACTTAAAATAAACTTGTATTTAAACTTAATTCACTTTATTTTAGTGAAAATTAATATAATTTAATATTTTTTAATCATTATCGCTATCCGATATTGGTCTGCACCGTTTGCCAAGTGCGTTCAAAATCACCTTCATCGCTAGAAGAGGCTGTTTATACGCGAGCTCCCTAAACAAACTTATATGCAAGTAATTTTTGGACGAAATACAAATCGCACAACTTCAAAATATTAAAAAGACAGTATTTTAATTAAAGAAGAAAAGTCAGTTGTCTAGAATGGTAGAAGTAAGAGTCAGAAATTGTTAGAGATTAGGAGTCGGAAAAATTCATTTGGAGAAAACACTTTGAAAAAATAGTGTTACTGTTGTAGAAATTATTCGTTCATTTTTCGTTCGTTCAATTTTTTTTAGAGACTCAGTAAAAGCTTATAATCGAATATGTCATTATTCAATCACTATAAATTAACAATATCAAGTGTTTTTGAAGTCATCATTTCAGATTCGAGAAACGATTAATTAATTAACAATTGATTATTTATTATTACTACTTTATCTATGGGTCTCCTTTCCAAAATATGGGATAGAAATTAGTAATTTCGAGATATGACAATGCTCCCGGCAATTTCGAGAAAGCATTAAAATATGCACGACATTTGTAAAAACCCCTAACCTTGGACTAGAGAAGACTAGATGCATGGATAAGCAATACATACTTTTCAAATTTAAAAAAAAAAAATAAAAAAAACTTAAGAAGGAAATACCCGGCTGTTGTAAGAAAAACCTAAAACTAAAAATGGTTTTCATCCGAATAGAATATTTTCCAAACATTCGTTTTGAAAACTATCACTTGAGTTTGCTATTCTATTTCGCAAAATTTGTAAATTGCGTATATTTTATGTAAACTCCACATGCGTTAGCAATTGTCGGTTTGAAATTACTTTGCCTTCGATTATTGTAAATAAGAGCCGTGTACTAGACGTTCGACAATCCAAAACGTACATTTGCGGAGTATCTACGGTGTGTTTAAATTGCCTTCTGGATTTGTAATATCGAATTCGGAAAACGTACATTTGTGTAAATAGTAACAGAAAACTTTCTAAAAGTTGAAATCAAGACTATTCCCTTCTTTTGAATAAATAAAAAAATGTGAAACCATTTGTAATATCTAAAGTTGAACATTATGGAATATTTTCCAAGCATAAATATAAAAATGAAAAATTAAATAAATTTCTAATAGCTACATCATTTCTACAAAATCGAAAACAAAAACTATAATATCTTCAAGAGTATTAATTTCTGAAAAATTGTAAATTATCGATCTCTAGGAAAAAATGCTTTCTTTTTTTTTCAATGAAGTTTTAAAACAGGGCACAATTCGTTAAAATAATTAATTATTACAGGTCATAATTCATTCCCCAGACAATGTACCTTTGGCGTCATCAAAATATTTTAATTTGCCTCCGAAACAGCAGGTGATCGTAGCCGTGCAACCAGCTTTAATGTGGACATCAGAAGAATTGAAAAGTTATTCTCCAAAGAAGTAGGAAGTCGTATTTTACCTTATCTAATTTTCAACTGTAATCAATTTTCTACAGGCGGCAGTGCTTTTTCAGTCACGAAAAGCAATTGAAATTTTATAAAGTGTACACTCAAGTCAATTGCATGGTGGAATGCAGAACGCTGTACACGTTTTTTAAGTGCAATTGCGTATCATTTCATATGCCAAGTAAATTTTTATTTTGCTTATTAATACTAAGTTAATGCATATAATTTCAGAATCAAAAGATATGAAAATCTGCGAGACAACTACAGAAATCTTGTGTAGTCAAGAAGCACAAGAGGAGTTTCTCATGGCTGAAGTTGAAGCTAATAAAACTAAACGAAATGAAATTAAAAAAATTAAAGAAGAATGTAATTGTCTTTCGCCATGCTCCAGTATTGTGTACAATACGGAAACTTCCCAGAGTGGTTTAGATACATTAAAAACTGTAAAAGCTATGACTACTGATATAGATAACGCTACACAACACTGGTACGATGAGTAAGTAGAAAATGTTAACAAGTAGAACTAAAAATACGATCGGATTTATTTTTTACTTTTGCTTCAAAGGAGTAGGCCATCGGCTGATTTCTTTTGAAAAATGCTATAAAATAAACACATAAACAATGTTTTTCAAAGTTTGTTGATTTATTTAAAAGAGTAAACATTCCGATTAGTTATGGAAAATAATTTTATTCAAATGGCTGTCTTGGTTGGCTTGGTATTAGCCTATCTTGGCAACCCAATTTTGTAGTACATTTTCTAGGATTTGGGGCCCTATTGCACGAATAGCTTGATCAATACTGGTATTAAGTGCCTGAATCGTTTCTGGATTGTCAGCACAGCATCGGTCATCAACAGCACCCTACCAAAAAAATCCAACGGCGTCAGGTCGCAGCGGCAGGCGCGGTTGGTGCATTGTTTGGACCGAAATTTCTTTTCAAAATTCGCAGTCTTTCCCCAACACAACACTCACCTTGAAAATCAATTTTCAATGGTTCCCAATGTTGTTCATTTCGTTCCGCGGAGATATGATGAAAGGAATAAAATATAAACGAGAAAGCATCTATGATCATCATCCAATAAACCCGTAATTGTTCTACCAAGGTATGCAATTAATCTTACTCAATTAACTTTATGATCGATGCTCTTTCAATGCAAACAAAACAAACCGGGAAAGAAAGATTTCCAAACGATCAAAAGATTTCTTTAAACCTTGAGATATCATAACTTTAAACATACTGAAGGGAGTTGGTTTAAGTTGGATTAAGCCACAGCTCAGTCGAGATACGGTCTGTCTCACCAGAAAGTATCACTCTTTGAAAGAAAAGTAAGCATTTTGTTATCTTACATCTTTCTCAAATATTTTGTTCCAATCGCCGTCATTTGCAATAATTTGCTCACACCTTTTCTTACAACTGAGAGCCAACTTTTCGGCGTAATCCTTAGTCAACGCCTTTTAAATTTTCTGCAGGACTCATATTAAAGGTCCTACATAAAAACTTTTGTTTTAAATGTACACAAATTATTTCCCTCTCTTTTTATGATTTTATTATATATTAGAAGATTCGGAAACTCCCAAGACTTTGTAGAATACCTACAGACACAAATTTGAAAATTTTCTTCGACTCTGTCATTGAACAAAAGTTCAAAAATTTAATCACTCTTCAGAAAATGTAACCTGCCGGGTCTATCACGATCTACTGTGCTGTTCGTTAGTATTATTCTGTATTTTTGTTTTAGAGTTTTATTGATAATCCATACCAATGCTTTCTGTTAATTTTAGACTTTTAGTTATTTCTTTATGCGTAATTTTTGTGGCCCTTATTGTCCTGCAATCACCCGCCCAATTTTAATTTTCTGTAGTTTTTAGTAGGAATGGCATTATCCTCGATCACAATCATAAAAAATTGTAATGATCATTATTATTATTTTTACAATTGTTGTCATCGTTATTATTATTATCATTATCACATATGTCCACAATAGGTTAAATAGGTAAATGTTTTTAGTTGGAATTTAATTAAATATAGTAATTGAAGTAATTGAAGTATTTTTTAATATTCCAGAAATGTCATCACGCAGATGACGGTTTTCTACAAAGAAAGTGAATTTCTTTCATCTAAACGATCAGAATTGTATGGAATATCAGAGTTTATCGCAAACTGTGGTGGTCTTTTGGGTCTATACATGGGGATATCACTATTAAGCTTTGTTGAAATATTCTACTTCTCAGTTCTCCGAGTCATCTCTGACATGGTGCAAAGAAGAAACTCCCAGAGTTGAATTTAAATATGCTAAGTGATATAAAGTTTTATATTAAACTTGTTTTCTTATTTCGTCGCTTTAGAATTATAAATTAAAATTTTTGTGTGCTAACATTTTACCTTCTTAATATATCCACTTTTGTGCAAAACCTTGAAAATAAAAGATCTTTATTTTAAAACATAAATGCTGCAATATATTGCGAAATTTATTATTTATCATGAATTAACCTTTTAATAGGGGATGACCAGTTAATTCGTCATTGGAAAAAAACAGGCGAGACGAGCTAATTTATCACATAACTTCGTATTCTTTTGTGCCATCTTTTGATACCATTTCTTCCGATACTCTTAACTTTCATGTATTTAGATTGTTGAATACGATTGTTATAATTGCGATTCATTTCAACAGTAAATAAAGATAAATTCAATTTATGTCTCATAAAAAGGAGTGCCAATAATTTGAAATCACGACTAAGGGTGCTGAATTAGAAGCCATCAAATCTTCGAGAAATGAGGATATTTTTGACATTGTTCTTCTCAAAAGTTATGCCAAAGGAAAGCTGTATCATTACTCAATTAATTTATTTTTTGCCGGCGTACATAAAGTGTCAACGAAAAAATCAAGTGTACGATAGTTAAACAAAACAAAACCACCACCATGATCCCTTGCAACATAGTGTCCAAGGATGGTCAACATGCCGATACAGCCTGTGACTATCCATGGCAAAGTGTAAATAATAAAAAAATGTCTGAGGTATAACCCTGTGCTCCGGCTCATTTAAAAAATGACAAACTGGTATTCAAAACTACTGGCTTAATAACAATAGTGTGATAAAATACGAACAATAAATTCTAAGCGCTGTCTTAACTGTTAACGCAGATATTCAAAATAAATTGAGAAAAAATTTACACAAAAGGTCTTTGGTGATAATCAGGTTAAAATCCAACGAGACTCGCGTGAAAAATTTATTCTTAGTATTGAAGAGATAAAGGCTTCAATGCTGTGCTGCATGTGCCCTTTGGTTGTTTTTAACGAGCTAAAAAAAGAAATAGAGAACTTTGGACATACAATTATGAACATACACAACATTAGGCACAGAATAACTAAAGCCCCAAAACTCATTCTTTCGAGTGAAAGAAAACAATAAACCAATATTCAACATAAACAGTATTAAATTTTGAAAATCAGTATTAAATTTCAAGCTCCTCCCCAGGTAATCCACAGTGCCTAAATTGCTAAGAATTTGGGCACGCCAAGAACTATTGCAATAAGAGACCAGTTTGCGTTAAATGTTCATAAAAGCACTTAACAAAAGATTGTTCAGGTAAAGTAAGAACAAAAGAAGTAGTTCATCCTAATTGCAGTCTGCACGCCTAAAGGGTCGTCCAGTGCGATCAAACTTGTCATACGCACAAGCTGTTAGAAATAGTGACGCTTACGCACATTCAAAATTGGGATCAAAACAAAATTAAGTAGCTTCAATTACTCCGTCTACCAACGATGCAAGTAACAAGAGTTGATCGAAAAGCTAATGAATAGAATTAACACCTTTTAGTAAGACATATTAACAAAGTCTCTGCGCGAATATCATAATAAAAATAGCTTCCTGGAATGGTGTGTCGCAAAGCCATTTAGAGTTAAAAAAATTCTCAGGCTTTACGATATTGATGTAACTCAGATCAGAAACCCATTTTATTAGTAAAAGCTATTTGAAAATACTAAACACGTACTTTAGTGTGGTATAAACATCCTGACGACAGAGCCCATGGTGGCACGGCAATAATTACATAATTAATCAAGCATAAGACGTATAATTATAAAAACGTACAGCACAGAGAAAAATACCTGCAAGCCATGAACGTTACCGTAAAAGACAAAAACGGACAAATTACGTCTTTAGCAGTATACTGCCGTCCAAGGTAACCTATTAATTGTATTTTACCAAACTTTTCAAAAGTCTTGGACACCGCTTCATAGCTGGAGGTAATTTGAATCCAAAACACCCTTGTCGGAAAGATATAATGACGTCGAAACTAGTAGAACTGTAACGTTTCCATGAATAAGGGTTGAGTTTGAGTTGAGTTTTCGTCAAGTTGTTTTCTTTGAAGTAACTCGATGCTGTTTCCATGGCGTGCATTCTTCTAATGCACGCATATGCCGAACGCAACACTCAACCCGACGGATTTAATGAAATTCAACTTAACTCCCATTTCGTTGAGCGTTAACTCGGGTTGAATCCGGATTCAAATCTGCACGGAGACGTAGTAATGTGGAAATGCAGCTAAGTCAAGCAGTTATGCGAAAGTGCTCTACTGAGAAGTGGAGAAACAGAGAGATTGCCCCACAGACGAATGGTGGGAAAGATTGTAAAGCTATACCCAAGAAATCGAGGATGGAGAAGTCCAAAATAGTGGACAACAAGGGAAGCCAAAAATACTCAGAAATACAAGAGACGAAGTAAACTTAGCTTTTCAATCTTTAACTGCTAATTCGGGTTCTTTTGAGAAAGCAATGAATAGGCTAGACAAAAATAATTGGGATCAGGTTGTGTAAAAGAAGAGCTTCAGTTATTAAAACAAAATAATGCACGAATAAAATGGAAAAGTGATGGGTATTTTGCGCTAAATGAAGTGACGGCGAAATGAAACAAAGATACAAAGCCCGGCTAGTGGTAAAAGGAGGTCAACAAACATTCGGTGTTGATTATCATGAGACCTTTGCATCAGTGGAGCGTTACGAAACAAGAAGATTATTGTTAGCTTTTTGTATTGAGCACCATATTCCTCTATACCACATGCATGTAACCACCGTCTACGTTCAAGGAAATTTAGATGACCTAATTTATGTGGAAATTCCACAAGGCCTCAAACATGAAAGAGATCAAGATGCAGACACCTGAAACATCTGAAAAACTTTAGATTAAGGAACGCAGGGTAGGAATCATGCTTTTATTTCAAAGGATGCGAGCGGAAGACAAGTATTCGTCATCATCTACGACGACGATATATTGACTGGATATGAATTGGATATCTGTCAAGCGGATTACATTAATCAAATTATAAGGTTCGGAATGTAAGCGAAGAATATGAGCCCTGATGAGAGCCTAAAGTTGACAATGTCCTGATATCGCATTTGCCACGAACTTTCTCAGGAGATTCACTAACCAACCTGGAAGAATTCATTGCACAGCAGCTAAAAGAAGCCTAAGATATTTAAAGGTTACACTTCGGTATAAAATCTCGTACTCTAAGCTAAACGAAGGCATATAGGGACTTGTACACTCCAACTCCGACTCTGATAGGAAGCCATGTTTAGATTATATAATTGGATTGTATTTTCGATTTGTTGCAGGACTAGAAAGCAACTTTCTACAATGGAGGCCAAGTCTGCGTTGTTGTATTAGAGTAGGTATTCCATAATGCTCAAATGAAATTGGGATGGAGAATGATAACGTGTTTCATATTATACGAAAACACAGATATAAAACATCATGTTACGATCGCGCCGTTAAAACATAACGACTCTAAACGTTACACCCCGATAAAAGCTCATTGATCGCGCTTAAAATCGTAACATTGCGGCAAAACACTTCTAGTCACGGTGTGCCAGAGTAAGCTATCGTGGATGAGAGTGGCAAGTGGAGTTGGAGTCGGAGCCTGGAATTGCAGTCAGGGTATTCAGAAATCATTGCTGGTGATCGAAGTAACCAGCGATCAAGGCCGGCACTCAGTGAGTAGGGCAAAAGGGTTAAGGAAAGGAAATAAAAAGACACTTTGTCCTTAGCAAAAGTGGGTTCTTTTATTCCAGGAAATCTCCCAATCGTCCCGTTCCTATAGGGAAAAGCTATACAAAAGCCATTTCACTAGAACACCCATAAACGAGGGATAAATAATTTTGTATCTTCTAGTCAAACGAGAGTAGATGTATTTACAAAGCCACCGAGTAAATGCAAACATCAGAATTGTGTAAATTTATTAAAAATGAATTTGTTTGTTTGCCGATAAAGTCGGGTTGCTATTTTTGAGAATTTTTATAGTAATTTTGTGAAAAAGATAGATGCCTTTTTGAATTTGTAAACTGATAAGTGAGAGTGGCGTGTTGTGGTGGAAAAACCCAACAGTGATAAAAACGTTTTAAGAAAATATAACTTAATTTTAAGCAAAATAACGGTGTTTTATATTGAAATTTGTACGAAAAATCTCGTATCCAGTACAAATTTAAATAATGTTATTATATCTTTACATACCAATTTAATTAGAAAACAATAATCATACAAGAGCAATAAATTAATAACATAATAAAAATGAGATAAGGAGAAAGTTTCAGAAAAGAATTGTCCGAATTGATGCATTCAGTGGATTGGAGAGAAATGTTTTCATCAGTTTCGCCTTAGAAATTGCTATAAAGATGGATAGCAAATAGACAAATCCATTGTCGGAATATGTAGACCTGACAAATAAGCAGAAAAATTCCTTTAATATACTAAAAATGGTCCAATTATTTTGTATAAAATCTTTTGTCCAGACGAGTTCAGTAAGAGAAATAGGATACAATATAATTTGAAGAACTACTAAACGAACTTTTTATGTAATTATATTAGATCATGTTCGTATGTCTTTTCAGAAAAGAAGTAATCATGAAAATCGGTGAGTTAAATAAAAGAGTAAGCTTTAACATATAAAAAAAATTATATATATAGATAAATTTATAACATATTCCTTTTGAATAAAAGTTTAATAAATTTTGTCGTGTACCGCCTCAAGTTATGTAAAGAAAATATTATCCAATTTTTTTTTTTGAAAATATATGTTATATATAAAGCTATGTATCATATATACCTGTATTATAATACATCAATGCGAAATCATTTGTAAAATATGTCCTTTCTAGGACAGAAAGGCAAAAGAGTGTCTTCCAGTTTTGAAGAAATGTTGAAATCAAGAAAAAACTACTATTAAATACTGGGAGGAAATATTACCAACACTTACTGCTTCAAATTTTGTAGAACAGACCACGTAACACACATAGTCTAATGTCATTATGCAAATTACGAATGTCTCACTAAATATCTTCCAATGCAGACGTTTTGATCTGGTTCAGGATAGCTAAATGGTCTAAACTCAGGGCTATAACCAGACTTTGAAAAGAACTAGCTCAATGTCCCAACAGTAACTTTACGTTAAGATTGATCCTTTTCATAAAAATAAGCCCTTTGCTATTGGATTTTACCGGAAAGGCAATACCTTATATTAATAACTCGATAATACGGCCACATCGTAATACAGATGATTATTTTACTATCTTACTCCTAGCAATACGAATCCTTGTTAAGTTATTCCTATGTTCGTTATATACAGAAGCACTTGAAATTATTTTGGTTAGAATAAGAATCATTGGACCGATGTGGCTGTTTTGAGGAACACGTGAATGGACTACGAAAATATTAAATAAGAATAAATCATGCAGCCGGAATGGATCTTGTATTTAAAGACTATTGCGGGTACTCCGAAAAGATCATGGTTGTGGTCTTTATCGACATCACTGATTTTAATGGCAGCCAATGTTGAGCCAAAGTTAATGCAGTTATACATTGTATAAAAGATGATGATTAGGTTCGGACGATTATTGTATCATTAAAAAACTAGCTTAAAACTTATAAGCAAATAAATTGGCAATAATTTGTCGATAAGCTGAAGAGTTATCTGTTACTTTAAGGATCGAAAGGTAACCACTGGATATTCTTTTTACATTGGTAAAATGGGAAAAATGTCCAAAGTTATGATAGGTATAGTTCACCGTTTCCAGAAAATCTTAAAAGCTTTCAGGTAATTTCAATAGGTGAAATAGGATCTAGAAGAATTAGGTCTATCAAAGCTTATCTGGGTGCTTGGTGGTAGTGCGCTGCCAAGTTCCGAGCCGCATTGCACTTTTTACCCGAAGTGGTCCGCGGCAATTTTGGCACCCTCATAGCTCAGCTTTAGAGGATGTTACAAGTTCCATTTGAGGAGATGAGCATCTAGTTATAACGTATTCGAAGTTTGAAGTTTGTATCTTTTGTAGTTTCCGAAATATACGATTATCAATTACGTACCTGATCAATCATAAAACCTCTAGGTCGCTTCTAGAAGAGCTAGGAATTTGAAATTTGTTATGTGTATAGTGCTTAGGATACTAATGAAGGGAAAATATTGAAATATGCAAATTATTGACTAGAAATGTAGACAAAGTAATGCAGTCATCACGTAAATGCCGCAAAGCGCAAATGTAATAAGTGTTTTTTCTATGCTAAGCTTCGGTGATTGGCACACGGGTTTGTAGTGCTCAACACCTGAATTTACGTTTTCAACATCTTAAGAAATATAATTGAGTTGATTGATCTAGTTAAGAACTTTTTTTAAGATTTATGGGTTATCACAGACATTAATTAATTAATCACGAGCACCACGTGAAATAATGATATTTTTTGCACAGTTGCAAAGAGACTCAAGTATTCTTTGAGGTAGGCCAGTGCACGTTGCTAAGACCACTGCAGGCGGAGTGGAATTCTTTGCCACAAAGTTCGTTGTGGGTTATTCATTCAGAATCGAAGTCGATGATTGGACAGTTTATATAAGAGCATCGGCTGTAAAAACAAAAAGCGTGAAGTCAACGTGTGGCGGAAAGATGAAAGTTCAGAGTTTATTTTGGAGCGATAATAGTACGCTTTGTAATAATAACGTTGACCAGATTTTAAACTTTGACATATAATGTGCGACATTGATGCTTTTATATTCGTGTACGAATACTTCTTTTCTGATATTTGGACACCATGGTAAAGAAAAGGTTTTACAACACTTCAGTCGCACAGATACCATCGAACCAAATAATTGTGTGACAAGTAGATTAAAGTACTCCATTTGGTCATCAATTCAGCAAAATACGTCCGTAATAATCACTTTTGTAAATAAATAGCACTATTTTTATTTTTATTTAAGTATTAGCATCATAGTTGCCTTGAAGAATCAAGACGATCGTCGCATTCATTACAACAGAATTTTTGCCCGCTGATAATTAGTCGAAACGACTAACATTAGTATTCTAGCGTTAATGAGGTGCAAGTACAGTAGAAAACCGAAGCAATCATATTTCGTTAACTAACAAAACATGAGCAACCGTTTGTTTGAATACTTGAAAAAGTCCATCAATTTTACTTTTCAATCCCGTGGAATTGATCAAACAGGTGTTTAAACCTTTGCTTTGTTTACATAAATTGTCTATAAGAGTCAGCTCTTGAGATAAAGTCTGAATTGATCAAATTTTACCTAGTCCAGAATATTAAATAAATGAAGCTTAAAGAAACGAAGCTAAAATAAAGGGACTATAGTATCAGAATGTTGGATACGTAGTTGCAACTTGCTTACAAGTTTCTTGTATTGGATCTGGGCAGTCAGTCCAGTCTACAAATTTTGGTCAAAAATCCTCTTTCTGCGCTTTCAGGAAAGCGATGCCACTGTGAATGTGAGCTGACTTTAGTAACGCAGGCTTAAGTGCAGCTCAAGCAGTGCGTACTTTGGCGATGATGGTTCGTAAGAGAGTCGGGACTTGTTCTTGTTCGTTATGAGTGAAATTGCAGCTTACTTAAAGTGCTCTGAAAGCGTGTTAATTAATGCTGTTCAAAATTTGGGAAGAGTAAAACTGTATAAAATGTACCTAGTGAATTAAAGCACAGGAAAACTATAAAAAAGCTAACCAGGCACCTTAGCAGAGGTTAATTTGGTCGGTATGCCTTAAAAAATTTTCGTTCTATTTACGTTAAAGATTATTAATTACGATGGATCTCCGATTTAATTTTCGTGGGTATCTCATTATTGTTTTGCACTGATGCCTTCTGATATGAGTAGAGATATTGCCGATTTAACATAAATAAGAATTTTCTGGTATAAGTGCTACACACCAGAGCAAAAATCGAAAAGGAAACTAATCTTTAATACAAACACAATTCATAATTTTTGAAAAATTTGTGATTTTTTTACACACCATTTGTTTATAGTTGGTTTTTGAGGAAAAAAAATAGTGCTGAGCATTCCAAAAACGATATTTATTTAATAAACTATACCATGAGCCGCCAAAGAAAAAATGAAATTTGTATAGCTTTTGTGAGGGTTATTGGAATTACATAATAAAAATAAATAGCAAGGAATGTTTTTTTATATAAACATTTTCGAAAGTTGTATATGATTTTTATGAGTATTGGTAGGCAATAACTACTAGCATTAATATAGTAATATAAAAGATCAATGATTGAAAAAAATAAAAAAAATAAAAAGCTATGATTTGGCACTTCCAAGCGATAAATTACTTGGCAATAAAATTTGGTTAAAATACTTTAAAGAACTAAGTGTAATTTTATAGCTTACTTTAAGAACATTCAGATTGTTGTATACTTCTTAAAGCGCCTTAATTTTATAGGACCTTTTATTATTTGTTAACGAGCTTCCAAATAGCAAATTGTTAAATACATTAGAAATCCCTCCATCTAGTCAAGTACTTGCCCATATAAAAAATTCATGACATCATAAATTCTACATGTCTTCATTTCACAAAGTGCGATAAATTGTCACCTTCGCAATTACACATGGATATCTATCTACGATAAGTAAAATAAAAACAAAAATTAAATGGTATTTAAAAGGCTAACGAGAACGGCACGCACCTCTGTCCCAAAGGTACGACACACTATGCTACTTTTACAGGGCAAATTGAATGTAATTCATAATTCTTATTGTAGAAGTTCTAGCCTCGCCTTTCTCTCGTTAGTTATACATCAGCTTTGGGCGAAGCTATGGAAACTTTAGGAACAGATTCAATTGCATGCAGTCATACAACCTCGGTGTCTGACATTAGTAATTTTGTGCCTTCCGATATCCTCAGTGAAGTTCCAAGCGATGTCATCGTACGAAAACGGATTGAATACGGAAGCATTCCAGAGGCTGCGGTGGGTGTGTTTATGGAATACTGTCGAAATAGTTCAGTACATGGGATACGTTACCTGGGAGAACGGCGACGGCCTTTAGTGGAAAGGTTTGACTTAGTCTTAAATATTGAAGCTTTCAATTATTTTTTTTTTTTCTCTTTTAAACAAAATTAGGGCTCTTTGGATTTTTGTATTTATCCTCTCAATTTATGCATGTTCCCACCTTATAATCAATGTTTGGGAGAAATGGGATAACACGCCGGTAATTATGAGCTTCAATGAAAAGAAGGTGCCAGTTTGGGATATACCATTTCCTTCTGTTATAATTTGTCCCGAAACAAAGGCTCGCAGAGATGTCTTTAACTTCTCCCGGGTTTATAACTACGTAAAGTATAATGACAAAAGTTTCGGCAATATATCGACATCGGAGTAAATCACAAATAATTTGTTAAGTGCATTTTACTATTACAACCCTCCTTGCAGTCTCACGTACCTACAGGCCCTTCTCCACTTGTGCACGCTTGAGGTTTCGACAACTTTGAATTTGGAGCTCAATGATACGATCGACATTGGCGAGGCGCTTTTCAGCCTTGCAAATACGGTGAATAATACTTCTCCATTTTGCAAATTCGCAACAACAAGCGAAATGTGCGAGAACTGGTTCGCCATAGTGCAGACTGATGACGGCGTTTGCTATCAGTTCAACGGCTTGAATAAAGAGGACTTACTGCGTGACCCTGGGTAATTAAATTATTTTCTTAATTTCACAAATTACCATTTATTCGTAAAACTAGCAGCAATTTAGCATCATTCTTGGATTTATTTTATATTTTTTAAATAAAATAATTTTGCTTTGGTAGCCAAAATATTTAATCCAGCGACCAACAGGTGATAAGAAACCGCCCCGACCGTAGAATGTATTTTATGCGTATTTTACATTTATAATTTTTCTTTATTTATTTCCAGAAAGGAAACACATTACATAATTTTATATATTGAACGGAACGGCAGCAATTACTGTTTTGAAATCGGTTGTGAAAAATATTGCTAACAGGTAGCCATTACATCGTATAAGCTGTCAATGGAGGAAACTTAAAGAGCGTCTAGTTAGATTTCTCAGACGTTATTTTTGTTTTGAACAAGCGGAAATAAAGTGGAGCAACGAAAGAGTGTGCAGTTAGATACCTATTAACTTACAAATATTAATTTTACTTATTATATTTGAATCTTTAAGAAACAATCATCGAAAATTTTAAAGGGGTTATGTGGTTAAACATTACAAATTACAAAACAGCGATCTTCTACCATAAACTCCTTGACTACACTCATGCGTACCCATTAGTTGACCTTCATATGAGGTAAGAGTTTGTGAACGGTTATCACAAATAAATGCCCTAGTGTCGATGTAATCAGTACATTGGTTAAATAACCACGCTTTACACTGTACCATTGGACCCAGTCCTGCTCAAGGGCTTGGTGTAACACTTTAGGCAAAAATATCAAAAATTTCGTATAATAATGGGTTCTGACTTCTTTGCTTAGTCTATCTCTAACAAAAAAGTTTGCCGTTAAATTTTATTTTATACTTTCCCGTTTTCTACAATTAAAAAATTTTAAATATATTAAAAAATATTCTAATCTAATCTAGCCCATGTTTCAATAATAAACAATGTTGAATTTCCACTCTCTGTAATTTGTAAGACGTTATTTCCTTGAAGTTTTGTTCTAACTTTTTTGGACGCCACTGTATTGAGTGCTTCATACAAATTTTATTGTCTGCTGTTTACTAGAATTGAAAGTATATACCATTAGGTGTTATTTTTTGTTTTATATCTTTATTAACGAAAATATTCTTCTTTTGCAAGGACTACAACTAGCATTTGGTCAGAAAACGTCGGCACTACATCTGTAGGGCTTATAAAGTCGCTACAACACTACAAAGGTGTAGAATACCAAGCCTCTTAGATTGATTTTGATGTCCTTCCTCAGGTGTTCAATAGCGTTCAGATCAAGGCTTTGGGATGGCCAATTTAAAACGTTTTCTGATCCGCAAGCCAACGCTTCACTAGACCAAAATTGTGCTTGGAATCATTTTCATACATGAAAGTCCATTTAAGTGGCAAAAACTCATCAGCGTATGGTTCTATATGTTGCTGTACAATATCTTTGTACACATGCTGGTCCATACGTGTATGAATTAGTGCTAATGGGCCAGCTCCACACCAAGCCGTTGTACACTAAGCCATTATGTTGCTCCACCATGTTTTTTCCACTACCCACTCTTCTAGAATATATTTATCTATCTATGGTAGGTCGGGTTCACTCTTCTCCTCACATAACACTTACCGTCTTATCCCAACCTATTAAACTTGGTTTCGTAACTCCAAAGAATAGTTTTCCAAAAAAGAAGTTACTATTCTAATTAATGTTTGGCAAAAATCGTGTAGAAATAAATTTCTTTTGTGGGAGGCTCTTTCAACCAGAGTCATAATTCGTCACAGTCCTTGCTGACACCCTTCGATAGACGCAAAAATGAATTGGTCCTTTGGCTGGGTATATATTTCTAAGGTTTGGATCAATTCAATCTATTGTAGAGAATTGGGTGGATGTGGATCACGTCCTAAAATTTTTGCGGTTGTTCGTCATAGGATATCCCGTTGATAGCGGCATCGTATTGATGGAAGTGGATTAGTTTAGTAACAGAGATTTCTCCAGAACCGGGTTCGAAGGTTGAATTTAATTTTGTGAAGAGGATGTGGTTGGGCTCCGATTGGTAAATTTCCATCGCTTCTTCGGTTTCGGCTAGTTCGCGGGATGTTGGAACCTTGTCAATGATTCCTTGGATGCAGTCTCTGTTGATAGTAGTTTTTGCACCGGTTGTTCCATGGCAGTAGAAGGTTCCTCCTATCTCTTGACACATTTGGTCATAAATATGGATATCATCAAGGGAGAGCTTGGTTTAAATTTTTTTGCGAATTGTGTAAAGATATTGGGGTAACATGAAAATATATACATTTGGCCTAACGATAGGAATTCCAATATTGAAAATGATATTTGTGTTATTGTAGTACGGTTTGCAGGTTTAACAATTAATAAATGTGGTCATTAATTGATTGATTTAAGGACTTACAATTTGTTTAGAGATAATGTTTTGTTTGGCCTATGTGATAGTTTCTGCTTTATTACTTGGTAAGAATTTAGAATTCATTATTATAATTAATTTGATTAAGATACGGCAAGTAATTTTCACTTTTGACTTTGTTGTTAAGGTTTTTAAAGAAATTTCCAATTATCGCTTGTTGGCCGTTTATGTGGACTGTAATATTTTCAAATCTTTCAATTATTTTAACGTTTAGAACGGTTTGTTTGTCTAAATTTATTTTAAATTTTTCCTCATTGGATAAAATTAGATCTAATTCAAGTGTTCTGCATCTTTAGCGTCCGCGTTGCCTGTAATTTGTCTTCTTTTGCTTCTAGTGAAATTTTTGCTCTAAATGGTTTAGTTTACTGTTTTTAAAACATTTTTGGGTTTTCCTTTTTCCCCGAATTACTCGATATTCGATATTCTAATATTTTTATTACTGTCTTTATATGAGGCTAATCTAATGATGTGAAAGTTGTTGTGTCTTTGAGTGGCACTTACCTTGCCCAATTTTAACGATATAAATCTTTTGCTTGTCTTTGTTCTCTGGTCAGCGTTAGTCTGGAATTGTCGTCCTTTCTTAATTTTTCAGCTGTTTATTGTTTGGCTTTTGTTAGTAATTATAGTTATTTTATTTTATTTTATTTTTTTTTGACTTTCTGTTAATTTATTCTGATGACATTCTTTTCTGTATAATTTATCTGGTTCTTCTCGGGAGATATTCAATTTTTCTAAATTTCTAGTAACTAATAGTTCAACCTGTTTTTTAATTGAAAATATAATTCGGTTTCATGTTGGTTAAGTCTTGTTAAGTATTCATGTTGTTGAATTTTATATTTTTATTGAACTGATGGGATTATGTTTAGTTGTGGAATGTATAGCGTCGTTGTACGTGATTAGTGTTTTGTTTAGAATTTCGTAATAGTCTAAGTCGTATTTTTTCTCCTTATATTTATTAAAGTATATTTCTGTAAATTTCTATAAGGATACTATGAAAAATTTCCACGGGGAAAGTGCTTGATAACTTCGTAGTGTTCACAAAAGCCTTTAGAAATATTAGAATTAAATTCTGTTTCCTGATCTAATGCTGCTTTGCATGGAATACCGTGAAGACTCATAATATGTTTTTTATCGATTAGAGCGTAAGCGGCAGCAAATGTAAAAATTTTATCTATAAGTGTTGATACATGTTATACGTGTCTTTATATATCAATATGTTTTAAGTCTAAAGGTTTTTGAGGGATTTCTGAAGCTCGAAATTTAGGTTTTAAGAGCTTTCTATAATATTTTATTCTGTTACAATTTTGGCAGTTATTTATTGCTTGCTTTTCACAAATGGAAAGTAATGTATTCTCTTTAAATGATTCAATTAGAATATTATTCGTAGAGATCTTGGTGGCCTCCTATTCGTTTTGCTGAGAATGGCTTGCAGGTTGAAATCATTAAGAGGTGTTTCTGAAGTAGGGATGGATTCATTCATGTCCTCAGTAGCTGAGGTGGTGATAGAGCAGAAACTTTCATATGTTAAATTGATTTCTATAGGGTTAATAAATTATTCTTCCGGGATTATGGTTCGGCTGAGTGTGTCCACGTTACAGTTTTGCGTTATTCACCGAAAATAATATTAGATTTTCCTATTCAACATTTTGGTAATTGTAATATGGGCCTTATTGTTGAAAGTTCGGTTTTATTGCAATAACTTCTTACTCGTAAATTTTGGGCTAACTCCTGGATTGAATTGGAAGAAATTGTTTTGCCTATTTGGCTGTTGGGGAAAGAGGGTTTTTTGGCGAAGGTGCATGTTTCCTGAGTGATATTCATAGGCTCTGGCTTAGATAAATTTTGATCACTGCATCTGGTGAAAATGTTATTTCGTTGTGGGAATGGAAAACTAGGATTTATCCTTAGTAATGAGAAGGGGGCTTAGGTTATTGTAGGGCCTGTTTCGGGTAAATGAGTTATTTTGGAAAGGGTTTGAGCCGATTGGGTTTTAGAGAGTTGTGGGGTGAATTTGAATTGTGGGATGCTGATGTGTGTTTCGGATTAGTAATTTTAATTGTTTCAAAGCTTTTGGAATTATTCTCAAATTTGTTGTAAAATACATTCTGTCCTTTTATGCAGAAGGAGAATGCAACAGCTAGGGAGTTTGGTTTCATTCCTCGTACTGTTGTTCCCTCAAACCGGATAAAAATCTATTAAGTCACATTTCCATAAAAAGATTGCACTTTGCTCGAATCACATTACATGTGTCGTTTATGTGAATATCATTCATCATAGTAGCTAATAATTCAATTAGTTCATTATAGAACACTTGCAGTGTTTTAAAGTATCGCTTAATACGGTGAAGGTCACGAATAAGAGATGTTTCATTACGCTTGTCCAAATAGTGCAAGATCAAATTTTGTTTAATTTGGTTCCAGTCTAATGGGGTACCGTACATGTTTAAAATCGTATTAGTAGGCTCTTCTATTTTGTTACGGATGGCTCTTAAGATCTTTTGCTCAAAACTTTCAATTTCAATTTCACTTATCGATTTGAAAGATAAAAACCTGCCTATTTTAAAATATGGTTTTGGACGTATTAGTTTTCTTTTTCCATTGGCATTAAATTATCGTTTTAATATCTCTTTATCAATTTTCTTATTTGTGTTAATTATTTATTCAAATATCATTCTTATTACATATCTATTTTTTCTTATATTATTTTTTCCCTGTAGCACAGACACGGTTGGTGCATTATTTGGACCGAAACTTCTTTTCAAAATTCGCCCTGTTTCAGCACTCATTTTGGAAATAAGTTTTCACTATTTCCCAACGTTGTTCAAGCGTAAATTTATTCATTTCGTAGTGCGGAGATATGATACCGTGTTTTTATCAATTTGTTAAGCACAAAAGATATGCCTGTGTTAAAATAACATGCAATTGAAAAAAAATCGGCGGATGGTCCACCCCTTATTTTAATTTTCATGTGCCAGTGTTGAATATAAAATTAGATTTATTTGTTAAAGCTCACTCATCACTCAATTTTCAGGACAAAATTTGACGTGATAGTACCTTTTTGGTCGGTAAAATCGTCAGCATCCATTGTTTTAATTTTGAAAATATTACTTACTTTTTATTTATTATTTTCAGAACTGGTCCGCCTGACGAGGTTAGAAGAACTAACTGGACCTTAGAAAACGGCTACTCCATAGAAGATGACGAAAACAGTTATCCATACCGGGTTTTAACAAAAGGAAAATTCGGTTCATTAACATTTACACCAAAAGGTGACAAATTTGACTTGGATTACCTTTGCCGCTCTTCCGTGCAAGGATTTAAGGTAATTGACTGAGCAATTTATTTAAGTTACTCAACAAATTCTGGAGTAACTTAAAAAAACCAGCCAAAGGTAAGAACAGTGAATGGTTTCAAACTTTAGAGCAACAAAATTCACTAAGAGGTAAACATTTTCACAAAATGTTTATTAACTTAATTGTTGCAGTAGAGGTAAATTATTTGGTGGGAATAAACTGCGGCAAAAGTCGATGTAATATTGGGGAGCCATTTTAAAAGACTATGCTAAACTAAAATGTTTTCAAATTATTTTTTACTATTTAGACATTGGTCAAAATTATGAGATGTTTATTATCAGAGGCGAGTGCTGATAAGTATTCGTATGTAAAGTAGGAGCGGGTACTTTTATTTAATCATACCTACCCAAGCTTTTGAACAGAATACAAATTTGCATTCCATTCAAAAACTAAAAATTAGTATTTTTTCGTAAAATAACTAAAGATGTTCTTTTGAATATTATTCTGAAAATAATGCTGTTATAGATCGCCTACGTTTATCATGAACATTGCTTATAAAATAATTTCATATATTTTTTAAAGAATTAAACACACTACCAACGTCAAAGCAAGCTTTTTCATTTGAGTCTTGAATAATATCAGCAGATAGTTCATCCTCATCATCACATTCTTGAGTAATACTGTTAACAATCTCCCCATCCGTCAAAGAGCCATGGCAATCTGTTGGAATCTGTTCAAATTTACCCGCTTTAGTCTCGGCTTAGTACTTAAGCATTTGCCGTGCAGTCATTTTGGCGGAGCTCTATTTCCCCCACGACACCCGTCTGACACGGATGTTTCTCTTTTTCATCCCTCCTGTAATCCAGAACTTATACACTTTTCTTCATAGCATCAATCTCGTGTTTTTATTTAACACCAGCCAAAATCCCAAGACAATCTATATTTGCATTAAATTTATGTACTTCTCACTTTCCCCTACAGGAAGGTCCAAAGTTTCATTTGAAAGTATATTTTCTGTATTGGAAATCTCACCTTCGCCATGCATCTTGAATTAAGGTTTTTTAAAACATTGTGCTATTGTTTCCGGTTTCACCAACCACCATGATCTGCTTCCAATGAACAAGGCATCAAAGACAGTAATTTACTTGCAGAAATCTCTTAAACTCTTACCACTGTCAAGGGATAACCATTTCGATAGAATGCTTTAAAGCTTCCAGGCTTTTCTTACAGGCAAGTTTCGTATGTCAGCGTAAGTTAATATGAAAAAATGTAACAAATCAAAACGGCTTCCCAAATATGATCTTACAAGCAGGTATTTCTTATATGCCCGACTATACTTAAAAATATTTGAAAAAGTTATAAAGCCAAAGAACGGGGCGTATTAAGGTTTTAACATGAGAATTGACTGAATAATTTACTTCCCAATGAACTTAAGCATAATCGATAATTCCTGTATTAAACATCTTCATCTTCTTGAATTTTCGTATTTTCATTTTTTCTTCACAATCGGTAGGCTATCCGAGCCTCTTTTGTAGATTGAACTACGCGGATTTTTTAATCGTTTGCATTTGTACCGGTCTCTTGACGCGGGGTTAAATTAACGAAGTTCTCGAATAATTTTTCTTTCTCATATTTTGTTATATTTTTGAATACAAATCAATTATTATAAAATTCAATTTTTTGAAATATTTTGATGTATGTAAGTTATTAGGGCTCCCAATCATTGCTTTAGACAATTGCTCATCTCGATCTATCTGAGAGATGCTTTTGATCAAATTAACGTGAAGGTAGGTGATCGTGTGATCATTTTCCGCAAAGGCAATTCAACGTGTACAGTTTTCATGAAGTTTGTGCTCGTTGTACGTCTACATATATCTACATTTTGGGACCTTTCGGTTGGGTGTTAGAGATATTGTTGTTAAAGGATGATTTTATTATATTTTATTACATTATTACTCATTGCAAATTAAACGAATATTTACCATTGCGCTCATTTAAAATAATGATTTCGTTATTTTGTAGATTTATTTACAAGCTCCAGATGATGCTCCACAAGCAGCACGTGAATTTATTCGCGTTCCATTTCAGCAAATGGTATTGATTAAAATTAAGCCAAATTTTCAAACTACCATGGATAACTTGAGATATTACACATCAGAACAGTAAGTATCAATGATATATATTAGTAAAGCTTTTTTTTCGTATTTGCCTTCCTGGCCACTTATCTAGCCTATAATTTTGTAAATTGATTACTTAATAAAAAATATATGTTTTGAAATAAAAAAACGCAATTTAAACTTGAAAAAACTACACGATGGCCACGCTACAAAATAAAATAAGAAAAAGGATCCTGATGGCTCTCTATTCAGTCGAGCTTAAAATAATTAGATTGAATTTATTATATTAAAGGCACCGATTAAAAATAAATCGAAAGAGAAGCAACAAAAACTGCAAAAGGATATACAAGTGATCAGTAAAAATGACCCGATCTCGATAATTTCTAAGAGAGTGACTTGATTTGACTTTACTGTTATATTATAAGTAACAAGACTCTTAAATCTCGTAGAACGCGGTCTTGGTATAATGCGATTTATAAATTGTGGAAAATTCTTGGATAACGCAGACTTTTGTAATGAGGTTTCTGTATAACACGTAATTTTACCTCGTATAAAGTGAAAAATGGGAAATGTTATTTTTTAATATGGGAAAACAAAAGTTTTTCTGAAGGAACTTCACCTGTTTGAACGAAATGGGATTTTAAAAAAACAGTGCTTCAGATCAAAATGAATTTAATAAGTTATTTTTTAACATGATATGATGAAATGAAGTTAATTTATGTATGCGAATTATGTCAAACTTAATTTTTGTTAATGTTTTTAATAAAGTTTATTTTGTTATTCGTTATTTTATTTAAGCAAAAAGTATCTAGAACGGAATCTCTTATTTTATATAAGAGATAAATTTCGCACAACGCGATTAACTTAATTTTTGTGGATCGTAACCTTCGCGTTATATGAGTATACCTGAATGGGGAAGCCGGTCTTGCAATGAATTATTCTTGGAAACGCGTTTGCTGTGAAGTGCCGTGAGCAAGTAGACTTAAGTGACTAAAGGAAGAGAATTATGTGCACTCTGTTACGAGTTGTTTAAAAAATTGCAAAACATATAGAAATTACCGTTCTATTGTTTTTTGCTGTGCTTTTTAAGTGACTTTTTCATTTTTATTCTTCTCATAAGGTTTGGTGAAATCGTGTTGATTGAGATTTAATTTACAATGCAGAAAACTACCAGCAAGAAAATAAAGGAAAATGCTGCTAAAGCCATTGCTGATGGTGTTCCAGTGAGAGAAATTGTCAAGAAATACGGTGTTTTGATTTGTTTTATCATAAAACTAAAAAATTATTTGGAAATTATTGTGGATGTTAATGAAGGTGGCAGCCAGAAAAAAAAAAACAAACACTACTCAAAGATCCGTGAGGCGGTAGATTGCAGGTGAGGTAATAAGCAATGCGGTAGACTCCAGTGAAATAATCACAGAAAGTCTAGAGATCAATGCTTCTAACGTCGCATCAGTTGGAGGATTTGGTATGAAGATCAAAACTAAAAAGAGCCTTTGTTATCAGATAGTCTCAAGTGAATGCGTTTAAAATTTGTAAAAATGCATTCACATTGGTTTGTAGAGCAATGGTCCGATGAGGCCAAAATAAACCCTATGGGCTCCGTAGACCTTGGTCTTGGTATGATCAAAAGGCTGGAGGATCGTTGATGACTTGGAGTTGTTTTCAAGAAGATAAATTAGGAATTCTTCGTGTAATAGAAGGTAAAATGACCGCAACCGGACAGGTACTATTTTATGTAAGATAATGACCCCAAACACACAGCAGATTGACTTGCAAAAAGTGTATTTAAGTAATGGAGTGGCCACCACAATCTCGTGAAGTGAAAACGAATTCTAGTCAAGAAAATTTAAGCCAAGCACACAAACGAATTGTGGAATTTGGTTAATAAAGAATGGGATAGTATTAAATATAGCAAATGGTGAACAATCTAAAAGAAAGTATGCCGAAAAAGAAAAGATGGCCATATAAAATATTAAAAATAATTTAATAGTATTTTAAGAGCGATTTAGTCGCAAAGCTATTCATTTACAAACTCGAAAGAGATTGTGTGCAGTTGGGAATACCTTTAATCGCATGAAGTTCGAAATTCTGCTTTTCGTTTAGTTCTTAGAAGTGTTGAAGCGATCGACTATTAAAGTTAGAAACAGATTTCCTGTAAAAATATCTCTGCCTGAGAGTCCTTTATTTACTACAAGGCAGAATATGTGTCCATATGGAGTGCTAAAATCTGAGCAACTGATCTTAGATTTTGCCTTGTATTCTGATAAATATGATCGAATTTCTTCTGAATGAATTTATTTATTTTTTGGTATTGGAATTTAATAGTAAAGCAAGGACGTGTGGAATGAAATTCAGGTTTTAAACATTTCTGTACTGTATTTAACCCTAATTTTTGGTCATTTATTTTTGACGTGGCAGCGTTTTTGAGTTCGGTACGAATACTGGGCGTCATTCCAAAATTATAATCGACACCAAAACGGTCAAGTTTGAAACAACCAATACTCGAAGATTACGGGACGGTGGATACCGGGGAGAGCGCTTAGTAGGGTAACGAAACCACGAGTCAGTGGCCTTGGAGGCCGCGTCATTGTTTGTAGCGTGGTTTGAGAAAAATGAATTACTGTTCCAGGTGGAATCAAGTACAGTGCAAAATTTTAAGCCGTTCAGAAGTATGTACAATTGAATTTGGGAAAACTGTGATGCATCCCGTATGCCAAATTTGTATTATTTATAATATCAATTTGTTTTTTTATCACATTGATACTTACGAAGCATAGAGAACTTATTTTGGCAGACATTTTTAGAAAATCCATACCTCATGAGTCTGTATTACTTTTTTCTTATTGTTATTTACTTTTAAACACTCTTAAATAACAAAAAGCGCAGAGATTACGCACCACGTGCTTCTCAAACAACTAATAAACATCAACCCTTTAGCATCGAAATTGCGGTCACGCCACACGCTAATAAAACAGGCACAGACTTGTTTACGAGTTAGGGGATTTAAAAACATACCTTTATAATGTAAACGAAAATATGACTTGTATGCTAGCCTCGGGGCCCAGGGCTAACACATGTGGACTAGTTAATTAGTCCTCGGTAGTCAACGTGTTAATAAATAATATTAAATATTTTTTATGCATCTGATTTCCTTGTAATATTCAGAGTGGTTTTAGAAACGTGCTGGACGATTTGGAGGAGGACTGGCGGGAAGTTAAAAGAAGGAGGTCATCTCATCTTAACAATGCTACTCTTCCCGCGGAAATGTTTTTAAAGTTTTAAATCTAACCTAATTGAAACTCTTGAAACACACTTGCTGAACTAAAGGAGGATTGGTGAGCAGTTGGAAAGGGGAGGTATTTCCACTCCAACAATGCCACTTTTCTTTCGCGGTAATACGTGGAGGATTGGTGAGCAGTTGGAAGGGGGAGGTATTTCCACTCCAACAATGCCACTTTTCTTTCGCGGTAATACGTGGTTTATGAATTTGAATTTTGGTAATGGGCTTCCTCGAATATCACGGTTAATTGATTCCATATTGTTAAAATTAAATTTTTTTTTGTAATTCGATACTCTAGGCACATACATGAATGAGTATGGTAATAGGACCATAAACAAATGTTTAAAATTCGTATTATAATTCTTATTTTCGTGTGTATGTGTGATTATATTACATGCCGAGCCCGCATTTCGAGGAATTGTTACATAATTTTATAATGTTATATTAAAAATCAATATTTTGCGTGAAATATTACTCACCAATCCTCCTTTAAAACTATGCAGCAACTGTATCTCAAGCGTTGTAATTAGATTAGACTTAAAAATTTGGAAAAAATGTTGTTCACAAACCACGCCTTTTCGCAGGGAAAGTAGCATTATTACAGTGAGGCTATTTGCTCCTCCAAACTTCCCCCACTTTTCCTCCGAATTCGTGCAACACCTTCTCCTTTTTCCCATCTGTAGTAATTTTTGTTTCGAACTAAGAACAATTGTAGAAAGTCTATTGATACTTGCACTATACTTGAATTTTGCCTTTGCCACCCTTGTATTTTTGATAGTGGCGTAGTACTTCTAAGCGTATGACCTCTTACTGTCGGAGGATGTATGTTGTTGAATTCGATATACGACATTATTTTAATGTCGTGTCTATGGGTCGTAGAAGACATTGGGCTGAGTGAATTTCTATCTCTGCAGTGGTTCTAAAGTACAAATCACGTGGCAACAAATTTAAATCCGAAATTTGCTTTTTATCACTTTTATATAATTCAACTAACTTTCAATTACAGATATCTCTTGAATATTGCTCCTTGTATGCCTTTATTAACGCCGTTTACAACGCTACATACGGAAATTAGAAAATACAATGAATATCATTTAAATTTTGTAATAATCCTAACGAGTGAGTAACGAGTTTACCAGAATAAAAGTTAATTTAATTGAAGGATGGTGCTATTTGCAAAAGTAATCATAACAGGGATAAAATTGCCATGCAATATAGAGCAAGACTTTATTAAAAAATATGAAAGGGAAAATATATTTCTGAATAAATCGCCGACAGCACGCAAACCCAAAATATTAATTGAACAAGAAGAAAGAAAGCTTTAAATGTTTTAAGTACTCTCGTATATCAAAGACAAATTGTTCAGACATTTAAGATAATGCGGGAAAGTCTTAAAGTGTTAAGGTCGTACGTTAAGAAAAACTAATAAAACCTTCCAGCTAGTTGGAATTAATGTGTTTATATCGATGTTTTGAGGTGATATTTGAGAATTATGGCAGGGAAAACATTCGTATTGGAAAAAAATAATAATCGCAGGTATTCCACTAGTAAAACAAGTAAAAAAAACGGTATTACATATTAAATGTTCTAAAATAGATAAAGATTCCTTTTCAGTCATGGGCCTTAAATCCAATTGAGGATCTATGGGCGCTATTGAAAAGACCTCTTATGTAGACGTGGGAGAAAAAAGCTCGAAATTAATAAACAATTGATCTATTGAGTTTGTCGGATAATCTTCAATATTGTGCTATTTAAATGGTCACACATGTTCTGTATCGGCAGAAAGCACACAGTGTCTATAGATAAAATTGAAAGATACTTTTTGAAGTATTTTGTAGTTGACTTTCTTATTTTAAGGCTTAATTTATAATTGATTCTTTCCTTTTTTTCTATTTTTTTCTACATGTGACAAATTTTTAATTGTTTTTCTTTTGCGTGAAGCCATTACACTTCTAGCAATCAAATTTTGTGCCTGGGTAAACTGAAATTACCCTAAAGGTGTGATGACGCGTGAATCAATCAGATACGATTAAATAGTGTAGTGACTTACGAAATTGGCGATGCGCTAACGTCACACAGTCATCCTATCCTAGGCTTGCGCGCTTTGATAAGAGTAGCTGCGCTGATTCTCTGGTATTAGCGACTATAATATAAATCCCTCAACGTCAAATCTCGCGAGTTCTATCGGGTAGCCTTCTACTACTATTTATTGTATATTTACTGTTTTTTTTAATTTTTCAGAGAATTCCGTGCAATACCGCCAAAGGTTAAATTTTACTCCTTATCACAATACTTTCTAAAAAGATGACTGCGATCATTTTGACGATTGGTACATATTAAAACCATTTCTCTTGAATGCCAAAAATGCACTTCTTTTACACGAAAGTGATATTTGCCTATTAAATAGAACAGATAAGGTAAAATACCGGCGAAAATTGTTTAACAATCGTTTCCCTTTCGATGATCAAATTGATGCTATCATGAATAAGAATAGCTCTTTTCTTGACTTTGCCAAACATGTTAAAAACATTTAAGATCCACACAGTAAAATTTCTCTACTGCATTTTTATAGAGCAGTTCCTTGATAAAGTGAAACTGAAAGGCGAAATTTCTTCTTCTTGACAACGCACGGCTAACACAGCTGCTTCGACCTGAGGAAGACTGGAAAAAAATCATTAAGACACAATTGAACAGTCGCTCTATTTGTCCACGTGTGAGTACCACATGTTTGGGCAACTGAAAGAAGAATTGGGAAGACACTTCAATGATGACAAAATGGTGTGAAAACTATGTAAGAAAAACAAGATGTGTTCGATTATTTTTTTTGTAGAACCAAAACCACCATATGAGCAAAAATCAAAAATACTAGAGTCGCGTCTAGAAATTATTCAGTAGTCTATTTTGGTTAAGAAATATTTTTTCATGAACCTCTATCTTCAATATCGCACAACTTTAATTTCCTTGATTTTATTTTATCTAGACGTCAGATTAAAAATCGGTTGCATCGACGTTGTCAGTTTGTTGTAACTTTAAAATATCATATTATGCATTTGATTTGTAGTAGTAAGATTTTTAATGGATTTTGCAAATAAATGAATCTTGTTTTAGATACATTGTGGTGTTTTTGATGCACCTTAAATTGGCTTAGAACTCTTCGCATTTTTTTTTCAAACTTGTAAAAAACTCTTTATATATTGGATGATTTTATTTCTAGGCCATTTTGATCTTCTTCTAAGCTTCTTTGATCATAACGAATTTCTTCCTGCATGCCTTTTTGCCGTTTCGACAAGCTTCGTAGAATGTCGGGAACCTTTGGATTCTGTGGTTCTGCTTCTCTAGCAACTTCATTACCAACACGTTGTAACGTAATCTTTCACTTTCTTTTCATTTAAAGCTCAGATACCAATACCCCTTTTTGTTTATACGCAGTCCATTCAAAGCCGATCCATATTCGGTTTCCCATTTATTATATATATATGTATCTTAATTATTGTAATGTCACTAATGACACTAGTAGTAACGTCTTTTACTCTGTGTGACCAAGTTATTTGTTATAGTTCATTATAAGGAAATTGCATAACTCACCCACAGGATATTCTATTGAGGAAATTGTGTGGTCAATTTAGCTCATCCTGAATTTTCCATCATACTACAGACCAGAATTTAAGGAACTTCCAAAAAAATTAAGTGATGTCGAGAAAGTTGCAAGAAATTCACCTCACTTACCTTAAAGAGTTCGTTACGCTCCTGGTGTGAAGTTGTCAGTATTGCATATTCTCAACAATATTATATTTTTTAATTATAAAATATAAAATATATCCTTTGGCTATGTTGCATTATTAAGCGATTATACGTGTTATTGGTCGTGCTGCATTCTCACGCTTCCTAATTAACATTTAAAGACCCATGGGAGGTAGACAGTTGTCTGTTATGTAATGGTTCTTCTGTATGCTGATATTTTTGCTATTAAACCATTTGGCACATGTCAGATCGCATGATTTTTACATTTGGCACATGCCAGATATCGTTATAGCGATGTATGGTATATTTTTATGTGTTTTTTTACCATACCACACGGTATGATATTACGCCAATTGTAACGTGGCAAGTGCTTGTCATGAGTAATTATATCAAGTATTGTGTACCATATGTCAATAGAATTTGTCATGTATTATTAATTTATGTGTTATTTCCTAACAAGCTTGGCAAGTTAATTTATGTATTTATGTATATGCATCCTATGAATTAATGTATGTGTAGCTTTAAAATATGGACACAATTGCGAAAACTGCTGTTGACGAATTTAACTGTGAAAACTTTTGAAAAAGAGATGCTAGAAATATGTCTTCGCCAAAACCCATCAAATCCATCAACAATGCATGTTGTGAGAAGTATTTTTTGTTTTGCTCCTGTTAATTTTTACATTTGCATCAAAGTCAATTTAGTCCTTCTCGAGTTATAGCACGTAAATGTGCAGATATATAGAAAGATTCTATTGATAAAGAAGCTAATAGTAATTATTCCTTTTTTTAGGAGGCAATGTTATTTCAGTCAAGAACGTTATTTACGATTTTTCAAGATTTATACACAGAAAAATTGTCACTATGAATGTTTAGTCAACATGACGTTACAAAGATGTGGGTGTCGTAAGTATTCTATGCCAGGTAAGTAATTAGTGCATATAAAAAGTATTTGATGCAAAGTATAGTTTTGGCAGAAATAGAAGGATATCGAACATGCGGTTTTTCGGATATAAAATGCTACAATGATGCCGAAGATGAGGTACTTGAAAAGGAGTTTGAAAAAGCTGTTGAGACATCAAAAACGTCTAAATATGGAAAAACAAATTGTGATTGTTTGCCTGCTTGTACGTCTTTAGGATACGATTTTGAAATATCGTTATCTGATTTTGATGCCAGAAAAATGTTACAAGCGTTTGGAGATGATTACCTTGATATAAATCCAGGGTAAGATATTCTACATATTCAAAAATCAATTTAATATTTTTTTTCTTTTTTAGTCTTCTCATGTCACGCGTTTCTATATACTTTAAAGAGCAAAATTTCATTACAATAAAACGATCGGCACTCTTTGGAACAACCGACTTTTTGGCGAACTGTGGCGGTCTTCTGGGGCTCTTTATGGGTGTGTCATTTTTGAGCTTTCTTGAGTTAATTTATTTTTGCTCTGTACGACTATCAACCAATTTGAAAATTAGAAGAGAAAAGCAAAATAAAACTTACAATAATTGAGAGTAAATCTTCTTTAGGAAGTTTGGAAGGTTAATTTCTTTTAATAATAATTCTTTACCAAAGTTTCTAAAAAAATATTTTCTTTTTGTATTACCATTCTGCAATTCATTCAATAATTAATTTTAAACATTGTTCGATACAATATATTAATAAATATAAGAATGTTGTGTTCAAATTTAGTCACGTTTTAGATTTATAATGGTAGTTATTATGAATCTAAAACGTGTTTTCTTTGAAACGCTTTTTATTGTTGCTTGGACGCTGATTAAAGCAATATGGCTTTAAAATTTCCTGTACTATTCACTTTTTTAACAAAAGTCGGTATAGTTCTAATTATTAGCAATAGGGAGCTGTATGACTTTTTTAAAAATATAGATCTATAAATATAGCGAAAGTAATTGAAATGCATATTGAAAATGTCACAGAAAATTTAGTATTCATTAGGTTCATACGCAT
Organism: Proctacanthus coquilletti; assembly: GCA_001932985.1. NCBI lineage: Eukaryota > Metazoa > Arthropoda > Insecta > Diptera > Asilidae > Proctacanthus > Proctacanthus coquilletti. The sequence goes on from MNCL01000019.1 coordinate 389,917, forward strand.
AATTGTGCTTCTGTCAAAGGTTTTATAATTAAAATTCGCGTGAAGAACCATTAAAAAATATCAAGATGTCGGACAGCACGAAATATACAGTTTTTTTTATGCAATACTAAAAATTATGATAAAGCGTTTATAAGTTTCTATTGTGAAATCGTAACGACAAAAACAGCAAAATATAGAAGTGATGATTTAGATGCAATTTAGAGGCAATTGTCACTATGAACATTAAAAAGGAATTCTATTTTCGAAGTTTACTTAATTAAATTACATAATTTGCTTTTGATTGTTTTGAATCTATGTATTTAAATGTTTTCTATTCTATATGCAAAGAAGTTAGTTTATTGCAAAATTATATTTTGTTTTAAAAGAAAAAAATCTGAAAATTCATGTATTTTTCAGGTGTTTTATTTCACCCTCAGAAAAATATTTTGCATCAGTGGAAAACTATAGTATGTTGCTTATTAATACAAGAGTGTAAGCATGCAAGAATCCCATGCTTCTATTTATTAAATTTAATGTACGTGAAATTCTTTGCTAATATTTAACGTTCATTTTCTCTAATGTATTTAGTCTACAAATAAAATTTCTAATTGGTGATAACAGGTTTGAACTGTCTTTGCAGAACAGCACAGAAACAGTGAGCGCTAGCGTCTTAGAGATGGAATAAAATAGAATAGGTACTATAGCGCAGTACCATCAGAAAGTAACACAAAACCTTGAAAAAACAGCACTAGTATTACCAAAACAAGTTATCAAAACTCCTACCAGCATGCAAGTTTAAATTAGACATAGCATTCTTGAGTCATTAAATCATACGCCTTAATATTTCACATCTTCACATGCAGTCACTGTTTTAAGTCCACACTGGATAACTCAGAAAAAAAGGAACGTGTCCTTTTAACAGAAAACTGGAATATTTAATGCTATAAACAAATTTGTTCAAAGTATTCTTATTATGCACTGTAATAGAGAAAGGATTGTCCGTAGCGAAAAACTGATTTTAATAATTCAAAATTCTCTTTATTTAAACTTTCAAACTTCTTCCTCTTAAGAAGAGTTATAGTCGGGGAATTTAGTCATTTGCTGCGACGGGCCCTGAAAAAGATTAAGTGAGAGATGCATGAGTTTTAATTTTCTACCCCACTGGGGTTTGCGATGCGGCTCACACAAGTTCCACCTGTTTGTGCACACACACACTGTGCGCCCTTTGGCAACTTATTATATTATTAATCCACTACCGCTAAGGAAAACTAAATCCACCCACTTACCTTTGATTGTTTACCTAAAATCTTAATAACCCTTCTTCAACTACGCTCTGCTACTTGTTCTTAATTTCCCTATACCGACAAGCCTGTTTCGACTTTCCTATCGCGGGATGTTCTAATTTCGCAAGAAGCGCGCGAACTTATCTAAACACTCTGGGTCCCTCGCAGGTTTCGGTTTATGACTGGCCTGATTCTATTTTTGTGTGAGCTGAGATATATCATACATAAATTATAGGTATGTTTGAATAATCCAGGTAAGTTATTAGATGCTATTAGTCATTGTGAAACATATTTCTTTTTCTTTGCTGCATTACATTGCTGATACGCTTAAAAGATACAAAGTGAGACAGAGCTCTCGAGTGTAAAGGGTTAATAACGAATAAAAGAATAGAGTCGGAAAAATAGCAGATAGAGAGTAGGTTTTCCGTGCAAGTAGTAAGGGTTGCACAATTGGATAATATTTCAATTAAAAACTTGCCAAGTTTAAAATCTCAGTCAACTATTTACAGTATATTCATTCCTGTGCTTATCAAAAACTGTTTTCTGAGTTTTGTCCAGAAAATAAGTTTGATTTCAAATCTTTTTGGCGTTAACAGAGCAGTTCAACGAGAAGTTGGGTGACCTTTTTACATGACTTGAACGATTTCAGCTCAGGCTTTAAGCCTTTTGAATATCAAATCGTCTTTGAATTCGAAACTGAATCCGCATTTTATAGTAATTACTTTTTAAATACAACAATCGACTATGATATACCAAATCAGTTTTGTATAGCCATTGGTTATCAGTTGATTGTTTGACAATTAAAATACAAGCCACTTTTTTAAAATTATTTTGTTGTTTTTTAGAAAAGTAAGAACCATTCTCGACGAGAAATTGGAAAGTAGAAAAAACTTACTGGTAAGTGTTCGTTTAATGGTTTCATTGCATATTTAGTCAAGCCACAATTGATTTCAGCAAATAAAAATTACAGTCACAAAATTATTCTCAGTACTAATAACAGCGGGTAACTTCACTTGGTCAAAAGGGTTAGCAACGTCTTCCGAGGCAGACAAAATTTGCTGACATGACGTCTCATGTCGCCCAAAGCCATCGCACGTCGCCGCTCTGTCAGAACGAAAGCCTCCCCTAGGTGTAATTGGATCCCTTTAGAGCAATGGTTCCCAATTAGTTCATATCAAGTACCCCTTGGAAAAGAATCCGGAACACACTTAGCCCCCCGTAGAAAGAATAATAAATCAAATGTGGAATTCGTTTCGACATTTATTTACTAATAAAATACTAAACTAAAAAATTGTATTATAAATTCAATGGGATAAATGTGCATGTTTGTCTTTACAAAGTTAAGAAAAATCAGGCTGTATCTCTTAGTACGCGTCAGTATGGTATTATTTGCTTATGTCCACGGCTTTTCGCACGTACCCCCTAAGATAATCTCGCGTACCTTTAGGGGTATTCGTACCACTAATTGGGAAACACTGTTTTAGAGGGTGTAATCTGCTGAGTTGCACAAAACATTCCTTCGCCCTTTTTAAAATGTGAATTTCTTTGGAGAAGGATAATGCTTGAAAAAGAAATGGTACCTCGAGAATCAAATGAATTTAAAAATTTGAAAGATGTTCGGATATTCGTTGTCCAAAACAAAATAAGGAAGTGCGGACACGATGCTTACAAAAAAGGTTTTTAAAATGTAAACATATTTGATATAAATTTTCTTACTGGCATATTTTAAATGTTTTGTTTATTTATATATATATATATTTATAATTTATTATTATATTGAATTATTAGTATTAGGATATTTAACTTTACATGTGAAATTATTAAATACGAGTGTAGCAGCCCTGATCGCTAATATTATTACTATAAAACTTAAAACCCCTGTTTTGTTGATCGACAACATATCAGAGTATTTGTTCGCCAGGCTGACTCCAGGTTGACAGATCCCAATTAAGAATTGCCAATGCTACTTAGACATTGTAACATTTTCTATTCAGGGATTAAGTAGGGTTAACAAATTAGGAAATGGGTATGCCCGTATCGCGGTAATAATCGGAAAGATAAAGCAATTGCCAGATAAGGCAATTTGTGCTTTATACAATATTTTCACTTCTCAGTTCAACTTTGTTCCCCCTCTGGACAACAAGGGGTTTCGCTTTTCGGCCATAGTGGGCTTTTGACTTCCTCTTGTTGGCCACTAAACTCTTATGGGTCATAGTATAAGATTTTGGCAGTCTGTAACGGAGTGTGTAATAATAACTCTCAAGGTTGTATATGGATTCCCATTTTAGATTTTATGGCACATCTGTTGCAAAGCCGTGTACACTTTTATTATACACAAATGTAGCGGTACGTAAGAATTAATTCAATGATTTGGGATTTTCGCCCACAATAGTTCGGAGATACTACAAGTACTGCCGAAATTAACATTGGATGAGCTAGATTGGGGAATAAAAGATGAAAATTTAATTTTGAATCTTTATTTACGCCTGGGTTTGATCTTAACTGAGCGGCGCTCTCTGAACAACTAACTAATTGACTCAGACAGCGGAACGAGGCTAACGCTACTTGCGGTTTGTGGGTTAGACAAATAATTGAAGTCTAAGAATTTTCACACCCTCCGGCCCGCGGAAGTTCCAACGGGTATAATAATTGTATGAGATGCTATCACGAGTCTGACCATTTTTGGAACGCCCTTTCTTCCTATGAATCTTCGTATGCAATTGTTAAATTTGTAACTAGCTCCAAATGAATAGCACGCACAATTGCGCAGGTGATGATCGTTTTCCTCGCTGATCCTCCTTGTTTTTTAGTATAAAGCTATCCCGAGAAGACGATACCATAGGTCTCGAAATGTATAAAGTCAGAAATTCTACAGGGGGTTAGAGCAGAGAGGGGTTGACTCGTTCCTCTTTCTCTTAGGCGCATACAGAGGAAGCATGATTTTATTGTAGATTTTATAAGATGTCTGTCTCTAGGAACCCAAAATCTTTTACTGAATAGCTAAGAATAATAATGGGAAAGAAGATGTCAACATACTCCTCGCTTGAAATCCGAGATAGCAAGTTTTGTCTCCATTCGTAAAATTTCCGCGTTAAGAATCGCATTCAGAGTGAATATTGCTGAAGACGCACTGAATATGCCGCCTTGTTTCAAAATCTTAATTTAATTCGGATAATGTAGATGTTGAAAGAATTGTATCCATTACTTCTCTGCCTTTTTAATTCTTGTGCCCTTTTTGTTCGGTAATAAAATGTTGAACATTCGTAGTGATTCGAAAAAGTTTACGAAAATTTCTCCCGATTTGAATAGTGGGAGAAATTTTTTGAGTAGACCTTCTTTTTCTACAACCAAAAAAGACAATAATGGTGGAGTATTACTAATCATTAGCTTTATGTCCGAGAAATAATAAGAAGTCATTTCATTCATCCAATTTAATCCGTGAAGCCAAAATTCTGATCTGTATTATGATGGATCTGTGCTCGTACTGTCAAAGTATGTTGCGTATTGTTTCCTTTATCTTCTCGAGGAATGTGGCTTAGTATGTCAGCATTGATGTTTCTACTTTCTAGGTTTGTTCTCGATTGTATAATCGAATTCCGAAGTTTTGTGGTGAAGTCTTAATAAACGGAAAGTGGGATTATTCACATTAACAACGCATTTTAGAGGCTTGTGGTGTGTGTAGATCGTAAAAAGATTCCTGCAGTTTTTAATTGCCAACACTATGGCCATCAACTCCCTTTCAATAATGGAGTAATTTCTTTCGGCTTTATGTATTTAGGCTACGGCTTGCGTATGCGATGGGTTGACATTTATCGATCCTCGAGAAAGGATTGTTTCTATCGCTTCATTACTTACGTCATAGGTTTTGTTGAAGGCGTGATATATTAATATGACGGTGGAATTTGACTGTCCAAGTAAATTGGATATCCTTGCGAAGAAAGTTTGTTATTAGACGTACAATTTTTGAAAATTCGGGATAAATTGTGATAATCATGTCGTTTTGCTGGTATTATTCACAAAACATCTGTGTCCTAGGTTTTCCGGTTGTAGTTTTAGGTTGTTTTTGTTCAACCTGTCGAAAATTGCGCAGTTTAGTACTTTGGTCTTCTAGATTTTTCTGGTCATCCAGGTAAACGACATATTCAAGCCCATAGCGTATAGACGGAGAAATGTTGCTGGATCCAATAGCATTCATAGTGCTCATAATTAGTGTTAAAAGCAATTTTTGGGTCGATCGCTGGGGTTGACTAAAAGTTGATGTTAACCACTGGCTAGAACTGGGGTAGTGACATACTTCGAGTGTCCCAATTGATCGAGTATATACTCGATTTTCTTGAGGAGACGAATCGCATCGCCTATTGTTTTCTCGTTTCATTTACTGAAGGCCACATCTACTCTCAACAATTTTTCACCATTTGGTCCTGACTTCTTGGGAACAATAATAAGAAGTGAATTACTCATACTCAGGATTCATACTTGACTATACTCGTTGTCGAGCATTTTTTGTAGATGCTCGTTTATGTCATTAGGCTGGGTTTCTGGTAACCGAACATTTTTTTGGTTTATTGGTGTCTGATTTTACACCAGGGGAATGTTGTGCTTTATGGCCTTGGTGTAAATGAATTTGTCACTTGTTAAATGAAATATATTGTGATGCTTGTTAAACAGTTTCGATTTTGAGGCCTTTTCACGAGATTAAGTTCGTGCCCCAACCTGGTCAAGCGGGAAATATTATCGGCAGCATCAGTCGAGTTGTTGGCGTCCATGTATGTGAGAACTCGACTCGGCTGATAATTTTTGTAAATTGCAATATCGGCAATAATTTAACCTTATTCCGAGTGCACTTACCGCTATAATTCCAAATATACTTACCGTTATAAACCAAAACCCAATTGAATTAAAATTTGAATTAATAAAACTGAACTTTAACTAAATTAAACTTTTTTCACCTTCACACTTTTCCCGGTAAACCCCCAAGCCCACGTGTATATGTGACGGTTCTTTTATACCGCGCTCATTTAAATGGCGTTTGTTCTGTCTTAATCTCGAGATTTGTTTTGGATCACACTACTCGGAGTATGTGTACGAGTTTGCATGAAGAACTCACGGAAGCCGTGGTTTCAGTTTTGGCGCCGCATAGATTTTAAGGCGGATGTTGAATTCACCAAAAATCATTTCTTATATCCCTGCCTCGGGCGGTCCCTGAATTACCTTTGATTACCTCACTGGTTATTATTTTTATTCTTGTTTGACTGAACTGTTGACCCAGTAGTATCATTTAAATTTAATTTCGTTTCTAAAAGTGAGTCTATTGAGTCGTTTTCAGTTGGAGTCAACTCTAGGCTTAAGTTAGCACAATTCTCCTATCGCTAGCATTAAAGCCTCATTTTTCAAAATGCCGTTCTCTAAGAAGATTCCTTCGCTTATGTTAATACGAGCATTTCTCTCGTAGTTTCAGTGGAACTTTGTCCAACACCTGAGCCCTGTTAGCTACACTTTCTGCTGCCTTAGGTCCGCAGTTTTACTTTGGTGAGTTCTGTCCATTTCTAGTGATTCTTTTTCAGATGAACTTTGATGTTGCGACACTTCTGAATACATTTTTAATGGAACCATAAATAACCTCTTGTTTTTTTCTGTGCAAGGAAAGCAAAGTTGATAATCGCGGGCCCCAATGCAATTCGCTGATAAAAGATCGTTTCATATTAGTCCATCTTCTAATAAATCTGTTTGATTGGGGACTATTTGAAGCTTGCAAAAAATCTATGATTCGTTTATTAAGAACTGGTATTAGGTACATTTTCCGTACAACGATATTCACATTTTGAGGTTGATCTATAATAATTTTAAAGCTAATAATCACATACGTTATTAAATATAATTATCCTGAAAGATATTTTAAAAATTCAGGCAGTGACAATTCGATCTTAAAATGTGTTAACTTGTATAAATGTACACACTCAAAAATAACTCGATTTTATTCTTATGTACACGTAAGGATAATTGCCTGAAATATATCAAGCAGCTTTCATTTACTTGCTAAATTTCTGTGGCACCATCCATCCATTTATTATGCTAATAAAAGTTCTTTATCACTTGCAGTCACGCAATATGTACTTAACGAGTGACGGAAAAATAATTGATGCGAATATATAACACAGGTCGTCAGAGAAAGGTCAGAGGAGGTCAGTGCTAATAAGAATTTCCCAGTCAGAATTTCACCGTAGACATGTTAGCGGTTAGAAGAACGATATGGCAATAAAGGGAACTAACGCGTGGTAATTAATTTTTTATATAATTTGAAACTCGTAGATGACTTGAAAATGTTTTAGGAAACGTGCAGCTATTCAGAGTAGAATTGTAAAAGAGCTTAGAAAGAAGACATCATCTCAAATCGGCGAAGTGCAGTTGGATTGGGATTCTAAAAAGAAAATTAAATATGGAAGTACGCTTCAAGCGATTCAAGGTATTTTCTTAGAGTACTGCAGTAATAGTAGTGTTCACGGAATTAAGTATTTGGGCGAAAATAAGAGACCTATATTTGAAAGGTACTTTATTTACGTTTTTGATGCTAAATAAAATTACCACAAATTCTTTTAACTGAAGAGTATTCTGGATTTTCGTATTTGGACTTTCTATTTACGCCTGTTTTTCCCTAACTGCAAATATTTGGATGAAATGGGATACGAGTCCTGTGATTATAAGTTTTTCCAAAAGGGCTACACCAATTTCACAAATACCCTTTCCTACTGTGACTTTGTGTTCAGAAACAAAAGTAAAGAAGAAGTTTATTTCTTTTTCTACTAATTATAATGCTATAAAAAGGGGATTCAGAGCAAATATTTCCCAAGAAATGTATGTATAAACCTTTGTATAAATTGAGACGAATTTTAGTATTTGTACGACTTTCAGTCTAGAACTCATGGAAGTTATTACTCTGATTTGTGATCAACACCTAACAACAAACCTAGACTTTGGATTTGAAAATGTGACTACAAATGGGACAGACCTCATTAAAACATTGGATAAAACTTCTTTGACTCTGGAAGATATTTTATATGAGTGCAAGTGGAGGAATAAAATCGTACCTTGCGCTCGTATACTTCAGAAAACGCTTACAAATGAGGGAGTTTGCTACAGTTTCAACTCCTTAGATCACCAAAATATTTATAGGGAAGATGCGTGCGTATAAAACTTGATTTGTTTCTATAAATTTCTATCAAATTGGAAAATTACTTCTAGTATCCAAAGTCGTGGAGTATTTGAAAATTATTCGTTTTCCTCATATAATCGGAATTTAGACTGGGATTTAGAAGAAGGTTTTCGACTAGATACTGGAGACGAAACACTTCCCAGACGGGTCTTCGCTGCTGGTTCTGCCAGCGGTCTCGAGCTAATTTTAATTTCTGATGAATTTGAACACGATCGCATATGTCGTGGGCCTATTTCAGGATTTAAGGTATGTGCGTTTTAAACTTTGAACTCGTTTGTTTTCTAAATTAATATAAAAAATTTTAGTCCTTAGTTCTTAGTTATATGTTCTTTTAAAAATTGTTTAAGTTTGATGCGAAGTTAAATACTAGATTTAGCCTCAAATTGAAGTAATCTAAACGTAGACTCAAATTTAAATTATATCGAAACTTAAGATAAAATTTCTTATCTTTAATTGAAAAACTAAGTAACGTCTCATTCCGTAAGTGGTGTGTCTTATATTGCAGATAATACTCAGAATTATTCGTGATCTTTCAGCCCTGAGTTGTACGAAGTGAATTTTTATCTGCGGCCAACTCACTTTTTACGTTAAAGTGCGCGTTGGCCTGAATAAGCTTGAAGTTTCAGTGGATGCAATTTTCTTACATAGGTGTATTGATGGTATTTGAAATATTTTGAAAAATATACTGCGAAAAACTTAACAATAGTATCTAAAATATTTTACAATTGTCCAGTGCATCTAAACATAAAAGCATCGTTGGTATCAAATGCATGTTCATAGGACTGAAAGGGAAATCAAGAGAGAGTATAAAATATGGAATCTATTTCGATAAAAAGAAAATATTTATTTCCATCTCTATTTTCCGATTAAAAGGATTTATTGCGAAAAATATAAAAGCCCATGTACATAAAAACCAGGTAAATAATTAAGCTTTGAGGCTTATAAGTTGGCTAGGGTTATAATGCTATTTTTATTTGCAAGCGTTGCTCAGGTGTTGTGGTTTTAGTATATTTTAACTTATCATATTATTGAAACCGGCAGACTCATATTACTATCAGTATAAGTTCCATTGCAATCATTTTTATAACCCAAGTTCCATAAAAACGAAATTCGCTTCTTTATAAAACTTCTATTTTAGTGTACGTGTACTTACATTTTGTTAAGTCTTTGAATGCTTTAAACTTTTCGTGGAAAATATTTTTAAAAGGTGTTAACTAATAACGAAGTTATGAAGGACTTTGCTTGTATGAAAAATGGTAATCAGACTGAGCTTTACACGCTTCTTTCTCGAAATCATAATTTTTAGATTGGTTGATATCTCTTCGGGAAAACTATCAAACTGATTTCAAATAAAATTTGTAAAGATATTCTGGCTCTTATGGCTGTCATCTAATGAAGATTTATTCTATTCCTTTACCGTTTTTTTTATTTTCTTGGCGATAAGAAAAATCTGTTAAAATTAAATTTGCTTCAGAAATTGGTGCTACTGAATTAATCAGCTGATTGAATCAGTCAATAGATAAGTTAAGATTTTAGAATTACTATAATAATGGTACTTGATAAGTAAATTTCCTTGGAGAAAACGTCAATAAAAATTAGAAAATTGTTAAGAGATTCGAATTATTTATTACTCTTAGAATCGTAGAAAATTTGTAATTTTTTGTGGTAAATTTGAATGTTTTAAATCTTTAAATCTCTCTCGTATCTTGCTATAAATTCTCTGTATAATGAATAAAGTTGTTTGAATAAATTCACAGCATAAAACCGTGCCGATACTGGTGTGAGCGATTTCATACTCAGCTTAGTTGAAAAAAAATTAAAATTAAAAATTGCTTTTAAGATGCACGCGAGTAATATACTTACTTTAATTGGGTTGTCCCCAACGCTGTAATCAAAACATACAATGAAAATATAATGTATAATATTAGAGATTCTTTTAGATTACAAAAATTATTTAGTTTATTTTATATCGCTAAATCTCGCTTCTAGTTTTATGTTTATAGCACACTTAACTTACAGAAAGTGGGTGGGATAAAGTCCAATTCCATGATGAAACTTCAAATTAACTTTTTCACAGATTGATTGAAGTTATTCTCATTGAAACTATCACTTTCATATAAAATATGTTTTTTTAATTTCTATTAATGCTGTATTTCATAGACAAGATAAATCTAGCCCAAATACTAAGGTCTTTTGAGTAAACTGAATACGTACGAACATGTTGAATTCCCAAAATATTCTAAATTTAAAATATTAAATTAAATTAAAAATGTTTTGAGTATCTGCTGAAAAGTTAACTCTACTATAGAGTGCATCTTTCCTGAAAATTTGGTGGAATGCGACTATAAGCAAAGCCGGCCAAGTTCAGAGAAGTTTCTTAACTAGAACTAGAGGTAAATAAAAGATTAATAAAAATAGGGGAAATATTGGTTGAATTATCTAGTGGTTCGGTAAGGGCTGCAGTATCTTTCATAGTCGTGCGCAATGTCTTAAAAATTAGATCTTGTAGAGCGTAGCACCCAATTTAGCTGATGGATGGAATAGGGCCTGAGGAATCGGACGTAGATTGGGTCGTTATAGCCGGAAGGAGTTCAAGAAAAGCAAGAGAAAACAAAAAATTCATTGTCTATTATCCAGGAATAAAACGATGATGTACTGAAGCACAACTTTTACAGTCTCATCAATTTTGGAAAGGACAAATTCAGTGGCAAAGGGTGACACTACAAGAAATATCATTGTAAATGAACTAAAATACAAATTTGAAATTATTGTGCTACATTCGTGTATGTTATTATATATGTCAACCAACTTCATCTGTTTCACGAAAACAGTGGATTTTAACCGATTATTGTTCCATATTTGGCATATTTTTTTGATAGACCAGTATTATTGATAAAGAGGGCGGTTATATTTTTGTTTAAGCTATGTTACAGTACATATATATAATAATGATAGTAATCTAATTTTTTACCCCATACATGTTTTGTTTAGTTATATATTTGCGCCTAAGTCTAGTATGGTTTTTATCGTTTTTCTTTTTCGGAATTTCTATCCAATTTTTTTACAAACATTATGCTGTTCAAATAAATCGTTTACGAAATTAAGTGTCAAGTTATTTCCTTAGCATTTTTTTCGATTTAGTCTTTTTGTTTTTTAAAATATATTAGAAATACTACAAATAAGAAAGTTTATTCTAAAAGGTTTTAGTTCATACACCTGGAGAAGTGCAATTAGCATCTGATGAATTTTTTCGAGTGCCATGGAATATGGAAGCAATGATATCTATTATACCAGATATGATTACTACTTTAAAAGAACTCAAGCCTTACGACTCGATGAGGTAAGTAATACTTTAAATATTATGTTAAGAGATAATTGTCATTTTGGTTTAGTGGTGGCCATTAACGATGTCATTGGATAGATCTCAAAGAGAACATTAAATTCTAATATTCTCTATAGAAGCTAAGCAGAATTGATTGTGTGAAAGTTAAAGTGTATTAATTGATTGATTAGATGATTGCAATTTAAAATACTATCCACCCATTTCCATTTAGTTGCACAAATAGTTGAAAGGAGTTATATTAAGAGTTTTCGTTATTTCGCAATAATTATTAGGTCATTTAATTCAGTTGTTGGTAAAAATGTCCGCGATTTAATGCGAACACTATTGAGAGCCCCTGCTAGACCAAACTTTAAACATTTTGTTGTTTATTTTAAAGATTTTATTATTTCGTTTCAGGAAGCAGTGTTTCTTTCAAAATGAAAGACATCTTCGTTTTTTCAAATTATACACACAAGCAAATTGTGAGCTTGAGTGTCTTACCAACTTTACTTTACAAAATTGTGGATGTGTGCAATTTGCCATGCCAAGTATTAGATTTCTCTAAATATAGTTTTTTTGGTTTTTTAAAGTTACAAATTCTAGGAACAAATGACACTCCGGTGTGCAAAGCATTTCATATAGATTGCATCGAAAGATCAGGATACGAAATGTTTAGACAAGTGTTTCTTCAAGAATTGGAAATGAAAGCAAACAGAATCAAAGAAACAGGATGCAATTGCTTACCTGCTTGCACATCAATTGCGTATAATGCCGAAATTTCTCAGGCAGCTTTCGATGATAACGCGTTCTCCAAATCACTTCGTGGCTTGGGCATTTCAGAATATATGAAACAAAATCCAACGTATATTTAATATGTAAGTCTTCCCATATTTTTTACATATTTTTTCTTTATTTCCAGATTACGTGTATCCAGATTTTCCATATTTTTTAAAGAAGTGCAATTTCATTCATCGGAGAGATCAGAATTATATGGTACAACCAATTTTCTTGCCAATTGTGGAGGCTTATTTGGGCTTTTTATGGGAGTTTCTGCACTGAGCGTAATCGAAGTTGTCTATTTTTGCTCGGTTCGCTTATTGACAAATTTGAAAATGCGTTATAAGGAAAGAAAATCGATTAGAAACGCTTTTGAACTTCAACCCAACACTCCTGAAATTGCAGTAACCCATACCAACAACGATATAAATGCGAATTAGCTTATAAAATCGAACATAACATGCAAATATATTTGTTTAAAAGTTTAAACTAGCAGACAAATTAGATACTAAATCTAATTCATTTTTCATAATATCCACGAGATTGAACAAATTTTTGTTATTTAATGGGTTTCACTTTGAACACTGAATTTATTTATTGCTCTCCATGATTTTATACAGAATACTTTCCAGTCTAGGCTCTCAAGGCTTATAAGCAATAAAGGTATACATTGTGATAGTCGCACAAGTCAGCTTCTAATTCTTTTTTAGTCTACGTATGGGCAATATAATTCATGTCTTTTGTACTTAAATATAACAGAAATGCCATTGCTATCAATATATTCTTTAAACAGAGATTGACTTTGTATATTTTGATTGAGAGTTTTAAGCTTCTCTGGCCTTATCGAGATCTCGAAACCTGTCGAATTGAAAATAATTCTTATGGTTACATTTTTACAAAATATTTTTTTCAATTTTCTTTTTCAATTGAAGTGTTGGAAGGTACGAAAACTTATTGCCTATATATTACAATTGACATACAAAGTTCTGTTATTTAGGTTTTCACTTATTTATCTACGGAGGACTTCTTACTTTGCTTGGCCGAAAAAAATCATCTTTTCTGAGAGGTTATGATCTCGAAAATATTTAGTTAAATGTTCAATTTCAAATTTATAAAATTAATAATACTTTCAAAATATGTCAACTTTGTTGTTGAAAGTCACCTTAAGAATTTTGATCAAGTTGGTGCGTAAATCAAATAAAATTTTTTAAATCCATTGTTGTATTGCCTGTCAAGACTAAGTTCGAAAATTTCTCAACGAATTTGGAATTTTTATCATTATTTCCAGCGCACTCCAAAAAATACTTAGATGTTCAATATATTTATATACAGGGTGTTCGATAAATAAAAGAAAAAAACTGTATGCCAATCGATTCCTTGAAGTGTCCTTACGTGACTTTCTTGAGGATGAGCTAAACCACTGCTTCCCAGTGGTACGAATATCCTTAAGGATATTCGAGATTGTCTTAGGTGGTACGATCAAGTAAATAAATAATATCATACTGACGCATACTAAAAGAAACAACCTGAGTTTTCTTAACATTGTAAAGACAAACATGCACATTTATCCCATTGAATTTACAATTCTTTAGTTTAAGTAAATAAATGTTGAAATAAATTACGCATTTGATTCTTGATTTTTCTCCAAGGGGTACTTGAGAACTAATTGGGAACTACCACTAAACGATCAAATTCCATTAGTTGTGCATCAAAACACGTGGTTAATGCACGTTCCTGTCCATTTTTCGACTCAGGTCCGGGATTTTTTAAACCAAACCTTTGGCTCGAAATGGATTGGTTGTTGCGAGCCACGTTCCTGACCAGCGAGGTCTTCTGTGGCAACAAATTTGTATTGTTTGCAACAAGATCAAAAATAATCGTGGGATTAAAGTTGCTATTGAATGGTCTCTTATTTAAAGAACAAAAGTGTGTGCGCTACAAGATGGAGCCATGTTGGATGTCTAATTTTAAAAACTCCATTTTTAATCATTTTTCCTGTAACATAGAAATGTTAAGAACTTTTGAACCACTATGGATATTAAGCTAATTCTTTTATTTATATAGAGCTTTTTACGGAGACAGAAAATCAGAATCAAAAATAACATACCAAATTTTGTCAAGACGTATACCAATTCAGGTTAGAGATCCGATAACTTGAACATTTGTAAACAGATTACGACATGTTGGATACCATTTAAAAGGTTATAGCGCCCTTTTCCGAACAATTGGTCCTGCGATGCCTTTTAAAGGACTTATGAGCAAGTGTGCACACTACGAAAAATTTTCAAAGCCATTTTTGAGGAGTAAGAGAGAGTAACGACAATTGTTAATCAAGTGGAAGCGATTCTTTTTAGATTTTGATGGAATCATCAGTAAAAACTAAGCTAAATGATGCTAACTACTTACTCAGAACAGAGAGAGTGTTTGCAAAGAATGCAATTGTGTGATATAATTTGTGCACCTACTCAGAAAAATTGAATAAATTAGTTAAACGCTAAAAAATCACGAATATTGTGAACTCTGAATGAAGAATTTTTGATACTAGTATATTTTATTTCTCCATTATTATTATTTTTCTTCATGCCGTATGATTTTGTCTCTCCTAAACCATAATTTACATTCATATGATCCCCCTTTAAATAATTGTATATGCACCTAATCCTACTTTTACACGAATTTGGAATTACGCGAATTGGGATACGAAAAATAATTTCTTTTTATGCGAGCGCAGCCAAATTAAAATCAGAGTCAGGAAAAAATCCATAATTTAAGAAAATTTTAAGAACAGAATTGCATGGAGTCACTCGTCCCTTGTACGTGAATTCCAGGGATGAGTAAATACAAGACAGTGGTCATCTTGGTCTCAATATTATTCTCGCATTAAGATACTTGGTCCTGGTTTTATAAAATATGGTGGTAGTTTTGGTCTTGTAAAAAACAAAATCTGCTATCATGCATTTTGTGTGATAAAATTATAAGCAAATATTTGTTTTTGTAAAATCGCACTAAATTATTCTTTTGAATTCCATTTAAACGTATAGAAATTAAAATTTGCTAAATACTAGTATTTAATTAAAAACTAGACTAATTCGAATCCATTTTCAATTGAGTAATAATTAATTTATAGTTAATAATTAATTATTATATCAGTTATTGAAGCTTTCACTGAAACGATAAAAGAACGTTATATTTACATAAATGAAAGCGAAATGCAGTTTACTAAAAAAATTATTTGAGAAAATCCAAAGTTTTTCAAAATCTGTTTAACAAATGAAAAGCATAAAAAAGGATGATCACTCTGGAAGGAATAGCGACGTCGTGTACATTGATCCTCGGGAGCTCAAGAAGCAGAACATTCCAACAAAACCAGCCTGTGAATAATGCAAAAGGTCTGTTAACAGTGAAATGAATGCCGATGATGTCTACTGATCCCTGCTTTGTTCTGGAATAAATGAAGTGTTCATAACTTTCTGGTTTCTTTGAGAACTTTCAAATATTCTGAAATTGAATACGATCTTTCTACTACACTATTTCAATTTGGGTTCATAGAAGTAGTATAATGAATTTCAATTTTATGTAAAGAAGCACACACTGTAATTATGTTATTTTTCAATTTTATCAAGAATTAATAATTTCAGGGTACCATGCTGAGGCATAAAATAAATAAAAATTCCTTTACAACTATATCGCCACCCATAAGTTTTAATTTTTGTAATAGCACAATGAGAATTCTTTCGAATAAATATTACAAAAAAATTGGGATGAAAAATGTTATAAAAGTGTAGACAATTAAGAAAAATTAACAATCAATAATATTTTGTGGGTCCTCTTAGATTTTCAGCCAGGGCGAAAACTAAAACTGCATTGTTTGATGCATCAACCTAAAAGCTCACATTTGCACGTTGGTCAGGATCCACTAGAAGGGTATGATTTTCTAATTCCTTTTTTAGTTCGTTAAAAAGATTTTTGTGCTTTCGGTTCCAATTAAACAGGGTGTTCGATTTCTATTTGACTTTTTAATCGCACAATGGGTCTATTTTCCTTACGTTCGGGTGAAATCGATAATAAAAATTGATCATCCCTAAAAATCTTTGGAGTTGCTTATGAGTTTCGAGATTTGAAAAGTTCTTTATAGCTTGGATTCACTCTTCTGATGGTGATATACCTTCTTTGGAAATATTATGACTAAGGAATTCTAATTCTTTACAGCCGAATAAGCACTTTGAAAGGTTTACATTGTTACCCCGTTTTGCAAGGCGCTCGAAAAGTTCAGGAAAATGTGCTTTATGTTCCTCTGGGGATTTGCTGTCGATTAATATATCGTCGTCATATACAAATATGAAATCCAAACCTAAAAGTGCTTGATTGATGAATCCTAGAAATGTTTGGAGAAATGTAAATAACCCGAACGGGGTTATTACTGCTGTTTTGTAAATATCCCCTGTCACAATTGGAATCTGATGATATGCCCTAATCAAATCAATTTTAGAAAACATTGTGCAAACATGGAGATTAATGGTGAAATTTCGAAGGTTCAGGAGAGAATATTTGTTGAAAATTATTGTTGAATTTAACTGGCGATAATCGCTACAAGGTCTCCAGTCGGAACAATTCTTCTTTGGGATGAATTGAAAATGTAAAGCAACTGAAGAATACGAGGGTCTACAAATTCTCATTTTAACCATTAACTCGAATTCTGTTTTTCTGCCTTGTATTTTTCTGGACTAAAACGCCTTGTTTTCACATGAAGGTTAACCCTGTGTTCATGATGACCCAGTAAATTAAAATTAGGAAGGGCTTTAAAAGCAGGGAATTCATCTAATGCTACCGGACCCGTCGTTAAATGAACATCATTTAGGAACATTGCGCAGATTATGAAACTTGCTGAAAGTAAAGTGGTTTGATCTACTAGATCTCTTTGACGCAAAGCAAGTAATAGACTATACTTGTACAGGAATTTTGGCCTTATTATGGGATGGTCAATAGTAGCTATGATGAAACAGGGATCAAAGTTGCGACCACGGTTGAAATTTAATGAAAGTGTTTTAAAGCCATAAATTGCGATAGGTGTTCCACTGGCTGTAACTAATTTAAAATTCGAGTTCTTGACTTGGTTGGGATAAACTCTTTTTAGAATTAAAACACCCGAGTGGAAATTTTAGTTTATTTTTATATCTCAAAGGTTCTCATCTCTTCGACGTAGTAATCTGCTGTTTAGAATTAAATATGAATTTTATTCTATTAAAGCCTCAATGAGAACTTTGAAGGTTAAATAAAAGTTTCTTGAAAATTCTAACCAGAAAATGAAAAAAACTCAGGATTTTCAAAATAAACAAAATTCAAATACAGCCCCAAGAATTCTAAATGAATAGGACTATATATGCTTACTTTAACTGAAATGGAAACCTAAAAATCCAAAGATTAGAGGATTATATTTATTTATTTTAACTCAATTCAAGGTCTCAAAACTCTCAATTCGACGGTTTCATCTGATGATGAATAAAATCGTTGTAAAAGTGAATGTTCTTTCTTTGTTTTACTAGAGTGAAATACATCACTGATTTAAAAAACAGTTTAACTTCGACCGTTTTGCAGTGATTTGTACCAGTTTATTTCTCAAAAATATCAAATAGTTTAAACAAAGTTCTTCGAATCCTTAATATGTAGCTTGAACTATTACGCTAATGATAAGAGAATACTTGAATACCAACAAAATTATTCATTCTGCATTTATATTTTTAATCATGACGACAATAATAATTATAAAGGTTTTATATCTCTAGAATTAAGTACAGAAATGAGCATAGTTTATCACTACTTCTGCATTCAACTTTAAATTTATTGAAAATAAATATAAACCTGCTAAGGTATACAATTTCCAGTTCTGGTTATAATAAAATGAAAAAAAATAGCAAATAATATTTACTCTACATAAATAGCTATCAATTTTGTGTCTTACTTCTGTTTTAAGTTTTCTATTTAAGTTCTTAAATTTTCGCAACAAATATTACCAATTATTTTGGAATAGGATAATCGAATTGAAACGTATGTAAAAAAAACTAGGTAACTGCTTGTGTAAAGTGAATATTATTTTCTATTTTTTCATTTCACGATAAACAGAACTAAAAATTGTATAGTTTTGCAATTTTTTCTCGCCTCTCTCGAAGCCTTCATGTAGTTACGAGAATTTTGAGGGTAAATTTTGAATCATGAAGGTTTTGAAGGCTTTCATGGGTTTAATATTTTCATTTATATGAGACTTTTGAGGGCTAAAAGTAAATTTATAAAATCAATTTAGACCTCAAAGTGGTAAATGGAGACATAACTACAACCATGAGGACTAAACCTAAATTTAAACTTAATGTATTGCCCTACCCAGACCTACCCTACCTTTCTAGATAGGTCTTAAAGTGTTTATTCCTTCGTAGCATCCAAACCGCTGGATAGATTTTAATAAATGAGGTGTCATTAGATTCGTCTTAATCCCAAGAGTGATGTATAAGAGGATGTACGAAGTGTCAAGAAATATATTATGGCGGTTTAAAGTTTAAAGAAAATTGTTTTCCGAGAAATAAAATAGAAATCAATGCATACTGCTTACAAGATAGCCAAAACTTGGTAGAAATTAAAAAAAAATTGTCGTAGCATGTCCTGAGACGGCTCATTCGATCCACGCAACAGTACCCTTTTACGCAATCGGAAATTTTAATGTTTTTAATTTATATTAACTTGTTTATAAAAGTAAAACCATTCTATTGTATGTAAATAGGGGATACCGAGGCTAGGTCTAACAATTTTCAAGCTTTTGAATTTAACTTAGAAACCATATAACATTTGAGTTATTTGATATCATAATATCAGATCATTAATCAGATATGATATTAATAAAATTTGCATAAATAACACCGAACCGATTTTTAAAAAAAAGTCCTCTGTTAATATTTACTAGTTTGGGGCTAGTATTAACAACGCTGCTGCATGTATTAACATATCGGGCAAGTTCTTTTTATTAGGAAACATGACAAATAAAACATCAACATGTAAGTCGAAATAATTAGTTATCAAGCATATGAAAGAAATACAGCAATATTCTAAAAACTAATAAATTTTCATAATCAAGAAATTAGAAATCAAAGAGTTTTTTAAAAAAATATTTCTCTTATTTTAGACACAAATCTTAATTTTTTCGTAAAATATGGACGAAATGTTGCACATGTTGTCAACTTAATATTCAACTGTTATATATTTAAAAAAAAACAAAGATAAAGATTCTGCATAACAAAAAACGCAATAGAACTTACACATAAATTTTTTTTATTATAAATCTGTCTTAATAGTCAAACTTTAAAATGTCTCATTGTTTTTTTTACATAACAATCAACATTTATATAATATAATTACTGGGAACCTTTGTCAGCTGTATAAATAACTTGAAATATTAATAATATACAAATACAAAGCAAATCTAATTCAGAAGACATTTGACTCTTTGGAAATATTTTTTTTTAAATTTTACTCATAATCGTCATCGGAGTTACAATTAGCACAAACAAACGCATCGATATTACCTTCAATACAAGTGATGTGTGTCCACTGTTTGCACGATCTACTTTCAATCCAATCGACGCCAGAAGTATCGTTGTCGTATGATCTGCCACAAACTAAACAAAAACTATCTTCTTCGCCTGAATTACTTTCATTTTTCAAAATTTTTTTCTTGACCCGGACTACTTTATTTCTTGTGTTCTTGTCTTGGCTTTCTCCCTTGCACCTCGTCTTCTTCCCTGTTAATATTTATTTAGTACCGTACTAGTTAATACTTGCCCCGAGAGTACTAACTGTAAGAAATAAATAGAAAATTGAGGTTATATAATAACAGGAAAATATTATCATTCAGTCTTACATAGTGAAATTTAGCTTCGTTTAAGAGAAATCAAAATTTCTAATAGTTAAAATTAAGCTAATAGTTCGTTTGAAAATCAAAAAATTACAATCGCAAAAAAGTTCGTTTACCTTCCATTCAGTATCTTACCGGCGACTGGCGTTCAGGGTCATACATGGTGGCAGGTAATAAAAATTTGTGATTGTGGCTTGAATTGTTTCGCAGCATTTGCCCTGTTAAAACAAGCCCCAGTCTCCTCGAAAGGGTAATTGATCAGTTGTTTCTTTTTTGGTTTAGTCAAATGTTCGAATTTGTTATGCAGCTCCTGCGATCAGGTCGGGGTGGCCGCTTGTTGCGTGCTCTTTTAATGTAGATTCTTTCTTGGTTAACGCAGTGTATGTATGTAAAGGTTAAGATTGCCCAACGATTGGAGGCGCAAAATGTCTCATATTCCGGGAAAATAATTTCTAACAATGATCAATCCTCCAAAAAATTAGAACCGTTTAAGCGATTCATATTGAAATTGTAATGGTTTTATAAGGACGTTTGCTGTGACTGCGGCTCCAATTTTGTAGGAGAATATGCTATTTTAAAGCAACAGAAACAACAATTGCTTACAGAATTCTATTCAGATTTAGTGAAAAGTGTAGAATTTCAAGGAGTGAATTACCTCTTTATGCCTCCATCATTGCCACATTTTGAAGGTCTGTGGGTATCCAAGGTGAGATGCAGAAAATGATGAAAACGGAAACGTCAATAATGAAATTCTTCAAAATTAAGTCCTTGCTAAATTTCCTTCCTTATTTTCTTGATAGTGTATCGGGGCGCTATAACCCCTTCCCTGTTCCCACTGTCATCTTAGGCTAGTATCTTCTTCTATAAGCAAATAGGAGCATTTCTGTTGTCTTTTTTTGCTTGATGTACTTGAAACATCCATTGCTCATCCCATTGATCTACTGAACCCTGCAATTTCTTAGAAATCAACATTCTCTAAAGATTTCGCTGCGGATATTTTTGGAAACAAAAGATTTCAACGGAGGTGAGTAAGTTCAGTAGCACTAGGGGCATTTGGATTATAAACAAAGTCAGGTGACCATCGCTGGGTTATTCAGCAAAGCTTGCGCAGAGCAATACCCTGCAGACACTAAAGAATGACTTTTTAAATTGCAATAAGAAAATTTCGAAGTTTCGGGATTGGCGGGCAAGGAAGAATCTAGAAGAATATACGGAAATTTTTGGATCAAGAAAAGTGAATTCATTCTTCGTCGTTACAATAATCCGGAGAAATTGTGCTAAATTCTCTTTTGAGTTGCAATTTTAAAAATGCATAATCTTAAAAACGATTCTTTTGAACGAAATAAACTTTCTTGTAACCAAAAACCTTGTCTGCTCGAATTCGGACCTCTAAATTTTCTCTGCCTTAAAATCAACTCGGCAAGAGGAATCAGTGGTTTAGTGGTGCAACTGCGGCTTTTATCCCTGGACTGCATTCTCAGGTGTAACTGAAATTTTTTTAACTTTTTCCTATCATATTTGCTATGTGAAACACTTTATTGCAATTAATATGGGAACCCAAAAAGCAACGCATTGTGGCCTGTAAATAACCGAAACCGAATTAATATGACCCCAAGGAATCGGATTTGGATTCGGATATGCGAGGACTGTGATTATATGCAAAATTAATTTTGGTTTACTGAAACTATCTGAAAATCCAATTTTAAATGTTCATACCAAGCAATTTAATATTCGTCATCTTTTCACTTTATTTTGGAACACGAATAAGCATTGAAAATGTGCGGGGTTATTTGCGTGTTGATATCCACATTAATTAGTAGCGAAACGCCATCTTCATTCCGTTATCTGTACTAGGTCAGACATGGTGACGCTGTGAGATAGCGAGAGGAAAATATTCTCGATCTCAAAATAATTTCAATTTCCTTTTGCCTCTGCACCGACATAATATTAAGCCTGCTGGGTGCCACCCACGTGCATTTTACTCGGCGGAAAATCGGTAATATTGAATTCATTAATCTAATTCTTGCGTCCATAGATCGTACAATTTCTTTAAATTCAGGGGAATGGAATAGAAATAATTTCATAAATGCAAATATTTTATTAATGCAAATATTTTTTTATTTTTTGTTTTAGAGATGAATTTGCAGTGTTCAAATAAAATTTAAAACATATTTTTGCTATTGTTCGTCTTGACGAAAATAGACGGCATATTATTTTCATGCAGTGTTCATGGTTAGCGACGCAAGTCTGCATTTTTCTGATCAAATTTGGTTTGAACTTAGGTATTAATACCGCAGCAACGAAAGTTTTGCTTCAAAAAATAAAAACAAATACAGTAGGACCCGGCATAAATCGGTTTCCCTCCGTATAATGCAGTTAAAAATTGTTGAATAAGACGCATTTGCGAATTGAACTGCGTTTTGTAATTGATTCGAAAATCACAGTTTTGTATTAACCTTTGTGTTTGTTTAAAGTGTATATAGAATTTGTTGCAACTTATTTCAATATAAAAGTGCTATTTAAGTCAAGCAAACCTTTTTCACTATCTTTAATGTCAGAAATAACAAATAATATTTTTTAGCCGACGAAGAAATTGAACCAACACCCGGAAACGATGCCCGCGGGACTTAATTTTGAGCGATTCTGACAGTGACTAGGTTTTAGTTTTACTTGACTTTTTACTTTAAGTTATTCTGTACATATAATGAAAAAGGTTTACGTTTTTATTGCCTTAAAATCAAATAAAAGGCATATTAGTTTTGTGTTATGTTATTAAAAATCTTCTTGTTCAGTCAATTTTTTACGCTCTGGGTCCCGTATAACAAGAAATTCGTATAACGCGGATCGTTTCCTCCGGGTTATGGAGGATTCCATTGTATCTTTAAATCTCGAAATTTATTGTTCTTCTCTTTTTTTAAAGTTCGTAGCTAAAGTCATTTCGCGGCTTTTAGTAAACTCAACAGGATGAAATTTTGTTTACATAAGGAGGTTTTCAGCTGATTTTAAGTAATTTTAATATAACCTGCAAATATTTAGTTATTCGTCTATTTACATTTCCACTCGTTTGTACATTTGCCTGATTCTTCTATCTTTTTTATTTAATTTGTTAGATTAGATTGAACCTCCCATTTGAGACACTCACTCTTTAATTCATTTTTTATTATAAAAGTTGGAACAATATTCATTGTTAAGAAAAATTTAAGCATTACGTAGAAAAAAATGAACAATTTGTTGTAGTTGAACCTGTAAGAGAAATGAAGTAAATTAGACATTAGCTTCTAACGATTTTAAGTAACTCACTTTGTGTAATAGTTGATTACTTTTTGTTCTAACGCTGTAAGGATTTTTGCTAAAAACAAAAAAATTCTAATTTATTTCACAAAGATGAAATTAATCTATAACCTGACCTAAGAAAAAGTTGCTTTAAATACCTTTAAATATTTGTCCTTGATGAGGGTTGTTGATGCCACCTGCTACAGCTTTAAGAAGATTCTTTTAATTAAAATCGAAAATTTAGTAATTACACCCACTAATTGATTTAATTTGTAATGCAGTGTAAGTAGGGTAAGCACAAGCGACAATTCCAGGGATTTAATCCAGAATAACTTTTATAAAGCTTAAGCAACAAAATTTTAAAGCGATACTCATCTGTTGGAAAAGTAAAGTAAGTAAATTTTACAGAGTTATTTAAGTTTACTTGGGCCTGAGAGTTAAAAACATTACCTATCCTGATATTTTAATTTTTACAAATTTTAAGGTGTTAAAAGTCTAAAATGAAATATTGCTGCTGGAAGCTAAAAAAGCTGAAGAAAAATATTTTAGCAAAATCTCACATTTGCTAATAATTATTATTAACAAATAGCGATAACAAATAAGTGTCTATTATCTACAAAAATCAACGACTATAATGTACCGACATTCTCTCCTAAACGACTTTGTTCTAAACAACGTTTCCTTATACGAGAAAGTTATTTCATAAACAAATTTATCTTAATACTGAAAGTTATACTAGTAGTGTTTATCAAAATAAACAATCGACTTTGAACAACAAAATCTTGAACGTAGAACTTAAGTACTACGAGGTATAAAATAATTTTAACAATTTGCAACGACCAGAAAAACGTGCAGTTTGTAATTCTAAATGTCTAAATTTGAGTCACAAAATTTCATTCCTTAACATCTAGTCAAATTGTTAAAGTTATTTTGAATAAACACGGTTTTTTGGAGTCTTTCAGTTATATTGCATTTGAAATTTTAGTATGTGCAAAAGTATACTATTTTAATTACTTCCGACAACAAACGCTGATGAGACCGTTCTTTGAAAACGCCCTTAAATTTTTCTGTGGAATTCGGAGAAATGACCGAAATAGTTAATAGAAATGGGGGTGAGGTCATAATTCCCGAGGTGACTATTATTCCTGTTGAAATAAAACAGGATAAAAGGAATTTCTTCTATTGTGCTTCAACAGTGGAAAAGTTTGCAGTCTGAAATAGTTGGTTTTCTGCTGTCAACTGGTTTGGATATTAAGTATAGTGCGATTTAAGTTTGAGTTGGTTTGTATGGTTGCATTTTGAAATGGAGTCGCCTAAAGTTAACGCGTGGTTGGATCATTTCTTTCAAAAAATTTTATTTCTTATTAAATAAATATGTTTAAGGAAACGTGCCGCGGTTTATACGAAAGCAATAAATGCTTTTCTTGATTCGGCTTCCATAGCAGCTAGTGAAGCTCCTTCAGATTTTGATACCCGAAAAAAAATTAAATATGGAAATGCTTATCAAGCTGCCTGGGGAATTTTTTCAGAATACTGCAATAATAGCACCATTCACGGCATTAAATACTTAGGCGAGGAAAAGAGGCCTATTCTGGAGCGGTATAAAAGTAAATTTTCTCTGAATCATTATTTACGTTTCTCAAATACTTTAGTTTATTTTGGCTTCTGGTATTTGGACTTTCTATTTACGGTTGTGCACGCCTCACTACAAATATTTGGGACAAATGGGATAAAAATCCAGTTATTGTAAGTTTTGCCGAAAAATCGACTCCAGTCTGGCAGATACCGTTCCCTACCGTAACCGTTTGTCCAGAAACCAAAGTTAAACCAAAATACTTTAATTTTACTCGCACATATTGGGAGCTGTCCAAAGGCAAAACCGAAAACATGACCTCTAAAAGGTAAATCACTTACTGAGTTTCTATAATTTACATTAACTTTCATTTCCTAGATTGGAGCTTATGGAAACTGTCGCCCAGATTTGTGACCGTCATTTGACCATTAATGTGGACTTAGGCTTTCGAAACGAAACAATGAACGGAACAAAACTTATTCAGGATCTGCATGAAATTGCACCTCCATTTAATGAAACATATTTTTACTGCAAGTGGAGAAATAGTCCTGGAACGTGTGAAAACGTTTTTCGAAAAGTTGTAACAGAGGAGGGAATATGCTACAGTTTCAACTCATTGAGTCCCCATGAAATTTACAGGGAAGAGGCGTACGTAGCTGTATTAAGTTTTCGTTGAAACTAAACATTTTTCCGCAGAATTCATGAGTTCATTGATGATGAGTATGGTGAGTATGTAGAAAAAGAACCAGACTGGGACTTGGAGGAAGGTTATAATCCAAATGTGGGAACTGAAACTTTCCCCGAGCGCGTGTTAGCTGCTGGTGCCAGAGCGGGTTTATACCTTTTACTGCAGGGTTTTGCGCGGGACTACGATCAATTATGTCGTGGGCCCGTTCAGGGATTTAAGGTAATTAATATTTAGCTATGTTGAAGTGTATGACTCGCCCCTTTGTATAATTTCCCCAAGCTTTTACCTTTGGGAAATATTATTATAGCAATTTTCTATTGCTTGGTATAGTGCACTTTTCTTGTATTGAAAGCTCTTTTACTTTTTAATTAATTTATGAAAAGTAAATTTATATACAAGGTGTTTAGAAGATGGCTATATATGCCAGGTTGTTGTAAACAATGATAAGATAATTATACCGAAAATAAGTGACGATTACAGCGTTTTCGACATTTTGGTATTTTTAAATGGTTTATTTAAAACTCTTCAAGTATTAGAATTACATTTTTGGAGTAAAAGCTTTAAAAAATCATGAGGAATCTTCGATAATTCCGGGGTATGAGAACATTCCAAATCAAGGTCAGAGTGATTGCGAGTTAAAGAAAACATTCGATTTAAGTTAAACAAATTGTATAGACGTAATGAATTGAATATATCATTCAATTGATATATAAAGGCGGGATCGAGTTTTCAACTTGTAATTCCATAAGTGGTTTTTCTAACAAATAAGTAGACCACGTTTGATAACTGATAAGTGCGTATTATTTATTATTTTATTAATACAGCCTTCATGCTTCTTTCTATATGTTACAGTTTCTGAATTATAAAGATAGATCCGCTTGACGGAATATGCACATATATAACATATGCATTGTCTAAGACTTTTAAAATAATGTACATATATTTTTTAAAGAATCTTCATTTCTATTTTTAGATATTACTACATACACCGGGTGAAGTGGCACAGGTATCACAGCAATATTTCCGCATACCGTTTAACACTGAAGTCTTGATTTCAATCAAACCAAATATTATTACTACATCTGATGGACTGAAAGAATACGCGCCTGCAAGGTAAACATAATAAAATCACTATAGTATTAGCTAAGATGGACTTTGGAAAAGTGTTGTGGATTTATATATTCAACCCCAGATTTTTTGAAAAATATCCAAAATTAAACGTATCATTGGAAATAACGATAACGATAACGTATCATTGGAAATAAAATAACGATACCTCCAGCTGAGGTAAAAGAGCAGTAAATGGTGTTGAAATATTTTCTATCATTAAAACGAGTTGATCACATCTTAGAAAAATTCTTCGTCAATCTCTAAACCTTTTCAATCTTATTTTAAAGTTTAAAGGTATGAAACTTGATTTTATTATTTTGATTGATCAACAGTCTTGAATTCATTGGCGTTATTTCGATTGGCACTAGTTTTACTAGAATAAGGTACGTTAGTAGTTAGGTAATCACTAAGCCGAATAATGGCCGAGTGCTGTCCTCTTTTGACCTCTTTAAGATTCGGCTCGTTATTATGATCCTATTCGTCTAAATGAGTTGGATCGTCAACTTCGATAGGAAGATGTGTTAGATTATGTATAGCTACTCCTCTTTGTGTTTTGCAAATTGCATTGTTATCCCTTTTAATAACTCCTAATTCTACCCAGTGGCCAATTATGTGGCGATGATTCATTATGACCTTAATAATCGTTTGGTGAGATTTCTTTCTAGTGATCTTGCCATTGACAGGTATTCATCGTTGCGAAACTTCCTACCTGAAAGGGTTCAGTCGATCACGTTCGTCGGGTAGACTTGCCTTAAACGAGCAAGCTTGGGAGTCCATTTATTTTGGAACGGGTCATCTAATCAAAAAAAGAACCCGGTGCTAAAACCGTGAAGTTATTTGAGTCAATTGACATTGTTGTTATGCGCCTTCGATTAAAAATTTCTTCAATATGCACCATAATCGTTTTGAGCTGTTCATATGTGAAAGACCCAGTATCTAATAGAAGTTGAAGGAGCTGCTCACCAGATTTTACTGCAGCCTTTCAAAGACATCAGAAGAATGTTTCTTAAAGAATTGGTAAGAACTGATGAGAATAGGTGCAAATAACCAAAGGAACATTAAATGTATCTAAAAGGATTTTGAAATTTTTGCTTGTTTCTGAAATGTAATTACAAATTGACACGATTTTGTGCGCATTTTTAACCCTCCTGGCTTTCTTGAATGTGTAAGCAATCTTCAGTCTGCTTAATAGACAGTTTCCTTGCTAATCTTTCGCTTATAAAGTTTAACTATGAGTTATCATGGCTTTTGATTCTATCTCTATATTCTCAAGACTTCGTAAAATTCAACAAGTACTCAAAATAACATAACTGCGTTGAAACTTATAGTTTGAGCTTGAATTGCAGCAGCATTGGTCAGTTGGTTGTCCTTATATGATGATGAAGATGGCTGCTGTCTAACCTTCTACGTGAAGTTTGAATTTTAAGCTGCTTGAGGTCTACCTAAAGTAATTAACCTTTTTGAAGTGCTTTCAAAATGCATCAGAGTATTGTATTTTGTCTCTTTGTGTATGCCCATATTCCGTGCAGTTGGTACATAATC
This sequence comes from Proctacanthus coquilletti, assembly GCA_001932985.1. Classification (NCBI taxonomy): domain Eukaryota; kingdom Metazoa; phylum Arthropoda; class Insecta; order Diptera; family Asilidae; genus Proctacanthus; species Proctacanthus coquilletti. The sequence goes on from MNCL01000019.1 coordinate 418,571, forward strand.
GAATACTAAAGGTCATTCGGCTAGAAACCTTTCGTACTTAGCAAATGAATGTTTCGATCTATAAAAAACACAACTACCTTGTTTTGAGGAAAGGCAGCTTTTGATTGCGGTTTTATTTACTCTGTGCCTATTTGAAATGTTTCGTGTATCACTCGTGAAGACTGAAATCTGTATCTGAGAATTGTAGGACACTCTTAAGGGTATTTAACTGTCTTGGATCCTCAAGATCGATCAGTATTAAGTCCTAACTATCTTATAAATCTAAGTTTTTCAAGGTAAAGAGGCATTCATTTATTATATCATGTAAAATCTTGAGTGAAGCGTATGATTTTATCTGTATTATTGATTGTGATAGCAGTTTGTTTATCTGTTACCAGCAATCGACGGTTATCGACTGATTCTTGAGAATCATTAATTAAATTATTTGTCGTTGATAATGTCAACGTTTACTTGAGGCTGCTACCAAAATTACGATACATTGTTAAAGACTTAACACTATAATACCTGGACGACTGTACAAGTCTCGAGGCCTAACAAAGTAATAAAGAGAGAACGGCTACGAGCGTACCTTCTGTTACACCGTATTTAGAAATCTATACTACTACTACAGACTCTACACATTCTTATATAGTGGCATATATTCAGCTACTGGCACAACTTGTGCTTGCTGAACCAAGAAAAAAGCAAAGAAAATTAATCCCGTAGAGGTGTACTAATATAATATTACTTACTAAAATTACGTATGGCCCACCCTAGAGTTTATGATTTCTAACTGGATATCTGTGTAAAACGATGGGGTCGATAGTCAGTCCTAGTTTGTACTATTTACTTATAATTAGTTAGATGCTTATGCCACTTAACTGTTAATTAATTAATACAGAATGATATGGTTATTATACCTTAGAATGAACATAATTCCTAGTTTTGATATCATTATATGATGAGTTATTTTACAAAGAAATTTATGATTAATTTTCGTGTGGTATTTCAGGTAAACAAATTTCATACTGTACTTTTATAATATAATTTAAAGTAAAATACATATAATAGTTAATTAAATATTAGCCTCTATAGTTGTTATATTATATTAAGGATTAAGTTGTTATATTATATTAAAGATTAAGGGCATGGATCCTTCCCCAATTAGGTTAATTTGAGTCAGATAATAATTGTTACAGATATCATCAGAAATGTTGTCGTTATATAAATTTTTTATTAGGCTTTTGGGATGATGCTCACGTCTCTTTAACGTTTTGATTGTGTGAATTGATCAGAGGGATAATACCAGAGAGTTCATATAGTCGCCTATTGGAGAACCATCTGCCACAAGGTATTCTAAACTTCCCCAAACAGCATCTCAAAGTTTTTCTGTTATGCTTCTTCAGCTCTCCAGCAAGTGTGGGCGAGATGATAGCCCAAACTAGGCAAACATACGAAATAATTGGCCAAATCAGAGTTTTATATATTAGAAGTTTGGTAACAGCAAAAAGGGATTTCAGGGTTGGTTGCTCTCTTCACCTTCGGCTACACAGAGCGGGAATGAGCATTTCACAACAGAATGCTGAGATATTTGATATTATTTTTTAGGGATACTTCTTGGCCGTTCATTTTTAAGCGTAGTGTTTTGCAATGCTTTCTTGTAACGCTAGATGGTGTCCTCTGCCACTCGCGTTTCTGAAACAGATCAGTCTGCATTTAGATGTATTCAAGGATAGCCTTCAATTGTTGTAGTAGCTCAATGTATTGGGGAAGATTGTCTTAATTTTATCTATTACTTCGTGGAGCCTTATAGTATCAACGTCTTGATCCGACCCAATCTGAGGTGTATGAGCCAGAAATCCAACAATTCCAGGAGGAATGGTGAATACTTATACAATAGGCTCCTATGCTAAACTTTATCAATATATTTATCAATATATATTTTAAACTATTTTATTCATGAGTAAGAGTGTGGACAGTTTGGACAGTTGAATGCTTTCTCCGGCACAGATTTTCCACTTTGCTCTCAAGAATCCTCTGCAGAATCCTCTGTTTACCCAGGCTAGACAAAAGACATATTGCATAAAGTCTGAAATATCTCTAGCATCAAATTTTTTCGAGACAACGATATTTTTGGCGATTTCTCAAGCAGCAGGGAAATACCCATTATTTATGCAGTTGTTGAAAATTATCTCTAGCCTCCGGTTAAGGGTCCCTACCTAATCTCACCTGCAGTGATCCAAATCCTCAGGCCGCCTGATGGATCATTAATGTCAGTCGATATTGAGCGCACCAGCGTGGCAGCTGAGTTCATTTCTATGATGTAATCTACTAAGCGGTACACTCTTTCAAAGTCTTTGCCGGAAGGAATCATTTAGCTCGATCGCAAACCTATCCCTTATGATCCTAGAAAGACATCTGAACTCCGAGGCCAGCTGGTTATATTTCGTGGTCCTGAAGTGGAATTCTTTTCAATCTAGTCTGCTGTCTGTTTTACTTTGATTAGATTTTTTGTACTTTTGGAGAGAAAACCGTACTTGTTCTGCCTATTAGTCTTCTGAGTAGAATCCTGGGCCACGCAACAATGATGCTAATAAGATCGTTTATCGCCCGATCAATTTCGGAGTTCAACATATTGCAGTTACCTGAAAGTGGTAGTTGTTCAAGCTTGACTTCCAGTTGTTCTTTGAATGCTTTTCAATCAGTGTCTTCAAAATTAGTGTATGTTTTGGGAAGTAGTATTATTGTGGTAAGGTCATCGAGCTGCAATTCTAGGAGCAAAGTATAATAACCTAACGGGGCGGCCAGGGATCTACAACGGGAGCGGTTGCTCAGATCTTACAGGTTATTTGATAATATGAATACGGATCCAGTTCTGGGGAACTTGGTCCAAGCCAATAATATTTCCAGGTGTACAAGAGGGCCACTGTAAAACCAATGTGTGTGGGCAACATCATTTAGGTTCGTGTCGCTGTCTCCCCGTTCAGGGTACTTAGAATCACCCCTCAGAATTACAGAGTCGAATTGCCGCGCCCAGCAGTACAATACAGACATGGCCCCACTCAGGCGGCCACCCGATTGCTCTCCGCGTACACACTCCCAACCCAAAACACTGTTAACACTGTTACAATGCGTTTTAATGGGGAGTCTGATAAAGGTACTCTCTATTGTGTTGTTAACGAAGTTAAGTCTATCAAAAGCAATGTTATTCGTAATCAGCACCTCTGTTCTTCTGCCTGTGTCATTGCGAACCCCTGTGTATTCGTTAAGGGAGAGTCTATGTTTATTTTTCAGGTGAGTTTTGTTCAGGAGACATATAAGTGGTCTGACATCATTGAGGCGTTGGGATAGCATAAGCCTTTTTGCGTGGGACCCCAAAACATTGATGTTCAGGGACATTATTTTCAGATTTAAGCGCTTCATTTTGAGATAAGAGAAGTCACAAATGTCAGTTACATAGTTGCCCTTTCCGAATCTGATCCAAGCTTTCTATATTTAGGTCAAAGGTTTTAAATTTTGCCGACTAATTTAGCGAAAGAGATGTCAAAGAGTCTGTACTGCAGTACTCGGCAGAATCTTGGAACTTTGTTCTTTTTTTTTGGGCTGACTGCGGTTTGCTTTTTCTTTCACGATAATTTTGATACGCCATGCAACCCGCATAACTAGCCGCATGACCACCGTTCACACACATATCTATGTCGTTGATAACTCTTTGGGGTTTTTGACAAGTTCATTGGTCTTTTAATGTGTCAAATGTTTTTGGTTATTTTTAACCCAACTTCAAGTGTATATCCTTGAGTACATAAGTCGTTGCCTATCCTTCATTGTTAGTATGAATTACCCTTTCATAGAAATCCACTACAGAACTAAGAATAGTAACATGGTCGTTACAAACAGAAGCGACATAAATTCTTTGGCCTTAATATCCAGGAGATGTACTTTCAAAATATTCATTTTGGAAATAAGGGTAGTTCAAATTCTCGTTGAACCGGTTCCAAAGTGCGTCCAATTGTTAAATGAACTTGGTTGCATAGCTTTCCGACCTGGGGAAACTTTTTTAAAGTTTGTTATCAATTGCTGACTGTTTGGCTGTTCTATAATGAAGAGTCTTGCCATGATCATGTTTATTTCTGCAATAAGGAAATTTTTTAAAAATGTATATGAAAATATATTCGTGGTGCTCGCTTTGCAATAATGGATTATTTATATATTTTAGAGTAAAAGGAAGAACTTGCTTAGTAAAACGCGACTCGTACTAAGAATTTAATAAACAATAATACAAAAACCAAACGGTAAATTGCCTTGTAATCATGTGCATGTCAATGAGCCTTAACGTAATGTCCTAAACTAGGCTGGGGCTTGACTCTTACCTTAATCCTACTTTTTCTTTTAAGAGTAACTCAGAAAAATATAAAAATAATTTGTTTAAAGGCCTGCGTATATGTTTGTATTTGCTCTTATACTAAAATAGAGTATCTTCTATTTCATAACTTAACAAAACTTTTAGTTAGGTAATAAAGGTTTAAAATGGATAAATCTTTAATATATCTGAGTCCGTATCTAGCCCTTGGTGTGGACAAGCATACTATACCAAATTTGATAACAGGATATGAAACTACTTTGAGATTTAAGAAACCGGAGGGAAAACGAAGTGTTTCTTCTTGCTGTACCTACTCTAAACGAATTTCTTACAACAATGAACATTATAAATAATAAAAATTTATATAAGTTTGAAATTAGTTTTACACTTAAAGTTCACTGCCTTCACATTTTTTAATAGAGAAGAGAAATATTGGAAGTTAAAGACGGTTTCATGTAAGACATGTGGCAAGGAAACTGTCAGAAGCGGGAACATCAGCACTGTTCACGATTTCACATGAATTTAAATTGAAAGAGAAGTTCAATTTTATACGAATTGGAATTTCCCGATTCCGTACGAATTTAGTTTAAACGAAACGACTTCGATATTGATTTCGAAATTGATTTACAGCCAAGACGTTTGAGATTTTTGAGTTCATATTTAAATAAGTAAAAACTTCAAATAGTAATCAATGAAAAATATCCTTCGATTTCTGTAATAATTTTTTTTAATTTCATTTTTTTTTCCTCTATAGCTTTTTTGTGTCTCTTAATTTCAGTACTTTGTTCTTCTACTGAGGTTTTGAAGTTTGTGTTTGAAAAATCATGTATAGCTGAATAAAGAGTGGGCAATTGGTTGGTTTCTTATACCATTGTTTTTCTATACAAGATAGTCCATCTTTATAAATGTTTTCTGATGGCGCCGAAGCCAGAATTAATGTTAATATCACCAAAAAGGTATTGCAAGTATGATATGAAATTTAAATTTGATCACTGATACGCAAAATTGTGCAAAAATGATGTATTTGCTGTATTTGGTTGTATTTAAAGTAAATTCTTTATAATTACTTGTTGCATTATTAAAATCATTAATTTAAAATTTAAAGGGGTTACTTTCGCGTTTTTTTTGTAAATACAATTAAAATTCAATAACAATAATATATAAGAAAATATTAATAGTTCACTCTTAATATATAGATCCTTGCAACGAAAACAAAAAAAAAATCAGTATTAAATAAAGCGATTACTTTATGTTAATTTATAAATGTTTAATTAGTAATTTCTTCTAGGCGACAGTGCTTCTTTCAAAAGGAACGATACCTACGCTATTTTAAATTATATACCCAAGTTAATTGTGAGCTCGAGTGTCTGGCTAATTTCACATTAGAAAAATGTGGATGCGTTCATTTCTCCATGCCAAGTTTTGAAATTTAATGAATTTGTTAAATTATATCACTGTTTACAATTTTTTTACAGGAACGGCAGACACGCCCGTGTGTGGGGCATTAGCCATTGCATGCCTTGAGTATGCGGGAGACGAACTGTTATTGAAAGAATTTGAACAGGGTCTGAAGTCATCTGGTTTTAGTTATAGAGGAGAAACAGATTGCAATTGCTTACCAGCTTGCACCTCGATAGCTTATAATGCTGAAATATCACAGGCGGTTTTCGACCACGTTGCACTATTCAAAGCCTTTAACGAAACGAAATACTTTGAAAAAAATCCTGAGTTAGATCGTCGCGAGGTATATTAATGCAAATTTATTTAATTGCTTTTCTTGTAGTACTCAAATGTCGAGACTGTCTATATTCTTCAAGGAGACGCAATTCCTCACGTCTAAACGATCAGAATTATATGGTACTACAGATTTCCTTGCCAACTGTGGCGGCCTGCTGGGTTTATTTATGGGAGTTTCTGCTCTTAGTATAATCGAACTTATCTACTTTTGTTCAGTACGGTTAATAACGAATTTAAAAATGCGTCACAGAAAGAGAAAAGAACTTCAAAATGCGAATGCTGAAACTCCTGAAATTGTAGTAGATGATTACCAGAAACCAGTTAATAAAAATATTTAAGAATTAGAAGCAATATTATATTTTAGTTTATGCAAAGTGGTCCAAGAGGCACTTTTCCATTTAAAGTAGAGCAATCTTTTTATCATTTTCAAATTTCACATTTTGTAAGATGTTTTGTTTTTACTGGTTGTCTAGTCGTAAAATTTTCCATATTTGATATCCAAGAATTATGTTTTAATAAGTAATTCGAAGAAAGTAATTGGAAAAATTTATTATAAGCAAGCTATTCAAACGGTCAAGTGACTTTTGAACCCACCCTGTATACGTTTATGTACGTCTTGTAACTCGTTTCACAGTTTAACAAATATTTGCTTCTTAACGAAATCTGTTAAAATATCTTAATGAGAAATAAAAAAAATACATTTTATTTTTTATGTTGCGCAAAATATCGTCTGCTTTCTTATTCTTTCGTCCATAAGCAAATCCTGCGGAAATTAAATCTTAAAACATTCAGAAAAAAATTGGAAAGGATTGATTGTTTAGTGTTTTTTTTATAAATTTATAATGTAAAAGTATATATATAATAAATCTGTAGAGGTTAACCAGAAATTACCTTTCTGATTCTTAAAGATTATGCTTTTAAAACTGTAAACAAACAAATTAATATTTCAAAAATTGACTGATTTACAGAGTATTACTTGCGCAGTGTCTCCCATTGTTTGGGTATTTGCTCTCGTTTTGAACGCGTTTTTATCGAAATGACTTTTTCAAGCCGACGGAAGTCCTGTACATCCCTAATTATACGATTGATATTATCTTGGTTTAAAAACCTTCGTACACATGCTCTATAAAATATACTAAAATGAGCTAGAAATATGGAAGAAACACACCTAGATTTAAAGCTGCAAAATAGTTGGTCAAAAAACGACTTTTTTTCAGATGTCCATAATTCAATCAAAAAATGTTGTAATATTTCAATTCTGATTTACTTTAGACGTAAACCTTTCTAGATTATGACAATATATGTGGGATGACTCACGTTAGTGGGGAAAATTAGAAAAAGAAAACGAGAATTGTGTTGGTCTCCTTTATTTCGCGCAAATCCATTATGCCAAGATGTTTCTATTTTATTGGAACTTAAGTAAGTCCAAGCATGACTCGTGAGCAAATTAATTGTTGAATTCACTATTAACTAAAACGCAGCAAGTAAGTACACAATTCTTACTGCACAGCATCCCGTCAATTATTAAGCAACATTTAAATAACAATTTAGTTCCTTTCTTTTCGGCCATAGCGATACGGCTTAACAAACGACTTCACTGAAGGGATCAACTGCAACTGACTGCCCACTGATAAGCGGGAAGTGATAACCCGCACGCTGACTCATCTCGTCTGTATAGTTCCTTTGTTGCACACTGCTGAGCTCGGAGACGCCGGTGAGCGATAGATGTAGGTGCGGACAAATTGAACCGGATAACTTTTCTGCAACAAAGCAGCCTTCCACATTCTTTTAAAGATTTTTTCTGGAAGCGACTGGAAATGGCATCATCTACGAAAATCGCCCCACCGCGAGCTTCGCCTTCTAGATCTCCCACTTTTTGTATCGATTCTATCAATCTTTCATTTTTTTATGTTCAATAAAGTAGTATTAATAATTGTACCAGGATTCTTTCTTTATCAGTTCCTTCTATGAATTTCTAAAAAAAACTTTCTACTTTTTCATGACGAACAAGGTACCTTGCCTTGAAAGATAAAATACCTTAACCGTTATGACGAGTTTAGTGTTAATTCTAAAATTTAAATAATTTACCCTAGAAATTTAAAATGGGCAACTTAGATAGTGAAAGAAACTATTACAAGTCACCATACTGAGCACAACTTTTTAAATTCAATGCTTAAAACGGTAGAAGCGTTCCAGAAGAAACCGCGTATAAAACCGTGCAAAAAATACATCGTGTACATAGAAAAATATGGGATTGGTTCCATATACTTAAAACCTATAAAAATAGCTAAAATAAAAGGGTTCATACAAAACACTTTATAAAGAGTCTTTATAAAAAGCCAAATTTGATTTGTATTCATGCGCATTTCATGGCATAAAGACAAAAGGGTGATTCAATCCTTAAAGTGATACACTTTTTAATTAAATACTGCGCAAAAAGCTGAGAGCAAATTTTTGGATTGACGGGCTAATGTTTGTTCACAAGAACATTGCATATACATACGCATATATATTGCCCTAAATATATCTAGAAAATTAGGGTTAATGGAAATATGTTTCCTTAAATTAAATCAAATTTGTTACCCGCTTAAATTCGCACAGTAACTAATTTTCGTCTGTTAAATTAGAGACCAAAGTTTTATATTATTAATATTATTATTATATTAATGTCTCTAACAGTCGAAACAAAAATTGAGGTATTAAAAAATATCAGTTTTCAATTCATACATGTAATGAATTAACATGTAAAGCTATGGTATTTTCCGATTATTTTTAGATACTAGCATTGCTCCCTAGAACGCAAACTTTCCAGTTTGATATGTTGCGGGAATTTCGAAACTTTGTGAATAAGTCAACTTGAAATCATGTGGTGTCTACAGAAATTTAAAAGACATCATTGCAGTAAAATTGCATAATGTGACAGTTTACTAAGTCGTGGTATTGGAAAGTCACCACTTAGATATTTACTACTTAACCTGAGGCGTTCAAATCCACATAAATGGAAAAACACTGGCACTATTTGCGTGAATTCTCAGGTGGGTCCCCATCACGGAAATTAGTAAGTTCCTCATATAATACGTCTGATATTTGGCGTGTATGTTGAGATGAAATGGAATTCAAGTTTCGCTATGTTACATGTTAATGGCGGTCATCAGAGCCCACAAAAGTAACACTGAATGGGGTGAATGTAAACATTTTACAGGATTTTTGAAAAATTACGCTGTAGGGAACACAGGAGTGTAGTTGAAGAACCCGTCATTCGTTTTGTGGTTTTGAATGCAATATGAGAGGTTGCTGAATATGTCAGCACACGCCCATGACCGCGTGTCGTTTGGCTTTAATTTCTTGGTGTGGCTGGTGGTAAATGGGAGGGCGCTTGTGTGTACTCTCACATTCAGTAGTACTCTGGAATCCACACAAAGTTTGCTTGTTTCAAAATCATAAAGTGGCCTTTTCAAAGCATTTTGAATGCCCTTAACAGGGCTGTGCTATGCATCCATGCAGGAAACGATTTTGAGTTGCTGCAATTTAGCATAAATAGTACTAAGTGACATGCACATCGGGGATAATTATTTCATGAGGATTTTAATTTGTATATTTTAGTAAACAATTAATGTTAATACAAACCCGCAATTCTTGTTAAAAAAAAGATTTTTGCGTTGTTTAAATTCTGTGAACTATGAAAATGTACTTATTCGAATAAAACCTGAAAAATAATAGCGTAAGTTTTGAAAAATTTGTAATATTTAAATTAGCACTAAGTATTAGCTCTGTTTAATAAATCAACATTGCATAACATACTGAATCCAAGACCAATTAAATGAAAACGAAATAATATGATAAGTCTAATACGAGGTCCTTGATATTACAATAACACAATTTTACATATAAAAAATATATACATATAATAAAACTGTAGCGGGGTTCAATTCTGTACATTGACGATAACTAAGCCAAAAACAACATTTAAAAAATGTTGTCTCTGTGCTGTTGTTCATGCATCATACAAAAACTACTGAACGGATTTTAATGAATCTTGGCATAGGTATAATTTATGTTACGGAATAGTCCTTAGGATATATTTCAAGTCCATTCGTCTTACAGTCCGCGGGGGTTTTATAGAAAAATTCCCTGCAACATCAAATACATTCTAACATTTATCCTCTTCACCGAATTGCACTCCTTCGAAATTTGCAAGGTAGTAAAAGCAATAAAAGTTCAAAAATATCGTAGGAGTCCAAAGACGGCTCCCTTGATCTATTGAATTGTAAAAGGGCACAAGTATCAAGAAGCTCATGGCCACCGTTATTGAAGCGACTATTCTTACGGAAAATTTTAAGGAAAAAAATGCATGAATTTTTATTTCCCCGAAATGACCAAGCCACGTGTCAACCGTGTGGAGATTAAGTTTACAACAAACAGAGTTATCGACCAGGACGAAACCACACATCATTGAACTAAAAGTCTGTGTGGCCACAATTTTACTATGAAATTTGAGTCCGGCCAATGCAATGGTACACGTTTGAAAATAACGTCTCTACAATGGAACGTACTACAGACGGATGCGGTGGAGACGGATGTGTCTTCATTCCGTGGATTAATCTTATCCCAAATAATCTTCTGTTCCATTTTCAATGTGTGCAGTCCCCTATTAGCGTCTGCTTTGGCACGACTATAAACAAAGAACATGGGCAGCTATACGTAGTTCTATTCCGTGTGAACAGTGCGTCTAGCCTATTTGTCTACGCTCCAGGCAATAAGACATCAAACGTAGAGTATGGGAAAATGCAGACCTTATTTTATTTGAAAATTAAACCTCGAAACTCAAACCTTAAATCTAATTTTATTTATAAATTTATAATGCTAGTCAAATCCCAACTTCCTCGCAATTAACGCAAGTTTTAAAGAGACAAATTACTACAAATACTAAATAAAATATTTAACAGAATGGTGTATTAGAATGCTGGGGTTAATATGCCCATGACACTCAAAACTTTCAACAAAATCTAAACAAAAACTTACATTCAATTTACATTTAAAGTGGCTCGCCCGGTTTCTAATCTAGTATGGATGATTGAAATGTTTCTTTAAGAAGATTTACTACACCGATATATTACACGGTATATACAATATGTAAGTCTACCTGTGACATTTCATTACCCTATGCAACAAAATCCTAAGATCCATGCGAACGAGGTCGCGGGAACAGCTAGTTATATATATAAAGTAGAAATTCTGTTCCCGGGTTTGTTTGTATTCATATCTACACTTTTCATCCGATTTCGATGCACTGTCAACATAAAAATCTCCAACTTTAACCCTTTTCACTGGATTTCGCCTCCTCGAAATTTACAAGGTAACTAAAGCTCGATAAAAGTTTAAAATGGCGTGAGACGTCATAGGCGTAACTAAGGGAGGGTCCCTTCTGACCTTCTGCTGGATATGATTCTGAGAAAAAAATTTACATTTACAAACCACACACACCCGGACAGCAGTCTCTAATTAGTGCTAAAAAAACCAAATCCCACAATGAGCAATCATGAATGACTTAGGTACGCTTTAAAGTGGATCATGTCAGTCCCGGAAAGCTTACTAACACCGGATATAGCGACTGGAAAAAGTTGTCAGAGGCTCTTCAAAAAAATGCGCGGACTATGAGTAGAAAGAGTAGAAAGATGCATTATATATATTTCCAAAAAAGGACAAATGTACATGAGCAAAATGTCTCCCAACGTGAACAGGAAGTTGAGCAAAACAAAAGAAAATTGTTAACAGTTATACGTATTATACTATATTTGTGATTTTATACTGTATTTGATTGCCTGTAAGAGACCGTCGAAAAGAATTTCAGAATAGACTCAGTTGCTCGAAACCAGTAGAGTTCGGTTTAGCATATGCATTTGTTAGAAGAGTGCAAGTATGTGAGTTTGTTAAGTCATTAGTGAAGTATGAATAATATGAAGTAGGGACGCTCCTTAAGGAGGACAATTTACTGTTATGAAAATTAAATCGGTGTGCGTAAGAATTTTATTCATGGAAAATGTAAAAACTACAACTAAAAATTGTCGATGCGCGAAAGGAAAAGGTTTACTTAGCAAAAGCTCTTCTCCTAGAATTGAAGGATGTTAAAAGGTGGTGGTTTACTTACAATTTTTGAGAGCAATTTGTTTACATATTTTGCAAGATCGTATTGATGGAAAATTGGCTTAGGCAAAATTTCTGCTTAGAATGCTCTTCTAATCAAAAAATAAAATATTTATTGTAAATTGGTTAATTAAAATAAATATTTATTGTAAATTGGTTAATTTACAGTAAATCGCAGAAATAAAACTCAAATATGACAAGAATGTGCTTAGGGGTGGGTGGGAAGTATCCAAACTCGTTAAGGTTTTCGAGACTGTTTATACTTTTATTAGTATTTAAAACAATCCTAAATGATATCGCATTAAAATTCTTTAATATTTTGATATTTGAATTTAACGGCTGGCAGGTGCTACATGCGTGTAATTCTTCTCTATTGCATTCCTTAATCCGCATTGGCTGCTTGCAAAAAAGGACACCATATTGGAGAATGTGTTGGTTAAAACTACAGCATAGTAGAGAATGTGTGTGAAATGTTTGATAATATGCACCTCAACCGTTCGTAGAGATATATGTTTGAAGTCAGCTGATTGCTAGCAATATTTGTGCTCTTCACACTTGCCTTTAAATACATTTGAGAAATTTCTTTCTCTTTCGAACCACCAGCTCTTATGGAAAAAAAAGCTTTTGGATGTTTGAAAGCTCTACCGTAAAAAGTTTTCGACTGTTTGCATCCTTGCGCTCGCCATTGAAGTGTCGCTAATTCATATTATTCATACTTTCGTCATTAGCACTGTCATATTTTCAGAAGGCGTACAGGACGAATGTTTTGAACGAATAAGGAGCGTTTATCCCAGAAAAGTTATGGAACAGCATCGCGTTAACCCTTGATGCAAAATCATGTTTCATAAGCCTAATGACATCAGAGGTCAATATAACTCACAACTGATTTTAACGTCATTTAAGTGTTTGTGAATCTTTTGATTTGATGATTTTTTGTATATTTTGTCTATATTATATTAACAACGAAGTAAAAAAAATTATCGTATTTTTTTAATTTCATATAAAAATTTCAGAAAGTTATAATCTTTGGAAGAAAGAAGAGGGATATGTTTATTCCGTACGTGAAATCGTAAGTACCTACTAGTTTGTAATAAAATTCTTATTGTGTAGTAAATATTCCTTTCAAAAACTCATCAGTACCATGCATTTGTGATTAAAGGAAAACCCGAAAAGAAAGAACAAATACTATTTCATCAGGGGTATGTGTGGAGTGGAAAATTAAATCAAAATCGATAGAATGAGAGGTAAAAAAGTGATAAAGTTAAAAATGTTCTATCATAATGTTGTAGAGCTTGATAAAATGCATTTAGAAAATCCGTAGAACATTTCCAAGGACGGGAGCGGCCCGTATCATGGATCGACTTAGTCTCTGACACGTACGGATTATTAACAAGCCAAGGTAATAAAAATAGACAAATGAGGGGCGAAGAAGGTGACATTTTTTTTAAAAATAACAGCACCAGATGTTTTTAGATACATTCCATAGAAATTCCGCGTAACCTATTGAAAAATATGTAGGTAACACGTATAACAAGGAGTAGGGCTTTCCTCCACGGTTTTTGTTGATTTGTTTTCTCTCTTCTTCACTGACCGGCAAATTAAAATATATAGCTTCCGAATTTTTGCTTATTTGTTTTAGATGATTGCACTACGCCAAAATTAGGGTTTTCAAAGAACTTTCACAGCTAGATAGCTAACAAGCGAAAAATACCCCACTGTACCAACCACCCTACAGTGGCTAAAAGAATTTGTCCTGATGGTGTTTGGATTACAAACACAGGGTGTTGTGTTGGTATTGAGAATTCTAAAATGATTCTGCTGGGACATCTATTTACTAGATGATCCAACAAATCCTTACTTTTGCTTGAGATTTTGGAGGAGATTTTCGTTCTACTTATTTAGTAGTAATCTACTTTAAAGTGCTAGTGCTTGTATACATTCCTGTACACTCCTAAACCTCGATTTACACGGAATTCGAATTGCATGATTTCGGTTTAACACGGTTGAAGAAGAGCGGAAGAGCTTCCCTTTACACGGCACTTGCATTTCACTTTAACACGGTCAGGTTAGTCAAACATTTAAAGAAAAATTTATTTTTAGAATAAATCCATTGAGTGCATACACCCAATTAAAATAATTTTTTACAAAGACTTCTTTAGTCTAAAGGTTAAGGAACAAAAAAGGGCTGCCGTGTTGTTAACAAATGGGAATGAAACAAAATAAAACATTTTAACTTTTTTTTTTTTTTGTGAATTATGCTAGGTACACAATTTTGTTGAATTAATTTTTTTATTTAAAAATATGTACATACTTTTTGATTTTACAAAAAATAAATAATACTGTTTCATATATTTTTCAAATTAATTACATGTGTATGTATTTCTTTTCAATGTGAATAGTGGACTCGAACTGCACGATTTCAATTTACATGGCATTTTCGGGGAACCAATCTACCATGTAAATCGAGGGTTAGATGTATTGTCAACGCTTTAATCTCATTTGAAAATAGTTAGACCACATTTTGTTCGGAGAATAACACCTTTAACTCAGCGTTAACTAGTACCCTCTTATTTATGTAGCGTTCAATGTGTTAGTTCCAATCATTTCATAACTTTCTCGATTGTACTCTGTATAACTTTGTGCTGCACTGAAACTTTCTGCATATTTGTTGCATAAAGTAAATATTAGAAGGTTCTTGTTCGTTTGTCTTCTTCATTTCTTTAATAATTACTAATGAACCTCTTAATGATCATTTTGGGTCAATTACGTTGGGGGTTAGGTACCTCAAAACTTATAAAATGTTCTAAAATGGCGCCGAATTTTACTTTCTTTCTTTGGCTTTGATTACAACAGCACACACGCGGTTTAAGTCGTTCTTGATAGCCTTTTTTTACACTTTCTGTAACAATTGTTTTAAAAGTCCTTCAACTCAATTAACGTCTCTCTTGTATGGATTTTTATATCTTGTCAATTCAGCTGGAAGGATCAATGTAAAGGTTGGGAACAACCCCATGCATAAATATTTGCTGGCTCAGAGATGAGACAGCGTTTGTCGAGTTCAAAAAAACTCCGAGAAAATAAGTTAAAAATGTATTACTGGGAAATGAATCCAAGGCCCAACTAGTTGGGAGTGAAATAAATGACGGTGTATATTAAGTTCTAACAAAGATCTTTATTTCACTCTTGGCTCTACTCTGCAAATTACATTAAAATGTTTAACGATTCTACTGACCATGTATCTAGTATAAACTGTATGGTTTTATACAATACCTGCGAGTCCGACCGTTTCGAGATTCGTAAGTGAACGAAGGAGTTTTTGTCACTACTATTATGTTTCTATTCAGAACTGCGTTGCACGTCTTTTATCTGGCTTTATTGTTTTTTAAACGCGATTTATATTTTTTGTTTATGTTCATACGATATGCTGTGATAGTTTAACGTATACAATTTGTTTACATTTCAGGTGTCTAACTAGGATTTGTTAACTACTTTATTTTATTTTATTTTAACAGCACTTTCGGATTTGCATCAAATCTATTTGGAATTTACGAGTGGGAAATAATATGTAAATTAAAATTAAGCGAATTGTCCTTGTGTTCTTATGTATTTTTATTTTAGTCCATCTATTTACAGTGAGGGTTTGCGGCATGCTAAATTTTAAATGATCTGCACAAGGACTATAATTACACAAGATTGGGTTATAGTTAGTAAGCATTATAAATTTAAAATCTGCGTTAACAGGAAGTAATTTCTCAAGTAGTAATTTAATGCTGAAATATTGAAGAGGCGTAAAATTTAAATTCGTTTTGTCAGGAGTATCTTTGAAAGTTGGAATAGTTATGGAAGTAAATGTGAATGTGGTAAGCTATAAATGCAGTAAATCTTTTAAATTTATAGAAAAAATATTTACACCTAATTGGCAAAAATTTATAACAAACAATTTTCTTTAATTCTCTGGCTATTTTCGAATATTTGAAGTATTTATTTCACTTTTATTTATATAAAAGTTACGAAAGTTCCATATTAATGACACTAGATTTTATTCTCAAGTAAAAGAGGGAGAATATTCAAGGGGTCTGAAAAGGGAAAGAAATCGAATTTTTTGCGGAGATGTATTAAAAGAATATTATTTTCTATATTATTTGTCTTTTTATAAAAATTTCTAAAGACGGCAAAAATCACCACAAGGAATAGTAATAGCGAAGATGGATCAGAGAAAGAGAAAATAGACGCATTTGCAAATTTTGGTTCAAAGAGAGCTGCCACCGAGATCGATATCTTAGATTTGTATCACACAAAATATTTAGGTCTATGCATGTACAATAGAAACTAGCTCTATTTAATTGAAATTTCCTTCTTTTCAAACAAAAAATTTGCAAAGTTTTATAAAGGAAAGGTGGGCGCTTAGCAAATGGAACATTTTTTCTATGGTATATGGGAGAAACTAAATATTTTGTGCGTGATTATAGTCTAGCTTTCTGTCGTAGTTTAAACTATGAATCTGATTTTTATGATATTTTATTGACTCATTCTTTAATTTTAAAAATAGTGGGAAAACTGCATTTTTCATCTTTTAACGACATTTCTTTCAGAAATCTTAACTAACTTCGTAATATACAGAAAACATCATATTGAAATCATCTATCACTCGTCAGAAAGTAAAATCTTCTTGACCAGTGTAATCGGTTTCATATATTATAAAACTGTGTAACTTATAAGTGGAGTGGTGAAAGAAATAAGCTTGTTTTGTGGGAAATATTACCGTCGGTGGTAAATATGAATTTGCAAATATGACTATGAAGATATTTTTTACATTTGAGTTGAAACTTATTTATGTCCATATAATTTTTATTTCTTTTTAATTTTCAAGTTTCTTATTTTATTTTGTGATTTTTTTATTTATTTTAAAATTGACTGTAACCAAAATTCTAAAATATTCCATACTAATAGTTTCCTTAAGAATTCCATTCATTTATCCACAGTATGAACATTATTTTATCTAAATTTTTGTCATTTCAGTCCTTGAATAGACACATTTTATATTTCCTTAAAAATAAGCTCATTTCAAATAATAAAATTGGAGAGATCATTATGTTTTTTTTTACATTGGAATAATTGCTTTCTGAAAAAGTTCCCGAATTGGAGAGTACATTTTCACAAAACTCCACTCCAAAGTGGATTGAATCTAAGAATATTATAAACATAACTGAGTACTGAACATACATGATAAACAAATATCCAGTAATTACCTACACGAAGTGGACCTCTATTATATATATAATTACTGGAGCTTTACAATTTTATTTTATCATTAGCAGAAATCTGAAATTGTTAAATGTTTCATAGCAAAAACAAGTTATGCGATTGCAAGCGAAAGAGGTCATAAAGTCATTACGAAATATTTTAATGTTTTAATGTTTCCTGCACATTTCTTCTATGATGAAATAAGCAGAAGTTTAAAACGCTTATGTAAAAATTTCATGAAGCGTAATTTCACAATGGAAGTACTTCATACATGAAACTATTTCATATGGGGCAACTTTTAGGTTAATGGTTCAAATAGAAAGGAAATTTACTACTGCTCTTTTTATATTTCATCAAAAGCACAAAAACCCTTTGCCAGATATACGGAAAATACAAAAGCAATTATAGAGAAAGCCTTTTCTGGTACACAAATGCACATTGTGGAAGATGAAAATATAAAATATGACGAAAACTTGTTGTACCCCGAGTAATTTTTAAACATTAATTTAAAACAACATGTCGACTCTAAACCTGCTAAATATATAAAAGCGTGAATCAAAGTGGTATATTTGAGTGCCAGTGAAAAGAGAAATGTTTATTTTACAGATCTTTTATATGTTTGGTCAATTTAAATTGAAATGCGGTACGCATAACTGAACCCATAGCCTGCTGGATTTTGATCATACCTATGGATAATTCAGGAAACTACATTATATCTTTAATTATTTATTATGCTTATAGCCGAATAAGATAAAGCGAATTTTTATTATTTTAACAAGTATCTACAAGTCTTGTAGACAAGAATATAAAACATTAATTGAGAAGTATTCTTTCCTAAAGATAATACTTTTAACTGTATAATCATTCGTATTAATTTGATTTTGAATCTAGTGCTTCAGTAATAGTTAATATTCAAGAATTGTGTAATAAAGACACAATATACTCGTATATATTCCTATATCAATACAAACAAATGACCTTTTCTAGACCAAAGTATGCAACAATATAATTTGCGTTTACTTGCATAATCTACTAAAAAAAATTCACCAAAAAACCAAACCAAACTAGTAACAATCGAAACGATCGCGAAGACACGAGGATCAAACTTTTGACACTCTCGCAAATGTTACTTAATTCGGAAAAAAACTGGTGCACCCACAAGTGTAATTAATTACCTCATTAAAAAGATATTTTAGGTAATTATAATTATAATAACGCAAACTTAGTAACTGTGAAGGAAAAGGCGTGAAAAAGAGAGGTTACGAAGCCATACAAACATCTGAAAAATGATCGTTTGTACAAGCTGTGAAACATGCTGCAAAGTCCATTCCCCAAGCAGTTTACAAGAAACCTGCGAAAAAACTGCAATTATTATAAAAAGGAACCACAAAGGAGCAAGACTACGATTTGCCAGGAAATGCATGGACTAAACGGAAAAATAAGATTGGGTTATATTTTCCGATGAGGAAATATTTTATTTGAATGAGCCAGATGGCTTTAGCTATTACTGGGATGATCTTCGAAAGGATAACCTTCCCAAACTTACCCAGAATTACCAAAGCGAAAGTGTAATGGTATAGGGAACATTTTGCTCTTCTGGAAAGATTAAATTATTCTTCATACCTTCAAGTATGAAAATGTAAATCGACACAGAAATGTCAGATTCGGCTCTGATCCCATTTTTGAAAGATAAAGTCGGTGATCATGATTCCTTTTTCCAGTCAGATAATGCTGCAGTGCTTGTAACATGTCCATAGAGTGGTTTTTTGAAAGCAACATCCCTTTGTTAGGGTAGCTTGCAAGTAGTCTGGGCTTAAATTCCATAGAAAACTTATGGGGTGCGACTGCTTCTCTTAAAAAAGCAATAAAGCAACCTTGGGGAATTATCAGCATTTCAATGCCTGGCCGGCATACGAAATATTAAAAAAATGGGATAAGTGGCGTTTATACGTTCCTCTTGAACGTTTTTTTCTGCTATTTTCAGGATAAAGGTAAAAATAATAAGATTTATTTATTTTTTATGAAAAGTAATTGTTGGTTTCTTTCTCACTCTCAAATGTGCTATTTTATGGAAAAAAATAGCATCAATTTGGGAGGGTGCCACTATAGTAATTTCGATCACCGTATAAGTACAGATTTTATAATTAATTCCGTTAGATAACTCTTAACCAAATTCTGTTTAACTTTGTTATGTAAAAAATATTGATTATAAAGATTTTCATATAACATAACTTAATTGATCTAATGACTTTATGTTATATAAGTTATGTATCAATATTTTTTACATAACAAGATTAACCAGATTGATATAAGAATGATCCCATAAGAATGGGACAAATACAAGTTTGTGAAACTTGAAGATGTCTGCACTAAAAGAAGACTAAAGTAACAGACAAATTGCCTTTCAAATCGAGAATTTACAAAATAAAAAATAATTTCATTTATATAATTGGAAACTATACGTTCACAACCCTGTCCTAGGGTTCAAGGCGTCAAAAGACAGTCAGGGGTGTGCGGTGAATCAATGAGATGTTGTTATCGCTTAAGATTGTAGTAAGCAAGTACAATCTTACCTATTACCAACGCAAGTTTTGCATTTTAATTTAAAGGACTTTTTAGGAATTGTTATTAAATTTATTTGTTAAGTTAATTGTTGTTACGTATTTAATGTTAAAGCGAAGATGGAAGTAAAAAAGTTTAAAAATACTATACATTATTTAACTAATTTAAATAGAATACTTACAAAAACCAGTGAAGATGATACTTGCAGTGTTTAAGAGAGTTTCGGTATTAAGAAAATTGTTTGTTGGGATCTGTTCAGAAATTAAACCGATGTGACACGCTTCACTACTCGAATAAATTTTTAATATTTATTTTATCTATTCAATATTAAATTATGATTGTTTTCTTATATTACTCATCAGTTCTTTATTTCCTTGCTCATGGTTCTTACCAAAACGCGTTGCATTACATACAAATATTTATTTTTTTCAAATTGCCAATGAAAACCTAATACTAAAAATTTAGTTATTTGACTATTTTCTGTGTTAACAGAATTATTGCAGACTTCATGCAAAATTTAACATAAAAGGAATTTTCGGTGCAATAAATTGTGCCCATATTTCTATTTGTCCGCCAATAAATCATTAACACACTCCTGGTTACGTATATATGAATAGAAAATTATAGCACCAATGTGGAAATTGTAACAAGCGTATTTTGAAGTGCATTTATAGTAATTTATCTTTTGTTTCACATCATAAGGTTTTAAAGAGTGTTCCTTGGATCATGTCACAATGCTGATATTTGAAAATCTCCTGTGCCAGCTCAGTTGCACCGTGAAAATAATATTTAAAATTTCTCCTGCATAGTGACTTATTCAGGATATCCCCATCATGGCGTCTCACACCATATTTGGAGCCATTAAACCGACAGAAGGGAAAATTTAATGAATTTCATGCAAGAGCCTGACCGTAATTGAGAAAGCATTTGATGTTTTGGAGTCAATATTTAGGTAAACACACAAATTTTTGCTAGTAAAATCTTGCTAAACAATGCACAATAATTGCCTTAACGCACCAAGCTCAGCATTATTCTTACATAAATTTGATTTCATTCTAATTCTTGTGTCATATTACACAAGATTTTATGACAGTGTAGAGTAAATGTTGAACCTGACGAATAGGTCTATGACAATTTTATTCATCCATTGCCCAAAAATGTTTGGCTACCTCGGATTGCTTTCGTCAAGGAGAAAAAACAAGAAAACAATATGCAAGTAGTTTGTAACATTACCCATGATATCTATTGCAATGGCACCAAAAACCAAAGCGCGTTATTTAAAATATTTAAGTTCTCTTTTAGAGGACAGCCGATGGCCATCATCAAAACTTTGTTTTGTGGCGTGCGAGAGCGTGGCCGATTTTTTGAGTAATTTTGGAAATCTGGTAATTAGAAAAATCTCATAGGCAAATTTATTCAACAAAACTTACTACCTTCCATTTTTTATAGTACGTAATACCATTTAATTTCTTAGCTGCTTCATCTCATAACAGCCTGCTTCCTTTCGAATTATTTGGGGTATTTTTTGTTTGTTTGTAATTCCGGATGTCGGAGAAACCTCAAAAATTATTCGAGTTGTTCGTTCGATGTCCATTGATATTCTCACGACCTGCTAGAAGTCTTTAAATACATCAATAGGAAATGTTCGATGTTAATATGTCGACATAACTAAACATGTTATAAAGTATAACTTTAAATATGAAATTAGAAGACATTTTTAAAAAACTTTGTTTGTTTTCTCCATTTTCTGATTTATGTAGTTAATCAATTTAGCAAGCGTGGACACACATAGTCAACGTGGCTCCGATTTAAACAGTCTGTTATTTATGTGTAGCACCTTTGAGTACTGAACAAATATTAATCAAAATATTACCAATTAATTTTTTAAGAAATTATATTTAAAGATTCAAATTCTGAGTGATAATGTTGTGATATAATCTATACTTTTATATGATCTCAGAACTTCTGCGAATGTACGCTTTGAATTGATTGAAATTGAAACTCAATAAGAAAACATAGAAACATTAAACTGGCAAAAAAATCATTCAAATTGAATGTTTATCACTCTGTTTACAAAGAATTCTTAATAATAAAAATTGTATTGTCTATAATATTTTTATTTTGCCCTACGTCGACTGACAAATCGATTCACTCATCGATGAAAATCGCTGCCATCCATTTGGCGTATGCTGTATCGTTTTGCGTCACAGTACGTTTTTAGGTGCAGCTTCCCCCGCAGAAACGAGGTGGATGTCACGTCGTATTTTGTGTCGTATTTATAAGTTAAAGGAATTTTATCAGAAAATTATTCCAATATATTGATGATATATTATTGAGATATAACCAAGCGTTTCCTGCACATAAAGAATTGTTGGCTAGCATTATGCCTTGCCAAACTCTTTTATTTGCTGCCTCCTTGCAAGACGGGACAAACACTGGCATGCCTAGGTGTGAGGTAATGCATCAGCTCCATTTTAGATGGCGAAACGTGAGGGTCATTTTTTTTTTTAATGAAACACCTGGTACTCTGCAGCACTACGTGTTTGCTCTTAAATACTTGCATACATATAGCTACGTTTGAACGTCTTCTACCAGCTTTATTATTGGATATGTACACATAAAAATTCTTTATGGCAAATGAAGTTTTATAAATGAAAATAATATTTCTTACCTTCCACTTTGCTATATCCGAGACATTTTGTATACTATTTCATCAAATTGCATACAGGCTTGGTTCCTATAGTTTTTATGAAGGTAAATTAAGGTATTGTTCCGGAATTATATTTCCCCAGTTTCATCAAAGCGAACTTATTTGTATAAGTTCTCATTAACTTATTTTCGGAATACTTCCATAGATCCTTATTTAATATTTACAGATATCATCACCACCTCCAAAATATATTTAAACAAATTCCAAGGTCTGAATTTACAACTTAAATATTTCTACATTCTTACCCTTTTGCAATAACCTTTAAAATACATAGTTAGCCACTTTTCTGTCCAGGACTAAAAGACTTACATAGGGTACAATAGAACTGTGTAGTAATACAGTGCGCAAAATTTCGATAGCTCCAATAACATATTTCACTTTGTTTGTTGTATAATATCACACTTGCCTAGACTAATTAACTGTTATCTGAGTTATAACTGCATTTTCTTCAGAAAGGAGGGAGAGAAATATGTTCCGAGTGTTAAATAATAAGAATTATTATAGTTCCACACATTTATTTCCAAACGACATTCAAATCCTTAAGATCTTTGTAAAAGGTAAACTGCTGAATTTTTATTAGAGTACTGAAATAAAAATTGGAAATTACATTCCTCTTAGCATTTTATTAACTAAAGACGAATAAATTTAAATTATAACTTATAAATGCTAGCCTATTAAATCGCGAAATAGCACGAAAGATCAGGTTTCATCATGTGGTCAATAATTTTATAGATTTAGGTGAATTGTACGGCAAAACAACTGAGCGGTAGAAACAAAAAACTTACAGAAAAACAAAAGTCGCTCATTTTATGTCGTGAATCATGACAAAAACTAACTGCTGCGAAAAAAAAACTGTTAAGATAAGCTTACCGGACGCAAATTTTATGCCAAGCGACCATCATAAATGGAAAAAGATGGCAAAGAAACCCTTACTAAAAGTCACATTAAATCCAGATTGGAATTTGCAGAAATAATGATTTTAAATTTGTATAATTTTGTAACAATGGCGTGAAAAAGTATTAAATTGAGAGCTGTTAAGATCTCCTGTTTTCACAGTTTTTATAATTTAAGGAAATGCGCATAAGTAAAGGGATGGTTTGCAAACCCAAATTTAATTCAGCGCCGTTGACGTTGGATCTGTGAGACCCGAGTGAATTTTATTCCTTTATATTTTTTAATTCGCACCACTTGCAACTTCGCGGCTTAAAGTACGAAATATGAATAATTATTTATATTATTCATACTTCGTTCGAGTAGCTGGAGAATAAAGACCTTCTCCCCTATTGCAGTGCGTATTCAGTCGTCCGCGGTCAGCGGTAGGGGCAACACGCGCAACATCGTAAGATACAATACACTTGTGCTAAGTGCAATTCTCACATATGTGGGGCCCGCGAGAAATGCAGCATTTTTAGAGCTGATGGAACTACTGACGTTTTAATATTTTAAGAAAAAAAGTAAATTTCTGTTGAGTTTTAGTTTAAAAAAAAGCTCTATTTTTGTTACATTTTTAACGCTTTAGAAGACTAATACTTTGATAGCCATATCACACGGCTTCAGGTGATACCCAGAGCAGAGCTGAATAAAACGAGGCAAAAGTAAAAGTTTTTGTTACGCTTAACTTATTACATCTAGAGTAAGTAACCCAGTTGACTTTAATGAAATTCGATTTTGACATTGTTTCGTTATACCGCAGACATGACTTATGGACGGAACAAATTTGCTATTGCATTCGCCTCAAGACTATTGCTAATTTAAACGCAACATTCGTACAGGGGGAAATATAGACCGGGAGAAGAAGGAACATGCATTTTATTCGAACTTGAATAAATAGGAATAATTCATTCAATAATTCATTTAAAAAAACAGTGAAATAATTTCGTCATCGGTGTTCATCGGGAGGTCAGGCTGACGTTGCAAAGGAAGAATTTAATCTGAAGATTCCAACTTATATAATTACTATCATGCTAAATCCTGACAAAAATGTACTGTTTGATTACAAGTTTTAAAGAATCTTTATTTCATTAATATTAAAAAAGTAAATTTTTTTGAAAAATATTTTTAGAGCTTACCTTATTCCACCAGAAATTAAATCTCTCAAGCTAATAATTTTCAAATGACAGAACCTTGTAGACTGAATCTTAACAAACAAAACACTTACCGGTCAATTGGACTGTAGAACTGAAGTAAGGTATGTACTTTTTCTTGAATTAAAATTTCCGATGTATGAATATTCCTTGGAAAAAGTATTTCCAAGTCCGTTTGACTGGCTTGATGTCGATGCCTTTGAATATACAACAATCTCGATTCCCCTATCTAGAGGACAATGAAGACAGCAGTGTTATAGATGCGCAATGCAAAGTACATAAATTTTCCCTACCCTAAATACTTTAAAGAGAGCTTAAATTTATTCCCCTTCTACGAGAACT
The DNA here is from genome assembly GCA_001932985.1 of Proctacanthus coquilletti. Classification (NCBI taxonomy): domain Eukaryota; kingdom Metazoa; phylum Arthropoda; class Insecta; order Diptera; family Asilidae; genus Proctacanthus; species Proctacanthus coquilletti. Next base: position 443,733 of record MNCL01000019.1, read on the forward strand.
CAACTTTGGTTGACAACGTAGTAGCATTAAACAGCAGCAAAATATAATTTCGTACAATCATTAAAATGCACTTTCGTAAATTGCTCTCAACATAAAACAACGTCATTTTAGTCTGAATTCTTTCCAATTATATGGTGAGTTAAGATGCTATACGTCATTTAGTTTAAAAAGATTCGTTTTTAAGAATAATGACTTTTATTGTAAAACAAACCTTTATGGCCAGACGACTGAGAGTTGGTACCATTATCTACAGCTCTAATGGTTCTGAAGTGTTTTGGGCACCACTTAAGTCTAAAGAGGAACTTTTATTTGCAGATATTTAGCAATTTACGAAAGCAGCAATTGCTTAATATTCTCGAACTCATCCATAGCTCGATTAAGAATTCCACTCTCTACTATCTCTAACAGCAATGCTCATAAAATGGTTTCTGAGTAATCTTTTTTTAATATATTTGTGATGGCAGAGGCCTTAACAATATAGAAGGTCTCCAAGGATTGCTTTTATTAGAAAGCAACTCACATCAAAATGGAACGGTTATGGTAACGTCTAGAATGTATTCGTTGTAAGCACCACTATAGATGGTAACAGATACGTCCCCTTGCTGTATGTCGAGGAGCTACATGGGGGACAACATTTGCATTTATTACTTCCTCCGGCTCTAACAACACAATTGATGAACGGATGGTCACTGTGGGTATGCTATCTTTTCAGATAACTCGCGGAAAATTCTATTCAAGATTTAAGGATATCAGGCTTTGCGGTTTCAAAATGTTATTGTAAATGATAATCTTTACTATCAGCAAAAGATTGAATGCTACAGCGGGAATTTGCTTTATGTTTGCCTTATCATTATAAATATGCGGTTAGAGTCTACTTACTATAAGTGTTATGTACTTCAAATTAGATTTATATAAAAAAGTATTTATTTACTTATATATATGAATTTTATTTCAAAATACAGTAGAGCATCAATTATCCAAGCTATTGTCGACCATTTTTAAATCGTATAATCGAAAAACTGGGATAATAGGGGTTTTATTAGGATTGAAAAGAAAAAAAAACTGTTTCTATGATAGAAGTAACGATTTTCATTAAAATATTTGTAGAAATAATAAAAAAAATTGTATAAAAAATTGTATGAAAATATCTGTAGGACTACATAACATAACCTGTATGTAAATAATATTGCAAAATATGAATTAGGGCTTTAGAAATTAAAAATTTCTCGAGCATTGTTTTAGTCTCTTGCGGTTTCTTTCAGATATCTCAATTAGAAATGTTGGTAGGACTGATTAATGAATGATGACGATGTGTTCGCGATGAAATCATATACAGTCGTGCGTAAAAGTTTAGGACCACCGAGGAATTTATAGTAAACTCATATTGCTAAAACCTTTTATTCAAATGTTCCTTAAAATGAATCTAAAGTTCATCATTATAATAAAAGTAGTAGTCTTGAATTTTTAAAAAACAACTTCATTTGGTTCTAAATTGTAAAAAATACCACGAATGGACGATTTTTCAGTTAAGTACTTGCGTAAAAACATAGGACCAAAGATATTTTTTTTTTAATTTTCAAAATTCTGCTATGGCAACACCATCTCAAAGTCCGTTATGTTACTTAGTTCTTTGAGAAACATTATAAATATTTTGATTACAAGTAGTCTGTTGTCCTTTATTATAATGATGAACTTTAGATTCATTTTAAGGAACATTTGAATAAAAGGTAAAAATATGAGTTTACTATAAATTCCTCGGTGGTCCTAAACTTTTACGCACGACTGTACGTGATTAAACAAGTCACGACCAACAAAATATATATTACGATTAATAAGTAATCAAAGCTGCCATAACCAGGACACATGTGCGAAGGCTCGTGGGTAACAGAAATTAGACCTCTACTGGGTAAATCGTGAAATCGGTTAATTATATATAATAAAAAGTTATATAATATAAGTATATATATAAATTCTCATAACGAAAGTTCAGTATTAGGAACTCAATGTATTTTTGCATGAAACAAATAAACAAACATTGCATCGCGGTTACAGTCAACAATTTTATGTATAGTTTAACATTCGAAAAATAATTTTAGGAATATTTCTTTGGATACTTTGCATGACACGTAATACGTAAATATGGCAAAAAACATGTATGTAAAAAGTATGACATAATTGCAAATGACAGACGACACATGATCTAATACGTGATACATAACAGGTGAATGTGATACAAAACATACCATGTGATGATATATGGAACAGCGCGTAACACATGACGTGACACTGTTACATATGAAATGTGACATAGTAACTTGACACATACCACAACTAAATAAATTAAATAATAAAAAAAATAATATGCATTGCGATTTACAGTTAAATATTTTATTTTATTGGTTAATTAATCACAATTCAATTTTTATTTGTGTACATGAGGTTTAAGACACGCTATTGGTTCACCTTTTATTTATTAATCCTTTACATTGGAGGACTCCGCAGAGGCACCGTTGAATTTATGTCTTTTAGGCGCTTGAGCACAGTAACAAAGGAAAATAATGAGATGTATATTGTGAAAATTCAGTTAAATGTTTCATTTAATTAGGTCATCTTTATTCAGTTTTTCGCCTGTCCAGAAAAATCTAGTTATACACAATTATTTAAAACTTTATTCTTAATTTTTATATGTAAAATTAAAATTCCTCCGAGCGCAAAGAATTAATTTTGCTGTCGCTCAGCTGTACAGGAAATGCGCACCAAAGCCAGGGCACACGCTTTGCCTTTGAAAAAACCTACTGCTGAGTCTGGCACTCACTGGTGGTTTTTGGTGTGTGGAACGCGCTGCTACACCGTATGAGTGCACAGCGTAAAAGCTCGGGCAGCTTAGTACTGATGACGTCGATCGACGCAATTGTTTTCTTTGCAAACGCAGGACGTAGTCACGATCGTCGCGGTTCCGCGCTGTATTTCGCGAAATTTGCCGCGGTCGCGTTTTTTCACGAAGTAGGAAACTAGTGGCTTCTTATGGCTCCGGGTGCTTTTCTTCCCGCGTGAACGTTGGCTGGTGGCGTGTTGTTTTTTCCCGCAGTTTTCACTGCAGGTGTCTGAAGGCCGTCCGAGATCTTTCCAAGAGGGACCAGGATCGCCCCGGAGTCGTGAAGATACCAAAGTGCTTGGCGTGTTAGTATGCGTGTTCAGGGAAAGTTCGCGCTCTGCGGAATTAGAGCCTGCTGACAGTAAGGGATTATTGATTTTCAATGTCATCTAAACTGGAATTTTTAGTTTTATTTTATTTTTTTCAGGCATCTCTTTTTGCTTTGGATTTAGATTTGGGAGTTTTAATTTTAATTTTTCTACGTTATTTTATTAGACTCGGGATTTGAAATAAAAGCGTTTTAATTCGCTGGACAGCAAGGCGCGAGACGGTTTCTGTGGACCACATCGCCAATCTGTTTTTGTAATGTGTACGTCCTGTCCTAGCCCCTTTGCGGTTTTGGAAAACGGTATTTAGTTCTTTTCAGGTGGTATAGCCAGACCGAATTGTGGACTTCGTAGGGGTTTGCCTTGGCTGAAAGTTTGTATCTGTCATTCATGGTGCGGCTGATCTTGGTTAGTCACTCGCGATTAAATCTATGTACCGCATTTAGTCGCACTCAGAAGCCTCACGTAGTTGTCATTTGTTATTGTGGAGATTTTTCAAACAATAATTGGACGCGCAACTGGACTTCCTTTCCTAAAGTGAGCATCGCTGGCGTCGGTCTCATGCTTCCCTTGATAGCAAATTGGTACGACATGAGAAAGAATGGGAGGTATTCGTCCGTCTCGTTTATGGCTTGTTACAAACTTGAAGAGGTAGTCGAGAATGTTTCGGTTGTACCTCCCCATCGTTCTATCCGATTCGCGTGTAGCAGCGCCGTACGAATCAATACGGATCTAGTCCTCAAGTTCCTTGAAATTCAATAGCCAGCGAAGTGAAGCATGGTCGGTTCTAAGCAGGAAGCGGCGTCTCAGAAGGTATGGCTGGAAGTATGCCATTGCTTTGACGACCGCCAACAATTCCTTGCGGGCGACAGAATAATTTCGCCTGGGTTTGTTCAGAGCTTTACTGTGGTGCTCGATCACTTTCTCCAAGCCGTCTCGTACTTGTGAGATTATTGCACCCCACGCTAACTAGCGTGCGTCGATGTCCAGTATGAACAGCTCTTCCTCGGTCAGTTGTGCTAAAGTAGGAGCAGTTGTCAAATTACGATTTAGCGACATGAGTGCCTCTTCGCATCCTTAATTCCACTTGAATGTAATCTGCTTCTCTGTAAGAGATATCAGTAGTTTCGCTAAAGCATAAAAGTCCCTGATAAATCGCTGGTAGTGCGCAAGTTGTTATTTATGTATCCAGAACTGGCAAAAATGGTGTTGCTAGGCGCCATCTGACATACACCTTGCATACCTTGCATTTCTTTCCTCTGGCATTTCTTGAAAAATTCAATAGTCTTACTTTTTCAGAGATTTATACCATTCGAGGCTTGTATTTTTTTTATTATAGAAGGTCTAAGAACAAGAAGGGGCAGTGCAACGTTGGTTTAACATTTTCAACAAGGGAAATTTTTGTTTTCAAAATGAGCCTTATGGACGACTGCTTGGTAGCAATGATGATGCGGAAATACAGACTTCTTTAATCGAGATGCAGTAATTTTTGGCTTTTGAGCAATATTTAAGTGATAAAAATCAGAAGTTTTTCAAAAGGAGTTGTTTTGCACTACCAGAATGTTGGCAATATACGGTCGATGTAAATGGTTATTACTTTGCAGGATAAATGTGTTTTATTTAAACCTTACAAGTTCCAATGTTTCGTATGTAACGATCTAATGCCCCCAAATTGACGTGTTGGACATTTATAGTCCTTAGATCTTTTTTTTTATATGTACGTATACAGACATTTTAGTGTCTCCTTTTTTTAGTATATTATTTAATTGATTTACCATTTCCATTTTTGCCGGATTTCTGCATGTAACATATGAAATCGATAATGCCACCTGATAGATAACAGACTAGAACACTTCACGGTGAAATGAAATTTTCAGTAGAATTCTTAATTCTATCGTTTTATCGAACAATTTTATTTATTAAGTGTATTTTAAATGTTAAAAGTTTTTCGTATTCTTAAAATATGCATATTTTCCGATCTTAAATACAATACTTCCACCTTGCGAAAAGTTAAAGTGTATGCACGTCTATTTTTCCCAAGGGAATTGAAAATAATTAAGGCGAAACGGACACAGGGCTTTTTTGTTTCAAATTAGCAGCAAATTATTTAATACTAGAGAGGGGTGAATGACGCAACCCTTATAGCTAATTAATTAACTGATATACTCATCAGGATGCCGCTAGGAACACTAGCATAAAAAGCTAACGAACAGCATGGATGGATGCCTAAAGTGCCAGGAACAAACAATCCCAACTTATGCGGTTCGCTGCACTTCAAATGAATTACCCCTCAGAGATGTGGGCCCAGACACGTTACGCCTTTGAAATGCTGCCTACCCATATACGCGTCTTTCATCTTCGGTTTTTGTTTACATTTCATTAATTTCACATTAATTGTTGAAAAATTCAACTAGGCGTTAATTAATTAAAAACTTCTCAAATTTTCGGCGGAAAGCAATCAATCATATACCAGAGGTGAGAAAATTTCACCTTAACTGGGATAATTTTGGAACTGTTGAGTTATTCAATTAAGCTTTTGGCCATTTCTATAGTTTCTACATTTTATATATTTTTTATTTTAATTGTTTTTAAATGCATCTCAAACAGATCACCAAGGATATTCAAATATTTCTTTATTTACATACAAAGAAAGGTATTCTTAATATTTATCTCTTTCATAATTTAAAATCATTGTTCCGTCGTCGTCCTATTCGTACAAATGAAATCTACAAAGAATGTATATTGAGGCTTATACGTAGGTTGGTATTTAACATATGTATCCGGAACTGGCAAATATGGTGATGCTAGGCGCCATTTGACATATACTTTGTAAAGTTTGACATTGTTGACGGTATTCGTACTCAGAACGTTTTGTCATACGGACGCTATTTGTGTTGTTTACAGTGACTTGAAAATTTCGTCTCAGCCAGTAAATGGAATTAATTCGTGAGAGTTTTCGTACGATGATTTACTACGACTTTTGACGTGGATTATCCCAACAACAATGCATCCATCCCCAACCATTGTATATCATTGGTTCAGTGAATTCAACCGTTGCCGTCGTTTGGTCACGGACGAATTTAAAGAAGGTCGTCCAAAATCAGTTGTTGTGCCCGAAAAAATCGACGCTGCGCGTGTACTAATACTGAGATCGTCATGTGATATACCATAAGATTGAGACAACCCTGGGCATTAGTATGACAAGCATACACAAGATTTTACATGAACATTTAGCTGTGAGAAAGAATTGTGGGCGTTGGATTTCACATAATTTGACAATTGCTCAAAAAAAAGGCTCGAGTCGATTGGTGCAAAGAAATGTTCAAAAAATACAATCGTGGTGCGTCAAAAGCCGTGTATAACTTTTACACAGGTGACGGATCTTGGATCTATACTTATAAGCCCGAAAGTAAACAGCAGTCGACTGTATGGATTTTCCAAGATGAGCCAAATCCAACAAAAGTTGTTTGCGCAAGAAGCACTTCGAAACAAATGGTCGCCTGTTTTTTGGAAAAAATACTTGGAAGGATCATGTTACAATGTGTTTTCAGGATTACAATTTGCAGTGTTTCTGACTTCACATTGGACTGGGGAATCGCACCTCATCTTCTAAGCTTACCCATAATCATTACGTCGAGTAGTAGAACCACTAATTATCATCTGTGTCATCAGCGGGTTCAAATCTACGTTGAACAAATGCTTTCCTTCGCAATTCCTTCTGATTGAAAACCCTCGTAGTAAATGCACTTTCCCCTTTTTTACCCAGCATATCGTCCTACAGTATATAGTTATATAGACTTTAACCACGCGTGCTTTTATGCAGTCATTACTGCTTGACTTTTATGTCGAAAATCTACTGAACCGATGGTGTAGAAGAAGACAGTTACAAGATCAACAATGAGATACTACTTTCTTTATAAAGCAGTCGAATATAGAGACACGTAACAATGTTAGGTCTGTCAGGAAATTAGACTATAAAGACGTTTGACCTTTGGACGTCACTAGAGATATAATATCTCTATAGCCTTATTTGAAGATAAGGAATAATTCAGCTTCACAGTTTAACTATCCCATCTAGGAAAAACACACTAACACAACCGTTAGCTTTTGTGTTTTAGAAAATACACAAATATCATGCGAGTATAAACATCGACAAACAGTCTGAAATATTCGGAACCAGCAAGATATTTTGCCTCCATAGGTCCACAAACATCTGTGAACTATATAAAGTTTCTTTTTGCTCCTCGAATCAACAGGAATAAAAGGTAGCCGGCATAACGAGGCCGTGACCATCAACTTGCCATTTCCGTTGTAACCATTGCAGCTGTTCGTGGTAAATGTCACTTTATTAGCATTATTTATCAACTGACATACATACAAGAGGTTCGTTGAATGTGGGCACGCGGGAGACTGGTATTTCCGTATCGGTATCCGTCAAGATACATTGTCGATGTTTACATTGTCGGTACACAAAACTCGTGCTTTATTGTTATTTGCATTGACAATATTTTTGTTTTGGTGATAAAAAACATTTGTCATCATATTTCCGTTAGCTGTCAAATGTACATTCGCGCCCGAGTCAATATACCACTGACTTTTACTAAAGTTTCCACTTAAGAACACAGCATTGTACGCATATGATTGGTTTCGCATAGCTTTCTCATTTAATGAGTTATTTTCATCACTTGGGCACCGACTTCGGTTTGTTTACATTTGTAACATTTGATTTGTGATTTAACATTAACAGCAGATGTCTTCCGCCATATTCGTTCGGCACTTTATTATTCTTATGTTGCCCCTTCTGTGAACTAACAAATGCGCTGCTAACTTCACAATCATTCTTAGTTATATCTGTTTCCTTTATGTTCATCAATCTCGATTTAACGGCGTCCGTCGTGATTCGAATTCCTGAATTCTCAATTGCCATTATCATCGGCGAAAAGTTATCTGTTAATCCAGCTAGCAGCCAGCTCTCAATCCATTCGTCACCGATATTAAATCGGGGTCCTTTTAATTTCGGTTCAGTTTCCTACCATTTCTGTTACGTAAGACGAATCATGATCAAACAATGAAGCAAGCTGATGCGTCTTGTAAATCTGGAGTCATCAAATAATGTCTTTAGCTTGATACGTTCGTATAAAGCAGAGTCAATTGTCAATATCAGTTTAGCCTTAGTTCTCGCATCATCTGAGGGGTCTATTTGCTTCCCAGCGACTAGCTTTACACAATGCAGCTTACCTTCTAGGATTAGAAAATTCTCAGCAGCGAAAATCCCCTCGTTGTAGTTCTTGCGTCCTTATAATTTGGGCACGTTAACCAGATAGTTCATTGCCGACATTTGTTATTTTAATACAAATGTAATTTAACAACTTTATAATGCGTAACACAATTTTTGGGCCCATAACCTGAAATGAAACGATTTGCTCGTTCGCTAAAGATAATGAAAGTTTTAGTACAATTTGTACATAGAATTCCAGTTAAAGTATGGTAGCACTGGCCTTACTCACATCCTGACAGACACAGAGCCTGAACGCCTTGGTCCATACCAATGTTTTGGTGTTAATTTTAGGAGTGGGATGCACCGGAGAGGTGTATTCATACAAGTCCGTAACTCCCTCCCGGCCGTCCTTCGAAGCTGCGAAACAAACTGTGCGGTCTCAGCTAATTTTTCATATTTGCTCACCTTCGCTTCTACTTACCGAAGAGCTTAGTGCCCTGAATCAGGGAGGTGGTCACGAGGATCACTCCCTGCAACACCAAGTACCCTGCCTTAATTTCCTACACTGAATCTATAGTCTTTATTCTTAGCGCCCACAATTGGCCCAACACTTTGACTGGATTACTCAGCCTAACTGGAGGTAAGCAACTACCTTCTGATTATAATAACCTCTACCATTTCCACGACTAGCTCAAATCCGATAAGGAGACTAGGAAAGTGATGCGAATTCGGCTAGCTTTGGCAAGACAGTCAAAATGGAGTTATCCTGTTTCCCCCATACCTAAACATTAATAAAGAGACCGCCCTGTTGATTGATTGACGTTTTATTTAGCTATGAAATTCAGCTAATGGTTGTTACCCGAATTCGGGTAGCAGGCAGGCAATTCAGCTTTATGTGACAATCGACTGGAGGACAGTAACAAACCCCATGGAAATACTTTCTGAACCTGCCACAGTCTGGGCTAATTATTCCAATAATAACGCCTTCAGTCCTATAATCCAAGCTAAAAGTTCTTAGTCCCTCTCGGCCACGCTCTACACGTCTGATCCATCAAGAAAATTACAAATCCCATATCGCCTGAAGACCTGAGCTCCGCTATTAGCAAATTCAAGGAATCGGTTCCAAAGTACATTAAAATAATTTACAGCATGATGAAAGAAGCCTGTGATTCTTTCAAAGAGAGGCTCTCTTTATATTATCTTATATTGGCGAATGACATTTTTACACACGATTAGAAAAATCCAGATTCCCATTTGTAAGAAGAAACTTTGTACCCCAGGTATAACCATACCCAGGGATCTGCTTACCTACCTCTTTACAGCCTTGCCTGTCTCACCTCGAGGCCCGAGTTTTCTGAATAACATCTTCCCGCCGTGCACGGCTTTAGGAGGTACAAAGACTGCCTTCCTCTTCTTGGAACCCAAGCATGGAGTTGTCTTAAAAGACGGCCTTAAAAGCCAAAAGGAGCTCCGCATTCTACCTGTGGCCACTGAAGAATGGGTTGTCGGGAGTATCATAGGGAGCCAGCTCTAGAAATGGGGCATTCATGCGTCTTTCGTCCAGCTCGTTACGAATTTCCTGCCCTCCCGATCACTTCAAGACAAAGTTAATGGTTACAAATCACCAAGCTCTGAGAGAGAATATCCTTCTTCAAAGTTCTCCTTTATTCGTATCGCTATTCAACACCTTCCTTACTTTCCTTACTAAACACCTTGACACAGTAGACGGACTGAATTATTGCATTTACGTGGACAATATATTTAATGCTGACGACAACTGACAGGCAACGGACGGACGTATTCCGCAGATCAGCGTTCCAAATTGATCCTTGGTGCTACAACACCTGTCGAAGTAAAGAAGACCCATTCTGGGTCATTACAATTTTGGCCTAACAGCTCAAAATTTTAGGACTCAAGAAAGCTCAAATGGGACGCCCACTGCACTGTCCTAACGACAATAATGGCAGCCAGGCGTTCGGATATTCCCTCAATGTGACCATTACCATCTGCCGCACGCTGGTCGTGAGGTATACCAATTACGTAATCTCGTTTTACTCCAACACCTCTGAGAACCTGCATCCTCTGCAAACAAACGGTGATCAGCAAAGCCTTGGGGACAGTGGTATGAATTGTCTAATATTCTGATCGCGGACAAAGCACATGCTTCCGATTCGCCTACACTGCCCGCGCCAATGCAGACTGACCCTTCAGCACATCCTCCCCAAATTTCATCTTTCTGTACTAGCAATAGGCTTAAATTTGAATTAGGTACTAGTTATTGTTTTGCTTTATGCATATGTGGCATTCCTCTTTCATTTCTCGTTTTTTGCTGTTGTCGTCTGTGCATATTATTTCGCCTTCGTAAAGGAAAACGTGTCTCCTTTATCTTTGGATCTTTTATCCTAGAGTATATTTTTAATCGATTTTGTTAATAGGTTTGTGTTATTATTCTGAGACTTAAATAGTTTTGCAATTTTTAGCGGTATTGGGTGTTTTCCAATACTGGCATGTTGTTGCAATTTACTAAGTTATTAAGTCGCTTTTTTTCTTGCGTTTTTTTACTACACAGTTTGTTATGTGTGGTGGACGATTGTTTTTTGTTAAAATATCATTAATAACCTGTGTGTTCTGTGAAGGTGTAATGGCTTGTTATAGTATTTTGTTGGCGAACATTTGTATTGTGTTTATTTTGTTATTTTGTGGGTGATTGGAATAGTAATTAAGAATTAGATTTGAGCTACACGGTTTACAATACCGTTCTTGTTGTGTACTTATTAGTCTCATATCCTAGAAAGGTATACATCTACACATTTATTTCATTCTCTATAATGAAATTAAATCTAAGGTGTATGTTATTAAAGATGTTAAGGATGTCGCTTACTTATTCTTGAGGGATAGCGCATATTACAGTCTGTTTGACAAGACGGCAAAAGTCAAAAAAGGACTTGGGATAATAAATTGAAAAAGTAAATACGTTATACATGTATGATTTATTCTGATGCTTTATTATTAATATAATAATAAGTATATATATAATAAGTTGTTTAGTCGGCTCCATTATCAATAATTGACTGGATTCTCCGAGGCATGCTTTCTACTAATTTAATAGCATAGTCGAATTTGACGAAATAATTGCTTGATAGTCCGGATCTTTTTTCCTCGGTGCTTAAACTTGCCCAAACATTTTCTATGGGATGTACACCAACGTCATTTTCTTGTTTCGCAGTACTAAGATCAATTCGATGTTTCGGTTTCTTTATTGTGAAATTTCACTTCATGAGCCAGTACACGTCTTTTTGTATTATCACATGACACATTTAGATCCTTTTTACGCAAAACCGGTTGCTCATCACGTAATGATAGGCGAGAATTCTTATCGGATACCCGTAAAATCATTTTATCCTCCTTTTTCGTCGTTTTTTTGCGTGCAGTCACGATCCGGCAGGTCATCGACATTTTTTACTTTAAAATAGCGTTTCACCCACTTACTAACAAATGTCTTTGACTTATCTTATCTATCTCTTCATGTATTTAGCAGTCGTTCTGTATGGTATTTTCGGTTCCTTTGGATGCAAACACAAAAACCCGGCTTCGTAACGTGATGCTTACGCGGCACTCATGACGAAATACGTCCTTCTGTGACACAGATCGAACGACAACTAAGGCTCTGTATACAAAGCATCTCCGGGGAAGGGTCTCGCTGTCTGCTCATAATCGAACCACCCCTCTAAGTTTTCAAGAAAAAGTTTCGCCGTACACGCTCTTGTCAAACAGACTGTACATCATTTAGATATTTCTTCAAAAAATTAAGGTTGGGTTTCTGGTTTAATCCATGCTGCTTCAATCATTTAAGTTAAATGCCATTTCGGACAAAATTCCAGAAAGTGGATTACCCATGGCAAGGAAGTATTTTTGCTTGTATTTATTGTTGTATGTGAAGTAATTGCACTCGATCACACAAAACGCGATTATTGTTTTAAACATTCCCTTGTCAATCGATGTCAAATTTCCAATTATATTCGATTTATCCTCGATGACTTCTAATGTTAATTCTATGTCTACGTTGGTATATGATGGTTCTACATCAAGTCACTTTATCTTTTTTCATATTGTAGTGTTTACTTTTTGTAAAGCAGTACCTATAAATTTAGAGAGGCAACAACTTGGACTGTTGATGGTGGACCTCATTGGTTTATCAGACTTGTGTATTTTATTTAAACCATAGATACATATTAATTTTTGGTTTTGGCTCCATATAACGATCTGCCTTATTTTGGAGCTTGAACATCGGGTCATTATCCATACGAATATATGTATGTATTGTTGTCATTTAACAGCTGTTTCATATTGGTTATTATTACAGTCTTGTTTCTTTTGTTCGATTTAACCTTGTATATGTTCGTATGTTTTTTTTTAAATCTTGGTCTTGTTATTGCAATGTTTCAGAAAGGTGTGAACTTTGTTTGTATTACGTGATTTTAGGTCCGATTACTTTTTGTTAGGTCTTCATATATACTCTGTTCTGCTTTGCTTGTTACTTTTGTAAGATTATTTATTATTTCAATATATGTTCTTGTAATCAGTTTTTAATTTTTATTTTAAATATCTTCTATAAAGATAATTTTAAAAAAATTCTATAAGCAATTTTTATAATCAAATTATACATTTTATTAGCTTCTGAAAAAGGGCTCAAACTATATCACACTCTAAAATCGGCTCTTCCAAAACTAGCCTGCAGAAACAAGAATATCGTTCAACTAAATAAAATGTAAAAATTGAAAAAAAATGGCAGCCATTGGCAAAATTATTGTGAATTTAATTGCATGTATAAATTAATTAAAGAATAGAAATCATACTTCGATTATAGACTCAAAACTAGATATGAATGTGGAAACAGGCGGCTTTTAAACGCTTTTGTGACTGATGCCAAAACCCAAATTAATACACAGACTTATAAAATCGTTGAAAACATATGTAGAAATGTACAAATCCATGTATGTTTTTATAACCTTTTTCTGCTTATTTTTACGCTTTGAAGCTACATGTTTTGATAGTTATGGAGAGAATCAAATAACTTTGCTTTAAAAAAGTGATAAACCAATAATATAAGGTCCACAAAACAATTTATTAAACTTACCTTATTAGCCTTATATTACGGGTTTTTTATTTGTTACAAGGATCAATTCTCATTTTTCATTAAAATTCCAGTCTCTGTTGCCTTGTTATTAAGAAATTTTACAAATGAACATGGTCAGTTCATAAGAAAATTAATGTAAATAGGTACTACAATATTTATTATTAGTAATTTTTCTTATCTTTATCAAAAGTAGTTTTATTCTCTAATATAAAAAAATGAATTTGTCTGTTATATACGCGAAAATAAATTTTCATAAATTTTTTATTAGGCATCATCAACAGGATGCATATGAATTGAGGATAGGTTCTTCGGTTTTCAATAATTTCTAACGCATATATGTACGCAGAAATATCTTTAATCACATAACTTCGAAGTTGTACTATATCGCTATCAATTTTTAATGTACTCGTATTTGCGCTTCTTCAAATTATTTGCCACTATTTTGATAAGAAATATTTAATATATCATATTAATATATTCAGTTTTTCTATTATTATTCAAAAATAATAAAAAATCATATGTAAGTACAGATCTAATGATCGAAAGAACACAATTGTGTAAGAATAAAAATATACAAAAAATATTACATTAAATTTGAAAAACTCTTTTAATACATAGAAAATTTATTCTAGGCGCTTTTAAGTAAGTTTTAAAATAGGTCCTTACCGCTCTCATTAATCCGGTGAAGAACATTAATAATAAATAAAACAATTTGATATTTTAGTAAATAATTTATTGATATCCTCAATACAATATGTGGCTAAATTTCGTAAATTTTTAAGCATAATAAAATAAAAGGTAAACATTCCAAAAATCAACATAAAAATTTATAAATTGTAATTAAACCACAAAACACAAAGGTACAACAAAATTAAAAATATTTTACTGGACGTCTTGAATGGTAAAATTATTTTTTGTCATAAGTATCATCTACAAATATCTTGTGGTTCAATTTTAGAGTAAATTTTCCCAGAACATACTTTATTTTTTACAGCTAGTGTCAGTCTATAATAAATGTAGGTAGGTAAAAAATTGTAAATTGTTGATTAATTTTTTTTTGGTTTGATAACTTTTGGGGCTATTGATGACAACGCATCTAAAGCAAAACCGTAGTATAGAAAATCGTATTTGACTTTAGGCGTAAAATTTATATACATTCCTATATAATGCAATCCTTTCCAAAGGCTTTGTTGTTTTTTTTTTAAAATATCTATAAATAGTCACAATAAAGATATACTTTATCCTTAGATTTAATTATAAATAATAAAGAAAAATTATTTATTTCACGTTTATGACGACCCTCCCGCATACTTAATGTGATAAGAAAAATAAATCTAATATTTACAATTTTTCACTAACATGAGTGTGGGTATCTAGCTCACTACTGTGGCTGGTTTTCAACTTATCTAAGTTCCTTGCGAAAGTATTATTTTCAGATTCTGGCGTTTACGTTATACAAAGAGAATTTGAATTATTGGAGTATAACAAAATATTTTTAAAAATACTCTTACAAAAGTGTATACGTAATATGAAATCGTTGTTTCTCTTAATAGATTGTACCCTCTTATAACAAATTTTTCACACCCTAGTGTAATTCTTTTTGGTGTATTGAATTTTTATTCCCATCAACAGTTTTCAATTGCTTATTTTGACCTACACTGTAGCTGTATTTATGACTTACTTCTAGGTTAAATTTACAATAAGAATTGGTTTCGCTATATATTGGCGTTAGCTTTAGGAACCAAAACAAATTTATAACTATTTTTCATTGTTTTCAATAACCATTGCTGCTTTCCTGTACTCTATTGCTTATTGTTTTGATTGAACTTCGTTCTGGAAAGAAAAAAATTATATAATTATAAAATAGGATAAGAAGAAAATTATTATATGGTTATAGTTAGTGTTTCAGAGCAGAGTGATATGTGGTTGATTGTATGATACATGTTACTCTTGATGGAGTTAATTATACACCAAAATTACGTCCACGCTTAGTGATATTCCAGCGCTCGGCAGTCTGAACGTGGTTTCTGTGTTTCTGAGAAGAAATTCGAATTGCTGTTTTTCTATGAAATTTACTATAGTACTAATATATTAGGTAGTTTTGAATTGAGACAATTGTAATTCAACTAAAAGATTTAAATTTTGATTTATTTACTCGTATAAATACACCAATCCATATCGACGTACCAAGCATGTGTCGATGTGCGCCTTTTACATGGGCGCTTTGATATAAAATTTGTTTTGGAAAAATTAATTCATAAACATTCAAAAAAAAAAAACAGCTACCCAGATAGACGCTACATAAAACATGCTATCACTGTACTTATTTTTTGAATTTCTCGCAAATCCTCCAAAAATATGTAATATAAAATATAAAAAATAAATAAGGTAATAAATAGTATGATAACAATTCAACAATTTATAACATATGAAAATGTAAGGCAATTTCTAGAATCCAAAAAATGTCTTGATGCTTATTTTTGGTGGGTAGATGAAGAAACTTTGTTTATTAGCGCTTTTAGTATATGAAGAAGTAAGTACTGAATTGAAAATCAGAGCTCTGAACTTTTATTTATTAATAAGTAATTTTTTAAATCTAATCTTCAAGACTTAATCAATCAATTCAAGGGATATATGCATCAAATATTATTATTAAACGGAAAATGTTAATAAAACGCATTTAGTGAAAACTCACTCTTGTCCCGCATTTACTAGATATAAATAATCATTGGTTCAACTTTCTGGACCATATCTCAAAAAACTTTATCAATTATCTATGCAAATATGTAAATAAAATTAAAATGTCCGTTTGTTTGGCCGGGATAGTCTCAGAAATATGTGAAATTCTACAATCTAGACCTTATTTCAACAAAATATCGGTGAAGATTGTTAAAGAATTGCAACAAAAACCTTTTCATATTTTTAATTTTGTTTATATCTTAGGAGAAACCGTTGAACGAAATTACATTGGACGTTATGTTTGGTTACAACAGACATTTTATCTCATATCAATAATACCAATATGGAACACATATGAACACATATGTAGCACACATGTGAATACGTGCAATGTGTGTTACATGTCACACCCATGTTGCGCACATCGTCAGGGATAGTGCAATAGCGCGTAACTCGTTCTGGAAAATACCGCGTAAGTGGCATGAGCCTAATTTTACAGGAGAGCAAAAAACTGAATGCCTTCTATGTCGGTAGTGATATTAATACAAGACTTCGTATGTGGCTCATAAATGACCTACCGCAGATACCAAAACTTTGCACTTTTTTGCATGTGTGTACAATTCTGCATTGTCAGAATAATGTTTTATTTATTGGTATTTTTGTTGGTATAACTATGTATTCACATTTGTGTACTCATACACTTTACTATCACCGATCCTTAGTACTGTACGACTGTTTTCTTAGTCTTATTCACTACCTGTTTCTATTACAGTCCTATTCAGATTCTCATCCGAGTTCAGTAATATTTCAGTTTCTATTTCTTTCATTAAGAGTTTCAGATTTAAGTTGCGCTATAAGCACTCTTGCTGATTCACTCAACGTGTTTTTGTTCGCACGTGAGGTTGGAATTTGCTAACACGTGTTCCGGGCGTATCACTAGTGCTTCAATGAGATATTTCGCGTCTTTTAAGTGATTACAAGTGATATTTATAAAATTTTTCCTTGATATTGCCTGGCGACTTCTTCTCTGGTCGGTGATCTTCATTAAAATTTATTTATTTTATTAACCCTAAGGTCTACAAGGCTTCTGGCTTTCGGGTGTTTTTCGGTTTAGAAGGCAAAATAGGATAAATAATAAAGTAAAGTAAACAGAACGACGAAGCACTAATCTAGATACACTATCTTTTCGGAAGGCAGGCATTAATCGGAATAATTTCTTCATAATGGAAGTCAAAAATATTGTCATAAGTTTCAAAAGGAAGCATTGATGCAGGATTGATAACGATAATAGTCACAAATTATATCACATGGTAATTTATTCCACCCACAATTTTAAGTACAATCTTCTATAATAATTACAAATAAAAGGGTGTTCCGCTCTAGAACTTTATAAAATCACTTTTTTTATCCTTCAAGTCTTAGAAGATTAAGGGAGAGCACCATTGTGATGGGTCCTTTTTTTACATTTTCTTAAAACAAGCATATTTCGGAATATTAAAAAATTCAAGTAAAAATATTACAAATTGACGAAGTTACAGCCATTTGAGTGGGGGCAGGTATCTCTTTATACTCGTATTTTTGTTTAACATTTTTTTATATGCATATTGCACCGATTGTGACGAAATCTGCGTAAGGACCACCAACAATCGCACCAACAATGGCTATAAAAATTAAAAAAATGACAAAGATAGTGACGACGATGCTGGAAGGATCGTTATATGACCTCGGAATTGATGACATCTAGTGATTTAAATAAAAAATGTAATTATTTACATATAAAATATGTTCTAAAATTTCAAAGTCGTATCGAGAAAGACTTTTTCCAAACTTGTGCAGGCGAAAACTCGAACACTAATAGCGCGATTTAGGTTTTTTTCATGAAAACTTTCGTAATCGTTGTAACTACGTCTGTGCCATCATTTTTCAAAATTTTGAAAACTACTATTTTATCAGGTTTCTTGAGTGAACAAAAATTTTCAAAAAAATTTAAATTTTTGTGTTGAGTGATGCAATTTTATCAATAGTCAACAAACGATAGTTACACTTATACAGATTAATATTTCTTTTTTCGGATGAACCACTTGAATGTACCATGCCGAGATAATAGTTTCATGAGCCACAGTGTTGTATTATTATTATTATGAAATTTTTTAATAAAAATTTGTATGAAGACATTACTAAATATCCTTAATAACATGTCGGGATTGAGGGAACCTCAATTCAAAACTAATTAATTAAATAACAAAGAATAATTTGGAAAAATCTGCAATTTTTCGACTCTTCACAGTGGTGTTCCCGCCTAAAGAATATGTGCTTAAAAAGAGGTTCCTAATTTACAATAATTATCATAGTTATGGCGAAACATGTATTTTTAAAAAGTAATAGTGTTTTTCCAATTTATACATTTTCGCTGGTAATGAACCTCCCGTATTTAGAGTTTGTTTCAATATGTAGTTTTTAAGAAAAGTAGAACTATAAAGAATTCTTTAAAAGGTAACTTTCAAGTATAAAATTTAAAAAAAATGTTCGAAGAAAGTTTTTTCGTTTGTCTTACAAATTTTATGAACAATTGAAAAATTAAAAGTGCCATCTTATTATAGTAATTACCTTAATATATTTATAAATAATTTGGAATCTTTTTCGCCATGTTAGTGATAGTTCGTTAAAAAGTGTACTATTTCTGGAGTACCGATTGTCTTTAGTTTTAGCTTTTCTTGTGAAGAGAATATGACTACTCTAAGTATTATTTTAAGTTCCACATTCTTTGAGATCTTATCAGTTAAGAAATAAGTTCTCTTTTATATAAATAGAGCATGTCGCTGTGAACCAGCTTGACCACATTTTTATAACATTATTATAATTTTCACCACTTGTCAGATACTGAATATATTGAATTATTTTAAATAATGAATTCGCGGTACTATTAAGCATATTTCGCCTAGAATTAGGTATGTAACTTAAATCTCGACCTTTATTATAGAAAATTAATGCTTATTTATACGAATTCAGCACACAATTCGAACATCAAAGTTTAAAATTTCTCGGGGCGGTGATGAATCCCTTCTCCATAAATGGACGTTAATTTTGAGTCATTAAAGTGGGTAATGAACTTTTCGAAGGTTTTGAAAATGGAGTTTGCTAAACTTGCTGGAGGGACCAAACTGAGAGCAAATCTGACGGAGCTAGATCTGATGAATACATCGGATGTGGAAAAATCTCCCAGCTCAATGAATTAAACATGTTCTTGAGTTCAGTTCAGAATTTTGTCATCTGTTATTACAGAATTTTTGAAACATTTCTTCGTATACACATACAGGAGGATGCAGGACTTTGCCTCATAAGTTTTTTCTTTTCTTACTGAAATACTTAGAGCCACCAGCATTTAATATGATGTTTTATTATTATATTTAATTGTGCTGATAATCAATTGTTTGAACTTTTTCAACTATACATTGCGTTCGCAAAGCTCGAAAAAGTAAGGATTAATTTTTGCTTCTTTCTAGGTATTTTTCAGCGAGAATCCATTGTAAATGGTGGAGCAATGTCGGGAGTGATATACACTTTGTTTCCGCTGCTATTCCCGACGTACACCAATATTAAACTATTTTTATACTTTTGACACACATGTATCCATTGAAATGAAAACATTATTTTTTGGTTCGTTAAAAAACCACATTTCTCCTTAATTTGTACCACTTTTATTTGCTTATGCCATTATTAACTCTCAAAGATGTACTGCTCTGAAATACCACAAAAAAGCCTTCACAGTCATGGCTGTACGTTTCTTTGTCATGTCTAGGTAGTTTTTAAGGATTACGTAGGGTAAGTATGTTCCACGACAAATCTAAATCGTGTAAAATGATACACAGTATGCATAAAAAAGGTTTAGTAGGATAGGTTCAATTGAAACTTAAAACGTGTATCACCCTGTAAAATGAAGTAAGAATTTTATGGAAAAACAGAGATTGGTTCCACTGAACGAAAAGTTTCGAAATTAAACTCGAAGGGTATTCAAATAATATTTAAGTTTTACATTTTTCATGCTCTATATTATATTTAAATGCATTTATTAAAACATAATACAAATTATCCATAAGAAATAAAAACAAAGAATTAAAACCAGTCTTTATTTATTGACAGAGGTTTTAGAAAGCAGGATTCTTCTTTTCTTTGATTGTCGCACAAATCGCTTTCGGAGTTCCTAAAAGAAACTTAATCCAGGAGGATGTCTCATTTTGTCATAGCTACCACTTCACGAGGTGAACTACTGGCTCTTTTCGGGTTCGACAATGATAGCAGTTTTTTGTTAATGTTACGAATTTAGTGATCAACAGTTTTTACTTTAGCGGACGTGTTCGTAAATTTCTTCAATGTTTTCTATAATAATCGAACAAATAGAAAACAGATATATTTTTTAAAATTTGAAAACTATGTAAAACATCGTAAACCGTGTAAATTAAATACCGTGTAAATCGAGGAATGGGTGTATATGTTTGTATAACGCATAACAATTTGTTCTTTTATTATCTACTCCAAAATGCAGAAAAATTCTCACAATTATAGCGTTCTACATTTCTCCTAATAACAAATTAAACCTTATTTATTCTATTTATACCTCATGGACAGTGTATGTTTTCAACTTTGTCTCAACTACAGTAAAGCTTATTAAATTTCTAAATGGCCAAAAATTATATTTATGATACTGTAATCAACTACAAAAAACTATAGATGTCATTTGTACTTTGAAATATTTCATATTTCACTTGCTCCCAACTTGTGATATCAATTATACAAATTCAATCATCACCAGAGAAAATTAAGGACACAAATAGGCAGGCTTTTGCGCGCTGCACAATTCCATAACACCCCCTAGCTGCTGTTTGGTATTGCAAATTGTGTTAACTATGTATGTCCTGTCCTACTCCCTTTTTCTGTTACAGTTTCTGCTTTGTCAACATTACTCGTCTTTGCCGTATTAAGTGCATTTCTTTAGCCATAAGAGTCTCTATAAGTTTTCTGCTTTGAGCATGTACCTACAATACGCGATGTAATACGCTTTAAGTTATCCCTCTATTTTAATTTTCCTGTGCACTGGCAGTCCTCACATTAATTAAGATATTTGCATAAGCTCTTTAACTCTAATTTTCCTCCTTGGTCTTTCAACGAGTTTTTCGCCCTACTCTAAAACATATCACACTAAGCACTTATTCAAAGCGACTATGATTTTTGTATGCAAAAAAAATCCTTTTAACCTAAGCTGCACGAAGGATCAATGACACGCAATCATTTTAGTAATTTTCACATGCGAGCTTTAGCGAAGCAAATGCTTAGTTAAAGCCTTTTCTTATCTTAACCTAGAATCTTATTCGAGAAGACAGAACATTACGTGGACGTAGAGTTTGTAATCTTGAAAAGTTTATTCTACGTAAAAGTGTAAAAGATAATCCGTCGAATAGTACTTTGTTTTTTGAAAAGTTGTTTTTGAAAATTACTTGAAAGAAAATAAATGAGGTGATTAAGGAGGTTTTAGGAAATTTGTTATTATTACTTCTATACAACAGAAAGTGTGAAGTCTTTTCTTTTTATCTTCTTAGCTGATGAAAGAAAATTAATAATTTTGTATTTATAATTTAAAACATGTACCAATTAGAAAAATAACTTTTTGAAGAAAAGAAAGAAAAAACTAAATTTAAACTTTTAAGTTATCCTTATACGAATACTTACAATGTTTTACCCCACATCGAAGTCAATTGGCTTAAAAGCTTTTATGTGACTAAACTTTTACAAACGAATTTTTGAATTCTAAATTTTTTCTAAATCAATCTATCAATTATCAACAATATATAACTCTTTGAATAAACATTTTTTGCTTATTTAAATTTGATATCATTAAATGAATATCAAAAATCTATTAATGTATTGTGCTCTCAAAATTGGTCTTAGTTTCCACTTATATTACATGAAAGTATAGGTGATTATTATATTATTTCATTTTTATTTAATTTTAATTTTACGAACGTAATTTGAAAATAAAAATAAAATGAATACACAGGCTAATCAAATTTCTTAGACTATCTATTTCACTCTCAGTACAACGATCAGTATGATCAATTGATTCGATGAAAGATTGCTTGATGTGTTTTTGGAATCAAACTTTGGTCAGGGCCGTTTGAACTCTCTGAGCGGCTCTATAACATCAGCAAATAGGGCCAAGAGCCAAGAGGAGGAATTTATACGGTCTCAAATCAGGAGAGTAGTGTGCATAGTCTAACACACAAACTTAGTGCTTATTCAAGAATGCTTTGCCCGATGAAACGTGTGCATTGTCATGCAAAAGTGCCCAAAGCTTGGACGATATTCAGGTCGCAAAAGAGGACTTCTCCCGATCAATCGTCTCAAAACTTCCGGATAAGTCACTAGCGGCCGGTGGACCTCACGGCACAAATTCTTTGGAATCATAACAACAGATGAGCATCCTTCTTCTGATGACCTTCATTCAGCACTTGTGTACGACATAATCATCGCCGCCTGCTTGTTCAAATAGTTGAAACGCCTCGGGACTGGTTTTACCGCGTCAATTGCAATCCTCTATTTAAAACTCATTCAACCCGATCGTCAACCTAAATACGCTGGTACAGCTGCCGCCCTAACTCAGCTTCTAATGGGTGAATCTTTATGAAATTTGGGCGCAATAGTCACGAAGGATGTCACTTTCGGTTGCACAAAGACCGCAGCAGATGGCGCCATCAGTTGCGTCTATTTTTAAAAAGGTTCGGTTTCATGCTCGACAAAGGGGGTACGCTCCGCTTTATGCGTGAAAGTATTGAACTACAATTTCCTTAATTAAATTAATTTAGCGAATAGACAGGAAGATAGCAAGAAATTTTATACAATGCTTAGAAGTTCGCTTATCTTATCAGACATGATTCCGTAGCATGTATGAATCTTACAAGCAAAAGTGTCCCATGCTTCTTATTCAGAAAAATAAAAAAAGTCTAATTCCTTTAAGTAAAAGCAAAGATAAAAAACATTCTCAGAATTCACAATGCTTTAACGGTACAAAGAAAAGTGGTATTGTTCTAAAGACGATATATTAGCGTTAAATATTTATAAACCTTCATATAAGAAATAAAAAATACCTACATACAAATAAACAACGGATCTCTTGATCACTGACCAAATTCTAAGGTTTTGCTGACTGCTTTAATTTTAAATTTATTTTTATCCTTAGTCCGTCCACACAGTGCGCTCTTTCGTTCAATAAGTGCACGCATTAATCGCATCAAGAAAAACATAGCGCATGCGGCGTTTCATTAATTTTTATAGCCCACAACAAAGTCACAAAATTCACACGCACTATAGCGTTAAATTTCCTACAAGAGTTAATAACTTTTGGTAATTTTTAAATGTTTTAGTAGGCAAGTTCTGCAAATTATGATGTTGTAAAAGAACATGTGCATGAACTAAGGGCATGAAATTTCTTGCACCGTCTGGAGGCACCTTCATGTCCTCTTTCCAGCAATGTTTGCTGAAATATGAACTTTGCTAAGAGGTTACATACGTCCAAAATTTCAAATCGGGAAGTCGATTTTTTTATGATTGGTTATTTTTCTCATCTTTTAAGAAAATAATCAAAACAGACTGGAGACTGAACACAGTACGGTTGAAGCAAAGCGAATTGAATTATTAGCGGTGAATTGGGGAGTTCAAGGGAAGAAAGCAACGGATTGCATGTCCAAAGATGCTCACTAGTGCTACGCCGGGATCCGCGCGCTACACTTACTTGCATGGGGCCTTATTGTTTTTTGTATTGTTAAAGCAAGTATTTTTGAATAAAGTTTTCTCCCCATTACGCAGCTAATAAGTGTTTTTCTGCTTAAAGATTAGACTTTTACTTATCACTGTAAATTACAAGTAGTGTTTGTATAGGATAGTTTGCCTCGTCACTATAATTTTATTTTATTTCTGAAAAAGAGTAATAGGTACGGTTGTAATGTTTGTTTTTTGGGTACGGTTATAACATTATTAATTTCTTTGTTTCACATTGTAGATACTTAGAAAACATATAAGAAAGAAGTCAAGAGGGCAGATTGACTTATCACGATAAAGGGACGCATACAAAGAAGTGAAATGGTGCGAAAATACATGGTATCAAGTGCGTTTCTCTATTTCTATACTCGATAATTTTGTTGACACTGTAATTGCTTGTTTCGTTCATATAATTTGAATTTAATGTAATTTCTTCATTATTCTTTACTGCTTCGTAAATCAGACTCGCAAGGCACATTTTTTAAAAGAAAAACGTGATAAACATTTTTACTTAATTTGCTTTTTGATTAGAAGTGTTTTATGCTATGTTGATTTTGTTCCTATTTGGATTGGTTTTTTTAGAGTAGAAGTTATGTTACCAGTGTTCTAAATTGTTTTAAATACTTGATTATAAATATTTGAATATTTGAAGATAACTAAAAGCTTTGTACCTTCTTTGCGGTAAACACTCTAATTTATATCTTTGCTGTGATTTTCAATGTGAACAAATCTTATTAAATACACGAATTGTATCTCATTTGCTTGTGTTCCAATTAATCCCAATCATTGGAACAAGGTAGACTTTTTTTGTAACTGTTTCTGTAGGTTAATTGTTATACCTTAAGCTCAAATTTAATGAACAGTATAATCACTTCTTTGTGTTTTTTGTTTTTAGTTCCCGATACTCTTGTATAAGCAATCAAATCAAGATTGTTACAACTGTACCCAGTCTACCCTACTGCCGAAGTAATAACAATACTGTTTGTACTAATAGTACTTGTTAGACGCTTACCTGAACATTTAAATATTTGTTTGGAAACTACTTTTTTTTTAAGTTTTTTTCCGAAGGTTGTTTTTTCTTTAAATCTTCGATAATACTTTCCCTATAGTTCATCGAGCTATTTTTAAAAAGTATTTTATTATAAAATTTTTATTAACACATCAAGAGTAAAATTTATCGTTAAAAACACATACCTAATTTCAATAGGCTAAATTATAAAATTTTCTTTAAATAAAAAAAAAAATTACTCGATAGACTATAAATACAATATTATGTTAGAATCTTCGTGAGTATTTTAGATCGATCGGCAGTCTTCTTTCTGTCATTGTGTAAAAACAAGGCACAGTATGAAAATGGTGCATAAAAATAATAATATTTTTCTCAAAGACCAACTGACATAGAAGATTGAAGTTTAGCATAGCTAAAGATAGTTGAGCCACAATTGCTAGCGCATTGTATAAAAAATTGGAATGATTTCGGAGAAGAACGATTTCATCGTTTTAGGTATTTTTTAACCAAGTGAAATGAAAAATGTTTAAAGTCCAAATCAAAAACTATTATTAACATTTCTTCTTGTAAAAGTTACTGCCCCCTCAGAATTTAAAAAAAAACGTATAAAAAAATTTCGGGAAAAATAATATGCGTGATGATGCGGAATCGATTGAACGAAGACAACTTTTCTTCAACATAAGCATAAGTTTATTTAAAACGTCTCCTTTTCATGCCTACTTTTACTATGTGCACTTAATACCGGTACTAAAATGTTTTTGATATTCATAAACTGTGAGAATCTCATAGTAAGTGAGATCAAATATAGAATATCATATCAATCAAATGTTTAACAGTATTCAACTACGTTCCAGAATCTTCAACAGCATTCAAAAAACGTTAAAAGGAAAAAAATAAACATCAATTTTAATAATCATTGTTAGACTCAAGCCTAATTTTTATTCTTGTGCGAAATGATCTAAAACAAGGCCTATCAGAAGTAACAATTACTCAGTGATTTAATGATTGCTTTACGTTTTTAGTTAACTATAAAATTAGAGATTAGTTTATTTAACTTTGACCAAATGTTTCAGATTTTTATTCTTATAAAAAAAATTTGGAAAATGATTTTTATTTTCACTTCATGATTTTTAACGATTCTTCACTTTACTAAAGCCCAATTTACCATTTATAAAACTTGGCAATTATCAACATAATATAGCTGTACTTACTTTGAAAATAAATGCCTCTGCATGAGACTCCTGGGGAGATCCTCCACTTTGGTATCCAGGACTAGGCGACTCAGCATTTTCTGGAACTGGAGTTATATTTGCATAATTTGAAGAACATGTAAGAAGGCCGCGAAGTTGAGAAGGTGGATTATTATGCAGCTTAATAGTATCAACTGATTGGGTTAGGGTAATTAGCGATCTATCGATGTTCTGATATTCCTTCCCTGAACGCGGTCTCAAAGTCGCCGTAGCTTGCCTAAGAAGTCTTGAAAGCATAAAAAGGACATAGAAGTTTACATCTCATATCATACTTTTTTGTTTTTCTTTGTTAGTCTCAGATGAGATATTTGACTTTATTTACCTTAAATTTTCAGGAGCATCGGAAGAACTATGACTGGAAAGTGATAACGTCTCAATGTAGTCGGACATATCAGACGTCCCACTGCTAGTACTTCTTGAATCGACATACGGTGGCCCGGCTGTTGATCCTCCTTCACATGGGCTTATGAAGCCCCGTCCCTTCGCTGAGCAAACTGGAACTTCAGCTTCGGCAGATGTGCTCTTTCCCGGAATTTCTAGCTTTTGGAACTGGAATGAAATTTCGCGCAGTGGATCAAAGGACTTTGATCTTCTTGGCAGTGTAGCATGAACACAGGCATATACAGGCTGAATATGTCTTTGGTGGCGTCTAGCAGACATTGCTGTTGTAAGTGGAAGTTCAAACTCATGGAAATCACCAACTCGATACCTCAAAGATCCCGTCGAAACACCGGAGTCATTAGAACTAGAAGAGTCTCGATTTTGAGTTTTACAAGGAACACTCGCCGATCTTCTGATGTGCACCGATTGGGATTGGGAATTTTGACTTTGTGATGTAGATGTGACTGAAGTCTCATCCTCAGTCTCAGTAGTTTTCGCGTAACAGACTTCATCAACGCAAGGCTCCATTTCTTGGTGCAAGCACGGTGAGGATGAGCGCCTTCCATCGTTAATCTGTGTTAAAGAAGACTTGCGTAATGTTTCGGAGCTATCGAATTCCTCTGCATCTTCGAGGAAACGTGATGAATCAGCAGAGGAAGATCTCTTCCGAACTGCCAATCTTTTATCTAAGGGAAGTAAGTCACTATTATCCATGATTTGTTTCCTATTATAAGGACTACTGCCCGTTCTGTGTAAAAGCATCATAGCACTTCCCGGAACCCTTGCCTGATCAGGCCGTTTTCTGCTCCTGTCAATAACGGGCGCGGACAGGCTAGGATTACTCGCTGATTTTTCACCAATAATACGTTTTAAAAGCTCGCTCTTAGATGGTAGTGTTGGGGCCTGTCCGTTGGAAGTAGGAGGGGCAGGTGACATAGGAAGATAGCCAGGAAATTTTGTATTTACCTCATTTTTGTCCGTGTCTAAGGTTAAGTACTCCTTCCGTAGTTCTGGCTCTTCGCCAAATCTCTCTTGATTTGATTCAGAAGTTTTGGCACTAGAATGGCCACATTTGTGGCAGTATATTTGGTTTTCCCGAATTAAAAGTTCATCTAGTTCCTCTAACGTTATTCCAGCTTTTTGCAGTATTTCTTTAGAATTTTCGTAATTTTCTAATGATTGAGCAAAATCTAAGTTGGTATAATTAACTGAGCGAATTTCAGTCTTCTGTTCTGTTGCCTCCTTCGGCTCTGCAAGAATATGACCTGGATCAAGGTTGATATAATTCGAAGAGCTAGACTCCGAATCATTGTCATCTTTTGAGCAATCACACCCTTTTTCCAAAATCTTTCTATTCGTTTTTTTCGAGAAGTCAACTGTGGCATATATGGCCAATTCCCCTGTAGGTTGCATAACCGGCATTTTACCTTCACCGCTGAGCTTAACTCGGTTAATAGGGACACCCGTGTTTTCGATACCATTCCCACGCCTACAGTAGGGCAAAGTAATCCAATTGTCAGCCCAGGACATTACGCGATTACATGCGCAATCAGAGCGTGCACCATCTTTTATTGCAGATGCGCTGTCGTGAGCACCAAGGCATCCACACATTTTCCCGATTTGCGCTGGTGTATCATAATTTCCGTATCTGTCAGACAACTCTGCCTGGTTACTATTTAAATCGTCAGAGAGGTATTCTTGGATATTTTTAGGAGTATCATAATTTTCGGATCCTAAAGTAGTATCTAGAGGCAAAGAGGTTTTCGGCACGTCGTAATTTTCATATGGACCAACATTGGTGGGCTGTGTCATTATGCACGCTTGGTTAGGATACAGCGGGTTTACGATGGGAAGAGGCATAGGTGGTTTTGTCAAATTATTATTGCACTTTGAGTTAGATGACCCTCTTTGAGGATAATTGTAGCATAAAATATGATTATTAGAAGTATTCTTAACGGCTGGAATTGATTCGTAACAGGATTCCGCATACGTCGAAGTTATAATTGTAGATGACATACGGGGTACGGAGTATTCTGAGCCTCCACTGCTTCCATAGCCACCACTGCTGGCATGTGATGAGCATATTGACATGCGGTCTACGCCACCACTTACAGTTTTCATAGATAAACCGTTTTGGTTATTTTGTTCAGCCAAAATTGTCCACAGCGGAGGTTGATTGGTTCCTGGAGTTCCATTCCCTGTTGCCGTAGAACTTCGTGACATTGTTGGTGCACCTAACTTCGATATGCAACTCATACACCTTTCCAGATTTGATTTTGAATTTCTACAATCAAGCAAAAGGTTTATATAAATACTGGCAGTAGAGCTAACACAGCAATTAATTTACTTTGGAAAGATTTCACCATCGTTAAAGCTATCATGGCATTCTGAAACTGAATTCGTATCTCCACAGCCGTAATCTAAATCTCGGGATTCCTGGGATGGCCAAAATGGTGTCCGTGAACCACACGTACAATTTGGATCGTCAATGTGGCATGAGAACCCATCGTCGGTTTCCAAAGGTCGAGGAGAGAGAATCTTTCTAGGGCTCTCCGCTGCTGTAAAGAATTACTTTAAATTTAATTGAAACATAAAACAGCACAGGGTCTAAATACTTGCTAATTTCCTGGCCTGACGCTTTTTTGTTGACAATTTTGCCTGTGAGGCTAGTTTAAGCGTTTGTGTAATTTCCTCCCCCTGGTCTGTAACAAAGACATAGAGACCCTCCCCCTTGCCGCATCTTGAGCCACCCTCGAAACAAAATCGATTGTCAACTACACCGTATCGTCTGTGAGAAAGGAGTAATTAAGCCTGGTGTCGAAGCATGTGATGTGGTTTCTTACAAAGATCAACTTGTACTTACCTGAGATAGCCAATGTCCCACAGGCCAGCCAATTTCGGAGGGACACCTGTTGTAAGACAAAACCTGTGGTCCTGGATATGCATGCGAGAAGGTCCCGTTTGCATTTTTGATTTTGGTGGTGCCGACGAAACCAGCACCAAATACTGCACATCATCACCAAGATGATTCGATATCTTTACCTAACAACAGTAAAGCTCCAGGTATTTTCAAGTCAATTAATATCTCATTTACGATAAAGCTCACCTGCCATTGCATCAGTCTCTCCCTCGTATCGAAGGCCATTACTACAATAACATCTTGGCATATTATCGCTATCGTATTGGACTCCTTATCCAATGTGAACCCACTCTCCACTCCAAGAAAATGTTCCAACGAGAGCGATGCCTTCGTTTGGCCCTGTTTATATCGATCTTTCGAGTCCCGATAGAGTTGTAAATGAAGACAATCTATCCGAAAAAACAACGAGTGGTTGTTTTTAGATTGCGGTGATTCCCAAGAGGAAAATCCAGATGTAAATAAACAAAAAGATATTGACATTAGTTATTGTTCTATTATTAGAGTTCTTTACTTAACGAGGGAGTATTAAAACATGTGTAGAGAATGATAATAGCTCCCGCCCACCGACCAGCCTCTTTATGGTTGCTCAAAAACTTAGTTCGGAAATATTTGCCAATTAATCAGACACGACTTAACGAGCATTAATTGCAAATCAAAATTATCTACGATATTTTGAGTAAGGATCATAACATTTCTACATATTTGTTCATTGTAATTCCCTTATCGTTAAAATGTAAGAAATGAATTTTATTTCATCAAGTCATCTTGAAATAGCTCGGATAACCGAAATTCTACAATGAAAGCATTTTATATTCGTGTATTTAACAATTGTAATGCATAATTAACTAAAATTAAACATCGTAATTTTGTTTTAAT
Organism: Proctacanthus coquilletti; assembly: GCA_001932985.1. Lineage (NCBI taxonomy): Eukaryota > Metazoa > Arthropoda > Insecta > Diptera > Asilidae > Proctacanthus > Proctacanthus coquilletti. The sequence continues at coordinate 474,213 of MNCL01000019.1, forward strand.
GTCGGGGGAATATTATTTTTTGCTATCAGGTTCCACTTTCCACTCTTATTTAAGGACTTTCCTTAGTCTGCAGTGGAATAGAAATGGTAAAAGATACTTCTTATTATCTGGATCTGCGTAAACCTACAAGACAATGCGGAAATTTTGTGAAACAAATCGAGTTGTAACAAAATAAAACAGATTTTTTAATTCACTAGGTGTCCTTTATTGCAGGAACCGTGAATTTAAAACGTGATCGTCTTCACATAGTTTTATGATTTTTGATGCTTAAACATATTTCACATGTTGGAAAGAACCTTTTAAATCAATCCTTTTTATGTGATTAATGAGAAAAAAGCAAAAAACAAATTATAATTTCAACTTCTCTAAACTGACAGCCAAATATACGAATTTTACTTAAACTTTGCAGAAATATAGCTCTATGAAAGACATTAAAGTCCGCTCTCTGATGTAAGACGCCCTCCAAAATTCGCAAAACGACCGACATCGGGTGTATGTAAATCGGAATATCTCATATTCTAATACTGCTATTGGAAAAATTCGAGATGATATGTATATTTTCAAATCAAATCACAAAATCTCAAACGAACTCTTCTTCCTAGACGAATCTTAGCTGAATACGCACCTTATTTTTTTAAATCAAATTTTATCTCTGACTTCGTAGAGCTTTTGTTAACAAACAAATAAAGAAAATGAATTTTAACAATTTTAACAATTTGAAATACTTTGCCCATAAACATTGTCTAACATAAATTATAAAAGTTAAAAATTATCTTATAATAAAGGATAAATCTCCGAAGATAACTTATAAATGAAGAATTTTGAAAGACGTTTGTTAGAGTTCTAAGCTGCTCGGAATAAGTCTGTAAAACTCGTAAGATGGCATCCTTCGCCCTTATGTAGATAATGCATATGTAGATTTTGATTGAGATACGACTGACGTGATAGCAAGCAAGTGGAAAGTAAACAACAACGTGGGTGTACATGAATTGTGATTGCTCAATCGCGACGACATTTGGCTTTAGACAGAAAATATAAGTTTAAAATAATTGCTAATGATATATGTAAGTAAAATACCCCCATTATATTTCATATTTAATTGATGCTTTGCGAGTATTCGGTAGTAATTTGAATATTAATTTTTTATTCATTATTTAGTCATAATGTTAAAAATTTTCTTAATACCGATATGAATCGAGCTGAAACTAATCTCAACATCAACCTGAGAAATTAGAACAATTTTCAAAATTATTAAAGAAACTATTGGGCGGAGGTTTTACTTATATGGACGCGCCTGTAAAAAATAATCATCAAACTCAGTGAGCCTAAGAAAACGTACGTGAGCTTAATAAACGTAAAGTAATATAAAAAAAAACATACCACATTTGAAATCTGTTCATGAAGTATCTTAAATCCATTATGGGTTTTCTTCGACATTCTGTATGTTTTTTTTTAATTATGGGAATCAATAACCTCATGAAAGAAAGCCCTTGAATTACTTTTAAGATTCTCCAGAAGCAATAAGTACCCATTTGCTTTTATTTGGTTTTTATTTTATGAATAATACAAATATGTTCTTGTATGTCCGAAACATATAACAAATAATTCTTATTTTTCTCTGTGCCCTCATTAAGTTTGATGTACATAGTTCGATTTATCTGCATTGTTAAAACGTAGATTCATTCGGAATTAGTGATGCTGTCTATTAAGTTACATAAAGTATATTCGAAGGCCGAGCTATAATCTACTTAGGCCCTCTATAAATATCTCGGCGGAGATTCCCGATTCCTTCGGAGTTGTCGGTTGTGGAGAGACCAATAGACAGCAGGCATACATTTTGCCAGAGTAATGAGATCTGAAACACATAAGCATAGAATCTCAAGAATTTATTCTGGAGGGCTCGAAAAAAACCGAGAGTCAAAGAACACAAACAAGACCTGCGATAATTAATTGTCAAGATGGGAGATAAATCAGCTGTCAGAGGTTCCTCTGAATGTCACGTGCGCGTTTCTTATGCAAGTTAGCATGGGGAAAGCCCCATGACAGGCGAACGATGTTTCGGCAAGGGGAGCTCTAGCTATGACACTAAGCAAGCAGGCCATGCTGAGAGACCTAGAGAACGCAAATGTCGCAAGAACCCTTAAATTCGCTACCCTTATTAATCTCCCCGAAATGCAGTCTTTTCAGGCGGATACTTAAACCGTTCCCGTTTGTAGAAATTCATGGATCCTGGGAAGACATGTAATTCGGGTCGTGACAATGATTAGTAGTCGAAGCCAGACACATGTGCGTGCTTGGGTCTTTCCTTAATTCAAGGTGATACTGTGGATATGGTTGCTACCCAGAGGCCCTGCATTTTTGGGGAATTCTGGCTACACCGTAATAGAATAGCATTTACACGTAACAGTCAGTGCTCTGAATTCTTTATGAACCTCTAGATATGAATTCAGATTTCTTGCTTTTGGGAACTTTCCTCGTCCTCTTCAATGTTCATATATGTGCATTCAACGTACTTTTCGTAATTAATTATATACAACAAGTGAGGGTGAAGTGACTGGATTTCAATGTTTTATCAAGAATTATATCTACAGTGTAAGGTGAGCGTCAGAACGCGCTTTTCTCTCGCAACAATAAAAGAAACGCCTTTCTTCAATACATTCATAAAAAAATATTTATCTCCTAAGGAAAGTTCATGACAAGAAACATTTTGAACGTTGCCTCGCAGAAAACTCAGAGATCTTCATAAACCATTTAGCAATTTTTAAATATGTCAATATTCTAATTACTTCTGGAAAAATGTGCTTTTACCACGTCCCATTATCGAAAATGGGAAATTATATTAAACTAATCTAATTAGCAGATTACGGCGTGATAGTGGTATTTGGGGTAATCAGATCCAAATGGGGCATGTTACTCTAGTTTGAAACCCTCTCGCTTTTCACTACACCTGTCACGGACGAGTATAGGACTCGCATTTTCGTATCGAAAAAGGAAAATTTTTGGGTGAATGGAATCATAAATGAAAATGATTTCCCAGCTTTACCCTTGCTTAAAAATTCAAATACATCGTTAGTAATGCAGGCGAATCTAAATGAAGAATTTTTATGGACGAAAGTGTCGTATAGTGCTAATAATGAAAAAAAAAAAAAATAAAATAAATCTGCTGCATGTGCACGTTACCAGACGCTTGCGTATGAATGAAAACACATTCAACTTTAAATACTTTAAAATGAAATGAAATCAAAACTTATTTAATGCAAATTTGTAGATATTAAGATTTCCACTCTCTCACTGTTGGGAGTTTCATTCAATTTTGTTTGAGAAGGATTTGTAAAAACAGATAACCCTCGATTTACACGGTAGATTGGTTCCCCGAGAATGCCGTGTAAATTGAAATCTCACAATTCGAGTCTACTTTGAAAGTCTACATTGAAAAGAAATACACATGTAAAAAATTTAATAAACCCATACGAAACAGTATTATTTATTTTTTGTAAAGTATAAAGGTATGTACACACATATTTTTAAATAAAAATACATTAATATAATTTTTACATTTATCTGGCTCGACCGTGTTAAAGTGAAATTCAAGGCCGTGTCAATGTACATTCTTTCTTTCTTCTTCAACCGTGTTAAAGCGGAATCGTGCAAATCGAATGCCGTGTAAATCGGAGGTTACCTGTGTATATTTTGATTTGAAGATTAATACTGAAAATTTTCATTCTCAAAATTGCTCTATGATTTCCTTTTGATAATTACATTATTAGGACTACTTATAAACCGAGGATTATATTGTGCTCTCGATCTGAAAAAAAAATAAAAAATCAGAAGTGGTTAAAACCACTTTGCCAAAGTTTCGGAATAAATTTACATTCGTTAGCAAATTCAATAAATGACGAGATTGGAAAGGCATTTCTTTTTGCTTATGTTGGCGATGTTGTGTTGGTTTTATGCAGATATTGCTAATAGTCTAACTATTGAAGACGTCCATCCATCTGGAAAGCATATTTTTCAAAGGATCGAAATGAAATTGGACCTGCACACACACATACAAACTGCGATGCGATTTCCCGACCCAGTTCACAGATATTCTAAATGGCTTTACAAATTTTGCGTAAATATTTTCTTTTTTAAACTTATAAGTGTGCTTAAGGCAAATTGGGAAGTATGGGAAATTCATTTTGACTTAAAAGTAGCCGTAGCTGCAGAGCCATTTTCTGGGGCTATGGATACGTTCATATCATTTTAAAAAATTTTTGCAGATAGCATTTCATAGCGCAGAAATTCTTAAAACTGCCTTGTACGTACAAGTGACACAAGAATTCATTGTACAAAGGCTAGCGTTAAGTCGTTGAATTTCCAAATGTCTCAAACGCAGTCTCAAACTTAAAAATTGTGCATTTTTAATATAAATCTAATATTCGTGTGAAAGTTTCCTAAAGCCAGAACGTGTAAACGCTAATGAACTTTTGACAGTTTTACGTTAACGTTTTCTAAAGTTCATAGGCATTTGGATCTGATGATATTTCCCCTTTTTCTAAATGGGAATTTCGGTTGAATTCAAATATTCAATATGTTATATAAAACGTTTAAAGTTAACTCATTTGCAAAACAAGTGTCTAGTGTGCCAAGTGCCAAGTGCACACAATTTGCATAGTCATTATCATCAGAACGCAATTGTGCGTATATTCACATTATAAGATGAATAATCACAGTGTCTTGTTTCTTCTACCTTCATAATTCGTTTCCTGAACTGATATTATACTTAGATTACAGATAACAAATTTGGTGTGAAAATTATACACCTAAACCTCTTTTTATGCGGATTGTTTTAACACGAATTGAGATATGAAAAGTTTAAGAAAACTTTAAAAATAATAATTCTTTTTACGCGAATTCCATTTATACGTATCTTTTAGGAAAGAATCTATTGCCTAAAAAGTAGTATAGATGTATCCCGATTACTCCCGACTATCAAATTTAGTAATTCAATTAAAGGATGTAACCTGTCTACATATTTCATATTTGAAATTAAAATATGTTTTTGTATTGAGTGAATTGAAATGCCCTAGGTACATTTTTGCAATACTCAAATTGTCCAGGTCACATAGAACTTTGAACTATTAGCCACGACGATATGCATTTCTAATTATTAAACGTATGTTTTTCAGCCATGCTGACAAGTTATGGAATTCTTTGCTACATTCCCTAAAAAATAGATATCCAGTCTACTAAGTTTGCTGCTTCCAAGAGAAAGGTTGTCTGATTGGAATTAGTCAGAAAGTTACTGAATAAAACTATTAATTTTATATTTTACTTTTGCATCTTTAGATAAATCGATTTAAATTATTTTTTAAATATTATTTTGTACAAACTAAATAAATTTGAATTCTTACCTGTACAATTACTTTTAAGTAAAGGAAATTGAATTTAATTACAAGCATTCTGTTTTGGAAATTTAAATTTCTTGATATTAACAAGAAACAACTCACAATTGATTCAAAACGTTGCAAACAAGTATTCAATAAATCGCTTACACATTTATGAGAATAAGAAAAAGAAATTGGAATACAAAAATTTGTAAACGTAAAAGTAAATACAAAATTATTGAGGAGGATTTTCGGGCTGTAGCACGCCTCTGCCCGCTCTGATGTTTTAGAGAAATTCAAAACATCAAAAAAGGTCTTCTCGAGCTGCAATGATCTGTAGCTAATTACCCCGAGGAAAAAACTCGATGCAAGTACACTGATGCCTTCTAGTTGTTTTAAATAGGCATCGTACGGGGCTGTGTTACATGACACCCCACGGCCAAATGTTCGCAAAAGAGATGCGCGCAGGTAGTTAAATAGAGGTAGCCGCACTAAATGGTGCCTTGTATTTTGTTATTTTGCTTTGTGATTTTGGGAGAACAACAAAAAAAAAAATGGGATTTACCTGACAAACTCCCTCTTTTTGTTTGCATAGTTTGACACTTTAATTAAAGCCGTAATCATAAAACCGGTAAAATACCTTACCTAAATCCGATGTTTAATTAAACTTAAAAAAATCGTCTAAAAATGAAGATAATTTAACCGTGTAGATTTTGAGGTACCTACATACAACTGTATTTAACAACAAGATTCAATTCTTACATTTTTCAATTTTAAACTAGCTTAGAATTTATTAGTAACGCAAATGTGATGAAAAATATACAATTCGTATTACTTTAATCTTTTTACAGTCTTAACTTTGAATAAGTTGTCTCTCTCTTATACTAGACACAGAAATTGAGACTTTTCACTGAAACTTAATTTGTTTATACCTAATATGATATTTCGTGTAAACGGTGTTTGAAAAAATCTGCTCATAGCACAGATTGGACATAAAAATACATAAAAATGATAATCTCGACTATTCACTTTCCTACTTCCTATTATGAATATGTTGGAGATGTATAACTTCAAGTTTTATTAACATGTAAGTTTTAACCTTTCTTACCTACATTTCCTTCCTGCATACAAAGCGAATATATTATACCATATGTTGGTAACCTATTAAAATTTAAACAAAGCCATATAAATATAAATGGACTTCACAATTTTCAACTTTAAAGTTAAGTATCGACTTTTTACATATTCGTTATTGTTTCCTAAAATACCTACTACCACCGTTTATTAAGCAAGTATAATGAAGTCGAAGGCAAGTGGCATATAGGTCAAAGAAAATCTATGATAAATCTCAACAAGACTTCATTTATGATTTTTAATTCTTAATTTACTTTGGAAGTTCTGCAATATTTCAAAACCGGCTTAGCACATGTTAAGTTGTTTTAATCTTAAGCCCTTTAATAAAGTAATAACATTAAAAGCTTTTAAATTAAGACCGCTTTAAGAAACAATTAAATGCAATGTTGAATAAGACAAGGATCATTTATTGTACAATTAGAAAAACAAAATATATTACAATTTTAATGTTATGAAACTTCAATACCTCGACTTATTGACACCGGATTAATACAATTATTTTGAATTTAATGATCTAATCAAGGAATTAAGTAATATATTTTTATTTAATTAAACAAACGAAATAAAATTTAACAATTCTTACTTAATTAAAAATATATTAAAGACAGTTTGCTCCAGTGTTCAACTTATAGCAAAAGATCGTATTTCCAAACCCAATCCAAATAGCCTCTAATATTTCGCTATGTACACTGTTCTCGCTTAACACTCTTGAGGATTATGAATCAATTCCGAATTTATTTCCTGCAAATCTAGTAAAGATGTATAAATCTCTTCATGCTGAAAAGATTCAAAACCGAAAGGACCGTCCATACGGGGGTCTCTTAAATTTAATGCCGCGAAGGAAACACATCTGCCTTTATCTCATTTGTCAGCCTGAAACGGCAACAGAAGTCCTAAAATAACTGCAGGCATCACTACATCCAGAACCATTAGAGATATTTCATCCTCGAGCTGTTTAGCGGACCCTCCTTAAGGTCAACACCCAAAATCTAGGGAATCGCATGTCATATTGTCTAAGAAAAGCGTTTATGTTCCTTGATGATGCCAATTTACCCCCGAGGGCGATACACATCTCATAAATATTTCATATTTGGCCTTGTGTGAATATGCGACTAACTGGACACATGAGAAATATTATGATCGTCATCATAATCCTCATCATTGAAGACTTCGCCCACCTCAGGGCTGCTGTTGGGATAAGCAATCTACGGAATAGCAATGTACAACCAACAGAAGCCCCAAGGAGTTTGAGACTCCTTTTAATTCTGGTAAAAAATAATTTCGACCTCCTGATTCCACCATGTTTCGCAAGCGTCACAGAAACCCCTCAGGCTAGATTACGTGTACACAGTGTGCACAGGTCGTGACGGGCATGCCTGGCTGCAGGCACGGCTTTGTTACAGAATACTAATGGCCTCCTGTCACGCGACTGCAGGCAAGTCCTTTTAAGTTGAAACGAGAGCAGCCAGGCAGAGGCGTCTGATGAGATGGCTGAGTCCAATTATTATCTGCTTATAATTGTCAGCACTATTCCAATTCAGACTGACTGGGTACAAGGGAGAGTCACAGACGAGACACCCAAATGCATTCCCTAAATTGATTCTGCGAAGGTGCGGAAGGGCGGGTGCATTCTGAGACATAAATGATACTATATTTAGCTTGCATCCATTGGTTGTTTTTCAGCCTCGCGTTCTCAGCAGTCTACAGTTCTAGAGACAACCATTTATCATTTCTTGACACACGATAAAATCTTAAATATTCACTTCACCGAAAAATCGTTGAGAAACCGTTAGGAGCCTTCAATAGACAACATGTGAAGATGCGTGCAATGGGGTATGCGATCCTTTTCCGAAACCATGCGCCAAAGTTTCCACGATTCATATTCAAGAGACCGCTCTTTATGCCATTTTTACGATTTGGTCTTTTTTTATCTATTAAAACCCGGATAGCTGCTGCGGCTCGGTGCCGAACAGCCGCTCTGCTTCTATGTGTATCGATTTTCCAACAAATAGTACAGTTTTCAAGAAAATTCATACTCCCCCAGCTTCTCGAAAATATGAGGCATTGCTTATGTCGGGCTCAAAGTAGGGTCTTGGCTGAATAAATCGACTCTCATTAATTTTTTAAGGTTCTGGAAGAGATAAAAATAGATTCGTTTCCTTCTTTTTAGTTTTTATTGCCGGAACTAGTTACTACATTTTGAAATAATCTTTTGTTTCTTTTTCGAATTTCAGATTTCACTAAGGCTAAGATTTTGATAGATGAACAAATATGTTTTAATTATCCAATGCCCACGACTACATACGGGAAAAATATAATCTCAATCGAAAGTACACCTCAGGTCACATGTTACACAAACCTTTTATAATATCCATTCGGAAAAATTAAAAGTTGTCTGTCTTATATAAAATTTTATAGTCTAGTCCTTCTATTAAAAATTCATGCAGAACTCTCTGCACGTGCACAGAAAATTTTTTTTATTCTTAGGGGATTTACCCTCTTTCCACAATTTTTTTTTCTTTTTTAATTGAGAAATTCTTTAAGTTATAAGTTAAATACTCTTTCAATTAAATTACGTAGGGGGCAAGTGCTTTATTAAATAATTTTACGGAAAAAGTTAAACAAAACGAGGAAGGAGTATTCGATTAATAATGAACAATTCATTGTAGAAAAAGTTCCTATTATTCCTAAAAACCTAAAAATTGCCCAAGAAATAATAAAATTCCTAAGCAAGAAAAATTAAAGAAGTTCAGTTGATTTCAGTGCGGTACTTTATTGTTTTATTGGTAATATAAAGGAAGCATACCACCCACGACCGCACTTCGTGCGAACGTTTGCACTTTCTTGAGATTAAGATGAATTTAGGAGTGCGCAGGTTATTATTAAAAATCAAACAAATAAAGTAGTAGTGAGAAATTCTTATAGAAAAAATTAAATATTATGACACTCTCTATCCTTCAAAGAGTAAACCCTGGGTATATTTCTCCAAATGTTATTTTACTTTTAACACTAAGATTTGTCTCATTGAAAATGTTAGTTGTATATAATATTAGTAATAATGTGTTTAGCACAATTTTCCTTTCGTATACGTAATACCTGAATCCGATGGGTAAAACCCAATATATACGAATATTTAATTGTTTTCCAAAAATGTTACTGAATAGCTTTTTTTTGATTGTCATTTTCACAACTATTGTTTAATTAGTTTTATCATTATTTTTTCTATTAAATTATAATAAATCACAGTGTTCTACTAGGCTGTACCTTGTAATTAAATTGAGTTCATTTTAATACGTACCACTTCCACCTCCCATTGGCCCATATTGGGCCATAAGTTGACTTTCCTTAAGTTTTGCGACATTTCATGGACTTTTGTGAGTATGCCACGATTCATAAAACATGAGTAAGTATAAGTAAAGTAATTAAGAATAAGAAGCAGAAAGTTATCATTTTAAAGCAAATTGAGTGAAGTGCATTGAAATAGACATGAGTAGTTCTATCAAAAATTATTTTTCTGACGCTGCACGAACGCTTCCTCGTTTTCTTTAAATCGTGCAGCTATTTTAATGCTAATAATGCAATACGGCGATCAGGCAGCGATAATAAACTGAAACGCACGAGATGACAGTCTGCCGACAATGAGCTGATTATGCTGGTGTAAGTTATTATAATCGAGCTGAAGCATGGAGCACAGAGCCATGAGTACGATCTTCAGACGGTTTTATATGTGCAATCTGTCCCCATATATTCTTCGTGGTTATAGCTTCGAAAACTGGCACTAGCCGCACTGATGCACGTCGTTACCAAGTGAAATTAGCTGCATGTGAGTAGCGTGAGGTTAACAAAAAGCGAATTATTGGATTTGACTAACGTTGTACAAGTGTTTCCAAGAAGTTACAATTTTTATACAAGACTCTGTAAAGGCAATAATGGATTTTAATTAATATTTATATAATACCTTGTGGCATAGCAAGCGCAGCATTTTCTGCACGTCAACTGCTATTTTTTTTCTTTTCAAATTTGGCGGAGGAACTTTATATACGGAGTTTATACTCCTGTCTCTATACTCCATGAGCTGCAGCATGAGTGACTTCCGTCCACTTGACTTAATTAGGGTAGCATATGCGACTATAATTGGGATTTAAGGGCTGTGAATCTCATCACAGTCAATTGTTTATTACTTTATAAAATTGTCAAATATTTATTACTCATATTAGTAAATGTCTCTATGATTTAACCCAATTTAATAAAAAAATATGTAATACTATTATATTCTTTATGTATTTTGAGAATGTTAAATATTGAAATCTAATCAACCTTTTTACACTAGGAATTTTATCGATTTGCAAATATAAGTTTATTTCTAGAATAGGAAAATAGGCACCATTTTCGCCATAAAAGAGAAAAGTGTGCTGTACAATTTCGCGAAATGGCTCAGCGGAGAGATAACATCCCACTTCAGACAGTATGCTCCAAGGACGGTGCCTATAAAATAAAACCCAAAGCACGATTATCTATCTATTCAGGCAGTGGTTCACTTATTGCTAATGACCACCCGAGTATTTCTTCCTTTTTCACTCCTAAGAAGGAAACAGGCCAAATCCAGAATAAATCGAAAGTACTGCTAATGTTCAGCAGAGTCTAAAAACCAATTCAATCCAGGGCTACCCGCAAAAAGATCTGTAAAATAAAGGCCACTCACCCGAAAATACCCCCGCTGAGGCCTGGTGTCATATTTAACACATCAGTACGAAAAATGGCCAAACCCGACCATTTTTCTTCAGTTGTAAAAAAAAGTTAAAGTGGTTGCCTCATTTTCGAAAAGCAAAAGAGAGCCCTTTATGGACCCTTTTCTTTTGACAAAAACCCTCGGATTGTATTACTTATTTACCGTCTCACATTCAGAAAAATCGTACAGTTGATAGTGGGAATGGTTGTTAATTCTGAGTGGGCTTATGTTCGTATGCACATTTACCTAACTTTTGTTCCCTTCTACATCTTTAAGTCTTCTTTCACACTTTAAACGTGAAATGGTAGGAGATAAGATAGCGCTTGCTTGTTTTTACGAGAATTTTAAGATGGGTTAGTATTGGTCTTGCAGATCAATCTGCATCTGTATTTGAATTCGCAAGGAGAAGACATCTGCCATTTTTTGTACAGTCAATAAGACAACAGCGAGCATGTCAGTGGCATAAAAACACGCACAGAAAGAAAGTAGTATTTAAATGATATATCTCAAAAGAGCACCATGTTATCTGGGTATCAAAAGTATTTTAATGATTTTAAAACTATTGTATTCACCTATCTAAATATTTATAAATCTCCTGGACATTGATATTCTATTAATGCACTATTATCGGATATATCGGATATAAGATTTAAAATATGAAGGTAAAAGAAAGAATTTGTAGCTTTTCTTTCTTTTTCCGCAATTTTTTGGTTTTAGCTCGAAAACTTGTAAATAATATTTTTCTTCCGCAAAGATATGTTTGGAAAGATTAAGATTTCATGTTTTTTAGGACAAATGGAGACCGAATCTATTCAAATTTATTTGAAAAATTCCTAAGGAAAATGACAAGAATTGATATAATTGTTTACATCTTCTAAAAAGCTTCAAATGATTCATGTAACTTTATATGGTACATATGTGGTCAGAAAGGGTTCCAATGATGTATTTTATCGCCCTACCCGCAAATTTATCACTCCTGTGATAAGGCTGCTACATTGATCGGCTTTTCTTTAGGTATAGTACATCGTCTGAAGTCCTGTTATCAAAATTAGGTTTTTGAATTCCGATACTGCGCAGGAATTTCGCAAAAATACCGTGTACAATTTTAGCACATTAAAATTATTGACAAAAAAACATTGAACGGTGTTAAATTGCTCTCATAAATCGATTTCAAATATCGGGAAATATCCACATGAGCTTTGGTAAATTGGGTCCAATTTTGATTGACGATTTATATCACTTAGCGCTTAACAACTTAACGCTGTGAGAGCAAAAATAAATTAACCGGGAAGATAACATTTCAATAAAACAGTGAACCTCCCTCCTTAAGCGCTGAAATTCTGAAAAGTAAAAAATAACTTTCATTTCATGTTTTAAAAATTAGCCCTTCGTAAAAGATCCTTGGTGTAAACTTCTTAATTTCATACCACATTTTCCCTAAAATAATTCTAGACAATTCTTGTAGCGTTTTATCGGAAACTTGTTTAAATAATTATGATAATGCCAGCATCATTACAATAACGATTCAGAAAACATTTTAATTTAATTTTCTTAATCGACAATAAGAACAGTGGATTCGTACTGATGACTACAAATTTAGAAGCAGAAATATGATCACAATAGCAGCAATTTAAAAGTTTCTTAATCAGAAATTGGACCACATGATTTATGCTATTGATGAGTTTAATTAAATAACGGAAATTTTCTAACTTTTTGATTAGCGTTGTAATAAACTTTCATCGTATATACGATTTTGTATTCATAGCATTCCCCTCATAATTTCTAGACAATGTTTACGAAGATTTCCAATTGCTAACAACAACTAAAAATTCCATTTTTGATTTGAAAATTTTTGATTAATTGGTCGCATCCAGTTACACTGCAAAAATATTTCACTTCTAATGCGCGCATTATTTTTTACGTATTTTTTATTACCTTGGAATTTTTTTTTGCATTAGGTTAAAGTTTTTTTCTCTTGTCAGATTTTGTTAAAAGTCGTGTGTTTTGTGCCATGACACGTAGTCGAATCAGCACAGTACATTACCCGCCACGCCACGTGTCATGTGGTATGTATCGTTTGCCATGTGTTACGGTGTAATGTTTTATTATGATCCATTATTCATTTGGTATGTGTTGAGTCACATGCTACGTGACATGGTTAAGTGACATTTGTCATGTATTGTTGTGTAATATGCCATATTACCAAGTATTTTGTACCGTATCGATATGAAACATAGTAAAACTTTTATCTTAGTCCGCTTATTGATTTTTACGTGATAGGACTCCACAAACAAACAGACAAGAATTTAAACCTATGTATTGGTAAATATCTCACAATAGTCCTTACTCAGATTCAACAGTATTACTCAGATTCTATTTCTTCGATCGATTTTTTAATGTACACACTACTTGCACTCACGAATTTAATGTGTCCTCAAATATTTCTCAAGACTACAAAAAAATCAAACAAATATTAATTTTAAAGTGTAATAAATTAATTAAAAAACTTATTGAGCAAAAAATTTGAATATTGGTTTCCCCGCGGAATAGATGGATCATGTTAATAAAACAGCTAAGTTGGGATTTAACATACTACGAGTATAGTTCATTTTAACATAAGCAAAAATTAGAATTTTTATAAATATTAAAATGTTTATAAATAAAACTTGTGTTTAAGAACTTGAAGACAAGTCTACTTCTTCAATAGTTTCTAAAAGTTCTTCAGTTATTGTTGTTGTCGTAAAGTGTATTATTTTTTATTTTATATATTATTTTTATTCTTTACTTTTACTTTTTTATTATATGAATTATACGCGTAGTCAGGTTTTTTTTTTGTTTTTTTACGCATTTATATAATTACATACTACTCTCAAAACTTTTAATATTATTATAACTATGTCTATATTTATCTAAATAAACCGATTTTAAACTTTATTTTACTCGATCTACAGAAATAAAATAAAATCTTTTGGCTATTCGGATTTAAATTTTTAATTGTAATTATCGCTACAGGTTTAATTATAAGCAAAATTTAATTGTAGTCTTGTGAGTTAAAACATGACTATCTGAACAATTATTAATAAAATAATTTTATAGAAATTATGGACTGTTGTATTTTTATTTGTATAATAAAGAAGAAATTCAGGTAAATTTTATAAAATAAAATATTTGCATATTTTTAATAATAATTGTTAAAAAACTTTATTGTGTATACTACACAGAATTGTTTTGCATTGATCACAATCATTACGTTTGATTAAACACAGTTTTTTTTGTATAATAAAAATATAGCAAATTGCAAAAATTGTGTATGCTTCAGACTATTTAACTGACTAAGAAACCTGAAACTATATTCTTATTAATGTTTTGAAAAGATTGACCTTAGATTTTAAGAAGTACAGCTCATGGGGTTCTTTTCGTATAGGTATATCGATATGGAACAATTTCCTTGTTTACATCACACAACGATTAATTCAAATATTTTCACGGAAACTAAAATATGAAAAAAATAACACTTTATTTATGGTATATTAAGTACTGTACTTTATTTATGGTATATTAAGTCCTAAACTGTAGGGCGTAATATGCAAAAAAGTTTTTTTTACAGGAAAATTTCAATAAAACTGTAAAAATATTATAAATAAAGAATATAAATTTATATTAAAATGTTATTATTCCATAAATATCTGCAATTTATTTCCTTCACACTTTAATTACATTCGTGGAGAAATTAAAAAGCTTAATCAATTCTCAACAATTTTCGATACGAATGCAGGAACAGATTTAAACTGCACCTGTGCTAAGATTAATGAATTGTAGTCAAAGTTTGTATGGTATTTGATTACTTATTAAGTGTAAGATTAACTATGGTAATTAATTTTGTCTATGGAAAATTATTATAACGTTTCGAATCCACGAGGAGTCTTCAAAAAACATCGATCTGAGAATTCCGAATCACTGAACTTGTTATGATTAATTGAATATTAACTAAAAATACACACCGTTGATAAAATTTATCAGATTGATTGCGAATTTCCACCTATTCAGCTCGAGTTTAATTTCAAAATATTCTCAAACAGCGCAGAGTTTTTGTGTTAGCAGAAGAACGTTAATTAATTTCAGTGAAAATATCTCCCAACGAGCCGAGCCGTCCGTGTATACTTTGTGCAATTCGTGCGCATTTAATTAAAGGCAAGTATCTCAAATGTATGTGAATAATTTTGTCTGCTTTCGTTCATGCGAGGGCTCCATTGTATGCAATCAAGTTGGCTACTCGAGCGAGCTGGTTGTTTCTTTTGTAGGTAATAAAACAATCGTTGCCACCACTTCCTATTGGAACTCACTTTGTTTTTTGTGACTGGAGAGGTTTACAAGCGGAGCTGTTTGTTCGTGTATGTTTTGCGATTAGAGGGCTGCCGCAAAGGAAATACATAACCCATAAACCAAAAATTAAAACAGACCATAAAATCTGCATAAAGGTTATGTTCGGTGAACGTTAAAAATTTTCTTAAAGCATCGTTAGCGAAATAAATCAACTACCAATTTCGTCACCATAGTCCTTTATCAATGTCGACAAGTGACGTAAAATTCCAGACGGTCTCAGGGCAATGCTCGGCATTTTCACTTTAATGATTTCCTTTCAATGCGATTAAAGTAGAAAAGGGGTTTCCATTCCAATAGGTACCATTAATAACCGCTGAGGTTTTTGCAAGCTTTGCTCTAATGATTTCTAATATTTTTTCAGATTCGTTCTTAAGCAATTTGCGATTGCATTTTTTAGTTATGGTTCAAGTGATCAGTAAAAAATTTGATTTCTAATGAGCTTCACATTGATTTCCACAAACAAAAATCAATACTTTATCAATCATTTGCAAAGGGAAGCGAAAATGTTAAGGGGCTGCTGTTTTTGCCAATTTTTCAACAATCCTATGTGCATTCACTAAGCCTTGAAGGCTAGCACGGATACTAAATTCGGTGTGATAGGAAGGAACATGATTAAAAATCAAATACAAAACGAGTTTGAAAAATCAGTGATGTTGAAATGAAAGACCTGTTCTACCAAAAATCGATTTTACTCAATGATGTTTCAATTTCCTTAAATGTTCCAAAAAGCAGAATTTTTGAATTTTGTATAAACGCTTGTTTATTTCGATGATGCTTCTTTCTGGGTAGACGTAAATCTTTTTCCACCGAACAATTTTATCATATCTGGGAAGGAAATAAGGAGATTTAAAAGTTCTAGATTTGTCAGAGGCGGATGTAAAGGTTATTCGAATTGCAATTCGATTAATTTATACGTTGCAATTATAAGCAATCGAAGTGTTACACATGGCGTTTGTATTTTTTTTTTATTATTAATTTTAACCTACACTCTAAACAATTAACCTAAAAAATTTGTTAATGAATAACCTTGAGCTAGATCTAATATTTTCAAGCTCATTGAATTAAGTGTAGTTTCTTTAGGTTGTCCAGAATTAATTTATTTGTAATAGTTATTAGATTTAATTTACTAATTATATTTAATAGCGCTGATAATCACGGCACTGTTTCAATTATGCATTACGCTTTTATTGTTTATTAAATTGGTGCTATAGAGAGCTAAGACTGAATGCAAAATTGTTTACTTAAATGGCAATTGATTAATATTAGGACCGAAAATTAATTTATATCGAGATAAAATTATTATCATTAATGAAATAAGCATGGATAGTGCTGATATCTGCTTTGGACATGCAATTTAAAGGATTGAATGCAGTGAATGAAAATTTACGTCAGTAAATTCAACTGCATGTGGTATGAACCAAAAAAGCAAAAGATTGTTGAACCGTTTCTGGGACACGGGTGAATAACACCAGAAAAAGGGTAGTTGGACGAGAAATATTAACAATAAAACATTTTAATATAAAACAAATTGAGTTATAAAAGTAGAGGAAATAATTTTCGTATCATAATTGAAAAATATCGACATAAATCGACAAGAAATTCTCTTAATAAGAAGTTGGATCTAGACCAATTTTCTTCAATTTCTTTTTTTTTAGGGAATTACCTTTTACCTAACAATTTGGAAGAAATGTTGTTTTAAACGGTTTGTAATTTGTTCAGTCCCTTATCAGTGAAAAAATGAAGAAAATCAGTCTGGATCCATGTAATTCACAATTTATTGTGGTTCAAGATTTCGTAGAATCTAAAATAGTCGAGTCAACTCTACCAATAGATACCCTAGTTACGTTTTACTAGAGTTTTTGAAAAGCATTCTTCGTTTTAAATTAGGAGCACTAATCCCCGACATCGTACCGGAGATGCCTTAGAATCAGACGAGTTTCGTACACAAAATTTTGGAGGATTTGTAATTGATCGTGGAAAATGATTCTTATTACCACGGTGTCTGTTAAAAAACTCATGAGCGGCAGCATTATTAGACCAAAAATTGGGCAACGAAATCAAATCAAACGTTTAAGATGGGACAATGAGCTTGAAAGATACTACAGAAGCATCCGGCTTATTTAAGTTTAGTGCTTTTAAAAGGTGTAGGTAAATCATGGCCACTTTTACTTTGCACGAAATTCATCATATTTTCCGAAATAGTAAAAGATTCGAAGCGAGAGATGAGGAGCTGTTTGGGAATTCGTACAGTTGGAATCGATTAATCATTGTTCTTTTGCTTAGGGATTTCATAAGGTTGTGAAATCTGAAGACAGGTATTACTGGGGGAAAGAATAGAACTCCGCTGTTGGCTGGTGGACGATTCTGCTTCAACAACAGTGAAAAGATCTGGATTATTTCTGGACACTAATGCCGGTTTAGTCGAAGAATGATTTATAATTTTTACTGAATGTGAAGTGTTATCAAATGTTGAAAGTTCTTTAACGACAGAAATTTGTGAAAGGTTGATGACGTTTAAATTTTTCCATATGGATATAATGCCAATAGTAGTAATATTATGTAAATCGTAAAAGTATTCCATAGTACTGCAGGCTAAAGAAATGTCTGTGACATCAAGATTTTCTTTGAGATATCTTCTGATATTTTTTCACAATTATCATAGAGGTGGTTAGTTTACCCAGTTTATCATTTATTAAAATTAATTCATCCAAAAGTAGAAAGGATGCCATTAACTTTGATTGCCAAAAGATACAACACTTTATTATGAGTTTCATAATCCGACAAGGTTTTAGATTTAAACATTTCTTGCAAGTAAACGATTTACCAGATTGTTGCAAAAATCAATTTTTAAACCCGTGATTTATTCGCAAAGCCTACCTTCCATGCGGTTATTATGAGAGAGAACTAGGAAAGGAGACATTACATAATTAAGTAAACAAGCGTACTTCTGGTAAGGACTTACGGTCAGTCCAAAGAATGGGTCATACGCAAAAAGTTGAGCTTGAGCTCCGCGCTAAGTCTTTTGAGCGTTATCTCGGATTAGTGAGTTAGACCACACTGACTGAGATTGAGCCCGTGACTGCATGAGAAAATTGAGAAGCTCACAGTTGGGCCTAAAAACTCTGCCATGTCGAATGCATTTCCAAGGCTGAGAATACAAAAAGCCAGGCTCAATTTTTTGCGAGATAAACCTTAATTAAACAAGCCATACCTCAACATACGATGGTGAAATTTGGTATAGCTCAGTTATTGAGATTGATCTCAAACATTGAGATTTGTCTCGTGAATAAACTATTTTTTTTGCATACAACTTTAAGCAATTAAAAAAAAACTAGGATGTAACTAAAGTTTTGGTTTAATTTGATCAAATCAACCCTCCATTTAAACAGGATTTCCCTTATATTTCTAGTTAGAAAATGAAAATGTCGCACCACGTCAGATTTTTGAGCAAATTAGGTTTGTTCTGAAGTAATTTTTAAAATTATTATGAAAAGTTATACAAATGATAGCACGGCTTAAACTAAAACTTATGATAAATTTATTGTTTTACTTAAGGCAGATTTCTACATTGGTCGCCATGAAAACTGGGAAATACTTAGGAATTTATAGGAAAAGAACAAATAAAGATAAAGTCCTGAAATTTAGTATAATAATTATTCATGCTTTGTTGAACATAAAAAAAAAATTGAAACATTAATAGAAGAGAGTACAAAAGGGTTATTTTCGCAGCTACCGCGATATCTAGAGGCTTCGAAATAATCTTGAAAAACAAAAAACAAAATAAAATATATATCCACAATAGTTTACGTGCAAAATAGACTAGAACTAAAAAGATACAAAATCTTTTGATTGAGTTATGATCATTTGAAGAAAAGTCGATTTTTGACAAACATATTACAGTTTCTAATTTATAAAAAAAGTTTTCATTTTAGTCTATTTTATGACCAAAATCATGCCAATCGCATAATTAGGGATGTACAGAACTTCCGCCAGCTTGAAAAAGTTATTTTGAGAAAAACGCGTTCAAAGCAAGTGGACATCGCGTAAATGTACATCGCTGTAAATCAGTCTATTTTTGAAATTTTTACTTGACAAGAGTTTTTTACTTATCTTTTATAATATAATCTTTAAGAATATGTGAAGAATAAAACATGATTTCTTTACCTAACAAACTAGAAACCTGGCTTAATGGGTTTGCGTTATCATGAAACTTTGTTTTGATTTTTTTGGAAAATGAGTTCTTGATATAATCAGGCAAATTTTAAAACTTCATTACCTTAGATTTGAGCAGCCATTTTAGGTTTTATATAATTTTTTTAATATTCGTGTGTGTTTCGTTGTATTAACGCCTAGACAATAAAAACAAATCCGACCGACATATCGAATCAAAGCTACGTTATATTAAGAACATGTAATCTGTAACTTCTCACGTTTTTTATTTGTTAATGCTTTTCATTTCATCTATAAAGACAGGATAGGTGTCACCCATCAGTTCTCAATCCAAAATTTAAAAAGAAAAATTGAAATGGAATTTATTTGGTCCTTACACAAGGGAAAAGACGTCCACATCAATTTTGTAGGAAATTTCGCAAGTTTTAAATCCACAGAAGTTTTTTTTAAGGTCTACAAAATAATTAGATTTGTATTGACACGATTCGCGTAGGGGAATATATAAAAATGCATCTCATACACGGAGAGCAAAGCCTTTAGTCGATTTTTAATTATATTTCATAGCTAGAGAATTGAACGGCTTAGAAATTGTTTTAATTAACGACATATTTTTAAATTAATACGAGGCAGTGAGTTCAAAAGTCGTTAAATTCAGTGCTTAATTGGCAGGTTAAACAATTCTCACTCATAATTCACAATTTACAATTTAGTCTTTAAGAAATAAAAACTAACTCTAAGTATGCCGTAAAATCTAGGAAATAGCAACACGAGCAGTGGGAGGATTTTCGGACCAGAAATGGTTTCATTGAAGCTTTGGAGCTTAGTTAATTTTACCATATTCATCGATAAGTGCCGTTTCAAGCTGTCGTTTTAGTTGTTTTTACCAACTCTTTTTTTCGGTATCGAACTATCCTTTTAGTTCCAAAAATATAGTACTAATAATACTATAAACACATTATCTCGTCCTCACCTGTTGCTGTTGTGAATTAAGCAACTCTTTTGTTGTATTTCACCTTTTGGTTTTAATCATTCTTACCTGAAAAAAACAAAAACAAAAAGGCATTAGTATATTTAAAAAATTCAAAATATGATGAAACAAAACATTTTACTCAAACATTTTCAAATTCAGTTTATTTTGTGGTAATGAGGAATTCTCTTTTTCAAAATACGAGTAACCATTAAATTCTTTTCTAACCTAAGAAATGCACTCTCGCTAATCGCTGCAATTTTATAGCGCCTGACAAATTTCAAAAAGTAGCAGTGGTGATCAACTTTGATCTGCAGACGTGCAAAAGGAAAAATCCAGTAATCGATTCGGATACGAAGTACATGAACTTATTAAAAAGGTGTTATTTATTATCTTCGAAATAGGTTTGTAATGCAATGTTTTAGAATACTCAATTAATTTGTAATAATTTCTGAAATACACAAATCTTTAAATATGTTTTATAAGTATACGTGCAGTCGTATTAGAACCAGGTAATTAAGGGACATAGGAAAAAAATTCCTACAGTATTTGTTTTTTTTTATATTCTTACTTCTTGAATAAATAACTAATTAAAATGTCAAGTTCAAATTTATAACATTAAAAAAATAACTCGTAAAAGCTTGAACAATTTGGAACATTGCCAAAAATTTAAACGCTTGTTCATTGAAAACATGTTTTTCAAATTGGTGGAAATTTTCTAAAACGCCCTAATTGAGCAATTTATCTACACCAAATTTCGCAGAAGATTGGATTAGAATTATTTAAAAAATTCAAAGATATTTTTTTTACAACCAAAGAAACTGAGAAAAGAACCGAAGAAAAGCCAAAAATTCATTTTGGCTTTGAGCCATTTCAACAAAAGTTATGCCTTTATGTGCCTTTTGTCGGTTTAAAAACTGCTCGAAATCTTATTTATGACCATTAGCCCAGAAGTTTCAACTTCCACCAACCGTCCACTTAATAATGAATGTCAGGTGTTTGTGTATTAATCTATCGAGTCATACATAAGATGAACGACGTAGAATTTTTTGTATTTAAGAACATATAAAAGTTTAATTTTAACAAATTTTGAGAAAGAAAAAATTCCAAAAGGTGTAAATTTTTTTTCCAAACAAAGCAAATACTAAGAAATATAGCGAATTCGCCTTATACTCCAGCTAAATGATAGCGATACTGTAGATTGATTGCTAATCATTAGTGTAAACTAAAGAATGTTGCGTAATCGATTGTTGAAATTGTTTTATTTTGGGCGAAAAAGGGAAGATTAAAATTCTTCCAACTGCGATATTCAATTTAAACCTCTCTGTAAAACATTTGCTACCACCTCAAATCAGTGCTTTGCGTGGAACAAGCAAATCTTGTCGTTTTGTAGAAGGCCATTGACGAAAATACGTAATTTCCGTATTTCGCTATTTTTGTGTGGGTGAATCGGCTTATTTCTTCTATTAGAACCTTCGTTACTTTGAGCCCAATACCGTAAATTTCAGTAAACCCCCTTTTTCGGAATTACTGGCAGATTTACATTATCTCGGAGAAAGTATGTACCTGTGTACCCGTAACACATTAAAACATTTACCGCCAAGCGAATGAATTCTTGGTGGAACATTATTTCGATTATAAAAAAACCATATAAACTATTTGTTGCTTTAAGACACTAAGTGTTGATTAAACTGTGCTGGAATGTTAATACTTCGGTCGAAATTCTCGCGCAGTGACAGAAATAATTAAAATTCATCCTTTTTTGATAAACTGTGCAAAGCAGCTGAAATCCTTTTATATTCTCTTAAAACACACCCAATAAGCAATCAAATCCGTTGTAAATTCGATATTTTGTTATTAAAGGGTGTAGTAATCAAGAAACATATAAGAAAATTTATATTTTTATTATCAAGAATATTTGAAAAAAATGTTCTTCCCTGCATATTTAAAAACAAAAACTCTGTAAATCACCCATACTTCACCCAATTAAGAGTTATTTTCTAAAATGTACGATAAAATATTTCTTAAAATGTAATTTGAAATTTAATCTTCTCAGAAGTTTTAAAAAGAGCTATTTAAAAATGATTAGAAATCAATCCTCTTATTCCGCGAAATTCATATAAATCAAACAGCAATTAAATGCAAGCTTTTATTATTACCTATACTAAAATTTAATTATCAACACAACGGTAATAAGTGAAATATTTAAACGTAAAAATTTTCTGATTATGTATCAATATTACGCTATTTACACGAGCCATTGATTTTTAAATTGATCTACCCTGATTTTTATGAAATTCGAGAATTTTAAAGTGCCCCGTGAAAGAAGAAAATTTGTAACAATTACTTTTTTATGGAGTGTTTATAAAACGAAATTTTTTAAAGTAAACATAATTTATACTTACCTTAATGCCTTTAGTTTTGTGTCAAACGAAAGATAAGATTTTATACTTTCAACTCAAGATATCGACAGAATAATTTAAAGATAAATGACCAATAATAATTTTTTTTTATTTTGTTCATTATACTCGACTTTTGATTGAAAGCTTAAAGTTTAGACATTAAATCTTAAACCGAATTGTGTGTATATAAAAAAAATAAATTATGTAAATTATAATAAAAAAATAAAAGTTGAAGAATAAAATATGAGAACTCAGAAGGTAATAAAAGCAATTCTATCTTCTAAAATCAAACTTTCCTCTTAACCCTTTGATGTACGATTGAATTTAAAATTCTTTTCATATGGACACGATTTAATTCCTTTATATATAAGAAATATTTGAAATAAAACAAATTTTTCTAATTTAAGAAAATATTATTAAAAATATATTTCTGAAAAAGGTCTGGCATAAGAAAATATTATTAAAAATATATTTCTGAAAAAGGTCTGGCAAAATTATAGAACATTATAGAAATTCTGGAGAAGGTTGTCACTTCGCCTTTTTTCAATTTACAAGTTGTAAGCTTATTTGACATGTTCTTTCTGCTTTTTCGAACAGCATCGACAACGTTTGTGTCATTATTTAGTAACTAAAGAAATATATTAGGAGACGAATACGAGTTATAAATATGTAACTTATGACCTTTTCCTAAAATAGGCTGTACCAATTCCCTGACAACACCTTCAGAGACTGGCAAATTATTCCCGAATCGGGCTCTCTTTGCGAATAGACCAACGTTATATATAGTTACATGTTTTTTTAGGTAGTACTATCATTTCACTATCATCATCATTCGTATCGATCTCATCACTGTCAGTCATCTTCGCCTGAAGCAAACTCATTCCAATCAATATTTTCATCATCACTTTCATAAAACATTTCCTCGGTTATATAAGACATCGTGGGATTATATTTCAGAGTAAAACACCTTAAAACTTACGGACCAGAATTGCAATTGACCCAGATTCTAACTATTGAAATAAAGAAGTTTCTGCAATCCGATTGTCATGACGAGTGGAACTCATCATTTGATGCCAAAGGGTTAAGAGAATTTTTCACTCAGGGATAATGATACTTAATTCTCTAATTATTTTGATATGATAAATTTTTTACCTTTTATAAAAACAAATAATAATGCCCGTCGAATCTCTGAAAAATAAACAGCAGCTTCAAATAACGATGCCAGTTATTGAAGAATGATCCATCCCATTGTGCAAAGAAAAATAAAAAGGGAGAAATATTGAAACCGGTCATAAATAATTTTATTACTAAACAAAATTATATAAAAATGAAAGAACATTTTATTACGCACCAAATGTAACATTTTGATTTAAAAATAACAAAATATATTCTTAAAGTAGTTGGAAAAAATAGTGAGTGACATTTTTTTCTTCATATTTCGCAACATTTTGTCGTTCTTTTTGAATTTGTTAAACATAAACTATAATTATTTAAAAAAAAAATCCTGCGTGAAACATAAGACAATTGTATAATGATTCATGTTGTAAAACTTAAGACAAAACGATAATTTTTCGAGCCACAAAAACTTGAGAAAAACTCGTTCAAGTTTTTGAGTATAATTTAAGTTGATATATTTTTCTTTCAGAATTGCTTTAATTCATTTATTTCTGGACCTTATAATAACCCTTCTTTGAATGTTGTGACCTCTTTTTTTTTTAATGCCGCGGTCGTATTCTGAGTCCTCTCTACTCGAACTCGTAGCAGCACGCTCCTCCATACCCGCTTCCTCTTGTTCCGTCTTTTCAGAGGAATTTTTATTCTTTGCGCCGAATTACGGAAGAATAGAATTTTTCAGATGCTAATGATTCTCTCGAATCTTTTCCTTCATTTTATGAATTTATTTTTTAAAGTGTAACTTCACATAAAACCTAGTGAACTGTTCAGTCCAAGAACCAAAATATAACTGACAAGCGGCACAAAATTTCCGTACTACCAACGAACAAAGAGGTTTGAGCATGTGTGAATTGATCACCCTACCTTTATAAAGGGCCGCCATACATGCACACCATCATTGCAACCCCCTACTGTCCATCAATCCATTCGCAGAGTATTCTATACCTGCGCGCAAGGGACTGCTGCCCTTGATGTTTCCCATTGTAGAAATTGTTCTTACTAACGAATAAAACTATTTTACCAAAATCGATTCTTTTGACCCGCCAAGATACATTTAACCCCTTAAAATAATCCAGAAACATCAAATCAATCAATACTGTACTTTTATTCTTTACATCGTCTTTAAATTAAATTTTAATTATGTATGTTTTGTAGTTTTGTTGAACTTTACTTTTAAGAATTCTACTTCCATGACGCATATGTAGAAACAACTTTCTTTGCTAACGACGCAAAGCTTCTTTAATTACACGACATCCTTTGTTCATTCACGACACAAAACTGGAAGACTCTCGTATATTTTGTGTTGCATTATTGTAAGGGTTCCGACACTCGTGTGCCATTATTTGCATAACACAAAGTTCAGTGCGTAATAATGGGCAGGTTTGAACGACAAAAGCAAAACTTCTTTTATTCTGCAAGTATGCAAAAGGCCTAGACCTAGCATTCATCATGACACAAACCTTAAGACACGAACTGTTACCCTACTGAATTAAAAATTATTGAAACCAAAATCTCGCCTTTTTAATTATTTCGGATTTAACTTGTCACGTTCGGTCCACCACTTGGGCTTTTGGCTGGCAGCGTGAACTAGCGATAGCCTCCGCCGAAGCAAAAAAAATATTGCATTTTGTAATGTTTTCTGAATTATTTAATTTTAATGTCTTTAGTGTAATTTTTTCAACATTTTGAAATTTAATCCGAAAATTTAGGCCGTATTTGTGATATGGGAAAAATGTTTTTACATCTACTAAGTAGAAGATAAGACGCGCCAATTTTCCTAAGCTCTAATCATAATAATCATAAAGGTGATATTAAATTTTTTATAGCAAATTGAGAGCTTGCGAACATTTTCTTCTTGGAGATACTTTTGTAATCTGCAAATAAATTCGCAGTACCTGTGTCCTTTAACAGATTAATTTTTTCAAATGTAATTATTCCCTTTTACAAATAAAAACTCCGAGCATCTATTTTTTCTGTTATTATGGCCGTTCAAGCGTTTTTAAGCGTGGTGGATTCGGAATATCTCCAATTCGAAGAAAAGGTTTAATTTTCATTTAAAAGAAAATAAATATAAAAATGATAAGGAAAATATATAAAAGGTTATATCATCGAGGTACAACGATTTTGAAAAGAAGCTTAAGTTCAGTACAAATTTTGATAATCTCATTATTTTTCTACGAAAAGAAGTTAAGTTAAGTTTTAGGGTAGTAACAAGAAAGAAATTATTTTATTCTAATAAAAATGCTATATTTTTGTTTCTCTTAAAAATCACTTATCTTTGAAAAATATCACGAAACTTGAAAATGGCTTGATTTTCATTGTATTAAACTCTTATTATTTCACTGGAAAGTCATTTGCCCTGACTTTCAGGCTCTGCTTGAACCGCACGACATTAAGTAATTGGATCGCTTTCTACTGCTAACAATTTTAGCATGTTTGAGAACTAGAGCACATTAACCATAACTTGGAGCAAAGATGCTTTGAAAAAGAGATAAATCGCTTACATCCTAGCACGTCTTACTGGAGCCAGTTCTGCGTGTCATTCGTTACGCTGTTGCCTCGTCTCGTATCCAGAGTGCGTTTGTTTGAACCAAAGAAAACATTTCTTCGACAGACCTTTCGCTTAACGTCTTTTGTCAAGCTCACAATTACTTGAAATGGGATCGCCGCTAGATCCGATTCTATAATGGTATTGTCAGGCTATCTTTATTACAATAAGGTTGAGATCTGCATTGAATTTGTTTATACGTAAATTTCTAGGGAGTGGAGAAATTGTGAAAATTTCCGTTGCTAGCCTTAATGAAGAAAATCTTATCGTTAGAAAAAGTCAACTAAACTTTGAAAGAACGCTAACTAATCACAATATAAGGAAGAGTACACATACCTACACCTTTTATCTGAAGTTTTTATAGGCTGATTCACAATTTTTGATTATAACAACAGATATTTTTTGATTAAGTGACATCGGCCTTTTTCTTTCGTCTATACCTCTGAATTTTAAATTCGTTTTTCCATATTTTTAAAGGATGAAATAAAACATCGGCCACCTATAGATAAATAAAAATAAAAAAATGCCTAACCAAATTGTAGAAGAAAAGGAGGAATTCGGTACCAATCGTAAAATTGCTTGAATTGTTTGGTCTAAAGCTTAGGCAAGATTGCATCCACCGCTCTCAAGAATTTTTTGGAGTCAGCCAATAGACTTAAAACTGATCGGTTGGTTTTAATTAGTGGACTTACTGCTACAAAATTTTATCAAATCTCAAACATTTTTCAATGATTCTCATTTATGTACGTACCCTACTCTTCTTTTGGAATTTAAAACTGGCTCAAACAACTCTTTTTGAAGGTAGAAAATCATTTGTATCAGCGTTGTCAAATAATAATTGTAATGAAATAATTATTCTAAGAAATAAAACTATGAAAGTGTAATTCAAAAGAAGGTAAACCAGCAACATTAAAATATTGACTGGGCGTCATTTGTGTGAGATTTCAAGAGAAATACTTATAATTATACAATTCTTTATTTAGGTTTACTATGGTTAGAACTTTTGCATGTAATGTGTCACTTAAAGAGGATTCATAAACAGTTTTAATTAATATTATTATTTTTCATTATTAAAAATTGATTAAACAATATAAAAATCAAAACAAAAGAAAAATTCTGCTCATTTTCTTATAAAAGGTAATAATAGTTTACGTTTTTGAAAATGTAATACAGCCGCCGTTTATAGAAAACATCCTTTCACAATTATTCAACCCTTTCTATTCAAATATCCTCAGGTAATTTTAGGAAGGTATCTCAGTCGCCACAATAAGCTAAGAGGCGTCGGAAATACCGCTCTTTACTGAGGTTGATATTTCTTAGAATTAGATTATAAATGACCTCCGCCGACTCATTTCCCTGATATAATTGATTTAGTTTTAATAAAAACACTGCCACTTCGCAATTGAGATTTCACGGAAAACACTTGAGTTGCGAATGACGTCATACTGAGTCTCTGGGTTGAAAATTCTGTCAGTTGAGAGTTACGGAAGTGGAGGACCTCCGAGCCGTAAAATAAAAACAATTATTTAATTGAGTCACAGAAATAGTGCGAGCAAATAAAAAGGAACTGAAACTCTACTCTGAAATCAATTCCAAACCAAGAATTGTCGATCGTTGAAACTTATGGAATTTTTCACAAGCGAAGATTCCCATCCCTTAGACTTACAAGTGATAACAATTCTATGAAGTAAAATTCTTTTTCACCACACGCGATCGGTAAAGTCGGCTTTCTCTTCTTGTCATTCGGGGAGAAAACGAGACATTACAGCCCGTAGTGACACCCTGTGCCTAGCGTACCTTATACAAATTGCGTCGTCTAGCGTACTTTATAAAACCTCCTGCACCGAGCACTAGTGATGAAAAATAGTACACGCTCCTCGGGCAGAACCTGAAATTGCTCCCTCGTACGCTTTTATTCCTTTATAAACCCTTTTGTTTTTTGATATACGAGGGCACATCAAAAGGTGTTCCGAATCAATAGCATAACAAGTAATAAAACAGGAATTCGTTTATATCATTTTTTCAGCACATTCTTCTTTACACCTTTTTATAAGTAATTTTATAATCTTAAAAAGATCATATTTTTTTCCCTCTGTTTTTTATCTATTGTTGTTCTTTAATCTTCTTCTCCTTAGACCCTCTGCATTTGTAGAAAATGTGACTTGGGACCAGGTTAGGGCTCTAATGTGAATGATTCATTTCTGTAAACCCACATTTTTAAACTGTTCAGTATTTAAATTTCTTCAGTTTCATAATTTGTACTTGCATTATTCGGAATGTAGTTACGAAATATGGCATTAAAGTCATTAAGCCATCATCTTTTTTATGGTACGCCTCGGTGCTCTTTTGACCAGCACATGTTTAAGAAGTATAAAAGGTCACTTCACCCAGCGATTTCGATTAAGTAAGGATTTTCTACACAAGTGAAATGACCAAGAAGTTTGCCTCAAGTTAGTTAGGGCAAAAACTTTTCTTCAGCGATTTTTAGCAGTCAGAAGGTTTTTCCCGCATTACAAGAACCTTTCCTCTCCTGGATTGAGCTCACAGTTTATTTGCTAAGTCCAAGAGACAGGTTTTACTCGCATTAGATGCCATTTCCTAACTACGATTACCACACTCGAGATTTCTAGAGAAAATAATCTTTACTACGGTCTTTGTTTCCAACTAAAAAACTTAAGAAAAATTTTATTTTATTTTATTTTATTTGTGATTTTAGTCGCAATTTTACAATTTTATAATATCTTCCTTTATATTTTTACTTTTTCTTTGTATACCCTACAATTTTTGCCACTTTACTTTTAGTAATTCACAACGCTATTTTGTTATAAGAAATATGATTTTATATTTCCATTCATGCATTCCTTTTAAATACACTTATTTACTTCATTTCAATTTTCAACTCCTTGTAAAAATCTTAAATTTTCAAGTGCTTGTGTAAATTTACACTGGTTAATGGAATTTTTTTAAAAAATTCTCTTTGAGCTTCTGTTGACCTTATTCTTGGACTCTACTTTCTTACATTTGAAGGAGTAGCATCATTAGAACTTAGTAGTAATGCTACAAGCTGCCGGTGCAATTGAAATTTTGTCATTAGTAAGAATTTGCATTTAATCATCTTTATTTATGTCCTCTTCTATTTTTACAGATTAAAAATTCACGGAAGGAACTCTTGTTGGTTCTTTTACACTAGCTCTCAAATTTAAAAAAAAAAACTGATCAAATATTTGTTGTTAACTCCAGTTGCTTCTAATTCTTTGTGATTGTGACCTAGATTTTTCTTGATATTAACTAAATATTATATTAAATATTTCAAGATAGAGGCAATCTATTTTAGTTTTAGTGGGTTCTTAGCTGGTAGAAGGAACCAAACTGTTGAGCTCATCAGCGTATTTTTTTGATATTCGCAAATTCTCTATGATTATTTAAACTAATTTTTTAATTTGATTTCGGTTGGTTAATTACTTTTTTCATATGTACTTAATCGCACTATAAGTTTTCCTCCTACTTTCCATTTCTTTTAAAACAAATATTTTCAATGTTACTTTACAATTGCAATCGATGGACTTAAAGAGATTTACGATGTCGAACGTTCAATTAATTACCTAGCATACTTACTAAATTAATAATCGGTAATAAATGAAGCGTTTAAAAGTAAAATTATATACAATTTAAGTCATGTTAAAAGAAAGAAAATTAATGATAGTAAACAAACACCTGAATAATTTTTGTTTTACAACAATAGAAGTACTTCTGTTTATTGCACGCTTTTATTCACTTTATGTGTATAAAATATAAAAATTTATTCACTTTAAATTGTCATCATGTAATAAATGGACAATGCAGTTTTATACTTTTATATAAGGATTATTAAATATGGTCAATAATCTTCAGTGTTTTAGAATTGACTCGAATGAAAATCAGTACTTATGAGTTTTTGAAATCAAATTTGAGTTTTATCTTGCTAATTTGACCTTTTTACTTATGTAATAATAAATCTGAATGTCTTTTTACATTTTTATGCAAAAATACTTACGATTCAATGCAGCTAAAAGGCATATATGGCGTAATTGTGAGACAAAGAAATTAATAAAAAATTTTATTGTGATGATGTCTTCTAAAGATAAGTTTGCACATTGCCATAAATAAAATTCTAAGGCATTCCGTCATTGCCGGAAAATGGCAATGTTTAAGTATTTATTTTTGGAAAATTGTTGCATACTCTGTTTTAGCAATTTATAGAATATCTAAACATTCTATAAAACATTCAAAAAATTCTAAATAACTTACGAATTTAAAGATATAAACTAAAAAAGTAAATCATTTATGACACAAATTGGTGTATTTTGACTTTTTCCGCAAATTTTTAGACAAGTAGTAGAAATTCTAAAAAATCCTTAGAAGACTTTAAATAAAGCAAAAAGTTAAATCATTTGTTATATAATTCCTCGTATTTTAATTTTATTTTTTATTTTTTGAGAAAATATATAAAATTGTAAGATTATTTCTCCGCAAATGGAAATTGCGCCAGAACATTGAACAAAATAGATGCGAAAATTGTTACTGTTTTATGATAATTTTGTAAGTGTAAAAAAAAACAAGCACAGAATATTGCTTGAATTAAATTTGAGTCGAAGACTATGCCAAAGCATACGAAAAATATGACCATTTACTAGAGTGATTTAAAGGAAATTCTTATAATAATTTCATCTCAACTTGAATTAATATCGGTTTTCATGTTCTTTCTAAGTTTAAATGAATTTATGTTGAATTTCATCGAATATTACGGACGCGTAAGTGTTAACGATCCTATCGTAAAAATACAAAAAATCATGATTTTACAGAATATCTCTCTAGATATAGGCTTTCATTTGTATCATAAATTGAATGTCTACGATATTTAATTAATTTTCTAAAAAATTGTTGGTTTCCTTCTAAAGTCGTATTCGAATAAACCTCATTATTAAATAATTTAGTTTTAACATTCATACAGTGTTACTATACACTAAACAATTAGACAACTGTGCGAGAATTAGTTCAAGGGGTAGTAGTTGTATTGTATATCGAAAACGTATGCAAATCATTACCAAACCAAGTATAACAAATCAACACAAAGGATGGAAAGAGGAGCATCGTCCCTTGAGTGATGGCATATGGGCACACATGTATGCATTTAAGAGGTAGTACTCTTAACCACTGGGTGGAAAATTAATGACTTAGTGTTTCTTCTGCACCCTGAAAACGTTGTTTTCACCTTTTGCTAATCGATTGACCCACATTAAAGTAAATTTATCAAATATTCTCCACAATTTTTAAATTTTACTTTCAGGAAACCGCAATAATATCCCTGATGCAATGAAAACATATTAAAATTACATTGCATTTAAGTTAAGGAAAAACATGCATGAAATTTTAACAAAATATTTTGTTTTGATTATGCATTGCATCCATAATTTTATTCTATTATAAAGTCTGTTAGAGATGAAGAAGCATAAGCTCTCGTCGTCGAAGTAAGTCTCATGTGAGGAGTGTCCTCCTAGCAGGCCGAGGAAATTTATTTGCATACGAGGCATATACACAAACATTAACTATGCTGTTTCTATAATTTACTTATCCAAAAATATGCATAGCACAGAAGCGTCATCGGTTCCGTTTCGTGGAATTTCCCCTAATTTTAGACAATCCATCGCTGTGCCCGGCACCATAATTGTATTGTATATGTGGCATTGGTCACAGTTTCTGACAGGCTCTCTGGTTTCGCTTGTTGTTATCTTCACGAATTTGCATACGTGATTTCAAAAGTAGATAATGTAATGCAAAACGCAAATTCTTGGTGGCTTACACATCTGATCTCCAACTATTCAGGGAGATTTCATATGCGCTGCTGTACAACACCAACGAAAAGGATATCTATGATGCATTTTTATAAAATTGCCCAGTAATAAAATGACAAATTTATTTGCTTTTCATGGGATGTTGTAATGTTTGCAATCTTTCAATTTTGGCGAAACAAATTTTATTTTAGTGAACAAGCAAAAACTGAAATTGTTGCTATAGAAAAATAAATAAATAAATTAAAAATATAATAAGTACATTAAATAAACACTTTTATTGTAATAAGTTTTGGGGATGCATACATAATTAAGCAATTTTCCTCCGAAAGGAACAAAATCAGAACTTCAACGTGCCACATGTATGGATGTAGACGATTTATGTAATCCGATACGTTTTCCACTAATTAAATACTAATTTACGTGGAGTGGTGACGCACCACAAAGATCCGGTGCAAACACCGTGAAATCGGTCTTAAGAGAAGCGCTTTTCCGCTCGCACTCTGGAAAATTTAATGGATCCAATACCGTTAAACTAATTAATACATCCCGATTAGTTAATTATTAGCACTTATAAGTTATTATTAATGACAAGATTTACTCTTGCTTGTGATTTCACAACATATGTGAACATCAAAGTTTAAGATATTTTAATTATAAATTAAGCACACGGTCGAGCATACCTTTCAAGAGATAAGAATACAAACAGAATTTATTTGCTTTATTTGAGGGGAAAATATCAAGGCTTTGTATTGTTAATGGTTTCTCATAGATTTAGAGTTGAAAATAATGGGAAAAATATTAAAACAACAGCCACACCCAAACATCGCTCTATGTTCCTTGAGAATGTATTTCTTGTAACCTTAGGAATTGGAAAATTATGTTACTGGAAAAACAGCAGAGCGCAATATTTGCAAAAATAAACGACTGATAAGGTGAAAACTCAGTTACTTCAAGAGTTTTCGGAAATTAATGGGATTCGACGTCCAAATAAGGTCCTTGTAAAAAGGCCATGCACGACGATATGACATTCTACGGCCTATAAATGACAGGAGTCGAGACTTATTGCCCCTATACTGATGGGAATCAAATTTAAATGAATGAATAACACTGCTACGATATTTTGATATGCAAGCGTCAGAATATATGGCCTTCGCCGTTAATTGCCGGAGAGGTAGGACCATCGTACATTTTTATTGCCTCGTCCGGAATTGCAGGCACTCACGGCTCGCATTATAATTAACTGCGTGATGCAATAAATTCTCTTGTATGTACACAGTTAAGAAGACTTATGAGGACTAAGTGTTTAAATACAGCGCCTGGGCCATTACGGAGGTTTATTAACATGAGAATTATGCACGTGAGAAAGTATTTCTAGAGCCTTATAGGCTTTAGTTAGCGAGAAGAGCAAGAATGTCGAGCGGTTTTCAAAGTAAAGATAATTAAAAATAAAATTTACTAATGTTTTTGAAAATTTCGTTATTTTAAATAATGTAGATATGTTCTAAAAGTGCTATAAGACAGGTAATTATCAATTATAATTATTTCAAAGAACAAAATTTAGTAAATTGTTTTAACTTTCACTGCGAACTTATATTTGGTTGGCAATCGTAGTATAAATAAATTGGTACATATTTTCATGTGACTGTATTCAAATAGTTTTTGTCTTAAGGTGCTTAAACCAATTAGAACTGACTTTTTACCTAATTCCTAGTGACGCCCGTACGCAATTCTGTTTTGTTTTTGAAATTTGATGTATACATTTTGACTTATTGAATAATTTGTATACTTTTTGTATATTCCCTCCTAATAGGATATTCTTCTAAAATCGTTCAGTACAATAACGTAAATAAAAAGAAGTATAGTGTGGACTTCATTATAGTCTGAAATAGTAACGTTTATAAAATAACAATAACAAAATAAAGCAGTAAATATGAACGAATATAATTTGACCTCAAGCTTCTCAAAATTCCTTAGTACATTTTGTACATCCAGTTCTGAATAGAATTCAGCGGGCACTTTTTGTATGTCGGTCAAAACCTCTAAAAGGGTTAAAAAAAGAGTTTTTTTTGTATGGATGCATATGTTATACACAGAATAATAATTAATGCCAGTATTTTTGTTCAATATTTTAAACAGAGTTTTTCTGGTGTAATTAAAATGTATTTATATGTAAGAATATGCGAACATTTATTACTTCATTTGAAAATAATTATATAATAATAATAAGGATATTCTCGTTTTGACGTAAAAGTTCTTGCATCATAGCAAAAATAGCGACATTTTGTTGCGAATTGATAATACGTCAACAGACGAAAACACCGTGGCGTGAGATTGTACAATGCACTATTATAAAATATTGGGCTTATGAAAAAGCATGCTATGCAAGCATACCAAACACTTCGTCCAAAGTATTCGCATTCTACTTCTAATTTGTGCTGTAAGACATCTTTACCTTTTGCAACAAAAATTTTGCTGTATTTGCTGTAATAAAAAACGTGAAAGATTGTTATTGTTAACCTAATAATAAAAAAGGTTGAACGAGACTCAGACTACATAAAATAATAGATAATAAAAATAATAATATAAATAATATAATCATTATAAAATATCCCGATAAAAAATAATACTGATAAGGAATATTATTAAGGAAATTACTGGCGCAAAAATATAATTCTTTAAAATATTAACAATTAAATTTAAGATTTTCAGTTTAAACTTAGCTTCGGACTTTACATTTAATAATAAAATTGCAAAGCATACTAAGCAAATTAAGGTTCAACAATTTTTCAGAGAATATTTGGATTCGTACTCCTTAACTACATTAAAAAATGCTTGCCACAACTTTTGAAAACACGAAAATACCCATTCCAAAGATTCATTTGCTACCCACGAATAGACTGGTCTCACAAAAGTAAACCTGGTTTCTGTAGGAAGTTGGTCGGTTGAACTTTTTCGATGCATACGGCTACCTACTCGTTCTTTTTGTAACTGCTCTAGACAAAGAATTTTCCATCCTTTCAAGTCACATTTCCGTCATGTTCGTAAATTCACGATGTAGAGAAGGAGCCTCCAGCAAGTGCTACTGTAGTAAATTTTGCATTCCGGCAAGAAACAAAGCAGAAGACAGCCTGATTCTTATACAACTTCACTTACATCCTTCAGGATTAAACGACCTCCGTCCGAATGTGGCACAAAAACAGGAAAGACCAAGTAAAAGTTCTTTGCTTGCAATAAGACAACCCAGAAAGGGCAAACTCTTAAAGGATCACGGAGCACATTTGTTCTGATGTCGACAACTATTGTTAAAGGATGAAAACGATGCAACTAGGCGCTCAGAGTCAAGACAACGGAGGCAAAGGAAGTGGTACATTAACCTCTGACCTGCTTGCTGTCCATTCTTCATATTTTATGTACCTTCTTATTACGTCTATCATCAAGGATTGTAGTTTTTATGTATGACAATGTACAGACAAAGCTTCTGGGGGAGTGTTTAAATGGGACCTAGGACTGGGAAACAATTTTAAGCAAACGGCTAGACAAGATGAAGTCAGAGACGGTGTCCACTTGACATCGCAGAGCGCTACAGCTACATAATTAAAGACTCTGTTGCATGTCTACAGAACATTCAACAACGATTTCTCCATAGTCTGACGTTAAATAGATAACTTAATTCCTTTCTAGTAATTGTCTACTAGTTGGATAGAACCACGTTGTCGAACTGAAATAAAACATTTAAAGTAATCAATACAAGAAGTGGGAAAGGTGTATGATGACAAAGCTGATCCACATAAAGGTCATGAAATTGTAAAATTTAAATTCATGTAAACTTTTACAATACGATGAAGCTGTGTGCTAATTAGTGACTGAATTTAAGTAAGAAATGACGCTTGAAAGTTCACCCTGTCAAAGTGAGATTGTACTTCTTGTTTGAGATGCTTAAAAACAGATAAAAATGCGTGTAAAATTTGTTTAATTAATTACGATAACAAGAACTTGTACTAGATTTCCACACAAATTATCTAAATTCAATTTAAATCTAATTCAGTAAAAATCTTAAATATTTTACAACTACAAATTTCGAAATCGATTTCCTCGACTCGATTCAAAAGTATTTTTTACCCGTACTAAGAAGAATTTAGATATCAATAAACTTTTGTAAAATGTCCCCTATTTCTAATTTTTTGCGTTTTTCCTAATTTTAAAAGATTAAATTTATTTTTAAATACTTTGTTTTTCGAAAATGTGTTTTTCAAGTTAAGCTTGCATTTTTTACAAACAAAAATGGGAAGAATTGAGAAAAAATTACAAATTTATATTTACTGTGCGTCATTTCAACAAAAATTATTATTTTTCGGTTATTATAGTTTATTTTATGCACAGTCTGCTATAGATTAGAAAAAACTGGAAGACTTTTTTGTTTCTGATCATTTGTTAAGGAACTAGTAGTCCGGGAGCCGAGCGTAAGATTTGCTATGAATAAAACACATGGATGAAACTATGTGCATTCTGTTGTACTAATGGAGACCTCAAGGGAGCCTCACTTTAAGAAAATTTTATTCTTACCTCACTTCCGCTTGCGATTTTGAAAATGAAGTCATCGAACGCATGGATGAAACTTACCAGAAATGAAAAAAAATGGGTCGTCACTCCTTATTTGACCGAATCCACTTGGCAATCTCGTTTTTAATGCTACGAGGCCTATATTACTATAAAGTGTAGTAAATTTCTAAAATCCGTTATTATTATTACTATTATTATTGTCATCATTGTTTTTAAAAATGAAGGACATTTTTTAAACTTTTTTTATCAATTGTTCATAGCCATATTTGCCCCAATATTTAACTTATTCTAACATTGTAGTTCATAGTACGCAATTATTTCGAAGAACAATCTTAAGACGGATTATAGGATTAAAATGAACGCGGTATTATTTGTGTAATTGAATTTTTTAAACATATACAATAAATTTTACTCACATATCAATTTTGTCTTTTAGTAGACATTTTATATTTAAAACTCATTATCTAATTCGATATTCTGAGTTAATTTCTCGTCTAAATTAGCCATTACTTCTCGATTACCGGCGATTTCTGTATCATCTGTTCGGAGTGGGGCTGGATCACTATTAAAAACCACATAGAAGTAACATAAATGGTGCGAACAATTTTTTGTTTCAACGATTCCCAGCAAGGCGGCATTAAGGGCGAATTATATCTTTGTATTTTGTTAAAAAATCCATCATCCGTTAAGAATGTAGGAAAATGTTTATCAAAATTTAATGGTCGAGTAAAATTAACATTATAACAATTTATAATTCTATACATTAAACAAGTGAAATAATTAAATTTATTTTTTCTTTTATTGTTAATGTCGGATGGTTTATGTAGCGTAGCAAAAACCATTTGAAATTTTTCATTTTTACATAAAATTTTGAATGGTTTGGGTTTATCCTTCTTATAAAAAACTTGCTGTGCAGTCGCACCCTGTGAAAGTGTGAAAGCCAGGTAAAGTTTCACACATAATTTGTCCTAATTTAAGAGATAATGTCGTATAATTAATACAATTGTAATCTGCGTATTTATTTCCAGAACTTTCAAAATTTTGTAATTTATAAATATTTGCTAATAATATTATTAAAACATCAGTATCAGAGGCTTAAGTGTTTTTGAGGTTTCAGAACATTTTATTAAACTCTTCCAGAGCACAATTATACTCGAATAACAATTCTTCAGTTTTTATAATTTTATTTCCTTATGAGAAATATGAATAACTTTTCACCCCAATATTTATACAAATTTTTTAATTTTTAAATATCGGAGAAGTATTATCGGTTGCCCAATAATGACTTAGAAATCCAATTAATGATTCTTTAGGATTTTTATTTGTTAAACCTTTTAAAAAATCCTTGGGTCGAGTTTGGAGAGGGCCAATAATCTTGTAAGGAAAGTCAATTTCATTACGATCCATTCACTCTAATTGTTCTCTAGAGGAAATAACGTACCTATTAAAAATTATAAATCCTTTCAAATGTTTAAAGGGGCTGCTAGCTCGCATTTATGTAAAAAATCAAAGCCGTCTATTTATTTTATATTTTTAGAAAAAATATACAATTTTACAATATAAAGCATTTGTTGCATTAAAGTATGTAAACACAATTATTCAATAATCTTACAAATTTTTCATACTTTTTTTAAATGGATTAAAATTGCTATAAAACACTTTTAAAATTTAAATTTAAATAATTTAGGGTTACAAATGATTAGTTATGAACAGTCCATTAAAAGGTCAATGAAAAAAAAAGAAATAATAATAATGAATTTTAGAAATTTACTATAACCTATAGTAGTTAATATAGGCCTCGTAGCATTAAAAACGAGATTGTGAAGTGGATGCGGCCAAATAAGGAGTGACAACCCATTTTTTTCGTTTCTGTGGAGCTTAAGCTTTAATTTCTTGTAAGTTTCATCCGCGTGTTTTATTCATAGGAAATCTTACGGTCGGCTCCCTGTCTGTACAATTCGTACCAACCACCCACATCCAAGATGGAATGTAAAGTATATGCGTGTCCATTTCTCAGCTCTTGTGTATAAAAAT
Organism: Proctacanthus coquilletti; assembly: GCA_001932985.1. NCBI lineage: Eukaryota > Metazoa > Arthropoda > Insecta > Diptera > Asilidae > Proctacanthus > Proctacanthus coquilletti. The sequence continues at coordinate 513,513 of MNCL01000019.1, forward strand.
GTCGATGTGGTATTTTCTTTATATTAAAAAGATATTCGTTCAATTTTCAGAATCAACATGTAAAAAAAAAAATGTCAATTTTATTGAGAGAATTCGATAGGCTTTAAAATGCGACGCCTCATAGAATTTAAAATTCTAGAAGTGAATCCTATATCTGCTTGCTATTAAAATCGAGGGATGGAAACAGTGTCGCTCCTAAGGTAGGTGGTACCAGTGGGTGGAACAGTATACATGTAATGCCTTGGGCCAATCCCAGAAATGTGGGCAAAGAAAAGAAAAGGATCAATCAATAAATCGTCAAATAACCAACGAATAACGAATTGAATTACCAAACTCATTAAGAGCAGTTTGTTTCGTTTTGGTTGGGCCCACATAAACTGAATACAACCAAAAAATATTTAACGAAAACTAGAACACTGTAAATTTAATAACATATCATATTTAATTTACGCAATAGTCTGATTGTCTGAAGATTTGCGCATGGCGCCGAACTTAGAGCTGATACATTCAAAATTAAACACCAAAACTAAAGCGTTCGCTTAATTACTGAAGTTTAAAAGTGTGAAAACCGGTATATCTAAGAATATGACAGAATTTTTGATAACATTGTTTTTTTTCTGATAACTAGTACGCTGCTATGAGCCGCCTATAAAACAGTTTCCTTATAAGTCTAAAATCAGTGTAGTTTTTAATTTTAATCTTATTATGCTTTGTATTGTACTGTGTATTATTGAATGTGTATCTATTATTACGTTTTATAGTGTAAAAAATATATAAGACCACTTGGACTTGGGGATGTTGACAAAACAACGTACGCTTCTGAAAAGCTCAACCACGGGTGATACATGAAAATCATCTGTTGTTTAATTTTTGTGGCCTTCGGATGTAAAAATCAGCACGAAATTTTTGTTCAGAGCACTTAATAATAATTTATATACGTACCAATTTCCAAATACTTAACTACAGTATTTCACGGGGAAGTTGTTTTTAGTATTTTTATGATGTTTTCTGTGTCTCTAAAAATTTGTTTTCAAATATGAAGGCCACGGAAATCGTACTCTTACCTAAAACTACTATCTAAACATTTACATATGAAACTAAATGATTTCATAAGTCTAGCAATATAAAAATATTTTGTTTACCTGCAACCGGTGATAATTTCCTCATTACACACCATCTTGATTTCCACTAAAAAGTAAAGGATAAAAATCTTTGATAAGTAATTTGTAAACAAAACCAGAATAACCAAATTTCCACCCGAATGAACACTTCTGATGACAAAAACTTTAATACTTTAAGCGATCAGTTGCGATCAATTTATCTGATCTTGTTGCCAAATTATGGGGATCTTGTTTTGATATATAAAAAATTTCGAATTTTTATTATTTTAAATTATAGCAATCGTAAATTTTTTTCAAGTAACAGTCTGAAGGCAGGTAATTGTCATGTAGTTTTACTTGCGAGTGCAAGAAAATTTTAGTTTTAGGCTAGATAAATCCAAAAACAGTTGACTTATTTGCGATACGAGTCCATAAGTAATTAACTAAAAATCAATTGCACTTTCTAAATTTTCGTAGAACGAACAAAGAAGAATCCTCGGCAATTTGCTAGGATTAAGGTTTATAGGAGTGAAAACTCGCTATGAGAGAAACACATACAAGCGCCAGAAAAAAGAAATAATTGAAAAAAAAAATAGAAAACAATTTTGAGAAAGCAGAAAGCCGTTTGGAAAGGTATGTATGAATGTTTTTATATAAAAATACAAAAGAGTAAAACTGTAGTAAGGGCTCACGCGCACTAGCGATTTTCTTCACCGCTACGACTTCATCCCTTCAAAACTCTCTGAGCTGTACGGATGGGAACACACGCAGTAAAATTACATTAAGGCGGTTTTTTAGTTCCTTCGGTCGACAATTCTTTGGATATGAAACTGACATCAGATCTGCATGTTTATTTTTCTACATGTTACATATGTAAGTATGCATGTGCACAAGTTACACTTTGTCCTCGTGCTTAAGCTAGTCGTCTGTAACACCTTACATGGACGGCTTCTTCTACAAGAGGCTATGAAAGACGAAATAGTAGGCACGTCCGCACCAGCGGTGGTGCCAACACACGCCGCCTCCTTGAGATCCATCTTGAAGTTAAAGCTGAAGAATAATTGTCACCGTCCTGCGCGATGATAAGATAGTGAATCTGACTAAGGAGATACGCGGTAAAAAGTCACCAAGGTGCTTAAAGTGGTTAAAGTAGAAAAAATTCATCATTCAACTGAGATTATTTAAAATAATAACATTTTATGTTAGAACCAATAGGAAATTGCAGTGCAAACAGAACAAATTTTGTATTAAGATCATTGTTACAGCTTTGCTCTCTTACAAAAAAAAATTAAAATTTGAAATTTCACGATCATTTTAGTTTAGTTTAGTAATAGAAGACTTTAAAATATTTTAGGTTTTACCTGGTTTTAATGTAAAAATTCTTCAAAGGTAGGGAAAGACTTCATAAAGAAAACTAAATAGATATACACGAGCATTACGTTCTATAGTCGCACCAACCGGTGACAAATAGCAGATTTTGCAGCGGTGTATTCAAAACCAAAGTAGTATATATTTTTTTATACGGTTAATTCATACCACTGTGTTTAACAAGTTTCATTCTTTAAATGTATTTTTTTATTGGGATATGAAACAAGTAATTACCTCACGGAATTACTCGGCTTTTGATTTTAAGACATATCCAATATTATAGAAAAGAAAAATATGTTCGGTATCTAGAACACGATAAATATGATACGATTTTGGTACAATGTATCACCTGTGCCACATTTCATGTTATGCAACATAAGTCATGTAGTCTTATGTCATTTATCTTTATGGCATGCACTATTTGTCATGCGTCAAGCCACGCATAATATCACATGTGTCGTCTATGATACGTCACATGTCTTATGATATGTGTTACTCTTTATGTGTTGTTATGTCATGTGTACCGTTAGGTTTAATCACGTGTCATGTGTTATATTGCGTTTGTCGGCATTAGATTATGAATACCATGTGTCACGCATTATGGCTCATATGTCCATTAGAACACTATCATCTTTTCAACAGTCGACAAATTTTAAAATATGTCTGCTGTTTAGCCGATTACAGCGAATATACAACCATATAAAATTATTTCACATGGTATTAACGTTCAGAACGAGGGTGATCGGTAAATATCTTAAATCGGTCTCATGGTTTTTGGGATGTATTTAGGAGTCTGTAATTCAAAGAAGAATAAGAATAAGATTTCTAAGAATTATTTTGTCAGAGATTAAACATAGGTACAGCGTTTGAATGGTTTTGGACGTGACAGTTCTGATATACCTAAAAAAATCAAAACCAATATTGCATTTATCATAGTACCTTTTTTCTAGACAGAGACAAGATATACGAGTATATAAAAGGGTGCTCTATCTTGAATATTTTGTTAAATATGTAATTTAAAATTATGAAAAAAATTTTTGTATTCTTCATCAAATTTCGAGTATTTAATTTGCTCTTCTTTAATTCTTACATGAACATTTTTAAGTGTTAACTAGGGCAAAATACGTGGGTTAATAAGAGGTATTACTATATAAAATTTCAAGATTCTACATCGCATGGTTTCTGAGAAAATCGGCTGTGACAGACGGATAGACGCGTGAGTGATATTATAAAGATTCCGTTTTTTTACCTTTTGAAGTACGGAACTCTAATAAATGGCTCCGAGGAATTCTTTTCATCCTGGTCCTATTTCGTTCTTGTTTAATTTTTTTACTTATGTACAGAACTTTCTTCCGAAGACTCTTTTAAATCTCATGCCTATTTAAAAAATTTTAAATACATTTTTAAATTAGAGAACCAGCGAACGCTACAGATTTGTAAATTCGCCATTATTAGGAATTAATTGTGTCTTTATCGTTTTGATCAGTTCAGGATTCTGGATTTAGGCTTTGAGTTGGGTGTGTATAAAGTTACTAATCACAGTACCAAGTTACTGAAACGTATGATTGCGATAGTGAACTGTTTGGGATGTATGAAAGTAAATGTTTTACTCTAAATGCGTTATCATGAATCCAAAAATGTATAAGTATATAGAAAAAAGAAGTATAATTTTTTTTAAAGACGAATATTTTAATTTAAACTGTCTATGAAGGCTTGGAATCAATGTTTCAGATTATTGAAGGAAGAAGCTTCAGATTTAACCCTCAAAAGGTATCATAAAAAAAATGACGTTAGTGGTATGATGGGTGAAAGTTCACCCCAGTAATTAAATTTTATTTTATTAATTCAATGAAGACATATAAATGAAATTAAATATATTGTACGAACTAAATGTGAAGTGAATTGTTTCATGGTTACTGTGTCTCTACTGGCGCCATAAATAATTGCTCTCAGCTCTACCAGTGTTTCGGTTTTTTAATAATATCAGAGGAACGATTTGCATGGGCAGAGTTAAGGAAGAACAATGAATACTGACCGGACATATTTAAAATAAAATAATTTTGGGAAATTTTAAGGAAGTATGTAGATATTTTTAGCATCCGCATTAAAATTATTTTTACACCGTTTTCCTTCCACGTCCCCGTGTATCTAGCCCTTCAAAATGAGTATATGAAAACGAAAAAATCCTATACACCTATCCGTCGATTTACACTGTACTTAATTTACACATTTAAAAATGTTTCTTGGATAATTTTACTGTACACACATGTGGGAACGTGATTATTTTCACAAACTCAGTTACAACACAGATCCAGATACAGAGAATTTTGAAGTCTCGAAAAACAATGAAAAATGCGTTTAGTCCATATGAAAAAATTTACAAACGCGTCCACTAGAGTAAACAAATTTTGATCATTAAACTCGTAACATCGACAAAAATTTATCCAAATCCATTATCGAACCCGAAAAGAGCCAGTAGTTCACCTCGTGAAGTGGTAGCTATGACAAAATGAGACATCCTCCTGGATTAAATTTCTTTTACGGACTCGGGTAGTGATTTGTACGAAATCCAAAAAAAAGAAGAATCCTGCTTTTTAAAATCTCTGGCATCAAATAAAGACTGGTTTTAATTTTGTTTTGTTTTTATTTCTTATGGACAATTTTTGTTGTGTTTTTCGTTTTTATAAATGCATTTAAATATAATAAATAGCATGAAAAATGTATATCTTTAAATATTTCTTGCATATCCTTCGACTTTAATTTCGAGACATTTCATTTAGTAGAATTAATCTCTGTTTTTCCATAAAATTCTTGCCTCATTTTACACGGTTATTATGAACATATCTACGACATTTCCCATATTCTTTGATTCGATATACGCGGTTTAAGTTTCAGTTCAACCTATCCTACTTTTTTTATGCATACGGTAGATCATTATACAGAATTTTTCGTGGAACGTATTTATCGAGTAAATCGAGGGATGGATACGGCTGACCGTGATTAAAGCTGGCACAATAATTTTTTCTAATTCTTTCTTATTACAAATTACTTTAGTAGAATTCAAGATTAGGACATGACACAGATTATACCCTTTATACTCTTTATTAAGTTAAACTAACTCTTCTTAAAATAACACTCAAAGAAAAACCTTGATGAAATCAAATAAAAACGTTATTTGATTTTGCACGAAATGGGAAAATCCGTTTTATTAAACAAGAGAAAATTGTAAGGAATTTAATATTGTAAAATTACGCCACTATTACGATAGTAAATGAACTATCTTTTGCAATATTCAAAATAATTCTTTCGTTTCAAGCGATTAAGGAGAGCTATTTAAAAAACACCTTTCTTAAATACGCGAGCATACAAAGTTAGAATTAAAACGAGAAATATTTACAATCAAAAAATACTTCCTCAGAAATCTTACGTTTTGCACCCATCGCAATCGTGTGCGCACATGAACCGGTCTTATCTAAAATTACACCAATAGTAATCGTGTAAGTCGGAAATCGCGTAACTCGAGAATCGAAACTTGTGGTTGACACAAGCGGTAAAACCAGAAATCAACGTTTCAACGAGTCAATCGTACCGCGAAACCGCGGTATGACTGTAATTAAGTAATATGTGGAAGGACAAGCAAAATAATGTGTTTAAAAAACATTTACAGTTAAACTAAACAGGACCATTGCGTTCCAAACAATAAAACGTACAAACAAGAGCATTTAAGTTCGAATATAATTTTTTCCCGACAATGGGTATAATAACTTACTTTTTGAACCCTCAGCCCTCGTGACATAGCGCAAATGTAAAGTGTTTCACTTGGCTTTTAATTTAGAAACCCCTGCAGTTTAGTATAAGACCCCGCTAAAATGGCACTAGGCAGCTCTTATTTGTTGTCGACAGAAAACCTTTTTGAATAGGGTTAGGAAGGGGATAGGGATTTATTTTTAAATCTCAGTATTCACTCCTTGGTGACTTTATTTGTACCCAATGTTATCAAAGATGACACTTTTCGCACTTTCCCGCGATATAATACGTGCAGTCGCCCCAATCGAAGTAGTATGACACTAGCAGGGGTTTTCCGCAATCAGGGTTGACGTTGACAATTTTTCCATCAGGAATAACCCCTGGTGACCGGGCTAAACCGGGCGATCTGCCTTACTGCCCCACCCGATGAGTTAATCCCCTGCGCCGGGATGTGCACGAACAAATGTTTAATCTCTCACTTCGTCATTTAATTCAGACATTATGGGACAGTACGGGTCGATAACGATTGGTTTCGCTAACAGTTTTTATGGTAGATGATTTAACATAGCCAGCTGCGGTGGGCATTCGATCCCTAGGATGGTAGGCTTGCATAGGGTTTATTTCATCATCATCACGTCTTTTGCCACGCGACCACGCTACCGCCTGCTGAAAATTGGTCTTGATTTATTGTATAGCTGCTGGGCAATTACAGGAAAGGTAATTAAACCTGTGAATTGTCGGAGCTCGCTAACAACTTTAACACATGTCACGAAATGTTGTCGAAAATTTTCCTAACAACAAGCAGGAAATAAAAACCCGCCGGATATTTGATCAGTGAAAAGGGAGAGGAGCTCCGTAATAAGTTTCGACTCCAAAGTTTTCTCTGTTCCGGTTTGAGGCGAAATTTAAATTAAACAAAAAGGGAACAAAGAAACGCAGGCAGGGCTTTCGAGACTCCTGCGGGATACAACAAGAAATAACCTGTGGTAATGTGAACTGATATGGAAAATCCCATCTGACATCAAACTGATGGGTGAGCCCGAGAGTCCGCCTCCTTTGGCCAGTTGGTTTTTGTTGTGGCTGCCTCGGGCTGCACTTGGGAAAGACGGAAATTTTAAATGGACGCCTGACAAAATGATTTACCTCCAGATATTCATTTCGTTGTTTTGCGACATTTCAAATTAATGGATTCGCTACCCGCAAAAATGAGCAGGCCTATGCCGGAGTGTAAGGAAAACTCCGGACACTTTCGGCAATTAATACGGAGATTTATTTAATAGTCTTTGACTCAGTAGGTCCATAAACCTGTTGAAAAACCATGCTGAATTCTTTGCTTTCATCAGTCACTAACATGGCGCCTGAACAGAACGAAATCTTTCATTTAGGATGATTTTTTTATGAGGAAAATTTTTCCCTCCATTTGTTTTTGTTGGTGCACAACGGAGTGGATAACGTAGAGCTTGTCTTCCTTCCAAAAACGTAAGTTTATGCTTTTTGCTCAGCTAACTTAAGTATTGTATATTCAAATTGAATTTGAACGCAAAGAATTTCCACTATGGTGAAAGTAGCGTGTTATAAATCCTGAAAGGTTTTTTGCGCAAGGCTGAAAATATTGCAGACGGGGAACCCAATTCTGAATCCATTCGGATATTTTATTAACCACTGTGAAAATCGCTGATATGGATATTCTGCTGAAACCGAGAATGGATAGCAAGGATTAGGGAGTGCCTAAATAAGCAAAAGCTCGGGAGGAAAAAGCATAATTGCTGAGAGATGTCATCTCTTAATGGGATACTACACCAAAACCACCTGTCTACCTGTCGTCGGACGCGAACACTTGAACAGGACAAAGAAGTCTCTGTTAACAATGCCGCGAGTGCTGATGCGGAAGGGGAAAATTGTTGAAAACTTGAAAATCACATTTTAACGAGCATGTTCCTCCACACAGCGGCCCATCCATCCCTTATAATTGAATATCAAAATGATGAAGGGAAAGCAAAGAGCCCCTGTCGGGAGAGTCTGTCGAGCGAAAACGCCTGGAGTCCCTCCCAGTCACCTGCTTATGTGCGATTTTGTTGCAATCGTGGAGTAAGAGCAAAGGGAGATCATGTGGACATGTATTGATGAATACGGCCATAATTTATTCTCGAGCACCTCATCATATGGATATATTTCCTCCACCAGGAGCCGCATAAGCACACATGCGGCGTCGTACACGGAATTGCAATTTAATCGATCACCTACATCCTCTCAATAACCGACAGAATAGCGTCCGTAGAGCAGACACCCGATTGACTTGTGCCAGAGAAGCCCTTTCATGTTTCAACAATCGGTTTTGCTTAATTGATTGCCCTGGGAATCGGATTCGTTGGCCCGTTTGATTGCTTTGAATGAAGCAATATTGCAGTATATGTGTTTTATGTATCGCGAAAGATATGAAAACCCCTATGCTTTTTTATAAAATAACGAAATGAGTATCGCCGTAATTCATTCGTTGTTGCAGCACCAATCAATGAAGGGCTCTGCTTTCGAGCTTAAAACCAATCGCAAACAATCCCATCATCGCAATATTTGAATTCATAACCTGATTCTTCACGGTTTACAAACTTCTTGGGATATACCAAACAGTTCGAAACAAAATGGTGTATATCCTTGCAAGCGCCATATGTGTTAATCCCTATTTTATTTCATCGCCGTTGACATCCGTCAGCTGGCAGTCGGCGAAGACACCAATCTATCGTCAGCGACGTACATCCTCTAAATTTCCAGGAATTCATCTGTTGGTTTTTTGGACTGTTTTTACATAAAAGAATAGACCTGCATATGTTAGAAATTTATTCTTTGAACGACGAAAATGTACAGCACTGCAAAAATAAAAATGTTTCAAAGTTCCGACCGAAATTTTCACATGCTGAAGCTATCAGGGAAGACAGGTTACTACTTTTCTATTGCTGCAGCACTTAGACTGCACTCAAAATTCAGTTACTTCTTTTGAATGTACAGAGATAAGTAGGTATACATTTCCAAAATGTTCAAAAATTCATCATATTATTTCGACCTTTTGTATACAAAAACTAAAAGGGTGTGAAATGTGTGTTTTATTTTGTTTAGTAAAAACTTGTTATTTAATTCATTTTTTTCTGTAACATTTTAACGCAAATACTTCAAGAATTTGAATAGTAGAGATTCAACTTGTTATTTTTGAAAAACTACTAAATTGATCACTAATTTATTCAACACCCTCTGCTGATGTTAAGGAAAGGTGGCTTTGGCGTGGTAACGGGCCAAAATGGCGCCCAATGTTTTCCACTATAAGTGACAACTATAGACTTTTGCAACCTAAACACAAATTTGTTGTGCATCTTACGTTATTTATTGTATTAAATGTATAATCTTGTCAAGTTTTATTTATAGCATTAAATAAATAAATTTATTTGAGTAGTCCATTTGGGTCCTACCTCGAACCATTATTTTGTTATCCATTTCAAACAGCTGAACTATTTAGAAAGGCTTTTATTCCGTCAGCCACAACGTTGACTGCTTTAAATGCTTTCGAAACGTGTGGAATCTCACTTTAAAATGCTAACATTTTACTAATTCTAGTTTCATTACTGCAGAGGCTGCAGGTGTTAAATTAAATCGTGGAGAAAAACGTTTAAAAATGGCGAACTCGCAGTAGAAAATGTCCAAAATCTAATACCCTCTTCCAGACAATGAAGAGATCTACTGAAACAAATTCGTCTACACATATGGGCAGTTCTTCCAGTGATTAACCATGTTTGTTAATTTCTCAAAGATATCTTTCACTAGCTTAGGTAAGTCAACTGTCTGCTTAGCCTGGTCCATCGTTTGCCTCATTACTTCTAAATGAGCCAAGACAAATGGTTCTTAGATACAAGCAAGATCTTTATTAGCAAACACTTCGTCGTTTTCTCTAATTAGCCCAAAAGAACTAATCCACGTCCGTGCATGGCACGGAGAAATCAAGTTCGTAGAAGAACAAATACTGTTGTAATTACTTTTTCTCCTTATAAAAATGAAATAAACATAAAAGGACCTTACACTTACTACCGGCGTGGATCAAGACGGGGTTTCGATTTTCTTATTTTTTCCTTATTTTTAAAGAAAAAATGTAAGCAAATAAAGACTGAATATTCGTTTAATAAGAATTTCTAGTTGCTTTTATTAAAGTGGTCGTTTCATTTTGTAAAAATAGCCCCGTTCTGCGACCTTAGAACGCCATAGTACATTTTAGATGGAAATCCGTGGGGGGTTACGATTAAAATCTGCATTTTATACAATTTGACTTTATTCAGAAAAAGAATTTTCTCTCGTACTGGTCAAGACTTTTCCAACAAATTTCTTCTACACTTGTTTATGCCTTTAATAAATTCAAATGCGGTAATTCTTTGTCAAATTAAAGTCGTCATTCAAATTTAATTTCAGTTTGACATTGATGAGGCAGTTATGGGCGTTAATTCGGGAACGATTCGAAATATGACTTAAATACTTTTTTCTTCCAAAGAGGAAGAGGAACTTTTTTCTAACATAAGTAACATTTTATAGAATTTTGATTATCTCAATTTTCTAACATTTTTCAAAATTCAAAAAAAAATTTAAATAAGACTTCCCTCCCATGCTCATAAAATTTGAATACATTCGTCAGATTTATTTTAACAATTCAAGTACTGAGCACATATAAACATGCTATAGAAGGTTTAAGCTGGCTTTTGGAGTCACAAACTAAGTTCCACTATTTCTGTACTGTGAAAGTTTCCACTTTCACCTTAGATCCTTTTGCCCCATTTTAAATATGTAAACTTTAAAAAAACTGAAATTATAAATGGAATATAGAACCATAACCGTAGAAGGATACATTTCCACCTTATCTAATGCTATTTGAAATTATACGTCCCTGTCCAGAGACCAGTGCATTTTATTTTTGTAATCATATCTTAATGTTAGCACATTTAATTATACGATTGGGTAACCTAGCGTGAATTATCGAGTTTTAGAATCCAAAAAATTGAAAAATCTGAGATGAAGCTTTAGGAAACTTACTTGGAACAATTGTTTCTCAGAATGTAGATCATTAATCATGCTCAATCAATCAAAAGTTTATCATTAGTACTTGTTATATGTTCGTTTTTGGTCAACCCATCAGAATCGATGAATGGAACCTGCGACTGGAATAATCCATTTTAATTAAGATTTTAATGGCAAAAAATCAAAACATTTATATTTATAAACATCGATAGTCCAATCTAAAGCTAGAACGATTTCTGTGATTTGCCGAAGCGCAAAAAGACAAATTGTTGCACAAGTAAACACCTGGAAATGAATGAAGAAATTTCCAATAGAAGTCATAAGAAAGAAAATATTCATTTCGATAAAATAGATCTTCTATTGCCCAACGAGAATTTATATCTTATAAAGTGACCAGCAATTTTAATAGGGCTTAAAGGAAAACATTCTACTGGTTCAGGTTTTCATAAAAGACCAAATTCTCACCACTTTTTGAAAATAGAAATGTGATCTGCTGTTATACAAATTAAAAATGTGGGTCAAAGTTTGGGCCTAAACTATCGTAACAGAAACAAAGCAACTCATTCTTCTAGAATAAAAAGTAAGCATATACCTCGTATTTTTTTATAATATCATATTAGTCTAAATTTAAATTTAAATTTAAATTTAATCCATAAAAATTATTTTCTCGAAAATCAAAATTAAAATTTAATATTTTTTTCTTTCTATACGAAATGTCCTTTCAAAATTAATTGATTTTCCAGATAAAAAATATTTCTTATTTGTTGCTGCCTAGAGTTATTTACGAGAAATATTAAAACACGCGTTATCGTTAAGTATTTTAATTATTAAAATTGTGGAAACTCATTTTATTATTACATGATTTTATTTTTTACATTTTCAAGAAAGTGTTGATACTAATGCAAATAAATTTTTTAACTAACTCTTGATTTTTTTATAGTTGTTCTTTTTTGTTTGTGCCCTTATATGTGCCTTGTTTATACTTGAAGAAGAATCGCTAGCCTTTTGTCTTATAAAAACAAGAGCATATCTCAAATTTGATATAGTCAAGTAAGGTGCGAGGGATCCCAGAGTTTCCGCAGCGCCAAAATATTTTTTATATATTTTAGTTTTCGGGACATCAAGATTTAAGGTTGCTTGAAAATGTCAATACTTTTATTGTTTCCCCTGCAAAACTCAAATTGTTCCATGTAAGTATTTAATAGCTTATGTCGGAGAAAATAATTTTAAAAGTGACCATAGATTTACATTACTTTAATAAGAAATTCCAAACAAAGATCAAATATTTCTCACACATTTCAACTTATGTCCAAATAAAAAATGCATTTTATACCATCAATGGTGATTACATCAGGACAGATGTTTTTATTTTTCTAGGTTTTGCTATATCAAATTATGTAAGGAAAAATAGAAAAACTTCGGTGTCAACGAAATCATAGTCTTGTAAATTTTTCATTTTTAAGTTGGACCAACAAAACAAACGTACCTTTGGCTGCGTACAAGACTGAGATCCCGGGATTATGTAAATTGTGTAGATGTCTCTGTTTTGGCAAAACGTGAGTCCATTCAACAGAGCCGCACAAACGCCCGTATTTGAAAGAAAGTGTTGTCGTCCAAAAAGTTCAGACAACTTTACCATTCCACGTGCCCGGCTCGTGAGGCCACTTAATTCAAGTCAGTCACAAACACACACGAACGGTCCCTTTAGACGACCGTTGAACAAAATTAATCGGTGGATTAAACAGCAGAAAAAGATCTTAGTCCACTAAAATTCTAACTGCATTCATGCAATCAACCCTAACGATGAAAAGTACGTTTGCGGTAGCACACCGTGCATTGAATAATTTATTTAATCTTCTGCAGTGGCGGTGCGGCAACAGTAACTAACTGCGTTTCGGCGTGTCACGGCGAGTGCATCTGTCACCGGCGAAGGAGTCGCGGTCCGATAACGGAGCCGTCGAGTGCTCTGTCTCATTTAAAACAATGTTTTGCCTTTAACGCACCGGCAGCAACCGGCCGTCTGTTGCGGTCCTTAAACACCGACTTCTCATACCTTGATTTCTCTTACGACAGAGTTAAACAATTAAGAAGAAAATAGTTGACTATAAAACACTATTTTACTATTATTAAATACGCGATAATTAAAAAAAATGTTTTTATATAAATAAACTTCGTACGCGTAGATTTCACGTTTTACAAAAAAAAAAAGATTCACAATGGCCTCGGGCATTTTTGCAAGAGGGTTGCTAGAAAAAACTACGTCCACGAGATCGTAAAAAGAAAGAAAAAAAACATTTAAATATTATAACAAATAAAAAAAGGGTAGTTAATAATAATTAACGACCGAATTGAACAATTTTGCACATCTGTGCACAAACAACTTTGAAGGTATGAAACTTAAAAATAGGATTCAAATTTATGGGGAAAGTACGCACATATTCGGGTATTTTCAAGTATGCTCTCTTTTAGAATTTTGTGTCAAAATAAGGAAGAAAATTGATTTTCACTTAAGTTTCATAAATTTTTTAAAAAATGTGATTTTCGAGGGGTTTTTTTTTACGTAATTCAAATTTTGTCTATCAAAGAGCATTCGTATGTGCATGAAACCTATCAAAATTGTGCAATTTATGTCATTGATTGAAATTAATCTGATTTGGTTAAAAAAAAGTACCTGGGTTCATCCTAAAGAAATAGGCTTACGAGTAACTGGTACGGTGTGAAGTGAATAAAAATATCTAACAATATTGCCAAAGATGCGCCAAGTCGAAAGGTACCTGCGCCAAGTCAAACACGAAAAGAAGCGGGATAACTTTTATTACAGCCGTAGATTCAAAGCCTGTTTCCATTCTTTCAACTGCTGCAGGTGTAAGCCCCATTTCTACTGTAAAACATTACAATAAAGAAGTTCATGAAAAAAAACAATAAATGTCTTTCCTGAATGCATTTATTGTTTATAATAAATTTATGGAAATCATAGATTTCCATGACCAACACTGTACCAATGTTAGGTTAATAATACGATCGAAAATGGAGTTGGGTTATTGTGATGAGGCTTTTGCAAGCCTCGATTACGAACGAGCCTGTTTTGTATAACAATCCTAACGACAAGCAGAAGGAAACAGGGCCTTGTATTCGAAATAAGAGAAGTATTGCTCGAGTAAAACATGCCAAGTTAATTATTTCTAATCATTGTGTTTTCTAAGATTCTATGACCTTTAATATCAGTGTAAATTATATTTATAATTCGATTAATTATTTATTCACTATTGAAAATAAAAACGCAGCTCGATTTGTTGACAAATCTTAAAACAGTTCGTGAATAAGATCGAATGATTTATTTTGAAGCTTGTAGTTTTTTCTAAAATGAAAAATAGTACCATTCCAGATCGATTATTACAGGCAAGAATTTTAGTTTTACATTTTTATCTTAATTTTCATGGTAGGCTGAATATTTGTGATTTCTTTTGAACAATTGCCTGTTCCATACCAAGGCAAGGTGTGCTGCAGATTTTTGGAAGATTTATTAAAAGGATTTCTGGCTTTCTGTCGTAAAATATTCATCCATTGACATTCCTGCAAATTGCCAAATATGACAAAATGACTGAAGATATTCATGAAATCAAGAAAACGTCCCGGATCGTAAACGGAAGCTCGTACGCATTGTTTGCTTAACTTAACGCACAGGTAAAGCAACAGTAGTCGTCCGTACCGGGCCTAAACCGCTTTCTTATACAGCCTTTTATTCCAAACTCAATGAGATTGGTTTTCGATTAGGATTTTCCCCTCGAAGAAGAAACTACAACAAGCTACACAATGGCTCGGAACCCTTTTATGATCTAAGACGATCGTAAGTCGTTGTTGTCACTTCTGCACAAGTAGTCACGAAAAGGCCTACATCGAAGAGGGGTTTCAATGAGTATAAATTACAAACCACATATGGCTAGATGTGGCGCCGGCGTTACCTATGGTCTTGACTTCGACATATCTCGAGGGGTAATAAGATGCTGTTAAAAAAAAAATAGTTCGACAAAGAAGGCGAAGTTCTACTTTTAAAAATGTTATCATATTAAGGTAAGGGATTCAAAAAAGTGGATAAAAAAATAAAGATTTGTGTGACTTAATTTTATATAAGATATAGAAGTTTATTTCAAAATGTCTTGTAGGAATTACATACATACCCGAAAAGTTCATAGTTTCCTCTTACCGGTAATAAATTACAATTCACAAATATACTCAACGCATAAATTAAACTTACCTTAATTAAATTCTACAGTTCAGTTCTTCACCGTACCGTGCAAATATTAATATTTGCCCAAAGCAAATTAAAATGTTAAATTATATTTGCGAAGCAGGTAAATGTGTTACAGTTGGGAGGAAGATATTTGCTAAGTTATTAAAATTTTGTGCACTTTACAAGGTACAGGAATTTCTTAAGTTATGAATGTAATTCCAATGACTTTAATAAATTTTTAACAAACTTTGAAAAAAGGAGGCCCTATATTCTATGGGAATTTTTGTATTAATATTTGAATAGCTTAAAATTCGTGTACGTAGACTTAATTGTTCTTTTGATGGACGGAAATGTGACATTGTACGGAATATGTACGTGATATGTAAGAAGATAATTCCGAGAAATATGCGACATAACTTTTATAAATATATAAAAATATGTGCAGGAAACGAATAAAAAATAAATTACTTAAAAATAATTGAAGTTGTATTTGTAAAGTATGCAATGTAGAAGTTCTAGCTTGGTAGTGACTGATCTTGGGATAAAGATTGATATGTATCTTCGATTACCAATTTGCTCGAAACTATTCAACCGATTTTCATATTTAGACATCTTTAAGATCGGAAAAAATATTATTTTAATAGTTGTACAAAAGCATCTATTCGCTTAAAAGTTTCTGCACTTACTTCTACTTTATTAAGAACTCTTAGACGAATTACTTCTTACAAAATGTTGTTTATGAAATCCTCTCTTTGTAACTTGTTTTTATACACTTTAATTATTTTCACAAAAAGGACTGATTTCAACTAAATGAGACGTGTTTTAAATCTCGAGGGGAACAAAGTACGTACTAGAACTTTGTCTGCTGCCTTTTCTTCGTGACTGCGTCTGGCCCAAATATTACCTGTACATTTCTTCATTTGTACTGTTGCTCGGAATTCACAAAATATGTCGGTTTCGATTGAAATAGTAGACAATTCTCAGTAGATAACTCTTAGTCCATTATGAGACAGGAATCCCTACAGGAATGTTGATTACTAAAAGGTAATGCTTCAATTCACTGACATTAATTCTTTATATGTGCGTTTGTCCTCTAAGGTTACATTGGTGGTTAAAACGCTCAATGTTTGAATACGGTCGTAGATCTCTTTGTAAAATGAAATAAGACATACTTAATTTGCTTAAGGATATTAAAATATTGTCTTTTATTAAGAAAACTTCGGTGTTTCTAAAAAAATTCAGTAAAAGCTAAATCCCAGAGGATCGATATATCAATATACATGTACGGATACTTTTTTTAAAAAAGCACAATCCTCTGAGTTTATCAACTTTTAATAAAAAAACAACATTGAAGGATACTTCTGTCCTTTTATGGAACAATAATCTTCTTCGATTATTTATGTTAACCGTCGTTGGGGCAAACCAATAAATTTAAATTATTAAGTTCATTAATTAATAAATAGAGCATAATTTTATTCAGTTTAGCGAAATAGCGTTCACACTTTTACTAATTTATTTATTTTTTTAACTCGACGAAAATCGATGGTCTGATTTGAATATTCTCGCACAATTGTAAAGTTTATTGATTCGTTAAACGCTAATGAAGGAGTTTAAAGTTAACTTTTACCTTTTTTTCGTGGCTAATGGAAACTAATTGGAGATATAAATTCATGATAAAGTAGAAACTATAGAGGATTCTGAGCACTTTTGCCCTGGACTGAAATTAAATATTCCACGGAGAAAACTATAGATGTTTGTACATTCAGTTGGGTTAATTTTTACTAAAATTGAGAAAGGTGCTCGCATAGTTGGTTGAATTTTTTTGTGTAATTGAGATCTGCTGTTTAATAAAAAATCTACCAATCGAATAAAGGTTGTTTTTTTAACCGAAACACAAATAGTTCCTACTAAAAAACAAAATGTAGCCTATATGCTGTTTAATTGATCGGTTAAGCGATTGCATAGAAGGTGCCCAAGTATGGTGTGGGAGCGCAACTGGGAGATCTCGTATCACCTCATCCGTCACTGGAGAGCACCTACTAAAATTACGATGTTTTTTTTATTGCTTTGATATATACACTTATAAAAAAACCCGAGTATTAAACACAAGAGGAAGTCGACAAATTTTACGACTCGTTCTCATGCATAGGTACATTTCCCAAAAAGCTTTTATTACTTCAGGTTGCTTGGCTTGGAAGTATATAAGCAAGGTTTCATCCTGACCCGATTATGTTATATTGTGACATTAGTAGTTACGTTTTTCTCAAATATGGGTTTACAGAAATTAATTATCCACCACAGTCTTGACCTGGCCGCAAATGATTTTTATTTATTCCCCAAACTCAAAACGAACCCAAGAGGAAAAAGATTCCAGAACAATAACGAGTTAGAGGTAGCTTTCCACGAGCATTTCGAAAAAGGAAAAGATTATTTCTAAGTGTATAGCATTATTTTCAGGTAAATGTAGGAAGCATAGTTGGGTTAAAGCAGAATATTTTTCGAGTTCCGCTCGTGTATAACGAAATGTGTATGCGAAAGGTATAAACTCACACAGGGTAAAGCTATAAAGAGGGCTGTTGCTTGAGAATGGAGAATGAGCACAAATGAAAATAACCATTATATAATAACTCCACCAGAAACCCCAGAATGAGCCTATATCATCAGTTAATCCCATAATTGCTCGACGTGACCTATAAAGTTTCATTTACGCGTCTTTCATTCAAGGAGCATTAGCACCTTGAGGAGACTTAAGCCCTCGTTCTTCCACACGTTGAGAGGTACGATTCTTTACTAGAATTATGCCAGCATATTCCATCAAATATTCTGGTTCATTACCTCAAGAAGAAACCATGTTGCATCTAACACAGAAATACTAGCTCAATATGTTTTGCTTTCTTTCTGTAGCCGCATTCACTAAAACAAGTGCAAGTCTCTAAAGTACTGCAAAAAGACAAAATCTAGAACTCGGTGAACCACTCGCATAAATCTCAGAAGCACTTCCTCTTCTTTTAACCTCCTTGCCGCTCGAAAAAGTTTTGAAAATTTTCTCAAATCGTGTTGTTTACGAGTGGCTACGGACCGCCGGTTTCACAATAAAACGTCTGGCGACAAAGACGAACTGAGGCAAGTGATGTATTTATGCATTTTAATTTCAAGTCGACTTACAAAAAAGCTATTTAGTGCGTATCGAATTGTTTGAAAGAATAGTAAAATTGCATTTGTATAAGGTACGTCTGGTACGTCTGGTGAAAGTGCAAGAAGTTTTATCTTTGCTATTGATTCTAGACAACATAAGTAGGAAAATCTTATGTCGATACAGATTTTATCTTTTTCGTGATTATCACTGAGAACATCTACACTAAGAATAATAAGAAGGAAAGAGTCCCATAATATTATTTATTAGTTTTTTTTTTGTTATTTATAAGTTTGACCAAAGTAATCACCAAAAACCGAAATTAATTTTCAACACTGAAGTAAAATCTCCATCAATTTTTTATTTATTGGAAAATTATTAACCAATTTCATACAAGCATAGCTCCTGAAGAAAACTTAAACCCGACCCCGAAATGCTGAAGAAATAAACGATTTCTAAAAAGAAACAATCCACTTTGCTCCCTGCAAAGAACCATAGTCCAATTTAACTACAACCTTATCGAAAAGGAAACGCTGTCTTATGAAAATTCGTACGACATTACACCACTCATAAAAGCCTAATTTGAAGAGTAACGATCCTGGTCGACATTTTTTGACCATATGCCTACTACGGACAAATTTCTCCCATTGTAAATCGAATTTTTGTTGATATCAAAATATCATTTTAGTAGCATTATTTCCTTCATCTTGACTAGTTCGCTTACGTGTTCTGCATTTTTACTGTGACTCATTTTTTTTAAAATATAGTAATGTTTCATAAGAATACGTAAAAAAAAAACGTAGCATTCTAAAATTAATAGTTTTAGACGACGTGCCGTTGTCATTCATTCCCCTCGTGGCTTGGTTCTGTAATTCAGGAACCCCGTCGTTTCGGAAGCATAACTTTTAAGAGGGTGGTCACCCCCTACTACCCAAGTAGAGATAGCAATTTGCTCGATATCATTTTCTTCCAAACTACCTCGACCCTCGCAGCTGCATTCCTAAATTTATATGGATCGGAGAATTTAAAATCAATTTTTGGAGTTTTCCAGCCCTAGAATGAGGGACATCAAGGGTTTTTATTCGCCCCTAATTTGATTAAGTGATATATTGCTCACTGAGCTGCTTAAGAACAGTTTTATAGGGAAACAATTTATCAATAGGCGTCGCGGAGAAAATATTTAAAGCAAGATTACAAACTCCAAAAAATATGATTAAAAAATATAAACAAACACTGATAATAACAATTTTTATTAGATCACGATTACGCGTCTACAGCAATAATTTAAATCGTATTGTCACAAATGTCTGTTATTTTACACACTCGGGATAAAAAGGCCTTATCAATACAAAAAAGTTTAACAAGATAAATCTCAGTTGATACCTATCACGAAATTGTTTATATTTTTATCTTCTCAAAAGGAAAATATTTTTGTTATTGTAATTAAACACTTCGCCTTGTGTAAAAGTCTCGTATCGTGACAAGAGCAAGAGATTTCATGTTAAGATAGGAACATTTTTGCCACCAAAAATTGTTTCTAGTGATAATAAAAATTGTTTTTACGCACAATGTGCGAGCAACAAAACCGTTTTGTAAAAAAAAAAAAAAAACAATGAACGCTTCGCATAAAAAGATGGACCTTATTTTTTTTAATAATTGATTAGACTTGATATAGTTTTTTTAGTAAAACATACGAACCGCTTATTTTGAAAGTGGTACCAAATCAATTTCTACAAAAGAAATTCCTATGTCACATATTTTTAGCTTCCATGCTTCCGAAAAAAAATTAAAATAATATGAAGTGATTTTTTGAATGGTCTGAGATGTTGAAAGTTAACTTAAACTTATAAAAATACTATTCTAACAGTTGGTCTAGAACTTCTCAGTTAATACTTAGAGCTCGCTTTGTTTAACACTAGATTTACGAGGATCGACTGTAAACCTATTTTTACTGGAAACCTTCTTTCTGACGTGTAAATTAAATTGCAATTTTTTGTAATATATTTTTCCTTAATAAATTTTTATTAACTTTTTCTGCAAAATGCACTGCTGAAATATTCACCCGCTTTGCTACAATTGTGCTATAAAAAACTAGTTCAGTTTCACTAAATTTCCAAATATTACAACTCCTCTTTGCAACGTGCACAATTGAAATGATTGAATTGTAAAAAACTATTTTGTTTATTCAGTCTTATTTACTTTTTGTTATTCTTCAGCAATTGAAACGATTTATTGCAAATTACCACATTCGCGATCGGCAAATTTTTTACGTTTCTAATTAATTTCGGCGAAAATAATGAAATCCTCAAGCTGATTGCCGCAAACTTGTATCGTTAAGGCGAGGATAAAAATTATAAAATTTGCTTTTGCATATCAATGTTGCAAATATGCGTTGTTTAAAACAAAAGGATTTAGACCACTTATTATTATGCTTACTTTATTTAAAATTATATTACATGAATTTTGGGGACAAGTACAAATATGAAAGCACTGAAATATCAAAATACAACCAAACACAACTTGCAATTTTTACCACCTAAATGAAACAATAACCGAATTATGTAAATTATTTTTCTCTCACCTATTCTTATTTGCATATCCACTTTATAGGAAATTATAACACATAAATATGATAATGTTGCAGCATTCAGAAATTGGAAGTCGAATTTACGTAATCGGCAACCAGGAGTAGAATTTGAGATGACGTGAACTCACGACAGCGGCAATCAGGAATAGAATTTTAAATGACGTAAATTGACGTCAGTGGAAGCCAGGAATAGAATTTGAAATGACGTGAATTCACGTCAGCGGTCGCGAATGTGTTAAGTAACCCGTCAATTTGACGGGTATTCGTGAACACAGGTATACGACATATAAGAAAATATAGACACTGTGGATAAAATGAGTACAGATATATTTTCGATGCATTATATCTTTAAAAACCAGTATCTATTTTTAAAAAAATGATGTCTACATTTTCGGAATTTTTAGGCAGGAAATCAGAAACCCCTCAAATTGTCGGGCTCCGTAAATCTAGTGTTAATAAACTTATATTGTATGTTGTTGCTTAACTATAAATCTACATGCTTAACAAAGTAATAATGTAATAACGTAATTTTTTTGTTTATCGACCCTTTTCCGAAAAATGTTCGATATAGCAACTTCTCTTGTTTCGATATTACCGACATTTAATTTCGGATTATTTGTTTATACTTTTAAAATGTAACAAATTTTCAAAATGCAATGTGCGTATATTCGATATTTTATTTGTTGCTACGCCTTTCATCGATGACATCATCACAAAAAATATAGCGACATTTTCCAGATAGAGGAAGTAGAATGGTCATGCCCGGACAATGTTGTCAATATACAAGACTGTATGGAAGAATCAGGAGTACAAATATCCCTCGATAATTGCAATTTACGATCAACTGCGGAACTTGTCCTCGAAGATGGCTTATTGGGATTACTTGTGACAAAAAGTAATTGCTATCGTGAGCAACAGAAAAAAGATTCCGAAATAAACAAAAGTAAGAAATGGACAGATACACATATCGATGAAATGAAAACATTTTTGGCCTTAATAATTTTAATGCCATAAAAACAAAAAAATTGAAAAGTGTGTGATGAGTATTGGTCAACCAATCCACTTATAGATTTCGCCAAATACGGCGATGCTGGCATTTTACTAATTATGAAAATTGTCGAAATATAACTGAAATAATTACGGATTTTTACTTATTAAATGATAATTATGTCTGCATCATTAATTACTTTTAATAAAACTTGCAAAAAGTGCCGGGGACAAGTGCAAAGCTTTTTGTGAAAAGTGTAGCCGTCAAAGTGGGTTCAGAGGCTTTAAATCTGGTGCGATTAAAACAATCGATTTTTCGAAAATACTTTTATTTAGCTTTTAAAAATATTTCCCCCAAATTCTCATTCAAAATACGTGAAAGCATTGAAATTATTTTTGCATTAGAGTTGAAAGGAAAACCCACTACCTCAAGAACTAAAGATGCGTTTTTCTTAAAATTCTATTTTTGAAATCGACGCCAATAAGGCATTTAAAAAAAACACATTTAATCGATAACTAGCGGACTTCGGTTGTTCAGAAAAAAGAAACACATAGACTTTATTTTATTCGCAAATTTAGAAGAACTGTACTTTTACATATGCTTCGTATTTTCTTCGTTTCGAAATCTTAGAAAATTCTTGATAAGTACGTGCAGGGAGTTTTGTTTTCATGTACAAGCAAATCAAATTACAAATGACTGAGACTGTTCTAAAATTTATTAAGAATAATTTGGAAACTCAGCGGGCAAACTGATGCAAGTTGAGTTCGTCTGTTAAACGTGAAATTTATGAAATTGAGACGTAAATAATTTAAATTGTAATTTCCGGATGGTCGTGCAAGCGATTGGCGTTCACATTACGATGAGTTGGAACAGTGTTATCAATGCAAAGGAGATGAATAAAATTAGAAAAATCCTTCCAACCGACGCGGGGGAGGGGAAACGTAAAATGAAGAGAAAATAAAAGTAAGCGGCCGAATTATGCAAATTCCTATTTGAAGTTTTTCTCACTTTCCCTGAGGTTTGCCTGCTTGCTGGTTCTTTTTTATACATCCTAAGCGTAAATGGCAGCCAGCAAAGGAGGAATTCCCCTTTGGACAAAAATCTGTGATGCTATGTGTTTTGTATACCAACTTTGACAAAGGACACAAAGTAAAAAGCGCCCTTCTTCGCTGAATGACAATGAAGACATCACCGTAGCAAGGACACATCAATGAAATGAATTTGCACACCATTAAGTCTGCGAAAATTCATCACACGTTTCGGCATATTGATTGTGAGGCTCGTGTACGTGCTCTGTATCACCGAGGACCAGATTTATTGGGACGTCTTCGCATTTACTGAGAAAAATAAAGGAAACTGAACACTTTTTGCGCCAGTTCGCGTAAGGAGAGTTCATTTACCTGTGCATCCATTTAGAAAATTAAACACCAAGCAGGGCACTGAACATTTTAATTATGCTTCAATGATAGTCGCAGAAGCAGACCATAGCAATTGCGCACACCTTGGTGGTTACATGGATTTTACCCATTTCGCTATTTATTTATTTATATACACATTTCTTTTTTTGGGGGTTAAAGAGTTTCGCCTGAAATACATAAAAACTCTACGTTTTTTGCCCGCCTGCTTGTCGGCACTCCCAAGTTTACTCCACTTTAAGCCATCAGTCAAACGAAAAACGAGTTTATAAGATTCAAAATAGTGCGACTAAGAAAAAGTGCTTAAAGTCAGCACAATTTACGTAAATCGAAATTTGGACCAAATTAACTTCCGTTCACAGAAAAAAGTAGTTTATTTATAGTAAAAGAGATATGGTTATATGTAATAAATTTTTATTTTGTGGTACGTCGGTAATTAAAGATATTTTTAATAATGTCAGATACGAGGAACAGAAATTTTGTAGCAAACCATGGGATGAGTAGGGTTTATAAGAAGGAGGATAGTGTTATCTTTCGCATAACGTATCAACATATGTGTTAGGCAAATGTCCCTCTACTACGTTCAATCCCTACTTTTGTATGTGCATCGTTTCAGTTAACCATTTGTATTCCACACAATAAGGGAAGTTATTATAGGACACTATATATTAGTACATGTCCCTCCAAGCGAATGTCATTGAACAAATATACGTCTACACCTAGTCTAGATAAAAATTCGGTTTTATTTCCATTCTCCCATCCAGGTGTATTATTTCCCACTAACCCTCTGAATTTGACATAGTGACTAGCGTACAATAACACCTGATGTGCATTAAGCCATGACCACCATGACATCCACGTTAAAAGAAAATCGTCTTGTGATTATAACTTTCTTCCATCTCGGGTATTGTCCAAGTGCTATGTTCAAAGCCCTCAAACCGTTAGGAATCACCCGCCAATTTGTGTGCCGAGCGATAAATAGATACAGTGACATCGAGAGTGTGAAAGATAGGCCTCGATCGGGTCATCCCAGATTTGTGAGGACGCCAAATCTCATCAACGCTGTTCGGCAAGTATTCGACGCAATCCTTTAAGCAAACAAAGAGTTATGTCTAGAGAACTGAGAATTGACGCCAGAACCATGTCTCAAGTACTAAGGCAAGACCTAGGTATCAGAGCATATCGCAGGAACACCGGCCATCTCCTCATCCCGACACTGAAGGAAATTCGGCATGAAAGAAGCAGATTGCTCGATGGACTTCGCAAGCCGATTCTTTTCACAGATGAGTAAATTTTCACCATTGAAGAGGCTTTTAATCGACAGATTGGTCGAGTCTCTGCCAGGAGCAGTACTAAGGAAACTTCAGAAATTGTTAAAAGGGTTCAACGAGGGTATCATCCCGCTAGTGCCATGGTTTGGTGGAAAGTGAGTTGGCAAGACACAACTGAGCTTCATTTTTGTGAAAAGAGAGTAAAAATAGATGTTAAAATGTTTTCCCACAGAACTCAAACACCCGCATACAAGTCTCGAAGCACTAAAAGTCTTCGCTGGAAGAAAATTTTCCGGAATTCAAAAGATCTGAAGGCTGGTCCTCCGGAAGTCCTGACCTTAATCCTGGCCTACGGCGGACGATACACCACAATTGACTCATTAAAAAAATTTCGTCGGAAAACAGTGGCAGAATATACTCAAAAAAAGGTGCCTATAGAGATAGATGCTTGGCCGGCAAATTTGAAGGGCTGCATTCGTGCTAAAGGCGATCATTTTGAAGTCTGATTTTTTTTTGTTTTTTATTTATATAAACTTTCTTTTGCTTTTCAAGGAATGTATTTATTTTTGCATTGTTGATTTGTTTTTTATTTGATTTAACATTTGTAATAGAATTTTTGCCAGGACTAGGTATATAATGCTTGATTTTGTAAGCGCTCTTCTACAAAAAAAATTAAAATTAAAATTTCCAATATAAGATATCAAGGACTATGTGGTGAAGCTATGGGAGAATTTATCCCGAAATATGAAAAAAAAAAACTTGTGTCGAAAAAATTGAGAGAAAAATAAAACTAACGATCAACAAACTTTTTAAAATATTCGCGAGTGATGAAAACTAAATTGTTGCATTTTTTAATTTATAAGTTGTAATATCGACAAAAATCATGAACACCAATGGAATAAACTATAAAAGTTTTATCAAGCAGCAAATATTTAATATAAATTTAATTTATAACATTCCCCAAATTCTCTTTATAAAAATAGCAACGATAGTGGATTTAGTAGTGATCATCATCATCATCATTTTCAGTATCGGACGGAGAGTAGCACTCAGAGCTATAATGAAAAAGTATTTAGAAACAGTGGCTGAATGTACAGACCCCTATTCCGAGAGAATTTCCAATTAAAAAGAAATATAAGCGAAGGACTTATCATTTTTATTTAATTTTATTACAAGTTTTGCAAGCGTTACATTAAGTAGGCAAGTGAGGAGAACTGAAGTGGGATTTGTATAAAAATTTTCATCTACTTCTTTCAAATATAAAAAACTTCTATGTCATGTTTACAAAATTCAATCCGGTATTGCAACTCATGTAAGCAATTAAGAGTTTATTTTTGTTCTGGAAGAAATAGACTGAATCATTCAAAATAAGCCTGAAACAAGGAAATCAATATTCTTAAAATAATTCAACATTGCTTACAACAACAAACCACTGATATTGGTTTACGAATGCATCGGATTAGGTAAATCAATTCAATTTTTATTATTGAAATCATGTGTAGGGAGGATTTTTTTAGAAAGATGATGATATTATGAAAACTACTGCATGAGGACTATCAAAGTCTATCGATTAAAGACAATCATTTGTGAATTGAATCCAAAACGAAAATGATTGCAAATGTTATCAGTGTAAAAAGTGGGTTGTTACGACTCGCCCCACGTTCGGCAAGTAGCAACAATAAAAAAAAAAAGAAAAATTGGATTTAGGCTAGAGGTTTCAGCTTTTATTATCATTGTTGTCAAATCAGTACAGAAATAAACAATTCAAGAAGTCTTAAAACTTTTTACATTGTAGATTTTCCAAAACTATCAACATTTTTTATACTTCGTACTGTCGTAAATTCTGTTCCTTCAATGTTCCAAGCACGGGGGCGTAAATTCACATTTTTGCAGAAGGCTGTGGTATTTTCCTGAAAAATCTACTTCCTCAGTGTTGTTGTTCCTGGTGTTCTTAGAGATAGTTGGGGATTCCCACGCATAAAGTTTTGAAACCAGTCCGATCCAGCCTTCTTGCCAGGAAGAAGGGATATTTTTTTTATGCCAAGCAGCACAGGGCTTTATAATGCAACTTTCTTACTTCTATAGAAAGAAAGCAATCCAAAATGACGTGTTACAACTTACACCAAGATTTTGTTACATAATTCTTTAGTTTACGTCAGTAAAAGCCGACACAGGATATTAAAATTAAATAATGTAATGCGTTATAAGAATAAGATTGTGTCGAAAATTCGTTGTCAAACAATTCAAATTATCGTTAAAAATTTAGTATTACTACTTATCCCTCCTTGACTTGATCACATTAAGAATTATTTAGCAAACACACTTTTCTCTATTCTGTCCCAAATTGCATAAGCTGTTGTGATTGATGGCTCTTTATCAACGCAATGTGTGAATAACGTTCCGACTAAGGGCTGTTTTCTTGCCATAAAAGTAAGCATTAGAATACATTTTCGATTATCTGATACTTTAGGCACTATTAGCATTAATGTAAAAGAACTTAAGTATAAAAAATGAGACAACCTATGTCAAGGACAAAAATATTGGAATTTTATTTCAAGACGATTTTTAATAAGTTAATAATCTTTCGGGTTTGAAAAATGACTAGGCAATATTTTAGTGCTTGTCTTACAAAATTGTCAATCATAAAATAAACCCTTCTGTTATGAGTTCAGCAATGTAGAAGGAACTGGAATAACGATTAATTTAAGAGGAGTTTCTACGTTTTATTCAATGACTATAGGTAACAACCTAGAAGTAAATGGGTTGTTGTGGTTTTTAAAATCTTGTTCTGCAAATTATTTCTGTAGGTAGCAAACGCTACAAAACCATAACGCAAACCCAGAGTGGAGAAGACAAATCACCTTTAAGGAATGAACTAAATTACTTCGATGATATATTTACTTCTAACACTTCCAGTACAGGTGTAAAAGACCTTTACGTTTCCAATAGAATTCCCCTTTAAGGGCACGGATTACATGAGCCATGATATTAGCATGATCTGTTTGGGAGTATTTTATGGAAGTATGGACGTTTCATTGTCACTAGAAGGACTGTCCCAGAAAAAAATTGATACTTTAACTCTTAAGTGCAAAACTTTTATGTGAAGTCATTTTTATGGAACATTTTATTATTATTATTTTTTTTTTTTGTAATGGTTCCACTGATGACCGCCTAGGCTCTGCGCGATCTGTTTCTGAGGTAGATAGAATTTTTTGCAAGTTGCTTAGATTTTCGAATCGTTCTTTTCAGAAGAGCCCAATACCTTTCAATAGAACGGACCGCTTGGCGGATTCGCTGATTTTAGTACAATGGTCATGCTATTGTTTTCATACCGTAGTAGTGTGAGCGTACTGAGCCGTTGTCAACTCAGGCCAAAAACCCACAGATCCCGAATGACTCGAAATAAATGGTAGTACTCACTTTGGTAGATTCTCGAGTTTATGATCCCCTTTGTTATAAATTCTTGACTTTTCTGTTTGCAGGTGCATATGACCTGCCACACCAGGTATGACTTTTTGACTGGTATGGAATTTTGGGAATTTTTTTCAGTTCTTAATTTCTCAGGTACTGGCCCTTTCTTCCGGGTAGTGTAGGAGTCATGTCCAGGTAGCTGGTTAATATTCACTTTAACATAAATTTCGTCATCCACGCCGTAATCAAATTTGGTCAAATAAGTTTCATATAACTTTCGAGCTCTTCTGCATGCCTCCTTTTCCTTGTCCTCAGAACAATCGGGTACTTGCTAAACTCTGTATGACTTCAACGGTAGACCTCGATGTTCCTGATTTAGCGGTCACATCCCTTACAGAAATATTAGGTGTCTGTTTATAGGCACGTTAAACCTTTTTCACCAAGTCAAGATTTGAAGGACCAGGCTTTCTAACTGACTCCGCCTGTCTTTCCGACGGTAACCTTTTCTTATATTTAGTAATTGTCGGCTTTACGATAATTAGGGACCTTTCCATTTTTTTTGTCAACACGGAAAATTTTATTATCGGGTTTTCTAAAAATTTGGAAATTATTGCATCACGAACTTTTTGTTCTCTTGATGACACTTTTTTTACGTTTTGCCAATTCTCTGAATAGTTAAAGATTTGTTTAGGTCACTTTTTATAGAAATTACGCATATCCCTCAATATCAAGAACGCTTAAATTTTATAAAGGGTATCAATTTTTTCTGGGACAGTTCTTATATACATATAAATCAATTTGAGCGTTTGATACAGTGTCATTATGAGATGTACTTAATCAAGCCTAAGCTAAGCCTAAGCGTCTTTCAGCTTAAATTATCGTACTTCATCAGACAACAAGACGATTGGAACGCTTATTGGCTATGAGACTAGAATATCTCAAGTTATACGCTGGTATTATTTCTTCTCGAAAAAATGTGAATTTGAATTTTTGGATAAAAAAAATTAATTTTACGTGTCAATTCCATAAATTTTTAATTATGCGAAAGGCCTTTTTACACTTTAGTGATTCTTTTCCGCCTTTGTAAATCACCTACTAGGAACCCAAAGTAGTGAAAACCGAAGTGTTTTCTATCAAAAAGTATAGTACAGCAGAATTTTACGCACTTTAGTAGAATTTTATACACTAAAAGCTTATTTAGGCGAAAGAGTTTAGAATTTTATGGGTTCCAGGTCATCGTGACCACCATTTGAGACTTTTCGATTGATATGTATCCTTTGTTTGCACTGATGTTTGGATTCTAGGCGAGGAGTTAAAAAGGATGTTTTCCTTTACACTGCTATGCCTAGATTTAATAAAAATAATTAACTATTGAGATTTTCTTATTACTTTTGCAGGGGGATGAAACAATTGGACTTTTATAGACCCCGTTGTAAGGTATGACCATTTACCGATAAATTTACAGGCACTTTTCAAAATATTGATTTAATAAGTTATTTTAGTAACTTTATTGTGAATCGATTGAAAACATAAAAGTTTATCATTTACTTTCTAATCAGAAATAGTAAAAGTAATATAAAATTTTTATATATCTATCACTCATTTAAAAACCACAATTTAAGTTTTGTTTTTTTTAAACGTAAAAATAAGTCAACTTGTAAAAAACGAAAACAAGAAATAATTCATTACTAAAATCTATTTGATGCAAAAATTGTGAACACTTTATTACAAGTTACAAGTGAAGAGTATTTTTGATTTTATGATTTTAAAAAAATACATTTATAACTTTATTTTAAATATAATATTTTGTATACCCTTCAGTGAAATAAAAAAAAATAAAAAATTATGATAATCTTTACATTTTTTATTACCCAATTAATTTCATAAATTGCCAAGTATTTTAGCTAATGCTTTGCCTATCCAAAACAGAAGCATCACCTGATTTATATGACAGTCTTACTCTAATAACACCCATTGTATTCGTCTCCCAGCCTATTTATTAATGGATGCTTTACCTAAACCCATCTTCCCAAATGACCTAATTAATTGGATAAATTATCGACTATTTCAGAAAACTTTTGAGAATAAAACACCTCACTGATGTAGCCGCTTCGCCTAATTTATTCCGTTCTTTTATTACACATATTTTATTACTCAATTACTGTGTTTTTAAATAGGTGTTTAATTTGAACATATGTGTATGGCTTGACGTGCTAATTCCTTTGATGGATCGCATAATGTTAGCATTTCTACAACAAAACGACCTAATTATGTTAACTACCTTCATAAAATGCGGGGCTGAAAAGCATTCAATTCACACAGGCAATTTATTCCAGTTTTTAGGAGAAAATGCTAACATTGCCCTTGGTCTAATTTATTTTAAATATCTTGAGTTAATCATGCGTTAAGCGTCATTACGCTTAAATTATGAAATATATTTTTATTTTTTATATATAAATTCCTTTATTTCTTTATACAAAAAAGTTAAAGATACTTTTTGTTATGTAAAATGAAAAATTTAGTATTATATTATAACTTTGAAAGGAATTGTAGGTTTGAATGTAGAACATCAGGGAAAATTTACAAGCACAGTTCCCGACACTTGATTCTCACCCTAGAATTTTAACCTATCATAAAATCCAAGGTAGTTCTTGGGAACTCAGTAAGGGATAAATGTTATCTACTTTGTTTCAAAAGATATGGGCAATAAAACGGGTGAAAATTTCCACTCTTGTAATTCCACGAAAAATTTATCCTGGAAACGGGTATATAAAGTGCGACACTCGATTACTTTCATCATTATTTTTTCGACATTGAATGGTTTAATGATAGAGGATCTGAAGAGATAGAGTAAATTTTAAATTTAAAAGGTGTTTTAAAAAGCTTTTAGAATAGTTTGTTAAGTATGGGACGTGAAGAAATGGAAAAGATTTTAAAGAACAAAATTTGTCGAACAGCGAAGGACCTTGAAAATTATGGGAAAAGCAGAAAGGGTCGAACAGCAATGGCTACAATCAATGGCATGGCATGGCAATGGCATCAAATTCTTGCGCTCAAGTGCGAGTAACTGCAAGCCCCCGTACTGTTCAAAGAACAATGACGCGAGGCACGTCTTAGGTTTTTTCGCCGATACGTGAATCGGAAAGAGGAGTGGTACCGAGTAGTTTTTAGTGACGAAAAAAAATTTTATATTGATGGTCGAGAAAGATGCCGCAATTTGAGAAAGGAAAAGCTGGTTTTATCGTGGCGACACAGCACCATAGGGGGTCTATCGACATAACGATCCTGGAAGGAACTCAGAGTACTAACAAGTACATAGAAGTTCTTCGAGCATCCAAAATAGAAATCAACGATTTGGATATTTCAACAAGATAAAGCTGCAATCCATACTGCAATAGTACTAAAAACGTGGTTTTCGGAGAATACTATAGTGGAATGGCCCGCACTTTCACCGGATATCAACATTATTGAGAACCAGTGGGGATGGCTTCCTCGTAAGATTTATGCTGAAGGAAGGCAGTTTCACAACAAGCAGGCCCTTATTGCGGAAATAAAATCATCGTGGAGGGAAATTCCAGAATCAGTTATAAGTTTATATAATTCGATATCCAATAAATAGATTATTTGGAATTCGCAAAAATAAAGGAGGTCGTCATTAAAGTAGTAAAAAAATATCTACCTACTAGTTTTAGTTGTTTTATTTTATATGAGAGTAAACAAGTGTCAAGTGTGATAGGTTAAAATTCTAGGGTGAGAGTAATCAAGTGTCGGACACTTCAATTGTGTTTTAGTTAGACAGTGCGATGCCAATATAAAAATGAAAAAAAAAACCCCTTTACAAAAGGTTAAGCTTTTTCTTTGACTACTTGAGTAATAAATCAAGCGGTTGATGTCAACTGTTTGCAAATTTCCAGCCAACACATTAAAATATCTGCGATTTCTGAGCGATGGCAATTTCCTGCGCCATCATTTACAAATTTTACTGCGAAAGCGAGCAAAACACCACCGTCGCTAAAATCTAAATCAATTTGACCCTTGTGGGCGAAGGAATTCTAGCGGGATAACATGGCTCTATTAAGTTGGTTGGCTCTTGCTAACACTACGAACACCACATCAGAGTTGTTAACGGCTGAGGCCAAGATTTCCCGTATGGCCATATTTTATATTTATATCGATTTATGGGATTAACTTCCTTTTTTATTTTCAAACTTTATTCAAGATTTCTGGGTTCCGGCCCCTTTTTACAAAACCACTGGACAAGGCAGTGCGTCATGCTCATGGCCCTTTCCTCTCCGGTGAAGCGAGCTACGGTGGTAGCGAAATATGTCGCAAACATGAATCATGATCCAACTTCCACTGACCCAGGGATTCCTCGGCGTCCATGACTGCCCTAAGCCATCAAATTCCAGTGGAACAGCCGGGATAATATTTTGACATTTATGGAGATTGAGATAAATGCCTTTAATTGACAGAATCTTATCTCCTCATGTTGGATGCCCTTAATAAAGTCAGCGGATAGGAGGGACCCACTGGAAGTGATTGGTAGTCATTGCGATGTAAGTCTGATAACACTTTGATCTTTGAGTAATTGGACTCTTTCAAGATCTAGCTTCCTTTGTGTTAAATGTACGACTATAACTCGAAGGCTTAACGATTGGCACAGCATTTCTTTCTTGACTGCCTTGATCTTTAAGAAAGGATTCAGGGTTGGATTGTTATCAACAGCTCCTTATCGAATTAATTTGACGGTTGTTTGCACTTATAATTTACGACAAAGTGGAAGTGTATCTTCATCCGAGCTGTTAGTTTATCTGTTTTGACATTTACATGGTTACCATTAGGAGAGCTACGGTATTTCAGCTATGTTAGCCTACAATTAAAAAGTTTCAATTTCTGGAAGACACCAAGCAATCAGAACGTTCGCACTAATAGGGAATTTTGAAATTTTATTTTTATAATTAAAGAGATATAAAGGGGAAAATCCCCTGAGAATTACGTAATGTTATTTTTATAAACCATAAATATCAACTTATAAAATTCTAGCTTAGAATTAAAATATTTCGTAAGAGATTTGCAGGGATTGTTCAAGATAAAACGGACCAAGAAATAGGTCCAAATGTGAGAAAACTGTGGCGTATCTTTGGATATACGAGCACTCCAAAGACCCCATATATCCTTAAATTGCTTGAACTATTGCACCCACGTATTATTAAACATTTGTAGCGACGTTCACGGCTTATTTTAAAATATGACTTCTGGTATGAAAAGCAAAACCCAACTCAACTTGACTTCAATAAATTATCTTGGATTTAACGAAAGCCTCAATTCCTGCTTCCTGTGTGATAGTGTAAAAGAAAGAATTCATAAAATTAATTGTAAAATAAGATTCATAATTATTTTGTGTAATCGTAAGGATTACATTTAAAGAAACAAAATGAAGAAAAAAACTGAGAAAAAACTACAATTTTATTTGGATTTCACGCCATTTCAACAAAAATTCATAATTTCCGGTTATTCTAGTCTACTACAGATTGGTAAACTGGTCAATATTTGTAATTCATTAGGCAATTAGTCGAGGAGCTACAATTTGCACCCATCGCCCACCTTAATAATGGAATGTAAGTTGTTTGCGTGTTCATCTATCGGAATTTGTCCATAAAATGACGATGTGGAATTTCCTTTATATGAAATAAAGATATTTCTGGGTGTATATAAAGTTCAAATAGCCCACCTTCGACAGATACCACATCCTATTAGTGTCCTTTAACCATCTGCAACAAACTGGACAATCCCAGATATGCGGTCTTGTAAGATGAGCCGAATTTAACTGTGCTGGTGACGTAAGTTAAAGGAATATTTTGGCATGCGTTTAAACTTCTTCGTGGGAAAAAAATAGGATGCTATTGGTTATTCTTGTATATTGCGGCATTTTAATCATAGCCTCTAACTATGCGTTTAATATAATAAAATTATAGTGTCTGTCTGTACATTAGTTTCTCTGCATTGATATGAAGAGAACTAATGAATTAAACGAAGTGGAGAAGAAATCCACCATTTTTAGAACTTTGTTTTTCTGTCTGTCTGTTTGTTTAGGACAAGTTAGTGTCAAAACGGTAAATGTTTTTTCAATAACATATGCTTTGAAAATCATATTGTTTTGAAAGTAGTTTAAGTCCATTTTCCAAAAAAATCCTGTTACCTGTGGCAATATGCTCAATCCTATGTTTTCTTTTTTATATTTAGAATCATTCAGATTTTGTAAAAAGGAAATTACCTGGTTAATAAAGCTAAAAATTTTTATTTTGAAGGTGGCTTAAGTCCCATGTTGAGAGTTTCAAACGGATGTGGAGTATTAGCCAGTAAAATTTATTGTTTGTTCCTCAGGACTATTACGAAGTCATAAGAAAGTGTCGAAAAAATAAGTTCATTCTGAGATCGCGGAGAAAGGGTAAACTGGTTAAAAATATGCTGCATGCGATTTTTGAGAACTGAACGATATAAAACGTACTACAAAACATCAATGAATGAGGATTCAAACCTATTCAAAACTCTGGATTTACTACCGCGCCGAGAGGACCACTGATTTATTGTACTATAAACCTCCTGCACACTATAATTACTTTAAATCCCTCCCACATACGCAAATTGGCGAAGACTGATTAATTAATAGCAAAATATTATTAAATTTAATGAAAAGTTCCTTTAAAAGTCAATAAAAGTTGGAATTTTTTAATTTTATAACATAAAATTATAAACTTATTTTTCCCAGGGACTGATGTCTTTCCAAGAATTAGAAAAGGCTTTCATTAATTTTAAATGTGGCTTAAGTCCATTTATAGCCATCGAAAACAAACAGCAATTTTTTAAGCAGTTTATTATGCTAATTGGGTTGGTAAATTTTACACCCTTAGAAACACGAAGACAGTACAGAGCCATGTTATCAGATACCAATTTTTTTAAATTTATTAAAACGCAAACCCTTGAATACATCGATTTTAAAATAAATGGACAAGGCCACTTTCAAAATGAACGGCTCATATAACTAGTAAAATAAAATAGACATTTAGGGAAATAATCTGCACTTTGTTTTACCAAAATCGGATAATTAGAAATGGAGGTACAACTTGACCTCTCTGCTACTGTCCGCTTTCATATTCGCGGGAATTCCTGCTGACTGGTTTGGTGACCAAAGCAGGCGTGAACCTAAAAACTGGATGTTTCTTTCACGATCAACTCTATGTAGCCTGGTCGCGAGTATGTTCCAGTAGGAATTTATTTTTCTTAGCAGAAAATAATAAAACTGCACTTTTGTAAACGTTCATTAAAACTTAATTCTATAATTTTCAATGACATGTCTGATGTTTCAACTACCAGGAATTGTGAAAAGGGTAAGTGCGTTAATTTAGAAACTCCTATTACGTTGCAAGCCGAAATACGATCAAGCGTGGTTGCAGGCATAAACGGAAATATATAAATAAAGAGTAGGCGTGTTAACACATCATTTTAGACAACGAAAAAAAAATTGTAAATATTCCCAATTTCACGCAGACGAAGTCGCAGGCTAGTAATTGCATGTTTGATTAATTGTGTCAATAAATTGAAACGTAAGATAACTCGTACTTTTCAACCTTCTTTAAAAAGAAAAAGTTTTCGATCCTCTTTACCTACATTTATTTGTTACGTATGTTGACGCATAACATTTTCAAGGCTGATCGATTTTAACGTTCGAAGGACACCTTTCGCGCGTGATCCTATATAAATTTCTGGAAATCAGCCTAAAAACTTCCTAAAATTCTGGAAAAATATGTTCAGTTTTTTTGAATTTCCGTAATGTTCTCGGAATTTCCTTGACCTTGATATTTCAATTTTTGAGCAGTTTTTAGGTAAATTGTGGTTCCAACAAAATAGAGTTTTTATATTGATTCCCATATTGCATAATTCCGAATGAATTTTAATATATCTCTGAATTATACTCAAAATATTAACTACATATTTTTTCTAATTAAATTGAATCCGAACGCAAGTTTTGTGAAATGTGTTGCAAAATGAAAATCCTCGTACACAAAAGGCAATGGCAAAAAGGTTGAAAGCAACTAGAGGGTGTATAATAATACAAAAAAACAAAACTGAATAAAAAAGTTGTTAAAGAGCCTCGTGTGCACACGTAGAATTCGGCTACTATTGAAAAACGACGTTTAAAGTCATGGACCCTATATCTGAGACGAAGCGTGGCTTTATATGACTGATGCAAACGGAAAGGGGGACATCCAGGATATCATCAGCCGGGAAGGATGCAGTAGTACAACCTCGAACAAGACATCCAAAGGGTGTTAAGTTTTGGATAGGAATGTCAAGCCGAGGACTTACAAAATCTATTTTCATTGGGGCTAAAGCAGATCAATCATATTACCAAAATGTAATTGAGAAAACAATGAAGAAAGGGACCAACAAGTCATACCCAGAAGGAAATTTTGTCCTTCATCAGGACTCTGCTCCCAGTCATACGGTTAAAAGTACACTTCAGTGGTTCCACAGGAAAAAAATAGCCTCTATTTCCCCTCATAGGTGGATTCCCTTAAGCCCCGATGCAACGCCATGTGATTGTTTCCTATGGGGATATTTGAAAAGCCAGCTCAAGAAAAGGAAAGTGCGTGCGCTACGAGTTCTCAAAACTGCAACAATGGATAAAATTCTAAAGTAAATAAAGAAGTTAGGTAAGTTTAAATTTGTTCACATTTATTTTAATCGCACCTGGATCTTTAATGTGTGTGTTATTGACTTCCTTGTGAATGGTTAAATTTTTCGTAAGAAAGAAGTTTAAACACCTTACTACAATCTCGTTTGCTTACGATTTGACTGTTTTCACGTCATGCAATAATGATAATGATTAAATTCGGTTTTTATTGAACGAAATTAAGAACAAGTTAATAAAAATTTTATTTCAAATTCTATGCAATTTGAATTTGTCTGTGATTTACTATAAAAATTCACTAGTATTATTTTTATTATTAAAAGCCACCTCATCCATTTTTTTTCAATTGGCAATTTATTGAAATACCTTAATTTATCCAGTGAATTTAAATGTTTCAGTAAATACTTTTAAATATTAAGATTTATGAATCAGAGAAGAAAATAAATCATATCACGCTTTGGTGAACTTTAACAATCTCAAATTCATATTTCAGTTTGTATTTAAATATTTGAAAGTGATAACAGAAATCGACACGAAATTCGGTTAAGCACTAAGTTCGCTATTGCTACGATATTATCCATATTTTTGATACACAAACCGGAACTGATAAATAAATTATTACGGAATCTTCACTATCCGAACTTAAGTATTTCAATTATTCTTGAGGCCAAATAGACCATTTTCAGTTTTGCAATTAAGACAGCATTTTATGTTTCAGCCGACATTATATAAAAAAGTTTTTTTATTCTATTAACTGCTCAACATATCTATTAAATACGTCTTTTCACCTGTTCAAGATCTTCGACTAGTTTTCAGAATTCTA
This sequence comes from Proctacanthus coquilletti, assembly GCA_001932985.1. Classification (NCBI taxonomy): domain Eukaryota; kingdom Metazoa; phylum Arthropoda; class Insecta; order Diptera; family Asilidae; genus Proctacanthus; species Proctacanthus coquilletti. The sequence continues at coordinate 551,325 of MNCL01000019.1, forward strand.
TCACAAATTAAATATGCACTTTAGATAAATTGTTTGATAGAGATTTCTGTCTAAACACTTATGAACCATCCATAGGTTAAATCGACTAAGTCCATTTTCAAAACTTTTGCAAATGTTTGCCAAAATTTGCTAGTTAAATCCTAAGAAAAAGAAAATTATTTTGTTCCAAAGTTTCTACCTGACACTTGCCAGGAGTTTCTCTACCTGCACATGATGGAACAAAAAAATGGTGGACCTTGCTGATAGATAATTTTTGCATATGTGAAGATAATAAATGCCTTTTTCAAAAAGATAAAAAGGCTTGCTTTTTAACAATGAACCCTATGCCGCAAGGTGTAAAAAACAGAAAAAGCATTTTAAAAAACATTTTAATTCAGACCCTTCACGACGCGAACTTTTTTAAAATACTTTGCTCGAAAGGCATACTCATAACTTAAATTAGATCTTATTAAAAGATTCACATACTTGGCAAGTAAAACGTCCGCGGGACGCGGAACAAAGCATTTGTCCCTTGCTGGCTTTTCGTATTTTTCGGTGAAAGGGGCTGGGGGCGACAGAAATGCAAAAAAAAAATAATTTTTGCGCTTCCCTTTGCAACGCCCACTAAGATACTCTTACAGCAGAATGCAGCACTATGCTTTGTGCTCGAATTATGTAATTTTTCTCCCTATTCTCATTAAGACAGCTTGCTGGAATAGCACACTAGAAAATAATTATCTTTGTACAATGAAAAGTGCACAGAATTTGCAAGACAGAGGCAAGACAAAAGAACAGAGTTAGCAAGTCAAAAGTATCAAAAGAGCAAGCACAGACGGATTACGAACAAGTTTTAAACCTTATTGAATTCGAAGAATCATGCTTACCTCTGCTTATTTAAATTCTGCAAACTATGACAAATCTGCGTTGTACGGAAAATTAGGTAATCAAGAATTTTCCAGGGCTTTATCTCGGTTTGAAAAATCATGATTAATCATCAATTTTCCATTTTCTTTCTTAAAAAAAAAAGCCAACCACACAGACTTTAAATTTATCTTCATCTTTTATAAAACTTTTTGGGACTTTTTTATCGAAAGGGCACAACTCTTTTAAAAATCAGCACATGATAACAACTAAAAATTTTCTTTAGGGTAAAGTCATGGAAGATGACACCAATGCAAAACTACAACTTCTAATTTTCTTTTTAAATTAGACGAATAAAAAAAATGCTGACTTTCTAATAATAAAATATTATTTTAAACCTTTACTATATTTCCCACCTGATGCGTTTAATTCACACAAATCCGTTGCAATATAATCCATAAAAAATAACTTTGAATCCATTTCTGAAATTCGGCGACATCTTTCACCTGTTTTCAATGTAAAAACTCATAATTATTGACATCACATTCGCCGTTAATTAAATTAATCACTTTTTTCATTACAACGTTTGTATACGAATTGCATATCGGTGAAATTCATATTTCAAACTGAATTTTAAATAGCTATAATTATTTGAATATTGCATAGAAATTAAAAATTCATCTGACATAATTTGATTCCTTTTATTTAATACGACGATAAAAGTCCCACGTCATTTCGTGTTCATTGGATAAGCCGTGGAAACGTAGAAAACAAATGAACTTCTGAACTGTTTACAAATTTGATATTGGTTTGATTGTTGCCTTTAGTGCATCGAAAGTTCGCATTAGTTAATAATTCTTCATGATATTCAAATAAAGACACTTAACAAATTGACAAAGATGTAGACAAATTACCACCGACCGTCTGGGAAGACAATTTCTATTATGACCAGCGAAAAAACACGCTTCAGCGATAAATTAAACTGGAATGAAATGAGTGAATGCCTCTAAGTCTTTTCAATCATTTCCCTCACGAAATTTAAATAAAATGGTTTTGTACGTTCATACGTTGTGATCCCTGTCGTTTGTATGTGCCGGGAATTGTGATCTGTTTGCAGTCGTCGTAGAAACAATGGATGATCCTCCATTTACATTTGTCCACGAATTTTCATATGCCTTCAGCTTGAGTCTATTATTTTTGATTTTAATCATAAATAAAAACTCCTCCTTTTCTTGTACAAGTACTGCGATTACAGAGGTCTTTGAATATTTTCTTTTCAAGTTTTTAAAGTAGCTAAGAAACATCTTAACCTGGATAAAAAGTACTTCATTCCGCTTGCATGGACTACGCGATTGCCTTTATTAATTTTGACAGAATTAGTGGACTGTTAATTAATTTAAAATGTACAGTGCGGAATTCAATCGACATTTTGTTTGAAAGCTTGCAAAAAATAAAACACCCTATTTTTATTTTGACTAGTCATCTTCCAGGTAATACAGCACATTCCATTCCGATCCATCTTACTGTGATATTCAAAACCCATGGGGGGTAACAAAGAGAGAGCTCGTATTTTTAAAAATATAATAAAATATTTAATATGAAATTATTACAAGTGAAAATTATTAAATAATTAAAGAGATCAGTCATTTAAAATATTGTCACAAAATTTGGTACAGATCATGGGCGTCAGGCTGTGGCAAATGGGAGCTTCTAGAAAGGGATATTATAGGCTTCGTAGCATTTATAGAATTAGCCAACGCAGGATGTCGGGATCTGTGGATAGACCTTCTTGGTAAATTGAGATCATTACGCTTGTTTTGGTTTCCCAATTAACGCAAACGGGATTAGCTTTGCCATGTGTAGAAATAGATCGTGTCACGTGTAATTTGCTGCTCGCAACGTTGCATTATTTTATACCATGCGTCACGTATCCCGTGATGTATCAAGAGGGAACATGTTTTAGATTAAGATTGGTTTAAATTTACCTTGGCTTTGTCTGACAATTTTCTAGATTTAAATTGTGCTGGAAACGTCGATGACAATCGGAATTTTTATGTTCTGTCTAAAAAAAATACACTTTTGACCCGAAACACACGAAAAATTAAAACCATAAAAGACCAAGGACGTTAAAAAATATTTATAGAACAATGCGAAGTATTAGGAAAATAGAAAAAAAATTTATATTTATATGTTTAAAGCGTGTTATAATTGAGAATCATTTAAAAAATAAAATTGGAAATTGTAGTAATAATTAATTAAACAGTTTACATAAAAAGCGGATCTCTTTTAGGAATAAATCCATTATCATTTCAAACCAAACATAGACAGTTCGGTGTCATCTAATTTTGGAAATAACGAAATGTTAAATGTATTATTTGTTGCCAAAATAAGTGTATATACAGATTGCAATAAAAGATATCCATTAGTGGATAGACGGAAAATATTAATGTTTCGTCGCAAACCCATATTTCAAATCAACCATATTAGGTATGCAAATTTAGCATACAATATGAATTTATCATATGATTCCATATTTATGTGACAAAAATTCTAAATACAAATCAAATTATATGAAGGTTACATAGAATTAAATCCAAGTTTTCCTTTCTGACATTACTAATTAAGAGTTTTTCGCATTCTCAACTAATTTAATGACTATGAATACTTTCACAATACACTCCACCGGTGAAAGAGCTGAAATTGCTGACATATCAGTCAATCTTAATTTAGCCGGCCTGAGCTTAATTACCAGATATCTCAGTTAAATTTTCCGTGTGGATGATTTATTAACCCACCGCTTCAGAATAATTATCGGCCGCATCTAACGTGTGTGTGATGAAAAGGGTTTTGCTTTTATGTTTGCACGAATCATAGGTTAAACTCATTAATTAATAATTAAAGCTAAAAAGAACTGTTTTTGCTTAATTAAGATTTGTACAATAAAAATAACAAAATAGATTTTAACAAAACAAGCAAACAACGTAAGGTTGTCTTTCACCACCTTCTACCGCCACGTAGTGGTATTTTATGTCGTTTTCCTTTTAATAGTGCCGTTTTCTTTTGGATATCGATTAAAAATTTCATTTCATAAAATTTGAATCTATGAATTGGGGATATCTCAGATTTGTCTGAATTCAATACTCGCTCTCGAAACTCAATTGCCATTATCGTCATCTTGTCTTTAAGTATTTCGATGAAACTCTTCATCTTAAGGAGCCTCTCAGCCAAGCGACAATTGAACCGCATACAAACGTGTATATTTCAACTTATGGACTGAATATTTAAGTGAATTCAAACACAGACAAATGATAAAATAAAAAGTGAATGTACAGAACACGAAAATTTGCTCATGCAAATATTTGTAAAAGTTATTTAGGTATATTGCAAAAATATATTTCAGCTGTTTTTATAGTTGAATGTGCATACAATGCCCCTTTTGTAGTTGACGTAAATTCTGGACACAGAAATCTACCTTGTGTTCAATTATTGTATAATACTTCTTGTCTTTTAATATTCCGTGCCAAAATATTAGAGACCCTTCTAGCTGTTTTACTTCACTGAAAATAAAAAAGTTAATTAATTCTTAATTATTCGCGCAGATAATAATAAACAGCATGGATATTGGTTTTCAGAAATATCGAGAATTGCAATAGATACCTACTACGTTAAATAGAACCGGCCTTACATAGCAGAACTTTCGTATTAAAGTTTATTACTTAATGAATTATAACATTCTTTAGTTATGCTATATTTTATACAAATTAATTATTTATCAATTCGTCCTAGTCTTTATCCGAACAATAATAACAAACCGTTCACATTCTTTTTGTATTTCTAAAACTTGGTTATTTCTACACGGGAATTCAATAATATCAGATAAACTCTGGTCTTGCGAAAAATTACAAACATTCCAAATGCAAATAGTGGTTATGATCTTCTATTGTTTAAAAAATGCAAAAGTGGGAATTTTTGTGGTAAAACAATCCGACACGATCTAATACCACTAGTCTTTGTCACCGCCTCTTATTTATTAGTGCTACTTCGTCAAGTAGAGTTAGAATTTTAACTAAAAGAACTGCTGCGCGAGAAGGCGAAGTACTGCATGTCTTGTGTCAACCCTCTTTGTAAGGATTGTTTTAATATTGACGAAAGATAGATGTCCTAATTCATACTACAAATAGGTACTCTTATGCTCCAAGCATCAAAATTTTCTCATATGCACGAACGCATTGTCATTCATTCACTCGTAGTAAGCTCTTTTAGTCACAGACCTTTAAAATAAGTATGTACAGATGACTAAGTCTAGGGATCGGCATTAATAACACGACTAGAAAAACTTTATTGCTACTACTGAGTTCGATACGTTGTGTACATGTACATGTATGTAATACTGTGATTTCAGAATTCAACAAATTGGACAGTTAGTGCCGAATGGTTTAGACTCGTAGAAAAGTACATATGAGTGTAGAATGAGGTCTACTGCAGTGAACTGTAGTGAATTTTAGCTAAAGTGCTTTTATTTAAACAATAAACTAATAAATTTAAAGCTAACAAAAGATTAAATTAGGCCAAATCTTGAATAATTAAGCAATTTGAGGTTCAGTAGTGCCTACATTACAACACAAAACATTGAAAACTTTGGAGTAGTCTTTCCCGTGATTTTTGGCATCTTTTGAAAATAATTGTTTGATTGTTTCGCATATTTCTGCAGTTTTATGGAAGCCTTCCCATAAAGAGTTTAAAAGGCTTTAGTGTTAAAATATAAATTTAATTATTTTTCAATAAATGATTAGTCTGAAACTAGCGGCGATTAAGTTTGTTACAATTGAATGAACTCTAATATACCTTGAATCTTCTCTTATTTGGCATTTGCTCAAAAGGAAGTTCCGACTGAGATGAAGCAGTTTTTTCTGTTCTTTTGCTCTGAGCGCTGTTTTTATTGTTAAAAAAAAAAAAAAAATATGAAGAACAGCGTAAAGCGAAAGATTCCCACTGCGAACGGCCCTGGAATTAATGACAAGCCGACTGAGGTCGAATTGCGTCGTCGTTAAACGTTCAGATCTAGAGAAGATGCCTTAGAGACGAAGACTGAATCCGAGCGTACTCAAATTACAAGTTCATGTGCTACCACACATTTTCACATTAATTCTTGGCCGTGCACAAGTAATCATTGTTTTTGTGGTCGAGGAATGGGTAACCTACAGTTTGCATGAGTTAGACCTCACCAAATGTTCTACTGCTTGTATATGTACTATATAAAATTTTAGGTTGCAAAATCAGTTCTAGAGATTGTGGTAAAGTAGAAATGAAACAAATTATTTTCTCGTTAGCTGCAGTGCGCGAACTTATTATACACATGAACTACGTTTCCTTGATATCTGCTATACTTCGTCCACTATGTGTGTATATAGTTTTCAATTTATTACTCATTAATTAGTGCCGAGATATGTAACTACTTGACTCCAATTAGTTTGGATAACACAAATCATTACACCTACCTATAAAACTTTGTCCTTATTATCGAAAATTATGTAGGGAGTTCTGACAAGAAAGGTTCTACTATAATTTTTTACCTTCTAAAAAACTGGAAGAAGATTAAAAGTAAATCTAATGCTTTTTATTAGTACGAAACGAGTCATAAGTTTTCAAGTCGTAATGAAATTCACTGATTTTTCTAACGATTCAGAAGTAAATCTAGATTAAAGAGGTTGAAGTTTCATACGTCGAAAAGCATACTATTATTTTTTATTATAATTAAGGTAAATGTATTTATTAAATCAATCTGTATTGAAAGTATTACGCATTTATATCTATTTAATAATGATTTCTTTGTATTCACTATCAGTCAAGCACTATCAACTCTTTTTGACGCAATGTTCATCCTTTGACTTTTTTTCAGTGGAACATCGACTAGAATTGAAACTTATCCTCCATACACGTCAATTGTATTATTCCTCGAAAAAAAACAAACGTACTATTGACAGTGAGGAAAATGTTTAATGGTAAAAAATTGCCCCCTTGCCTTCCTTTAGTTTGCCATTGAAGGCACATGGATCCAAACAATATACGAGGACAATGCACTTTTCAACAAGTTCTTCCAAAAAGTCAGCGGTTGCACACGTCTTTCTTTCAAAGATAAGTGGGAATTATTTTTATGGTTCAAAAAACCAGAAATAGACACAATTTCAAAACTAATTAATTTTTATTATAATACCATCCGGCGCCGAAATATTTCTCTTATTAAGACAAAATCAAGATTTTTTTTTCAAAAGTTTTTAAATCACTTACCGTATGCAAATTTAAAAAAAAATTTTTTTTTCTTTACACGACTTGGGTGTGTACTTTATAATAACAAAATTAAAATTAATATTTTTTGTTTTCTGGGTATTAAAAAACGCATCCTAAATAATAAGGCTTTTGTCTAATTCAAAGATTTACTTATTTTCGATTCAATTTATGTAAACTATTCCCAATCATGATAGTGATGTGATAGTACTGGGAGATCCGAGTGTAGGTTTTATAAGCTAAGATAAGCTAACGCCCGCTAAAGGTTTCTTTTTGCAAACGAATCTTTTTACACTTTTATGTAAGTGAAATCTTTAAAATAAAACGAGAAAGTTCTTACTTTGGGATCCAATTATTTTTCTTTTTTCGAAAAGAAAGGTTCAATAGGATGAAATCCCAAAGGATTCAAATTATATCCAAGAATACAAAGAATAACATTCCATGGTGAAAGAAGATCGTTTTGTTTAATAAAGTAAAAGAATCAAGAAAGTGGTGAAGTATTTGGCGGGGTGAACTTATTTGAACGAGTTTGTGTATTTTTTTATGTCTAGAGGGCAAGAAATTTTATTTTTGGTTTTATTATTACGGTGTATAAGTACATCCTGTAAATATTGAAAAGACAATTTTGTTTATGCAATTTGTCTATGATATATGTTTCGAAAATTTGGGAAAAACCAAAGCCCTATAACTTTGGTCTGTTTAAAAAATTTCCATTGGCCGCAAGTGAAGTCATAACTTTAGTCTCGTTATAGCATCCCTTAGCATTTTGATTTGTCGCAATTTTTAACAACAAAATAAGGGTAGTTATTACGCATCATAAATCAGGGCACACAACGGTCTACCGGGTCATACGACAACCACGTACGGAATGGAAAACATTGCACTTTTATAATACCCCGCTGCACATTGATAAATTAATTTTTTTTTATTTTCTTCTGCGCTGTGCCAGCCTGTGAATCGAAACAATAACTTTTAGAACGATGTACTTGTACATTACCAACTGATCTACCTGAGATTCCAATGGTTTCTTTATTTCTTTCATTTTATTCCGGCGCGGGCGCGTAACGATTCCTATCCCATACCTATAACATGACCGTGGTACAGCAGCACAATAATTACCACGTAGTGCAATCGTAATGCAAGTGAAGGAACGACTGTGATATACCTGTGATACGGCTATGTAGTGACTACCTGGTCTACATATGAGTGATGTAGGACGATAAGACCGAAAGACCGGGTAGTCATGAGGTACTCAGAATCTTCCATCACGTTGAGTAAGCAGTGTTCAACAATATTCAATAATTCAACAACATTATTCAAGCACGCCCAGCAACACTCAATCATTAAATTTGAAATTCTATTGGCTAAGACATTTTCGCCGACATACAAATCTTTGGGATGCTTTGAGAATATGAGAAATTCGATGTGATGGCAGGCAGGGTCGGTGTTAAGAAGATGGTATCATCTAATATAGAATTTTATTGATTGAAATGTGTAAAAAGTACAGAGAGTGTCAAATTCAAGTCATGGTTTTTATTCTTGGGCGAACAAGATAAAAGACAATTTTAATTATTTCTAACCAGGAAATAGAAAACTTGAATTTTTTTAATTTCGAATAAAAAACATATGCATTAATTATTATACACCCAATTCTATTTTTACACGGTGTTTTTCTGCACGGTTTTGATTTAACGTGGTCTAGAAAAATAAATTCAATTTCCTTTTTACACAATTTCATTCGATTTAGCACGGTTAAAAAGAGCTGCACGATTTAATTTAAAGAAAAATATTTCGATTAATCGCAATTTTCTAGGTAGAATTAGCGCAGTACACATGTGTAAACTTTTGTTGTTTTTATCACTATCACTGTTTTCAATTCTTCAGTCCTGAATTTGTGATCAATATTAATTTATGTTACTTTTACTTTAAGAATTAATTGAATTACTTTTTGTTTTCATGAAATAAACTGTTCATGAATGCAAATTTGGCTTTTTATAAAGTTTTTTTTTTCTGCATGAATCCTTTTACTTTAGCTATTTTTTACATATTTTAAGGACATGAAACCAATCCCCTATTTTTTTATGTACATCACGGGTTTTTCTGGAACTTATCTACCGTGTAAAAACAGAATTGGATGTAATTGATTATTTAAAGCATTTACCAGAAAAAATAATTACTTATTGATAGAACTTCATTGTTTTAGAAGTGTTTGTGGATTGTGAAATTAGAGTAAAGGTTATGGTACTGCCCTTTACTGCAGTAAACTGCAGACCAAATGTTCAGGTTCCTTGATGGTAAATTTTCATATACAAAATTCAGAAGATAGTAAATCATTTTTGTTTGATTGATAAAATCTTATCCATCCTTTTTGATTTGAACTAGAATTATAAAATTTTGATTTGCGTGGTATTTTTGAAGAACTAACAACAAAGATTTACATTCTTAACACGTTGGTAGATCTATGTGGTCTGATTAAAGAATCTGTGGACATATACTACTGGTTTCAACTCTGCTGAAAAACGCATTTAATATTATTTAAAGGAACATTAAAACCAATTATAGCCCTGATTCTCAATTCCTAGATGTAAATGGCTAGAATTAAATATAACAGACCTGTTAATTAGATTAGCAGTGCCCAACTTGTGTATTTTGCAATCGCAAAAGTGTCAGACGCACACGGCTAGTCGCAAGCAGAAAACGTTCTATCCATTACCAAGTAAACTTCTGCAAGTCATTTCCATTTAGAGCGCTTTTCTTGTCGATACAAGAAAAAAAAAAAGACTAAAGCCAAGTGAACCTTTAGATGTTTTCACTTTTGCGTGAAGTTCTACTAAAACTTCTACTGACAATTTTGGTCTGTGTCGAAAAGGCTTTTATTAATCAGATGTAATACAGGCTGTTCGATAAAGAAGTAGAAAACAATATACCAATCGATTCCTTGAGGTGTTCTGATTAAGATCAATGGTACCCAAGATGCCGTAATCCGCTTACAAATGTTCAAATTATCGGGTCTCAAATATTAATTTTGGTAGTACCTTGGTACCTTGGCATCTACTTAAGCCCATTTTCCAAAAAAATCGAATCACCTGTGGCAGTGTGGTCAATCCTATGTTTTCCTTTTTATATTTAGAATCACTCAGATTTTGTAAAAAGAAAATTACCTCGTTAATAATGCTAAAAATTTTTATTTTAAAGGTGGCTTAAGTCCCATGTTGAGAGTTTCAAACGGATGTAGAATATAAGCCAGTAAAATTTATTGTTTGTTCCTCAGGACTATTACAAAGTCATAAGAAAGTGTCGAAAAAATAAGTTCATTCTGAGATCGCGGAGAAAGGGTAAACTGGTTAAAAATATGCTGCGATTTTTGAGAACTGAACGATATAAAACGTACTACAAAACATCAATGAATGAGGATTCAAACCTATTCAAAACTCTGGATTTACTACCGCGCCGAGAGGACCACTGATTTATTGTACTATAAACCTCCTGCACACCATAATTACTTTAATCCCTCCCACATACGCAAATTGGCGAAGACTGATTAATTAATAGCAAAATATTATTAAATTTAATGAAAAGTTCCTTTAAAAGTCAATAAAAATTGGAATTTTTTAATTTTTTAACATAAATTCGTATATATACCTTTTTATTTCAGGGGAAACTTATTTTCCCCAGGGACTTAAGCCTTTCTAAGAATTAAAAATGTTTTTTTATCGAAACAAACAACAATTTTTTAAACAGTGTTTATTTATGCTAATTGGGTTGGTAAATTACACACCCTTAGAAACGCGAAAACAGTACAGAGCCCTGCTATCAGTTACCAATATTTTTAAATTTATCAAAACTCAAACCCTTGAAGAATATCTCGATTTTAACATAAATTGACTTAGGGCACTTTTAAAATCAACGGCTCATTTAAAAATGAAATGATTTTAACTATGATAAAGGGTAAGAGCGCGTCCTAAACCCGCACATCTTCTCCCAATCTTTCTTTCCCGTTCCATTAAATCCGAAAACACATTTTCCTTCAAATCACCTTCACAACTTGCTCCTGGAAATAAATTTTTGCAAGTGTTGTTTTCAGCGGATACAATTTTACCAGTACCCACAGGGCTTTACAAGGATCCAAACATCTTTTTCACCTGCAATTAATTGCAGTCACTCAAATTCTCATTAAGTATTCCGCTCATTAATGCTCAAATTGTAGGTACATACATGGGTCATTTTTTAATGGAGTGTGGCAATTTTCTGAATATTTATGATTCATATGAAGGCATTAACACGTTGAATGCCACACTAATTTTACATGGCTTGTCCGTGGCGCCAACATGAATTCGTTATTATGCGCTACATAATTATGTTTAAATATTATTTAGAACAGATAAGTCTACGCATTGTAGTACACAGTGCGTAGAACTGTAAAATGGTACAAAAAGTTAGCTAGTTAGTTGGTTATTAAATACTTAAAAACTTAAAATACTTAAATATTGTGAATGCATTCGTAATTTTCAAATAGGTAATTCGCAGAAATATTGAAATTCCTAATTTTTAAATGAAAATAGCTATCCACTTAACAAAGTGCCGAGATAGTGAAATTGAGTATTGCCTTTCTTCACGTGCGGGTCTACTGAGAAAACCACGCCATGAAATAAAAATAAATGCCAGCCAGCCAGGAAAAACCAGGATCACGCGACGATTTTGTAAAATATGTTACGGAAAAAATTCAAGATCAATCTAAGTAGGACAAAGGCAAAAAAACTACACCATAAAAGTTGTGACATATTGTGGAGACTTTCCTTTCGACTGTCACCTTTCCTTCGGATTGTTTTAATACAACACATCGCAATATGCGCGCATAAAATTTAATCACGAAGACAAAATTGAAACATCTAAAAGCATCGAAATTTACTCTAATTATGTGTTTCCATTAATCGTGACTTTGCCGGTCACCGGTGACCCCGAGGCGAAACAAACAAACTTAGTCCCGGTCACCGGTGACCCCCATGGCATTCAACGTGTTAATTTCTGTATTTGAATTCTATTTGCACTTCTAAACTAAAAAAAAAAAATTATAAATACAGATAAAAATGTAAAAAAATATCACTTGCCAAAAGACCACATGTCAAAAGGCCAAATTCTTGGAAAATTTGCCTAAAGTGCGTTCGCTTTGTTTTATTGCACCCACTATGTTTATATTCATATAATTTATACTTTTAATTATAACTTACAGTGCCTACAGAATAAAACAAACCGCCAAAAACTTGTATATCTACATAAAAGAGGCTGGGATTTAATGTAACAAGGTTAAAATGTTGCACCTTGATCTATCGATCAACAAACTAATTACGCGATTGAAAGAAGAGCACGTACTTGCTCAGTGTTAATTATATTCTAATTAATTTTTGTTACAATTTAACAGTAGCAGCTTTTTCTACTTTGTTCAAGGCTAAGATCATTGTAAAAAAAACAAAACAAATCGCAACGAACCAAGTACTCTTTTCAGTTTTAAATTTGGTCTTACCTTTTTACTCAGGACGACTTTAGTTACGTACGTACTTCTGGCTTCATAGAGTTCATTTGTGTCGAAATGGTGGATTCTATTCTGGAATCCGGTCGGTATCAGGGAATCGAATCCGTTTTAGCAACAATCTTTACACAAAAAAATGAAACATTCTACTTTACAGAGGAAACTGAAACATTTTGCTTAAATCAGAAAGTGAATTTTCTCAAAATTTTAAACGTTTATAGGCTTTCGCAATTAAATTCACCTCCGAATTATAAAACAGATAAAACAGATTTAACCCGTTGAGGTCATCGGGGGTCCAAAAGAATCAGAAAGTGAATTTTCAATGGAAATTTGTTTTAATTTTCAAGTGAAACGTTAATTTTAGATAAGTAAACAATTGGATCTTGTAAAGAAGGCCTTTTTATATGTCCATAAATTTTTATGATGTGTAATTGCAACTAATTGATAAACAGTAAAAGATTTCCCGCGTGGAGTCCAACGTTCTTATTTATAGGTGTGACCGCAACGGATTAATTATTTTACCTTATTTTGTTCTTATACTTTTTGTTTTATATTGTAAAAAAAAAATTAATTGACTTAGTTTGATTTAAATACTTTTCAGGTATTCCTACATCCAGTCCCCTGATTTTGAACTGAATAAATCGGATCGTTCGTTGTTACAGTTAAAAAGACTAATTTCTTTTTATATTCCAAGGAGAAAAGAAATACTGAATTACGATATCGTTTATTTTGTAACATTAAAACGCCACAATAAGTTCCCTTTTTGTCCCAATTTTTCCCGATAACTAACTCCAGAAACAGTAGCAAGAAGTTACGTTAACTTTTAATCAAAATTAATTGATTCCCTTTAGTTTTGTAAGTCCTCAAAAATTGTGTACTAATGTTATAAAGCACTATTGCTTGGAAACTTATGCGTGCCGATTTTTAAATTTATTTTCCGATTTGAAATACAAATATTAAAATAATGCATGAAAAAGTTGAAGATTACTAGAATTTCTACAATGAAGTCGGCGACAGTCTTATCTACAGACGTATAAGAAAAGTTGGAAGTAGCGGCTTGTTAAATCACAATGTACAAATTCTTTGTTTAAAATATGATTTTCGACAAAAAAAAAAAAACAGGAAGAAAGTATCAACATTTCTCACCTGTATCGTACAACTGCCCAAATATTTGTTTGCTTCGAGAGGAAAAATCAAATGAGAATATTTACACGATGTTATCCAACTTCCGTAGCAGAAAGTAAAAATAATACCGGCTAGTCAGCTGATGGAATGCCGAAAAAAACTTAAAACTTAAGCTAGTAGCTATCACAAAACTAATATCATAATTTTAACTCTGAAAACCTAGAATTTGCAATGTTTATTCACTTAATTGTGAAGTGAGATGATCTCCTTTGTATTAAAATTTTCGGTGTACTGCAAATAGAAACAAGTACCAATTACTGAAATTTCATTCCTTTTAATGTAGAATTATTTGACTGGCGTGGTTTATTGGCGTAACTAATTTTATTTTCTGGAGCTGGAGGTCATGAAATGGAGGTTACTTTACGTTGTGGCGCGGAATTCAATATACCAATATTCAAATGTACAGTAAACTCCCGTATAAAGCGCTTAATACGTTACGCGTTGTATGAAATCGCGTTATACGAAATCATGTTATACTATAAATATATAAATAACATGTTTGGTATGACTATTGACATATCCAATTTTATTTTCTATATTTTATCTATTAAAATAGCAAAATGTCTTTGCTAAAAGCACATGTAGCAAATTGAAACAGGATGATAACCTTATTAAATCGGATTATTATTAATAAATGTAGTATACACATATGCTATTTACATGTTTAAAAAAAATAGTGTAAGCAAAATTCTTTAATTCAAATACATCCAAAAAAGAAATAAACATCATTTAACGAATTCATTAGTTATATTTAGTTAAACCAAAGTCGGAAAAAATTTTTGTACATGTCCGAGTCGTCAAAAATTGCGTTCTATGCTATGCTCGATTGGAATAAACGTGACAAAAAACAAATTAATTACGAAACAGAAGAAATCCGTAATGACGGTGAGCTATGCTCTACTAAAGTGAACGGGGAATTCGCGCACTTTGTTAGATTGCGCGTTGTACGAGAATCGGCTTATATAAAAAAAAGTCGTATCAATATTTTTAGTGCGTTGTAGGAATTCGCGCTGAAGGAACTCCAGGTGTAAGGACTCGCGTTATACGGGGGCTTACTGTATTACAATCCATTTTGTTTCGTTGTTTATATATTTGCGGATATTAAAATTTCCTTGAGAATTCAAAAAAAATTCGAATGGTGCATTAATTTATTTCTTCGAAGGTGGATTGTTCTGATCAATAAGATTTTACTTTCTGACAAGTAATAGATGACTTCAACATGGTTTTTTTTTTATAAATTACGAAATCCGACACAAAAATGTTACCTATAAAAATACGCACAAACTATAACTGAAAGCTTAAAGTTATATCACACAAAAAAATTTAAGCTTATCGCATGTACAATAGAAAATATGCCCCATTTCGTTTACAATCCGCCCTTTTCAAACAAAAAATTTATAAGATTTTACTAAGAAAAGCTGGCCGCGCATTTCATTTATTCATTTTTTGTTTTGTTTTAAAAATAGCGGGAGAACCGTATTGTTCAATTTTTAACAATATTTTTTTCAAAAACCATGACTAACTGAACATTTTCGTTTGCCAATTTGTAAATTACGGAAAAAATCATATTGATTGTCAATGGCACCTCCAAACGAACAATTTAGATGAAATTAAAAGCCTTACCCAATTTTTGAACCTTTTGATTGCATTGTACGTAATTTCAGTATTTCAAGGGCTAAAGTAAACTTTCAATATTTAATTGTGCGATGATTCATTCCCTAAGCTACGGACGATACACGTTATTGATAAATGCATTCAAAAAACTTGTTATCATCTTGCCGTTGCCGTTAAAGTCGTTTTTTGGTTAATAATAAATAAAAAAAAAATTACGCCCTCGATCAATACCGACGTTAGCACCACTAGGACCCCGGGCAAAATTATCGTGGCGTCGCCTTAAGGGCACGAATATCAATTAGTAACAAAGGGGAGCCCCAGGGTGCGGCACCCCTACAGGTTTGGCGTCGTGGGCGATCGCCCGTCTGCGTCCTACCCTAACGCTGGCACTGCCCTCGATTACGCAGCATTCGACATGCAGGATTTCAGTTTAGTTCAGTTTAAGTTTTCAATTGAAAAAAATAAATAAAAACAAATTATTTTACTAGTTGAATTCCCAAGTAATATTTTACAACTAAAAACTATGTTTTGCATGGAAGGTGATTAATTTCAATTGTTTTGGCAATGTTATAAATGGCTCTTTACATTGAAACTGTAATTTGTATGACACTTCACCATCTGGAAGCCATCCCTCTTGGACAGTTAGAGCAGCACAGGTAAAAATTTTGGTTTACATTTTGCATTTGAAACTTTCTCACATATTTTAGTGCAGAACTCGATTGTGGTCAACAAATTTTCTTCTCTTTTGTAAATCTAAGAAGCCACCGGAATAATAAGACGAACGGAAGAATGCAGAGAACAAAATGTCGTATACAAGTTTCTGAAAATTTCTAATCACCGAAATGTGTACCACTCTGTGAATTAATGTTAAGTCTCACGTTCGTTTTATCAGCAGGCATTATGGGCAATTATAAGCAAAAGATAACTTTAGGTAATATAATACACGTTATTAGAAACTTGGCTCGTTTTATTTGTTAAAAGTCGCTCTAGTAATGCAGACAAAATGAGACGTGCTTTTTCAGATTATGCCCTAGATAAGATTTAGAAATAGAGAGTTGTGCCAGTGAAGTTTCCATGGTCCATAAATTACCCTTTCAATTTGCTTCTGCAGAAAATGAAAAATTGGGTCATGATAGGAAAATACAAAGTCTGCACATCTAATTTAAAGAATGACGTTACTGACTTAAATGACTTTTAATCAGCACAGAAGTATAATCTAGAGAATATTTCAACTTTCTAAAGTTTGTAGTGTATGTCGTTCTTTTCAATTTGAGTCTTTGAATTAAGTCTGCCCAATGAATAGGCTGAGTCGTAAATGCATGCAGAAAGCTATTGAACCAGCACTCAAAAGATG
This sequence comes from Proctacanthus coquilletti, assembly GCA_001932985.1. NCBI lineage: Eukaryota > Metazoa > Arthropoda > Insecta > Diptera > Asilidae > Proctacanthus > Proctacanthus coquilletti. The sequence goes on from MNCL01000019.1 coordinate 568,130, forward strand.
CAATATTACGGTATATGCGTGGAAGGAAAAACTAACAGATTCTCATGCATGGTATCTTCTTCAATATAAGGACGTTCGCGGTATTTGTCATAAGTTGTTCTTCTAAAAACGGATATGTTTAGTTCTATTGTAGTTCACAATCCTTTCAGAGTATTTACAACGCAATAGGATTTGTGGATATTTAGGAGACAGCTCCGACTAGCTATAGGGTTTATTGTTAGTCGTTCATTAAAAATGTCCTCGAATTTTATATTGAGGTGCGGTTCAAATGATACGTTTAATTACAAATTTTCAAAAGAGAAGTAGGCTTCCAGAATTGGCCTCCGATTAATCCTAGGATAAATTTAAAACCCAAAAACTATTTCGTTGAAGCGAGTTTCGCGATAGACCGGCAAATGAGAGATTTTCTAATTGATATAATAAAAGTATGTTCACTATTTTTTGACTACCTTTGATTGAGTAGGATAAGGTGGTGTAAGATTGCGCGGACGAAAAAATTACGCATACGTCATAACAGGACAACCAAGTGAAGTGCGTTGCTGTGAAGTGCGTTTTGTTTGTTGCTGAACGTTAGGTGTGCTCTCGAAAAAAAAAAAAAAAAATTTAAATAGCATTAAAAACGCGAGATGTAGGTAAGTTTAACGTTTTTTTTCACTTTTAATGTCATTTTTCAACAAACTGAAACTATGATTCCTTAAAAAATTTGATAGAATTCTAGTATTTCTTTGGCCGGTGATATAATTCAAATTTAAAAGTTTAACTATAATTTAATAAGTAAAAGAAAGTCATTAAACGTAATTATTAGTAATTGCGCAATTTTATCCATCTCAACGCGCAGTTTTACGCACTAGGGTATATAAAATTGCGCATTTACCAAGTCTAGTAGTATTAAGTCAATAAAGAGTGTAATAACTTATTACTAGATTAGTTGTTAGTTAGTTAATTAGGATTCATAACAAATAAAACGATCTATGAGTAAGATTCGAAATAGTATTTTATTGGAATTTAAAACTAAAGTGCGCAAACTTACACCTCCCTATGTTAGAAAATACCTGAGCAGGAAAAAATTTATTACTAACTCGAATAAATTCTTAGGATTTCCTACTTCCAGAAAGTATCTCAGTTGGAGAACGGTGTAACGAACAATGATGAGGAATGGATTGATTTAATACTCATAGTGGTTCACATCATTTTTGAGCGATGGTCAAATAGAAGAAGTGGTCGTGTAACTCTCTAGCGACTATCGCAACAAACACGTAAAGATGGAACCTAGGTTTCGATAATTCAGATTTTAAAGATAATATTTTAATTTGTTTATCTTCAAGTATGAAAGTTACGCAACAAAGCTACTTAAGGTCAATTAATTAAATCATGTCACGAATGGTAAGATCTTATTTTTGTCTTAAACTATATATCGATACTTTTCGGGACGATTCCAGTTAGCCGTAATTTAAAAGAAACGCAAGACAGAAAAATTACTAAAATGCAATCTACTCACATGCGTACGGCAGGAAGACCAGTGAACTGCTTTTAATATAAGGAAATATACACGGGGCTGTGCGTATTACTTAATTGTCCATGATGAAAAAAGTCTTCGGACCTATTGAAGTTCTCTTCCTGCCAGGACGAAATATTTCGCCATACCCAGTTAACCGGTAAAAAATTAGGAATTTTATCAAACTCAGAAATTTCGCATGAAGATATTTGTTTCAACCCAATTTTTTTTTCCGGATAAGCATATTTAATTAAATTGTTGCATTGAGCTAAACTAAAAGGACCTAATTCAAAGTTATATGAATTTACGTTTTCTTAATTGTGTTGTGTCCAAAATTTAATACAAAAAGTAGTTAAAAGTGGCAACAAATATTCCTTAAGCTTCAAATAAGCTATTCTATGAATAGTAAGAAAAAGCAAATATTCGTTCAACACTTCTCTATTATAGTAAAAAGGACGAAAATCAATTTCTCGTTTAAAAATTTATTCACTCCCTCTGAACAGGTGATACGAGTGTATTTAGTTTACACGTCAGATACTGCCAGTAGGGGAGATTGGGACCCTTCGTACATGGAAGACTCCTACACCTTTGCGAAGGTTGGTGTTGCCGCTATAAGAAACGAGGCGAGGGCATTACGTGTTTTTGCGCTCTGTGAGCAATTATTTTAACGATGTTAACATTTTGCGGTCATTTTAATTACCTAAATAGCAAAATTCATACTTTTATGGCTAAGTTAATATTCTCCCCGTAGTGCTATTTGTAGATAATTCGCTCTATTTTTATGATATAGATTCGAACCCTACCAAATACACAGGTCTGTTATTATAACTAATTACACACGGAAAATCTTAAAACTTAAACTCTCCTAGAGTTCAGGGACTTGAGGAGAAATGCGCATTTGTTCTCAATTACGGCAGATGAAGGTCTATTCGTATTTGTTTTATCTAAAACCCGAGAGGTAAAAAAAAAATGTATAAAATTTTTGCAACTAGATCTTCTAAACTTTTAACTTCCCCTGCTAATTTGGGTAAATTTAAAGTGTATTAATTATTATTTTATTTTTCCTTTTATTTTTTGTGTACGAAGATTTTGACGCGTATGGTTATTTTTCGAGAATCGAGTACAATCGGAAATGGTACCTTTTTCTTTTTGGGCAATAACTTTCGATGCGATTAATACACAAGTATGGTATAAGAAAGATATTGTTACTCTGACAAATTTTCCTCGTTTACAGTTTTATTGACCATTTATTGTTTTATAAACCAATTTGCATGATTATTCACTGTACGAATAATCAGTACGAAACTGCCTGATTGTCTGTACCATTTACCCCATGTGAATATATAAAAATATGCTCGCTGGCATTCGACAGGTATTACATAAAATAATCAAGAACTATATCTCAAATAAGTACTGCAAAAATATGAACTAAACGCAACGCAAACATGCAAGCTATTCTTCTCATCTGGGGTCCACCTGAGACACTCCTGACTTAAGCAATAATTAACATCGTTGAAATTGTTCCATCTTCTCACTACATGCCATCGTACATCGCGCGCACAAGGAAGCGTGCTAGACGTTTACCTGTCCAGATGCATGGTATAGCAAAAATCTGCTTCGGGTGGACCCTACATTACTTAACCTTTCCGAAGGTAATCTGGTGTTACTGCGATCATTACAATTTAGAGGTGTTCTATTCTCGGCTTGCCAATTCGACATCAGGTTTCATTATTTTTTGTTTTAAGTACCTTATAAATGTTATGTTGTATCCACGTTTTTTTTAATTATGTGGAATATGTAGCCGTGAAAAAACGGAGTGAAGGGCTTGGAACAGAAGAAAATAAAATAAAAGGTTAGTAAAGTATACCTAAAATCAATAAATGGATGATGATTTATGGAAATAAAAGAAGCAGTTACAAAAGATTGGAAAAAATCTCGCGAAATTTACGTAAATATTCACACTTTAATTGAATTGCAAGAATTTTAAGTTTGCAGGATAAATTTTAAAATTGCTAAAATAGGAGAGGTGTGTGAATAAGCCTTTGTTATTGTCTTAAAGAACCTAGGAGAGTTATACACGTTTTTAATTGTACTTACTATGCCTATTTTAAGTGGTGCAAGATCTAAGAGCTAGTTTTCCTTTGCTTATCGAAATGCATTGATTTGTACTTTGGTGACTTTTTATAAACGTGAAACTACATATAAACATACACCCGTTCCTCAATTTACGCGAAGTATCCGTTCCACGTGGATTTGATTTACACGAATAAAAACCACGTAAATAGAGTTTGTAAGCACACAAAAAAAATATTGGAGATAAAAGCTAGTAAAAATTTTAAAAATACATATGTACACATTTATTTTACATAACTTAACAAAAAACTAATTATGACATTTCAGAAAACAGAACTATGCAAGTTTTATTCGACGTGACTATCGCTACTGTAACTTAAAGCAGTCAACCTGAAATGGTTCGCTACTATAGCAATTTGGGGTAAAATTTTACACTGACTATAAAATTGTTAATTTTAAAACTTATAGGAAAATATGTACCTGACCGCGTTAATCAATTCCGCGTACAAAAAGTGCCACGTAAATTGAGGGAGGGAAGTAAATCTAAATGTGAATTATAAAAGACCTTTTAAAGCTAACTCAACAGTTCTCAGTTAATTACATGTGTACATTGCACGCACACAATACGAAAAAACTAGAAAAAAAACTAGAGGAAAAGGTGTAATTAGTTATAAAAAATGAAAAGTTTAAACTGTCAGTCGCCAGTAAAGAGGACTCTGAGCGCAAAAATAATGTGAAATTTCAAAATGCCAATATACGCGTAGATATTGTTTTTTATTTCTAAATAGTAATAAAGAAAGAGATAATGATTTTATCTAAAGTATGGTGTTGATTTTCAGGAACACTTCTTACGAGGATTGTCTAAATAATTTGAGTTAAATGTGTTGCTTCGTCTGAAGAAAGTTAGCAAGCCAACTAAGGTAGCGATTTGTATCCAGCCAGATTTAGAAATAGTAAAGATTGATGTTCATTTTTAACCACTTTTTCAAATTGTTTTTGAAATATGCATATTCGTTTTGAATTTAAAGAAATTAACAATTCCAGGAAATACCAAAATTTAGCAGTTACGTTAACGAATCGCAAATAGTACTAACCCCTAATTTCACCTCTTATATGTTACTAGTTCCTCAGGCGAATGATCTGATATTAAAATATTTAAACAGCTTAAGGTAAAATCCTAAATTATATTTCTTTTCTAAGCAATAATTTAGCAGAGAATTAGAAGAAATTTTGAATTCACAAGGAATCAGCATTCGAAAAATTCACCGTACACTAGTGATACTACTTTTTTCGGAACTAACTGGTTGGAAACCGTCATCTCTTAGTAAAAAAATATCTGCAAAAACAAAAACCAAGAATTTATACTACTGAAAATTAACGAAAATGTCGAAGTGTATACCAAATAATGATTAAAAAGTTTAGTTAACAGCACCGCAATGCCACGAAGGACTCGAGCGCGAATGGATTTGAGGCACTGTTCGAAATTGGTCTCATCCAGGTGAACGACAAGACGAACGACGACAAATTGCATGAGATCACTAAAATGTGACCGATCACTTTACTCACGGCAACTATGCTTTCAAAGAATGCCCGATAGATTGACACTAGCACAACTGATCAGACCGGATGCGCGAATTCTCAATCACATCCGTAACTTGTTTGCACTAAATTATTCACAATATGGTTTGACATTGTTTAAAAATTATTTCATAGGAGAACTTTTAACGTTCGATTCATCAAATATTTCTACGTGATACTTACACAGCAAGCAAGAATATGAAATTTGTATAATTACATAATTATAACTTCTTGCTTTGAATTGTTTATGGGTTCGCCGATATTTATTATTTCGAAATAAGAATCTTAAAGTAAACTACGCTGCATTTACTTAACACATCCGTTTTCCAGTTGCCTTTGTTTTATATTTCAATTCAAATTAAATCAATCAGGTAAATTAATACTGAAGTTTATTTATTTTTTCTAAAGTATTGCGTACAGAGCCTTTGGTTGGCTTACGAGCGAGACAAAACCTACAAATGCCATTCAAGAGCAGACATAGCAATCGAGACACGCAATGTTTAATTTATCTTTGAATAAAGAATTTCCAGCATTTATTACAAAAGGCAACAAATTGTGACTGTTTTACGGTCTGTTTGATAATGTGATCCACATTTTCTATGTCTAAAAATAAGGGACAGAGAGTGATATACTTTTAAAATTATTTTACACTTTTTTTATTTATGTGGGGGCTTATATTTTGTAATTCTTAATATTTACTAAATGCTAGTATAAGGTATCATTTTTTAAAAGGTTCAATCTAATGGTGCATGTTTCCTAAATAGAAAAGAAAAACGTCACTTAGAAGAAAGGAAAAACCGACCAACGACGAATCGGACACGCGCGCCAAGGGATACGCATCATGAGAAAGTTTTGTATTTAAAATTTTGTGTACGTTATTAATAATAGAAAAAAAAATTTTGTTAGTTTGTGATCGTATTTGGGATGGATTCCAGAACTTTTGAAGCGATTTTATATTTAGGATTAATTGCAAGGTAGTGAAAAGCATTGATGCAATTTTCTTGTTGCAGAAAATCCTGTGATACTTGTGAACGATCAGCCAACCTGTTTGCAACCCGTCTTTACTTTCGTCCGCAGAAGAAATACTTTTTATTAGTTATTATTATTTGACTATTTTATATTTAACTGCTTTTAGTATTTGTTGATTAAATTCAAGATATTAGAAACAAATTAGATCGTGATTTTGAGACAGACCTAGTAGCAAAAAGTCTAAGAATGTTAGCTTTGATGGACATCGTTATCCTTCAAGGAAACAAATTAAAAAAAATATATTTTTACTCTGCTAAAAGAACTTTTTTTGAAGATACCCCACACGTTTATGTAAAGAAAAGAATTTGTTTCAACCCAAGTTTGTGTATTCAGAGGACCACCCGCGAAATTAAATTAAATATACGATTTTAAATACGATATTCAGCTTTAGATAATAAGTGTCCGTCAATTTGAAGTCTCATAGCTTATTCTGCTTAGGAGCTACGGATCAGTGACAGATTGACGGAGGGACGGCGTTGCCGTAACAATAGCGATCCATTGGGACTTTTCAGGTATAAAGCCCTATAAATAATCGGAAGCATCGGAATTCTAAACTAAAGAATTATCATTTAAGTAATCTTAAAATTCTAGTTATATTCTCAATAATATGCAAGAAATATTCAATCGAGATCGTTCCAACAGCCGCCGAGAAAATCGCAAGAAGTTCAAAAAGACAAAAAGTGACAAACTGGAGAAAATGTAAATTTTTCAAAATTATTTAAAATATTTTGATTATTTAGAAAGGCATTGTATATCTGTTATGAAGTGATAGCACAAAAAAAAATCAATCAGATCGAGAATCCGGCAAACAATTACGCGGGAACAAACAGAAAAATGTACTGACGAATTAATAATCCCCTATTCTGAAGTAGGTTCATACTCTTTCGTCCGACGAGCTATAATTTAGGTCAAACTAAAAGAAATTAAGGAAAGTTTTGATTCTGTATTTTCCGGTTCAAATTGGGTCCATAATTTAGAAATTATTTCGAACTAAAAAAAATTCTGTAGATAGGCATTTTAATTTTTTCTTAAATATGTGCTTATTAAAAATACTTAAATTTCAATTAGTATATTTTTCAATTTAAGAAGTATTACAAAGGACATGAGTGACATTTTAGAGTAAAAAATACCTCGTCGCTACATCAAAGTTGTCCTTAATCCTCTTTCCGCTGGGAAACTGGACCTTAAATCTCTACGCCGACCCAAGTAACCAATGCTCATTAAGGCACCCCCAAAAGCTTTCGGTAGAATAGAATTGGGTACCGGACGAAGGGCTCTTAACGACTTACTAAATGCCGCATAGCATTAAAAAATCATAACGAGAACCTCTAAGTGGCATGCAAAATGCCAGGAGACATTAAACCCCCACTCGAAATATTAATTTAGCAAATCAAAGTTCCGTTTAAGATGGCAACAGACGTACTCTCATTTACGGCAGATCGTGCAGAACAAGCATTTTAATCTGGTCATTATCAGCCGGCAAGTATAGTGTTAAACGGTTACAGTGTTCATTCGGTGGAAATTTGTTTACGAATATTTAATTGCAGACATGAAGATCTCTAAAGAAAATGTTCAAGGATCGAAGTATTTTGGAGAGGGTTCATTAGCCCAGTTGGCGCGTGAAAGAATTTCAAAAAATCCCCATTTATCCTTGTTGTAATAGTCTAATAAGATCTACCATGCGAATCATCTTACCATACCTTCTTTCCGTCTCGAAACTTAACAGTTCCTTCAATAATGGAGCTGATGTCAACCATTGTCTTTGGTATACTCTGGGCAAGCGATAATGTTCCACGGTCCTGCACAACGGGAGACTGATAATCCAATACGAATAAACTTTTTTCAATTTGCGGGAGATCTACCAAATCACATGGGAAACTTGCTGGCACTTCCGAACCACGGTGTAGGTACCACTAAACACTCGCCCAAACTTTACTAATTAAATCGTTAGAACTTGGCAAACTAGTCGGATAGCGAACCTTTGATATCCACAGATGTAACGCCCAGATTTGGCAGCATTAATTTTGTTGAAAAGCATTGGTATTTTAGAGCACTACCCTGGGACCGTTTACTTGGAGATAACACTTTGTCGTAGTTAGCACTGCAACAGCCTCTTCACCAATAATTACCTCTAATTATAACGACGGGCATCACTTAGCACTCACAGATCACCAAGCACAGCCCGATTGCACTATATTAAAACGCATAGCGACCTCATTTCCCGCCTCGTCAGCGATTGAGTCCAATTCCGTGTGCCCAATTCCGATCGCCATTTATCCTCACAGACGTGGCGATGACCAGCCATTAATCGAGTGCAAAATGTGCATCCTGACAATTCTTAAAACCCACAAGCTGCAAATCAATTCCTCGTCTGCGAAAGGCCTGCAGGCCAAGCAGCAGGGCGCCCCAACAACGCATGTACCACGCCACCGACCAAAGAGTGACTGGCCGCATCGCGTTCTGTCTCTACGGAACGGTCTAGGCTGCGGCCTATAAGCAACGACGACATTCACCCTGTTATAACTGGAGCCATCACTCCAGGGAGGACCGCTGGGTCCTTGGCTCGTCGCCATCGCCTTTTAGCACAGATCACAAACGCCAGAGCTGGAAGAGTTGTGAGACTCTCTCGTCTACAATTCACGAATCAATTTACTGTCGGCTAAACTGTGCCTAGCGGTAAACGAAAACCGGACTGGGATACAGCGGAACGGAAGGGAACATGCCGTTGTCTCTTTTCACGGGACTTCTTTGTGCGCACAATGCACATAAGTTTCAGTTTTCGTGTTCATTCCGCCGCGCTCTTTCTCGACCCGCTGTAAGCGCTGCTCTCGCGACGGCTTAGCATCGACATCAGATTTGTGCTCATGCAGCTTCACCTTCAATTGAAACAGCCTCCGTTGGTCGCGGCTGTGTGCTGTGGCTGCCCCCATCCTTGCACCTCGCTCCACATTTCCTTTCCAAAGGTGCTTTGTTTTCGGAGCAGATCTCTTGCTCCACTCTTCGAAGTTCCTCTGGGGAGAAATTCGGATTTTGTTTGAGCATGAATCTCAAAGAGAAACTCTGTATAAGCATAGCCTTGGTCGCTTCGGCTTGCTCCAGTCCAGTTAGAGATGCGCACACGCATGAAGGTGAAGACGTCCAGGCTCCGGTGTCAGCAGGAGAGCAAAAAGTCCAGTAGTGTGTTGAGAAGTTGAGCCTATCTCGGAGAGGAGTAGGTGGGAGAAGGCAATCATCAATCAATTTTTCAATTTCTCAAAAAGAAACAAACAGTGCGAAGCAGTTCTGTGGGTTTTAATGTGACGAGAAGTGTATAATTTTTGGTTTGAGGTTTGCCGCACACCTCTGCACATTTCTAACACGTTGTATGACTTGCAAACTATTGGAAACTTATTAAAAGGTCAAGAGAACGATATAATTAGGACATTTCAGCGTTGTTTAGCCTATACGATTTCTTTTCAAGCTGCTTCATTGATCGAACGTCGAAGTTTACTAGACCCAATAGGCTCTGATTCCTTTTATACATAATTTTTCGTCTGCATAAAAATCTGGTTATTGAGCCATCGAGAGCACTCAAATCGATATTTCGTACCTTTGGGAAGTTTTTAGTTTGCTGAAAAAATGGCGCAACTCGCATAATGCCAAATGTGAAGTATATAATTTGATGCCTTCATTAACTCTGAGCCAAGTATTTATATATGAACCCTATGCTCCGAAGTAGACTTCTCTTAGGCGGACGTGAAGCTTTCTGGAGGAAAAGGTTTCAAGCTCGTTCAATAATCGTCATACCTAATGAAGATGGGGGGAGGGAAGCGTTCGCTACTATTTCTAAAAGTTACATACAAAAAGTCTTGCCTCAAATTTCATAACTTGAGTTTTATTTTCTCTATTTTCTGCATCACGTTCCAAATTCCCCGGCATGAAGAGATAATTTAACTCATGTGCTCGAAGAAAATCAAAGCACATTTTTATTAAAGATCATTTTTGCAGTTTGGCGTGGTGAAAAAACATTGAATGTGCTTTATATGATGCTTCTTCAATGTGTGTAGATGGAACCTTTACACAATTGACGATACGTATCACAAGTTCTAAGACTATTGTTTTCTAGCACCGCGTTTATGAATAATTTTTCCAGATTTTTTTTTTCATCCCAAAAAGAAGCTTAGGAAAGTTATAGAAGTCGTTTTGGGTTAATTTAATAAAGTTTTAGTTGAATAACTGGTGAAATGGAGTTCAGTATGAGGCTTTAAACAAATTAATATTTTAATTTAATAATTGAAATTCATCACGTAGGATATATGAAAGGGATTACTATTTTTGTTTGTGTTACGTAAAATATCCGTTTAATACATTTTTAGAGATTCATGGACTGTTTATTTCACGCGAATCGAAAAACTTGGGTGTAAACCGCTTGCATAATCCAACGTGGCGAAATTTAAACATTTTTGGAACAATCAAAATCGCTTTTAAGCTATGATTATTTCACGAACTAGAACATTAGTTTCCATCTGGATAACGCCAAGCTTTGTGTAAGCAAAATTACTGTTGCTGATTTTTTCATAGGTATATATGAATTTGCCCCGTGTACGAAGGTTCTCATTCTTCCCCTATTAAACCACCTACATTGATTGAAATTTTCCTGTTTATTTTATTACAGCTGCACACTGTTTCTATAAAAAAGAAATTTTTGCTAACGTTCACATTGTTAGAAAATATTAAACGAAATGCCTTGTATGGCGCGTTATTGTGCTAGCTATTTCGATTCAAATTCCAATCGAACTTAGTAAAAAAAATTGAGTTATAACAAGTTCGAAAACTCTCAAATATTCCAAAGTTTACGCAATAGCTACACATGCTCAAGGCAGGAAACTTTGTGTTGCTACAGAAAGCCACTCTACCAAATTCGGTTTCCTTGGTATGAAGTTTTCATAAACTACTTCGCAATTTTTGAATATTGCAACACAACGCGGTTAAACGCGGTATTTTTTATAGCCATCTCTAGATAGGCCCATGTGCATTGAATTTGCACCAGTGCTATTGCACATTTTTGTACCACCACTGGCAAACTTTTGGATATATGGGATCAGTAAATCAAAATTCAAATGTGTCTATAGTAAAATTATAAACAAATATCTAAATGAATCGTACTTATGGGCAAAAGTGTATGAAGTGAAAAAGTATTTTCTCCAGTAGCGATCGCATATCACGGCAACCATTGAACACAAATTTTAAGACATTAAATAAACTTTGAACTGTCGTTAAAATGTAACTTCAAGATTTTTACGAAATGTATAAGTAAATAAATTCTTTGCATCTGCAGATTATCAGGAATTTTCATTCGTAAATTTGATTCATAATTTTCCAGTTTATAATTAAATTACTAATTAAAGAACTGACGTTTGGAAGAATAGGAATAGGCGCTGAAAACGACTACTTTTAGATATAATACCTAAGAGACGACATAAAATCAAATATATCTACTTCATTAAAAATTATAGCCATGTTTTTTACATGGAGTTTTAGGAAATTTTCGGATTTTTTGAATTAAAAGTGTTATAAAGCCAGCAAGAAATATATTCGATAAATTAATTCTAAGTAAAACTTATGAAATGCTGACCGGAAACTCTAAAAGATGCAAGCTACAAGGAATGCGTAATTGTGCCAGTTTTAAAGTATTTTTAAAAATCAAAGCTTCAGTAAGAAAGTCAAAATGTTGAATTAGGCTTTTCTTTTATAACCCATGGGAAATCGCCGTCATTCGTTCAAAAACATGTTTGAAAAATCGTAAATTAACATATAAATGAGCAAGATGTAAACTTAAGGGCATTAGATTTTTAATTTAATTTAATTTTTATAATAGAAAAGAAATTATTCTGAATTTAAACTCTGGAAATTAAAAAGGGGTAGTTGTTGAACTCTTGCAATTATTCATTGACGTGCTGCAGCACTTGATTTTTTTCCACAAACCGTAGACTTCATTGGAGCAGAAAATCAGGATCTTAAGAATCGTAATTTCAATCTGAATTATTTCCACTGCAAATTGTTTTATCGACTAGTCTATTATGTGCAATCAAAAACGCACACTTTAGGGATGGATAAGTGTTCTTACTTAAGTTCTATCTACATACTTTGTTATCTATAAAAGAGCATATACCCCTATAACTTCTTGTTTTATTCAGAAAAAGAAAAAAAAAACAGGATGTAGAGCTGCGAAAATGACACAGGATTATTTCGACCCCATGAGCGTTCGACGTAAGTTTATGGAAGTGTCTGCTCCAAAAGATGAAAAAATTAGTAAACCTAGAATCGAGGATATTTATAAAAGCCTTGTATGGGTAATTTTTTCCCAAAGTGTAATGAAGGGGTTTAGAGGACATGTGTATGCGCCAGGGCTTGAAGTAGTTCCCAATGTGTACTTTCTTCCTTTATTAGTTTCCTGTAGATGATGGTTGATAACAAAAACTATTTTAATTCTTAAACTCTTGATACAGAACGGAAACCAATTACAAAATTAGTGAATGCAAACAGAGCTCGAAGAACTGCATATAACAAAATAATTATACATCACATTAGCGGAAATATGCGAATAATACCATCGTTCTCCTACAATCACTAAAAGTAAACATAACGAGATCTCGAACCGGCTGAAGAGTTTCGTAACTCTCGGAAAACAGCAATAATGGTCAAGAACAAAAATAATAACAAACAAGAAAGCTAACAAAGCCAGTTTTATAAGAATTTCATCTCGAGGGCAAAGTAAACAGGGATTTTCCTCGCTCATCTTGCCTCGGCGCATATATTTAGCCACGGAGCTTCCCCAAATATGGAGCTAAGAACTTAGAACGCTTTCTAGTTTAGCACCGTCGTAGCAGTGAGCAACGCCATCAAAGAATGAGCCGGCCGAATAGAGCGGAAGAGTCACAAAATGACAAGGATCTTAAGAAGGAAGGAGGGACGGAAATCCGGAAATAAATGGTTTTGCATGCATGAAGAATTCCATGGCTCTCCCTCCAAGTATAAAAAATCGAACAAATATAACTTGAAGAGGACTGGCCACCGGTTCGGAAGTGTGCCAGGACTGTTGTTCTCGCAAAAGGAAGGTACGTAGGAGAATCATCCTCTAAGGATTTTTTCAGGAAATCACCAAAGGGAATAATTCTAGCCGAGAACTTGCAGTACAACCCTCCGAACGTACCCGGAGTGGTTACTAAAACTTCTCGACAACTTCTCCATCCTTTTTCTACCTATTAAATCAGACTTATTGAAAAAAAAGTAAAACTCTGCGCAATCATATGGGACAACAATGCCAAATTCAATTCCGATCGACATATGAAAGGCAGGGTTCTGTTAGCTTGTGGTTAGACTGGGGTGCCAAGCTAAACCAACTTGCTTGACAGTATTACTAGCGATAAACGTATATGCCTGTAGTGTAAGAATTCGGGTCATCCGATTCTGTTGGATTACGATTTATCCACTACGATTAAACTGTTTGAACAGGCCCGTGAGAAGAGCCAAGTGAGAATGTGCGATGGGAAAAAGGAAAGTGGGGTCTGCTAAAGGAAATACTTTATTGGTTTATGGCGTACTACACTAAGGTATCTTTCTGCTGACACTATAAATTATGCGAAGGATTCCCGTTGGCCTGATTGCATCTGACCCGTACCGGACATATAGTAAATCGTCTAGTTTTTAGATTAACAAGTTTTGGCTAGTCGTGGAGAAGTAGAAAGATTGTCAGTAAGTGTATCCAAATGCTTAAATACCAAATAACTGCTATTGACTATTTTAAGGGAAATGGGGATCAAGGGGATGTTTTTTAGAAATATATCGTAAATTTTAATCTAAAGTAATTGAGAATTTAATAAAAAGCAGGTATGAAGACGCCTTATAACACGATGATAATGGCAAGTGTTTTTTAACACTAAAGATACAAAAATAATATCTTACTGTTTTACTCGATTTTTTTCGTATCAGTTTTCATTTAGGAAAAGAAAACCAATGAATTTTTAATTCTATTCTTCATAAATCTAGATGAAACATTTTCAATGCGAGACTTTCAATCTAAAGAAAATTTGTATTGAATTCTCCAATAATTAAATTTGCATAAAACAATATGAAACTTTGGTTTATACATAATCATGAAAATTATTAAATATTTATATGTAGCTTGTGTCGTAACATGACTGTCGTGATTTTGTTCTTGTTTACATTTCAGAAATTATACAAATGGATTTTTTTAAAATCTTTCTATCGCAGAGGCCTTACAGACTGGAACAGTTCTAATTTAAGATTCCAAAACCCACGAAAAAAGTGCTATGGGTTATCAACAGTAATAAGTAATAATTTGATTACACGTAATAATTTAATTACAGGTTTATTATCTATAGGTATAAATATACACATAAGGAAATTTTTCCTTCAATTTAATTTAGAACTTGGCGATATTTTGTTTCTCATTGTTGCTTCAAAATTTTATGATCTGTTGATACACAGCCTCACAAAATAAGGTATATACACAGTTTAGTGGTCGAAAAGGGTTCCTTTTTGTGGTTTTCTTAAATTAATAAAGTTTATTATTTGAACTCGTTTTAATTTTTATTACAAAAAACTAAAGGGTGTAGTATTCTTAACGTTCAAGCGAATGTGCCTCGAAAAAATCAGCCTTCATGGGCGATGTAAAATCTCATTAAACAAGAAAAATGTCCCTATTATTAATCGCGGCCACTTTTTAAAAGGCGGCAAAGGTGAAAGCACGGGAAAAATCAAAATTTTCTAAATATAAAAGTGGCTATACTTAAGTATAGTCACTACTACAAAAAGTTTTAGGTTAAAATTTTTTAGCATTCAAGTCAACGCATTATAAAAAAAAACAATTGTTTTAAAAAAATATAATTAAAAATTTAATTAATTTTAAAATTAATTATTTAGTAGGTACATGAAGTTTTATTTTAACGTAATTATTTTGTGATTTTTGAAACAAAATTTCAAATCTTAAAAGTTAAGGCACAATTAATTACTTCTGAACAGAAATTTGAATAATTCTTAAAGTGGAGTTGATCGCTTTGAACTATTAAGAGTTCACACACTCTTTTCCTTGTAATGATAGAACTTTGTAACTTCTGCAATTTTTAATTTAAAATTTTTTGAACATATTACTGAAAACGTCTAGGAATAATGTACAAGTGAGAAATCGATTTTTTTCAATTTGTGAAAGAGTAAAGTCCTCCCTGAACGACGAAAGAAGCTAAGTAGGTATGGTCAAATAAATCTTTTATACTCCATAATAAATTTAAAATGAAGAAAAATATTGCCAAAAGTCCTCAACCTTCACCTTTTCATATTTCTCCTAAGGAAAAGGTCACCCGCTTACCCTTACCAATTTTATTGGATATCAGAGGTATTATCCCCGCAAAATTGATTTGTTAGTTTTTAAAGTTTTGATTGGATTGGAAACTGATATGTTTTATAATATCGCCGATAATAAAAATGAAGACTTTTGAGAGCTAATTTTATCTGCGGTGCATATTTCCCTTTTGCTGTGGTTATTCGAGACACTCGGAATTTTTTAGTCAATGCAGATTGTAAAACGTATTGACGTACAAGTACATAACTCTATATAAAAAAAATCGGGCAATAGGTACAGATTCATTTTTAGAGGATGAAATTAAACGGAAAAGTTATTAACGATGATTGCTAACATTTTTTTTTTTTATAATTTTTAAATTTGGAGAAGCCTAGCATGAAACAAAAATCTATTTAAGTGGCAATAATATTCCCTAAAGGAGAAGTTAAGATATGGACTAGATATCGTTAGAAGCCTCAAACTCAAACCGACTTGTACTTTCTGGTTTCAAGTACCGTGTAAGTGGCATTTAATGTGTAGTACCTGGTAAATTATATGCTTTGTTGCAAAAGGACTACAAACAACAGACTATTACACCTTCTTTCGCAAAAATAAAACTTAGAGATAAGATAAGTTTCCTTAAAAAAGATGTAAATTAGTCTTCAAAAAAATATTAATATCTCAAAATTTAGCTTTCATAGAGACTCAAAAATAAGACTAACATTGCGAACGATATTTTCTGCAAAAATGCGTAATTAGTTTTAGTTTAACTGATGCTCTCACAAATTCATTGGGACTTTCCAAAAACTTGATTTAAACGAAGAGAAGCTGATTACGTCTTCTACTGATTACCACAAAGTGGCGTTAATTGCTACTTCTTGTAGGGAATTGTCAAATGTGTCGCGTAAATTATTCCTTTCCCTTCCACAATTCTAAATATTTCATTCGAAGCAATGAAACGCACAAATATTACGTCTCCAGTGAAACACCATAAGCCTAAATTTAAATATAGCGAATCATCGCGATAAGCTAATTCTATCATCCGATTAGCTAATAGACCCATTCTTCTCTAATGACAGCCATTGTTTGCCTGGCTTCGTGACCCAGGATTTGATTGCTTAGCAAGGAGCCGAGGTAGTTGACAGTTGTGGGGTGCGTAAACGCTTTTCCGGAAAAAAAGTTTCCAAAATGCGCGAAACTACTGAACAAGGGAGACTCAGAATCGCATACAGCGATTACTGGCCGAACGCCCGACACGTGGCCAAATGGACTTAATGATCTTTTTATCAAAACTTGTGATAAACGTTGACGTCTGTTCTTTTGTTCAGCCATCGCAATTATTGCCGCAAGGTGCATGCAGTTCCTGCAGAGCACCGAACGTGCCGCACCGCACCATTCAGGGGCAAAAAGACGTGAAATCGCAGATCCTGGATGTGAATTGAGGGAGTTTTGTACCACCCGTTGTCCATCCTGCACCAGGAGTGCCGAATTTGCTCCTTTGATTTTCTGCTTGAAAAAACTCCTAGTGAGAAAAATCGGCTAGAAATCCTGCGAATGTGTCTGTTCAACTTCGGACAGAGAACAAAAACTTTGTCAAGAAATTTATTTAGAAAAAAAACGAAACTGATGAAGAATCAGGAACATAATCTTATTTAGCGTGTGGAAAGGAAGAGTGAAAGAAACAATACTGGATGACCTAGCAAATATCGTCGGTCGTCTGTTGGGAAAGTTTTACTCATGTGGAAGTATCCCTCTGTGCCCTTATAGGCAGCTTATGTGTGAGCAATGTACTACTTCGTACATACAATAAATATCTTCGGTTAGGATCGTTATACTATTTGTTTATACCTACTCCTTACTCCACTGGGAATATATTGGAACCAAGGGCGAGAATTATATTCATCTACTTTTGTTTTATTACTCTTTCAGAGTTTCTTGCACTTTGGATGTTCGCAATCAATTTTTTCTCAGGACACGTTCCTTTAATAAAACTTGATATCTTCCTTCGTAATGAAAGAACAGATTGGACGAACAGAGATTGTATGATAATTGAAAGAGTTGGGAAATCCAGGTGCTAAACGTAATTGACTGTGTACAATTAAATTTGAAGAAAGCGACAATGTTATATGTTTTAATCACTACAGACAAAATAAAAGAGGCAGGTTAGGTGCACAATGAATAACACATAGACATTTCTAGTGAGGTTATACGGGAGAATTCAAAATTGTATAACAAAAATGGGAACTCGATTTCTATTACTAGAAGCAGTTAATTATTTCTAAAAGCAGCAGAGAATTAATACTTTATACTCGTTTATATAAAAAATATATGCTTTTCTCTGTATAAAATTTTAATTAACTTATAAAAGGCAAATAATAAAATGTATCATATCATTTTTACCCGGGTGCATGATATTTTAAAAACTGACAGGCATAATCCCAGACCAAGCGTACAATTGTATTGCTTAATTCTACGTCTAAATCTGTGGTTCATTTTATTTGCTGTGTAGGTAATTAAAAGAAGGTACACGGAGAATCATATGTACTCTTCCAAAAATCGTAACCTTTCAAATAAGGCAAATTTCCCATATTGTCCTAAAAAAATTATATGCACTTTTGATAACCAAAATTGTTTATACTTTTCTTTTTTTAATTATTAGGAGGCCTTTATTTTGAAAGATTGATGTAATGATTTATTTGCTTGATTAATCACTCATTAGAACGTTGATTAAATCTTTATGGCTAAGGGAGCCATACTGCTTTCTAGTGAGGGAGAAAATTGCTTCATACAATGTGTAGCTAAATACATCTATTCGTAACTCGTCACGTGTATTAGTAGTTTGCTAAAAGCTAAAATTAATATCCGATGAAAAATTAATTTAAATAACAAAACCGAATAGCAATGAATAACCATAAATAGCCGACATGCGTGAAAATTGGGAAAAAGACGTTAGTCTGGTCAAAACTAAATGGCAAAAAGTTTAGAAAATTTGAAAACTGGTCATAAAGTGGTTATGGCTTGCCTAAAACGATTCACAACAAGAGACTTTCTTATATTTACAAGTTTAAATGTAACAATTTGAATATTTAAAAGTTGTCTATGTTTTTACACAGTCTTCTAAATGGTGAGTTTGCCTGAATTACCATAGAAAGTTTGTATTATTTCGTCGTTTTTTTAAATTAAAGAGCATATTATAAGTATCATGGATATACACAAAAAATCATAATTTAGGATTCTACGGAATAAGTTACATCCTGCTAAACTGATAAAAGACAAATCCAGTTGTATGTTACTTATCTTAACCTCTTTATAGCATTTGCAAATTTGCCTGTTAGGAAAGAAATCATCGTAATCTTTAAGCAGAACACAATCTTGTTAGTGTTTCTTATTTATGGAGATTTAAAAAAACATTTTACCTGAAGGTGATTTTGTTATGTTTAAGCTACAACCTTATTCGTTAAAAAAATTTTTAAAAATGAATTAAAAATTAGTAAAGATTTTAGTCATCACATATAAGTTAACAACGACTGCGGACTTTTAAGGAAAGAATTCAACATCCAAACGGAATCGACTATGTCTGTTTGACGCAAAAATATCTAACGAAAAATTGTACTTTTAGTTTTAGTTTTAGACGATATTAAGGTTGGAATTGAAAAAACAAACGTAATATTGTAATAAATTTTCCCGATCAAATAATCCTTTTGAGCAATATCTAGATTATGCTCTGCGTTTAAAGAATTTTCTGATAAATTTATGCCTTCATCTTAGAACTGAGAACCGGAAATAGATCGTGATCGAAGATCTTGAATGATTTAGTAAGGCGATTTTGTTTTTTGATTAAGCATCGTCAATCGCAAGCAGATGCTTATTATGCAAATATTGTGCATAATTGTTAAATTAGATAAAGTACAATTAAACCTACTTTTGCATACACATTTTTTACACGAATTTAATTTAATACGAATTGATGAAACAATTTCTCCTCGTTTGAATTTATTGTTAAAGGTCAACAGTGCATTTTTCAATGAACAAATTAATAGAAATTCAATTAGAATTCGTACTCATTAAATTATTCATTTTCCGGTTAAATAATAAGAGAATAATAATCTTTGTGGAATAAAAAAATATTTATATAAATTGGACTATGTTCCAACAAAAATTTCTATTATGGGTTATTGCATTATTTTCGTAATGTTTTTGATTTTGAATTTTTTTGAATTTTTATATTTTTTATGGTTACAATGTATTTGTACACTGTTAGGGGTATATGCCCGGTCGAACTCAAACAATTCATTCATAATATAAATAAAGATAAGGAAGCCTTTATTCCCTATAACTTAACCAGCATATCGGTCCAATTGCAAGTAGTATGGTTAATTCTTTAGAAATGGGGTTCACATTCTAAAAATATCTTTATTATTCCGATTATACTGGGAGGGAACGTATTTTAACAGCTTGACATTAGACTTTATCTCATCCACTTAACAGACGAAATAGTTTTACATCATCAAAGAGAGGATACAATTTTTATTATAGCGCCGTTTTGATGAATATCTTCATTTTCAAAAGGATTGACATACTCGCATTTATAAGTTCGACAAATTGCTGCCCATTTAGTTTTTTTTGGCGACCTGTTTAGATGATCTTTAACATGTTTTATATTTTTCATTCTACAACGTTGGGGTTTTGTAATAATTTAAAATATAAAACCGCCGCTGTTTAAGCTCTTAACTGCATTATGCAATAAAACTAATATGTAAATCGACTTTGATCAGAAGCTCTTGATCAATCTTTAGCCTTTGATCGTGATATCGTATATTTATTTAGAAACAGTTTAACAATAAACAATTTCATTTCGTTTTTATTTGGCAGTAAAGAAGAAGCAATGGTTTTAGAAATACGCGTGCCATTATTTTTACAATCGACGAGTTGCTTCGCCCGCCAATCACCGTGATTTGACCGCCATATTTTGGGGGTAGGCGTTTTGCATAGGCAACAGGTACAATGTAGTTTTTTGTTATTTTTTGTACAAAGAGAATGTTTTAGCAGTCTAAGAAAGGGTGTTTTCCAACCATCGCGAAATTGTGCGTCTGAAGATACCACATTTATGGCGTTTTGTTGTTTGCGAGCTGTGTAAAGGGGTTGTTACCAGAATTTTAATAAAAAAAAAAATACATATATATATATATATATGAAATGTATGGCAATATTTGTATTACGTCGACTTTGGACATTGATTCGATTGTACATAATTTTTTGGCCAATATTAAAATTAAAAAAAAAATCTAAAACTATTCAACTTTCGTCTATGTGTGTTTTTGGATACTTAATTATTTAAAATATTTGTTAATTTGTTTTCAATGTGCAATTAGTCTTTTAGCCTTTTTTTTCTGTAAATGTTTGGTTTTTATTTGAGAAAGTTAATTTAATTTGCCCGAGTGCATAAAAACCAAAAACAGAATAAATTACTTAAAGAGTGTGACGGAGAATTTGAGAGTTTGAAGTGTGGTGCAGAGGCGTCTACCTTGCAGGCTCACTTAAGGTTTACCTTTTATTTTAAAACTTCTTGTGAATATTTATGAAATTAATGAATTTATGTTGGTAACTTTGCTTTTAATGCTTTATGAAGCTCTTGCCGCGCAAAAATTCTTAGTAAAATTGAAAGCCTTTTTTTTCAAACAAGTCATTTCTTATTTACAATGCACAAAATTCTTTATATGTAACTTTTTGTTAGTTCAAGCTCTTAGTAAAAAGTGTGAAGTAAAAGTATGTGTGTTATTATTTTACGCAAAAAATATTGTTAAATTTTATTATAAAGGAATTAATGTACTCTCTAAAGGTTAGGTAAAAATCACTTTAAAGCAGCAAACAGGGATTTAAGTACTATTTTGATTCTTTTAGTCCAATGGGTTGTAATTTTATTAATTATATTAATGTTATGGATGGTACGTGCAATCAAGATCTGCATTTTTAATTTCTTAGCACTACAACTCGAATATTCGTCTGGTCGTCGCAGCTGACGTCGATAGGCCTTTAATCGTTATAGCTGTTAAAATTTATATGTTCTGTAGCTATAAGTCAATAATTAATAAGTCCAGTTTTAAGAATAATGATACAACATAAAATTTACAATCGCACTTTAAAGGATGTTACCTTTTCAGGAAAATTAGTTTGCATTACCTTTTCACTTTATTGGTTCATAAAAATAGCCCCCCTTTGAGGGACTCGAAGTTTTTGTTTGAAATAAACTAAATGAAATTTTTTAATGAGCCATTGACAAAAAATTAAGTTGAGACTGACTTTGATATTCTTAATTATAAAGAAATTTAAAAATCTCTATCATCGGAAACAGACCTTATAAATGTAACAAAAACAAAAGAAACTACTTTTTTACATCACTTTGTTAAAAATTACTTGGACGGTTAAGTTTTGTGTTAAAGAACGAAACAAATTTTTCACCCACTTTAAACCCAAGGAGGGCGTGAGGTTCAGCCTGAGAATTATAAATGGGACTGGGATGAGTTGCACCGCATTTTAAAGCTTAATAAAATTTCTTTTCGAGAAATTGCGTTTCAAACTTAAAATCTTTACATAAATAATATAAAGCTCGTGCTTTAAATATTTCAAGAAGAAAAGTAATTAATTTTGTTGGAAGATGTTAATAAAGTTGATTGCCCTACCCAGAGAAAACAAAAAATAGTTTTGGCAAGTAAAGGAACCTTTATTTTCTGAAGTGAGTAACATCATAATATATCAATACTTTATCACCAAGTGGATGACATCAAATGCTCATTAGCCCTTAAATTTGTTTCGTTAGTTGCAAAATGAGATGCCACTTGATCTCAATTCACACTTGAAAGGACTAGGACCAGCGAGATTCAGGTTAAATTTTATATCTATATTTATATAATAAAACTCTAGCGGGGGTCAATTCTCTACATTGAAGATAACTAAGAAAAAAATATACTCTGGATGCTATTTGACTCCAATAGAAGCTAAAAACAACATTTCAACAATTTTGTCTGTCTGTCCTGTTGTGCACGTATCAGACAAAAACTAGTGAACGGATTTTAATGAAACCTTGCATAGGCACTCTTAAGTACGATCTAACCTTCATCCTCTTCACTGAATTTCACTCTTTTAGTAAGTAAGAGTAGTAAGTTCAGTATCGTAGGAGTCGGAAGACGGCTCCCTTGGTCTACGGAAATTGTGCAAGGGCACAAGATTGTGTCAAAAAGCTTGTTACTAAACCAACGTTATACTATTCGACGCAAATTACTATAAATACTATGGACGAGGTATAACAGGGTTAATACTTCTGGGGGTTAATTTGCTCATCACAATGAAAAACTTTCTCCAAAATACAATGCCAAAATTTAAACAAAAGGTTACAACATTCCATTTAAAATGGATGGCTTCGTTAGGGAACTAGTATGGGAGGTTGAAATGTTTCTTTAAGGAAATTGTTCAATTTTAGCAGCACATCCATCCCCAAAAGTATTATTACGTCGTTCTGTTACAGATGTAAGTCTAATAACATTTGATTATGCACCCTATGCAACAAAAACATACGGTCCATGCGAACGAAGTCGCGGGCACAGCCAACCACGATTATTAACGAATAGTCTGCAAGCATTATTTACATAAAAACACACTTAACACGTTATCAAACAGAAAACACAGATCTATTAATCATTTATCTGTAAGCAAAGGGTTAAAAGAGCAAAATGACATGAGTCTGTTTTCTGTTGAAAGAATGACCGAATCTAAAAGAGAAAAGCAGTTTACACGCCTATAGTTTTCTGGGTATGAGCGACATAAGGTACCACCTTTATTTTTATATTATGTAAATTCTAAAACTGTCATTATAAATATATTTCAATATAAAAAAATGGTATCTCTCTTCGCTCTATATAAAACAAACTGATAAATTGTGAAAAACGCCTAAAAAAGAGAAAATATGCAAAATTAGCCTTATTAAAAGTAACACAAGAAAATTCTATAATAGTTTAATGTAATAATTATGAATGTTATGAAAGATTAAAATTGGCCTTGTGAATTAGAAAAAGATGAAATTAAAATCTTAAGCAAACTTTTATATTCACCTCTAAAGGAGGGCCACTTTTCTTAGCTCATCGGCCCTAGACTTTTTAAGGCTAAGTCGCAATCGCGCTTAGAGTCTGAAGTAAATGGGTACAAAATTACATTATGATAAACACTCGAATTAATTTTACATTTTTAAATAAAATTGTTTATCACTTTTGGAACTCCTAAGTATGTTTATAATTTAATTTATAAGAAATGCAAAAATTCCATTATTTGAATGAAAAATTATGGCTAAATTATTTAAGATTATACTCTACGTTAAATGTACGCGACATTACACTCCTTCAAGATTAATTAGTACACGTTTATTAAATAAGTGAATCAAGAACAAATTTTTCGATAGAAGAAGCGTAAATGTGCGAACTTTATTAGCTGATTATTTTCTATTTCAGCTTCATTCGTATTAAGATAGGGGCCCATGCTGTTCTCTTGTTTATCTACCGAGTGTAAATCTTACAGGCTAGGGTGGGTGGTACTTTATCAACTTATAATCAGTTCTCCTCCCCTCTCATTTTTACTTACGCTTATGTTATTTATGATTTTTGTCAAGAATGTAATCGTAGGTGTCATTCCTTTAGGGGAGGGCCGCTTATAGGCATATCATCATAACGAGATTGTAAAATTCTTGATGCTGATAAAAATGCTCGATTTTTCAAATTGCAATACGCAAAGTTTTCTATTTTACTAAACTCTGTCCTTTTTTAAATAAATATGAGTAATCAAATAATTTTTATTTATTTTTTGCGTGGTGAAAAACGTCCCCAAAATTCTGCATAAGTTTTATATACGAAAAGTCATACTTTTTCTTTAAATCGTTAAACCTAGTCCTGTAGTAAGAGAAATGATGTTTCTCATAAAATTTATTTCTTTCTTCTTTATGCTTTATTAAACAATTATTTTTTTCTTTTAATTTATTTTTATTTAATAATACAATACTTAAACTTAATTTTAAAATATTATTTAAAACATAATTTTATATATTTTAAGTTATTGTCGTCATTCTTATGGGTATTTTTTTTTTTTTATAGTGCCTTGCGATGAAGCTCAAATTTGACTTACCTGTTTTAAAACAATTAGCGTTTATTAATCAAGTAACGTGTACTTTTGAGAAAAACGCGTTCAAAAGCTTTTATTATAATTGCAGTCTACACAGTCCGGCTATACAAAAACACTTTAAGAAAATGAAGGAAAATCAATTTTTTCGAAATGTATAACTAGATGTAACCCTTTAATATCTTTCACGATAATTTTTTCTAGTTTGTGTGTTATGAAAGAGCTATAGCAAGTTTCGGACCCGCTTGCGGTCTAGATTACATGACCAAAGGTTTTGCCTTTAGTTGCCAAAATTCACAATACTTGTGTAGCTTAGAATCATCAGAGATGTATAACGATGTAGTATGCCTTCATTTCTGGCGATATCTCTTAGAAAAAATGAGTATATACTCGTGCATTATTAAAAGTTTTAAGCTTCTGGGCGGACAACTTTTTGATAAAAAAGCAATAAAAAGTACTTTATCTGTATGTAAATGTTTATTATATTTAAACGTATTACTTTAAAATTCTAGGACCATCCCTGTATTATTTCTGGACTTGTGACTTGTAACGAAACGCGTTAATATTAGAAAATAAGGAGTCTTTTTTTCGAAGGGATGATGTTATGTTGAAGTTGCCTTTGAACTTAATGATTCTACACTAACTAAACAACGCTTTATTTTGTGATTCTTTATGCGTAATTTAGTAAAATTCGAAGTAACAAAAATAATTCATGAAATGCACTGATCTCACCCCTTGAGAATCACTGGGGTATTGTTAAATTAATAGGGACAGTCACAAAGAGCTAAGAAGCTGGTTGCATTAGAAGCCGTGAATAATCATTATAGCGGGCCATGTGTTACGTTAAGTGTTATCATCACATATGTTTGATGCCATATGTCACGCGTTATGCATCACATCACCTGTTATTACATCCATCCTTATGGAACATGTCTCAAAGCATTAGGTAAGAGAAATCCGGGTATACCCAATTAAACCGCCCTAGTGTCCAATGAAATATTCACCATATTAACAAATTCAATACTAATAATTATCCTAATTACTGCAGCCACAATATTAACAATAATCATCATTGGCCTTGCTCTAATTAATCGAACAATTAAAAACGTAAAATCAGACGACATTGAAAATACTACCAACCCAAGCAAATTATCATTATCAATTTCCCTACAAACTTAATTACAATTTTACAAAGAGAGATGTATAAAGTCATAATGGAGGTTATTAATGGTAAAATGAGGTATAAGATGGCTTCCAGACCATATGACCCTGGTATTCCCGGTTTTACCCAGGGGCGGGGTAGAAACGTTGCATAAAGTTATTACACTTTTATGTTGAGCCTAGAGTAAATATTCTCAGAATTAAAAGTAAGTATCCTTAGGGTCCCGGTTTCATTCCTGTCTCTCCGACATGTCGAAAAAGCTAAGTGGATCAGATAAGATACTACCCGAAAGACGTACAGGGAGACCTTGTGCTTCATACATTTTGTAGTAGCTTAGCAATTGTAAACAAAAATAAATGTCAAGATTTATGTGAGGTCTTATTTTAAGCTACTGATAATGATTCTTAATTTAAAAAGTGCATATATCAGACTTGTTATATGTAGATGAGTTTGCTACGTTTAATCCTAGGTTTGTATTCATCGTAGTCGTTTTTAGCATTACGTAACATCAAAATTGTTTCAACGCAGAACTTTCGAACTGGAAAGCATAAAATCTTCTAGATAAATTATAAAAAATTTGGTTTTTTTTTTAATTACAATTAACGATATACGAAATGAAAAATGTTGGGAAATATTGAAAACTTTTTTCCAAGGCGAGCGTTGTGCTGCCGAAACAGTGCGAGTTTTGAAAAGACATTTCGGTGGAAATAGCGCATTAACCGCGGCTGCACTGCGATTTAACGCCGTTGGAATTTTTTTGTGAGGTGCTGTTAAAGATCGATGTTATGCTGACAATCCAGAAACAATTCAAGCATTTAAGCACGATATTGATCGAGCTATTCGTGAAATAGGGCCCCAAATTATCGAAAATGTACAGCAAAAGTGGGCTGACAGGATGGGCTACTGCCAAACCAGCCGAGGCAGTCATTTGAATGAAAATATATTCCATAATATTCCATTGCTTTTTTCAATAAATCAACGAATATTGAAAAATATTGAACAGTGTTTATTTTATAGCCTTTTTAAAAAGAAACCAGTCGATGTCCCACCCTATATTATTACACTTTTGTAAAAAAGCAACCAAGGCTATGGTTAAAGTCGAAAACGCACCCTGTCTGAAGGGTCTTATAATTTATATTAGTTACTTGCTTAGGATGTATCGAAATGTTATATAGACCTTTGTGTTTGAGATCATTTACTTAACGCTTCCCTATTACAGCATTGAGGCCGCTGCAGTTGTATTCGTATATAATAAAACACCCTCATTTGTATAGCGTCCAAAAATGTTGGCAAATAATCTAATTTATTCGAAATTGCTAATTTTTCGGAAGTAGTTAAAGAAATTAAGCCACCAAATCACTTAAACTGCAACAGTCACGTAATTGTCTTTCGCATTACGAGCCCCACAATTTCAGGAAAATTCGGCTGGAATATAAATTAAATTTTATTCAATTAGTGTAATTGATCCATCAATAACAATTACAGACGGAGCAACCGAGTGTTGGTTTATCGGCAATTAATAGGCAGAAAAATGGTCCGAAGTAAATAGAGAGTATCTGAACTGCCCAACTCCTAGCATCGTTAACGTCTTCTTTAAATGGGGAACTGCCGTTTCGGGGATGCAATTTAATCGCCTTAATTAAACCATATAAAATGGCACTTTTGAAATCAATTCTCACTTCGCTGTGTTGTATACTTCCTAAACGAAAAAAAAAAAATTAAATTAAAATTAGTGTTCCGTGCAGTAAATTTTAGGGATAAGTAGACAGCCTGATCGTACATATGAAAGCGTATGCATACGAGTTATTCACACACACAGACGGATACAGAGACCATGGGGACTGGGGTATTGCTATGCTAATGAACAGCCAGGGATTGTATAATTAGTTTAATTGTTTTGATATTTCCCACGGGCATAGTTGCGGCTCAAATTATTTATATTTACGCGCAGTACAATCGTAACCTGCCAGAACCGATAAATTCAGAAGTGATTTAACCTAAATTTTGCATATGGGAACTGGACTTATTCCGCTAGGATTCAATGGGATAAATATGATTATTTTTGGATTTGAATCAATTATAGAAAATCTACGATTTGAACGATGCATGTTAAGCATGTTAATAGAAACACACACACAGCGTTGTTATATGCTGACTCAATAAGAAGGGGCAATTATGCAGTAACGTGAGGTATTTATTAACCAAATTAAAATCAAGTTATTTTTGAACATTGTGTTAGTGCCCCTTATCGGACTGGACGGTCAGCTTAAGAGAAGGGTGCGCGACGCATTTACATCGCTATTAGGGTACGGGCACTACGGCTCATAGTGCTTTAAAACCGGGACTTTAAGGGCATGGTGTAGTTCTAGGCTGATTTTATTCAATTTACTTAAAAAATAATGCTCACAAAAAAAAGTACTATCTTACTATTTAGGGTTATCGACTTTTCTCACAACATTAATTTGCTAATGGAAGTCCTTTAATGTTTATTACTCTATGTAAAAGAAAGAGGCTCGTTATGAACTTGGCTGTCGAGTCGGAAAAGTCTAAATATGTGAATCTTGGGACTTTTTGCAATTATTTAAAAAAATCTTCTTTTTGTAAGCTTTAGAATACCTCGACTCGGAATGTGCTAGTGCACAAAAGTAAAAAGTTAGATCAGTCAGTAGATCAGAAAAGTCGTTGGTTAACGCTTAACGACCACTTGCCTGTTAACAATTGTTGACGCATTTATACAAATAAATTAAAATTAAATAAACAATGAGTGGGAGAAGTATTTGGTCAGTTCATAGATTGTTCATAGTGTTAAAAAAGAGATGAATTAGCAAAAATATGAACAGTCAGCGTGTTAATGTAAACACGATTGCATCGTAATACCTGACTTTGCATTCGCAAAAGCATCCACCTTCTGATCTCGTCTCTGCAGATCGTACTTCTTCAACATATGGCAACATTGTAAACTCTTGTGGGTTTTGCTGAATTCAAGAGAAACTAAATAAACCTAATCGGTTTATTTAATTGAAACAGGTGTCCTAATGTATTCCTCATAGAGTAGTAACATTTGACAGTAATACACTTGTTTGTTTTGGATTTTATTAGTGTTTAATTAAACTGTCGAGGAATGGCTGAAAAGAAATTCAGATTATCATATTTTAGTTTTATTGCGGTTTTGTACGTTTATCTCTTTGTGTTGATTTAATTGCAATACTAATTCAATGAAAAATTTCCTACATGTGATAAATTTATTATCTACGCTAGATCATTATAAGTACGTTTTTCCCAAATTTCATCATATGGCCTTTTTTTAATTTGATCAAAGTTGCAATTAAGGACCAGTTAGACAATAACGAATGGAAATTTTGAACGATCAGTAAAATCCAAGCTTCCACCGTGTTAACCTCATTCCGAAAAGTTGTGGAAGAATCTGATGAAAACGAAGACGCGTCTATCAAACATCTAAGTACGAAGTTACAAATATATAGACAAAAATTATCTCCCGGACCTAATTTTTCTCCTGAATTTACATCTTTTTTAGCTCATGACTAACTACAAGGATTTACAATGCACTGATTATTTTTATTATTTTGTACACGTGAATTCTGAATTTCTTTTCCAAGAATTCGCAACGTATTCGGTAATTGTTCTGCCTCTAAAATTACACAACAAGAACTGAAATGTTTTGTTCTGGGTATGAAATAGTATTGGGATCCTAGCGACAAGATACGGAACAATCTAGATTACACTGTGAAAAAATAGGTTCAATACAGATTATGAAATTATCCCTGTATTTTACCATACCAGTTTGGACACGAGTAATAAAGTGGCAAAACTGAGACCCTGATGAATATCATAAAGCAACAACTTGTATACTCCCTGTAGAAAAACATCTACGTTATGATGAGATTAACATTTGGACAGACGTGACTGTAAACCATGCATGGTAGCAGTGGCTATTTTACTAACTTCGAAATGTACTAGCGATACAATTTTGGAGTCAATACTTAAAGTGACTTCGGCGAGGCAACTCCCATACTTTTTATGATCAATAGCAATGGCTGCAAATTGCAAAAAAAAAAACGGATTGCTAAAGTCGAAACAATGAGGAAAAGAAGCAACCCAAGGCGATATTTTTGATTTGAAACGTCTTTAACCCGTTAACGACCAAATTTTTTTAAAAAAGCTTATACGCATTTTCCATGTGATCGGACCGAAACTACATGATAAAACGTAGGGGATGTGTTACAATAAAACAAAAGTTATTATCAAATATTTATTTGTTCCCAAATGGGAACATTGGTACATTTTTATTGTATCTTTTTATTGTACAAAATTTGTCATTTATTTGCGGAAGAGTGCAATGTCCCAAGTGGGGAAATGGGTTAATTTCAGTAGGAAGTGTACACGTGCTAAAACCGTATGCAACGAAAACATGTCGCTCTTTTAACGCTTGTAGCTATTTAACTGCATGCCACGCGCAATTCGTTTAGGTAGCGTTGTGTACAGAAAACAAACCATTACTTAAGGACATATGACTCATGCAGCCAGTTGGCGCCGGTACCGCGTGGCGCGCACCGCAAGTTGAGCTAAAAATTAGACACTTGCATTAGGGGCTCGTTCGCGTATAACTCTTTAGTGCATTTACCAATGAAGATGGTACGGATGGCGTTCGGTGGAACTCAAGGGCTCCTAAATACATGCCAAATAAAAATACCCAAATGTGTGCCCGTATGATTCCAAAAAAACTTGAAGACCGTGACTGCCGCTGCGGCTCGATTCTTGGAGAGTACGTTCCCTG
The DNA here is from genome assembly GCA_001932985.1 of Proctacanthus coquilletti. Classification (NCBI taxonomy): domain Eukaryota; kingdom Metazoa; phylum Arthropoda; class Insecta; order Diptera; family Asilidae; genus Proctacanthus; species Proctacanthus coquilletti. Next base: position 598,761 of record MNCL01000019.1, read on the forward strand.
ACGAACACCCGTCTAGATCCATTTTCTATCGCAACTGCTCAGATGTGCCCAGTCACAGACCAGCCACATCAGCCACCGACCGCTCGCCACTACCGGAACCATCACTATCCGAGACAGCACGCGCCCCTACGCCACTTGAGTCGTCGCAGTCACTGTCCGACTTGCCACCGTCTCGTAGAATGATTCATGCAAGGGTGCGAAACAAATGACCTCTGCTTGTAAACCTAAACCGTTTATGTGTAGCTTGTATGTATGCCTACGCATGTAATATTTGTACGTATGCCATTTGATCTCGTTTCTTTCACTATTTACCTGTGTCCCTCAGCGACGCACCCCACTGAGCCGCGCATAATACGTTTCCTGGCAACTACTGCGGTGGCGTATTTGACACCATCCAACCCTATTTTGCGGTTCATTTCATGGCGTCTAGAGGTCAGTAAAACTTGTAGAATTAACTGATCAGCCCTTAAGGATGATAATTATGAATATTGTATTGGAATAAGGGGCACAAAATATTCACGGGGCTTATTGATCTGACAAACGTTTTTTTAGTTGAGGTAGTCGACCTAACGTAACCTACAGTGGAAATAACGAAAAGAAGCGTTCATTAACAACTTTAGTGATAAGGACTTCGAACTGGCCGCAAAGTTAACCAGTAAGAAAACTACTGGTGGTCCTAGCATAAGCGTTAGTATAAAAAAACAAACAAGCCACAGGAAGCCTGGTTCATCTGATGATAATACAGACTGAAGATCTTCAGAATTATTTTTTGTATTTATATATTATATATTCCTTTTCTCGAATAGAATTCAGGCAAAGTTGGTGGTAGTGGTGGTTCAAAAAGAGGTCATAGATATGCCTATCGTCACCTCTTCATGATTCCTGCTATGCGACGAGGCCCACCATATACTCACACAAGGGCACCTTTACTTTGCTACGTTAGTACCATAGGGAGAAGAATCATGCCTAATTTGTCTCAAACTTAGAGAGAGCAATTGCTTGGCGCTGGTGCTTGAAGATGAGCTTAGTCATCATTAGGAGAGACATGTAGATTATCAACAAATTATTTCCGTTTGGCAGAAAGTACCAACGGAAGCACGAAATTTAATGCCATTTCAAACCATTTGCCACCAAAACGAGGCTAATGCAGCATGAACGACATGAATACAGGAGCCTAATTCGACGGGATCAATTAGTTAGCTTAGGATGATGATCCAAGGGTTATTGCCAGGATGGTTACTGAACTCCCTAATCGAACTGCCAAACAAGTTAAGACTAAGCGCAAAGAGTTACTGCCTCCTCACCAGGATTCTTTCGCTGGAGGGATGCTATTACGTAGCATGCAGGCATTCCGATTGTGTAGATCGATCTTATGAGCCCGAGTTATGCCACTTTCAAAATAAACGGCTCATCAACGGCCGTACAACGGTCGTACAGTAGAACATTTTCTGCATGGACATTATTCCTACCATCCATGCCTTGACCCTAAAAGTCCCCCATCTCGGGATAAATTCATCGTGTATGTGAGCATTTTCTTTTCCGATGCAATCGTTCTACTAACCTAACAAAAGCCTGTTAAATCTTGGCATTAACTTTTCCCACTTTGGTACCAAGAAAATTGCTTAATGGTGTGTTTATAATCTTACTCAGGAGAACTTCATGGTCTACTTAAAGTTTAAAAGGATACGGGTTTAATTAAATAACTTTTCGTTTATTTTCGTTTCGTGTAAGTGCCGCGGTAGCATATAATCAATATTTCCCACCGTCATAGCCTTAACCACCATTTCAATTAATTCATTCAACCTACCAAACCCCTTTTTTGAAAAAAACCGATGAAAGAAGTGGGGATGTTAAAATTTGCAATAAATAATTTCTTTTCATTTTTTTGAACACCATCTTTGAATTCGACCAAGAGTAATTCCCAATCAGGAAATATCAGCGACGTTGATGAAAGTTCTGGCCTAAGGAACTAACTTGGGCAAAGTGGTAGATAATTCATCATATGAAAATTTTTCAATAGTAATAGCCACCGTAGATTGTTACTCTGATTACAACTCCATTCTTCTACATTGTACTCAATTGTTGATGTTATAAATTTTATTAATTTTTCTTTTCATAAAGTGAAATGATGCTACTGGCTCAGGAATCGCGTGATATTTCTTAAGGCCTCCGTGACACCCAGTTTAATGTTTTGGAAAGAAATAAGTGTGTGTAGATCTATATTTGTTCCACACATATCGTGTTTTAAGGAATCCGTAATTAAATGCATAAGGGCGAAAGAACATTTAACAATTAAGCGAGAATGTTAACCCCAACAAAAATTGCGTGGCAATGAAATTTTGGAAAGGTAAACTGAAAATGTATTATATGCAAACTTCAATTTTCAAAACTATGTGGCTTAAATTTTTTTCTCACATAACTTATTATACATCATAACTTCTTCGTGTTAATTAAGATTAAGATTAAGTTGACCATTGGTGGCAAAGCAGCTGGTACTAGATTGTAGGATGATTTTGCAGCTGTTAGTGATCTGACCTACACTTTTATGCATTTAAAGATTTTCATTATAAGGCCCTTCATTTAGAGCCAGAAATTACATGCTCCTTTTCAGCCCGTAATGAGAAAGTTTGAGCAGCTGCCTCCATTCAATGAACACTGCATTTCTCTTCCCAGGAATTTATTCTTGCAAGTAAGTGAAATAGTGAAATTTTATGTTTTCCTCCTATACCTCCATAGTCCCTTTTCAGGTATGGTACTCCTCATAGAATCCTTTGTGAGTTAATGCCCTTACTTCTAGTATTATTCTAGCTAGGCAAATTTCTTCTTATTGGACCTGGATCTAACAACAGTAGTACTTTAGAATGAAAATAAAATTTACTTCTCTCATTTATTGGTAAAATCTTAAATAACCGTTTTAAATATAAATCCTACTATCACGCCAATAACTTCATCCATTAACCCATTATAACCTTATTTGTTACTCTACAGAACAGACTAATTTCAAATTTTGTACGAAGATAGGTTTAAAAAGCAACGTTTCTTTTCTAAAAAGTTGAAAAATCCTTAATTCATCTCCTCAATGCCAATTAATTAGAGGTCTTTTTTCTTTTAGAGTCAGTGCTGTGGCACATGTGAGACATTTATTTTGAAAGTGGCCTTGTCCATTTATTTTAAAATCGATGTATTCAAGGGTTTGCGTTTTAATAAATTTAAAAAAATTTCTAACTGATAACATGGCTCTGTACTGTTTTCATGTTTCTAAGGGTGTATAATTTACCAGCCCAATTAGCATAATAAACACTGTTTAAAAAATTGTCGTTTGTTTTCGATGGCTATAAATGTACTTAAGCCACATTTAAAATTAATGAAAGCCTTTTCTAATTCTTGGAAAGACATCAGTCCCTGGGAAAAATAAGTTTATAATTTTATGTTATAAAATTAAAAAATTCCAACTTTTATTGACTTTTAAAGGAACTTTTCATTAAATTTAATAATATTTTGCTATTAATTAATCAGTTTTCGCCAATTTGCGTATGTGGGAGGGATTTAAAGTAATTATGGTGTGCAGGAGGTTTATCGTACAATAAATCAATAGTCCTCTCGGCGCGGTAGTAAATCCAGAGTTTTGAATAGGTTTGAATCCTCATTCATTGATGTTTTATAGTACGTTTTATATCGTTCAGTTCTCAAAAATCGCATGCAGCATATTTTTAAATAGTTTACCCTTTCTCCGCGATCTCATTTAGAATGAACTTGTTTTTTCGACACTTTCTTATTCCTGGGGAACAAATAAAATTTACTGGATAACACAAATAAATTTTACTGGATAACACTCCATATCCATTTGAAACTCTCAACATGAGTCTTAAGCCATTTTCAAAATAAAAATTTTGAGATATAATGGTTATCGCGGTTACAAACACAGAGTTTCGATAAAAATGCATTAAAAGTTTCTGACAAGTGGTCTATTTAGGAAGCTGCCGTCCATAACTCCACCAATTTTGTGAGTGTTGATATGAAAAAATCGGGGATTATATTTTCAATTCGTATAATTGGAAAACGTATTTTTGAAAAGTCTATTGAAGAGTAAAATTGAATCTTAAAGCAAAGGTTTATATAAATGGAAAAAATCATTTCTTCAGAGTGATTTTTCACTAGCTAGTGCTAACCCTAAGCACACATCAACCGCACGTGTCATTGTTCTTAATGAAATAAAGCAAAATTTCATGAAACAGATCTAAAAGAGTGAAAATTTTTTTAATGTGCGCCAGCAAAAATGAAAGCATAGCATATGTTGTTTTCAACTATCTCGCCTTTCTGAATTAATTAGCTGAAAACTGGAAAGCATGAAACAACAAATCATGTAGAAGTATTAACAAACATTTTTGGGGAACCGAAAACCTGGAAAAATTTCAAATGCTACTATTGCGAGAAGTCGAGTTGGACGGGCTACTTATTCAGTCTGTGTGTCGAAATAAGCAGGAAATTCATAATCCATTCAGCATAATGAAACTAATTATAAGTTGCCAGCCAAGACAGCCATGCCGAACTCGGCGTACGGCACAAGCACGGGTATGAACGCAAGTGCATGTCCAAACTTTTTGGTTCAACGAACAAATAAACTTCGCCTAGAGTGGAAGTACAAATGAAATATCTTCATAGTCTATCGTTGTGCAGAAATGGGCTTTAAAGTCCAGCTTTAAGTTCACGAGCGCCTATGTGATTAAGAGCTACATATTTCTTGGTAAAAGATCAAATTTTGTACTGACGTGGAAGAGTTTATACACTGAAAGGCAAAATTTTAGAACAAAGTTCACAATTAATAACTTAATTCAAATAAAAGTGCGAGCATGACTGCTAGTCTGCATTAATTTTACCAGTAAGGTTGGTCTTCGGCAGAGGTTCAGAAATTAAAAAGTTGAACACTGCCAGATGTTCTAGTCGAAGAGCTGGGCAAAAACAAATAATTCCTCTCTACTCTAGTTTGCGATTAATATTAAAATTGTGAAATAATTTGAGTTCTTCTACTGAATTTGAAAATTTAATTAACTTAAAATGTGGTAATTCCGTTTAACGTACCGAATGCACAGCTACCTAGAAAGTAGTAGATAGTGGAAATTTTATTATAACAGCAAAGGAAGGCCCAAGCTACTTTTAAGACAATTAAAAAACTTTTCTAACAAGAAATCTTTTTCTCTCTGATTTTCAACCTCGTCACGTCGATCTCTCCCTAATTATTCAGTGCATGTGAGCACAAAGACCAATTAAACTAACCAAAAGTAGTATTGAAAAAGAAACTTATTATATTTAAGTAGATTTAATGGTACATAAAAATAGCGCTTATGGTACATAAAAATAGCGCTTAACAACAACTGTCGTTTCATAAATGCCTAAAATGAAGTTCGTTCTAGTTTTTGTGGAGTGATATTATGCTTTTAGATAATCGGTATATTTATTTTTATAAAATTTAGTTTTATTTCAGGCTTTTTAATTTAACCACAAACGTTGTTTTTTATTGTTCTTCCTTTAAGGGAAGAAAAAAAGAGAAGAGAAGTTGGAGGCATTGAAGAACGCTCAGTAGTCGTGTAGATCGAGTCCTTAAAAAATATAGTTTTATTTATTTTCGCTACATTGTAAACTGTAGTGGAATGAGTTTTTCTAATATTACGAATCTGCGAATATGTACATACAGGCAGTGTAGTGGTACATGTATGCATCCTTAATCCAATTAAGGTAATAACTCTCAGCACGTGCCACCAATAATCCCTCTTTGCATTAGGCTTCCACTTTGTGCTGTTGTGTTGCAGTAAGGATTTAGACAAATAGTTCAAAAGGACGAAACAAAAAATAGTTCAAGTTATTGACAAAAATTAATAGCACACCCAAGGCTTAAATCCTTCAGCTTTAAAAAAAACGCATGGGGTAATCTTTTGTCTTACAATTGGTCAAAGGCGTTTTAGTTATCTTCGAAGGAGCACTTAAATATGTCACATATCAAATCGATAATTTTTAACCAAAAACGAAAACTTCAGAAGAGATTGAAATCAATTAATTAGAAATAAAAATATTTTTTTCAGAATTGTTTAACTCTTTCGATCTAAGCCGCGTATGCCTTTTCCTTTTCTTAAAAACAGAATACTGGTACCTTGGTTATAAGTAATCATTTTTAGATCACTTTCGCATCTGTCCGTCTACAGCCGATTTTCTAAGAAACCATGCGATCTAGAATCTTGAAATTTGGCATAGTAATACCTCTTATTAACCCACGTATTTTCCACTAGTTAAGACTTAAAAATGTCCATGTAAAAATTAAAGAAGAGGCAAATTAGAAAAAGATAGAGAACGACAGAAAAGATATTTTTTTCATAATTTTAAATTACATATTTAACAAGATATTCAAGATAGAGCACCCTCTTATTTCTGAAACTACTGGACCTAAAATGTAAAAAAAAAATCAAAGAATATACCGACTTACTTAAAATTTAAAGGAAATCTATAACGAAAATCCTAGGTCTTATAGAATTTTAGAAATTAATTTTGCAAACTTATTAAACAGTAAAAGTCGACTGTGATACAAAACACTATGAATCATTATTTTCCCATACGCATCATAAGTTTGTATTTTTGTAAATTATAGGTTGTCTTTTTTTAACGACACTTTTAACTTTTTAGTTATTTTGGAACCAATTTATACTTTGCGATTTTGTTTAATTTCGTTGAAATCTTGTACTTACCTGTTCAAATAATTAGCATAAAAAAAAGTCACCCGTAATAATAAATTACGTATACATAATTATTAATTACTTATAATTTGATAGTAATGCTTGTATGTTATATCCGTTTCGAAGAAGAGAACAGGGAGCTTAGAGAAATAACGCCAAAAAATATGCTACGGAACCCTTTGCGTGCGATCTTGCTTTAGATATACGACCACATTTACATATGTACTCATATATGTATAGAACGAAATCGTAGTCTGACCGATAAATTTATATTCGAGCTTCCAGATTCTTCTAGAGAATTAATCGCTTTACAAAAAGAAGAATTTCTTTTAAATAAGGGCCATTAACTGAGGATAAAGGGCTTGGAACAAATTGCAAAATTTCCTTAACGTTGCAAGTTTAGATTCTCTAATCCCTAGGAGAGCTCCGACTTCAGAACTAGCCTTTCTCTGTTACATAAAGCGACATGTCTAGAAATAGCTAAAAAGAATTATAAGAGTTTTTTAAAAAAATCTAATGAAACAGATTATTGCTTGAAAATTATTTGTTTGAGTTGAGGTTTGAAAAAGCCCAAAAAAGTGACCAAAATTGGTCTAGCACTAGCCTATTTCTGCAATTTTTCGATTTCAAACCACTGCACGACGAGAGAACTTTCGTTCATAATTTTCTACCACATTTAAACTCAGTAAAAAGGTGTAAAATATTCTATTTTCGTTCTTTATTATGTTTTAAGTATTTTATTATAAGTTATAAAGATTTTAATAAAAAGCCGTGAAATCTTTGCAACTTAGGTATTCGGTCTGAAAGGCTGCAAGTATTATAGTTACAAATATTTGCATCTGTAATTGCTGAGCATCCTCATCTGCACCCGCATCAAAGGGTGCAGATCTAGCACGAGAAATTTGTGTGTACTTTTTTTGGCATATAAGTTCACGAGCTTAGGATAGCGAGGCACGGCTTGAGCATACGGAGTCCTACTATCCTTTGATAAGACAATCATAGATTGAATGTTTGATCTTTTGTTGAGATTTGATAGTTACTTTGGCAAAAGAAGAAAGAATCCCTCTTGTGGGCAGGAAAGGTGATGTCTTTTTACCCGATTACCCTCATTGCAAAGACATCTGCATCCGTATCCGCATCTGCATTTGAGATGTAAAATTTGAAACAAAAAATGTGAAACGACATCTGAAATAATCCTAGTTGTTCCAACTTTTCTCTCAAATTATATACCGAAATTAAGGGCAGCTTCTTAGGGAAGTTACAATAAGTAAAATTTATGTAAAATCGTATTAAGATCATTAATTTAGTACCCACTTTGATGGGCTAGGAGAGCATTACTGAAATAAATCAAAATAGCAATTTGGCTCCGTAATCCAGACATTTTTTTTTTATTGTTTATATAAACAGTATTACTTACATCAAAATTAATCTGATGACATCTCATTTATCAAAATCGGCTTAGCTCCTTAAGCTTCACAAGAAAATAATGAAATAAAAACATATACAGGCCGGCGTATGTACGTAAGAACAATGAATTACTTCGCGAAATAAGTGTAATTATACCTTTAGTAAAATTCGTTTAGATATTTTCATTCTACGAGCAAATATAGTTATAGTATAAAATGGTAGCTAGCATATTTTATTTTGAATTCCTTTTAATGACTTCACCTAGAGGGTATTTGGAGAGCCGGGGGATTGATTGATTTGCCTGGTTGTTTACGAAAAAATTATGTAATAGTAAAAGGTCGAATTTTAGGGTAAAAAGTGGGTCTAGTGCGTCTAGGGTTTTTTTTTGCTTATTACATAATTAATTCTTTACGTTCCAGTGGCTACGCAGAGGAGCTATAAAAATCAAAACATACGCCTTTTATTTAAATTTTAAATATTAATTTTGCTTTTCATAGGCGCAAAAGTAAGATACGTTGAAGTGAAAAGGGTTAATTATGGTGCACACAAAAGTATATTCAGATGACAAGGATATTTTGTATAGGCATAGGAATTTATGGAGATATAGCAGATCGCGTTAAGCCATAGGAAAAGATTTAGATAGAATTAAAAATATTTAGCCTAATTTTCTCCAAAAATAATGCCAGACAATATTTACATATCACAAACATTTATTTTCGTTACAGTACCGTGAAAGTTGAATTACACTCCAAGATTCTTAATTATTTTTACTAAGATAAGTGAAGTACTACTTGAGTGTTTATTGTACTTGATTGTAAAGGCAGACAAGCAAAGCAACAGGGTTTTGTTCGGAGCCCGACTGGCAGGAAAACCTATCCATTGAGTGCTTAAAATTTGCGGCATTATTTCCCTTTGTTCAGAACAGAGAAATATTAATTTCTGTTTCATGCATGACTGATTGCAAAGAAAATCCTGGGACGAGCAACCTCTTATAAGATAGCTATTCGGATAGAGGGGAATATATCCCAGAATAAAGCAATCAAATTTCAAATTCATGAGGATTAAAACTTTGTTAACTTATTCTGAAATTCTTTATATACTTGCTTTTATATTTGTATCCTTCTAAATTCGTTGCGAACCATGAAAAAAGTTTCGAATTCATGAACAGCGAAATTAAATTTTTACAAATCAGCAGAAGTTCTATTGCGAAAACGACGAAGCGGTTAGGGGGATCCTATCGACCGCTACAATGCTATGCTTTGGTTAGAACCAAAAAACTGGATGGATTAAAATGAATAATTTTGGCGAAATAGAGATGAATTCTAAAAGAGGTGGACGTGACGGGTGAGATTTAAAATTCGACATTGCTTGAACTGTATCTAAAAAGGGTCAATTGACTGAGCTCGCCTTTTATTCCATTGGAGTTTGTATATACTTTGCTTGGCTTTCTTTGCGCATGACTCTAAAATGTTATGGTTAATTGTGAATCCTTATTCAGTTTAGCTAATTTCAAAGGGAACAAGTTATTTGAAAGGGAACATAAAATGAATGGAAATTTACCTTCTGCATGAAACATTTTACAATTTATTTAAAAATTCTCGTATATGTTGTTTCATTTTCGCATTCAAAAAATTACAGGATCATTCCCCAGCCGATGTATTTTAGTCGACCTCCTCTAATTTGCATAACATTTTGGGAGGTTCAAGCGCCCAAATTTTTAATAAATAGTTCGTCATAGGGTGTGTATAAAACAAACTTACAACTATTTTAAGTTTTGTTTTAAAATTCCAATTATGGTATAATTTAAGAAAATATTATAACTATTTGTACTTACCCTAGTGTCTTTATACAAAAGTTAAATGAAAGGTAGGATCTCGTATTATAAACTAAAAATACCAACCGGCTAATTCCGAGATAAGTTCTTAAAATTTGATACAAATCAGAGGACGTCGTTACAAAAATGTCTAGGAAATTTGTTGAACTTACGTAAAATGACCCTAAAACTTCATAAAGGATAAGAGCAGAGAAATGGTGAAGAGCTCATTTAAAAGTTTAAAGTACCCACTTAGACGTAAGGGTTATGTAAATTCATGACGTTATATAACTCTTTAACAGTACGGCAGTTCATTAAACTTAGAAAAAATTAACTTGAAACCAATTAAGAAGAGGCCATCACTTCTACATCATAATTATGCTATAGCTTCATTTTATTTAGCTCATGTTAGAGAAGTTGCAAAAAAATTACCACAAGAAAAAGTACAAATGTAATTTAAGTAAAACTAGCTAACAAAAATTAAATAAAAGCGTAAAAAAACGAGTAATAGGTTAAATAAAACCATGAGACCGTAAGCGATAAATTTTTGTTCAACTCAAATTTGCAATTAAGTGAAATTATAAGTTGTTTAATTGTACACATAAGGGGGTTTTCATTTCACATTTATTTATTTATTTATTAATTTTTTTTTTTTTTATTGCACTGACCCACTTTACTTTACTTTACTGATCAACATAAAAAAGAATCCGCACTCCCTTGTTTATTTGAGGGATTTTTCTGAACTTTATTAAATTTTTCTAAACCTTATTAAAGTTGATCTAAACAGAGCTTAAGTTTATTAATTACGCAGTTGAAAATTATCTCAAGGACCTCAACAGTTCAGTTAAGAGCTAAATATTTTCAGCGAGCATATTTTGCAGGCAGAATCTTTCACTAAAGTTTAAAGAAGATCATTTTGTTTGAATTGCCTGTTAATGTTCATTTTGTCTATATGAACTTTAGAATGACTTGTTTTTCTGATTTACCCTCATTTCGCCTGTAATTTTATTTCTATTTTGATTTAAATATTTCTTGAGTTACCCGAATTACTTTGTTTCTATAATTTATTAATTCGTTTGAATGAATTTTTTCTAATATAAAATACCCTGTTTTCTATGACACTGTTAGATTGGTCGCAAAATGGAGCTATGAGAGTTGTGTGTAAGAAATTTTTCGAGATATCTAAAGTGTAATTCTATAAATTTAGTTAAGATTGGAACTTGTATACGACTTTAAAAAGATGCTATCAGTTCTATTGTCATGTGGTAATTATTATTTTTTTAATAAGAACATAGGCCTAATAAAAATGTTTATAAAAGCGACGTAGTAGCTTTTTTGATATAAAAATGTCTTCATTTCTCTAATTCGTCGCATAAATCTTTCTGAATTTTGGCTGATTTCTTAGAAACCAGTAGATTGATATGGACAATATTCCCTTTGTATGACTTTGGGAAGTCTCTAGCAAATTTGAAACACATTCAATGTTTTAATGACGGGGAATAATTACTGAACGTCTTTTGAAGGCACTTAGATTGTTCGATAGTTCTTAGACAAACTTATAACATAGGCTATTAATCACATTGTTTCTACGCCTGCTTGTTTGTAATTTGTAATTGTCATTTAAATAAGTGCTTCAATTTTCCGGGAATTGCTTTTTTAAAACAAATTTCAAGAAGTTTCTCTTTTGCATTTTTTCCGCAGTAAGAACTACTGAATACCTTTGAGGATATCTCAATAAAATGTTAAGCGCGTCACTAGAATTTAAACTGCTTTAAAGAAATGGTAGCTGTTTGACTATTAAATCACGACACGTGCTCTTCTTTATCATGAGGAATGCGTGCCGTAGAGATAATACTTTAACAATGAAATTTTATATGAGCGTTTACACAACACTTGCCCTTTGCGGAGAAAATAAAACCTTTAATTATAGAAACCTCTTTCAAAACAGAAGCCCTAGAATTTATATTTTAAATATGATAAACATGAATATAATTTCATGGATTTTATGATTTAAATTCTGAAGATAAAAAAATATGGCAATTTTAGCTTTTATTTCAATGATAAATTGCAGGAACATTATTTTTTTCTAAATTTATGTAAAATAACGCAATCTCAAACTTTAAACATTCCGATGTTTAGGTGACACTAGTCACTAGTATTAAGAAGTTTACAACTTGTTACGTTTAAAGTACTTACTGGTTACATTTAAAGTATTTATCATTTATTTTGCATTATAACTAATAATCTTACAATCTACAAATTGGTTTCATTATTTGGTGAGGTCGGCATTCATTCCATTCGAATATTTCTGTACTTTAAAATTGAAATACTTACGTAGCTTGTGATTTCGGCCAACATGTGTTGATATTTTTTATTACTGATTTGTTTGATTGGTTGAGCATTAAACTATGGCATGATAAAAGTCTTCGAAATAACAAAGTTCATTATATTTTTATAGTTCAAGGCGATACGACTTAAAAATCGGTTGAAATTGAGAAGCGCGACAAAAAACTTTACAGACCGACCCACCTTAATTTTGAATTTAAATATGTCCTACTAAATTCTTTAAATTAAATTTAAATATTTTACTCAATGAAATACTCTTTATGTTAATTTATTTATTTTCATTTGTGACGCGTTACATCAGATGTTAAAATGGCATGAGTTCACCAAATATCCATTGTTTTAAAGTTCTAGTTGAAATTTAATAATTTTTTAAATGCTTAAAGAAATAATTATGAGCAATCATGTTCGTGGTTTTTGTATATACACAAATATTTTTTGTTTGTATTAAATTTGCCTCCACTACATTTAATTAAAGTATTTTTACGGCGGACATTTATAATTTTGTATATAATCCAGAGAAAAATCAATAACTGCGTGTGGTTTTGGCGTATGGTGGCATGCAAAGCGCTACTATGAGCTTGCCTATCTCGGTTTCACTAATTGCGCAAAGGATATGGTTCGTTTGTTAATTAAGATAAAGTTCTCAATTATAAGATATACCTATATCTATAAAAAAGTAGGTCCTAAGAGAACACTTTGCCATACAAATTTCGAGGACCATTTGCAGTAGTGGCTGAGAGAATGATATATATGAAGAAACATAGATTCATTCCTTAGTTACTGGAAGCAAGAAAGAGTAAAAAAGAGACTGCATAGGACAATTTTTAATTCCGTCATTAATGAATAGAGGAAAGCATTAAAGGATAATCTGCAATTCAATTAAGCAAATGCCTACACCAGAGACGAGTCCTTTAGTAAGGGGCTCTAATACTGGCGGAAATATGTAAGAAATTCTTGCAAAGCATGGGGATGTAAGGGGAAAGTTGAACACAGAGGAAAAACTAATCAACAATGCTCAAGGTCTTTAATTGAGGGATAGTATAGGATTACATTCTAATATGTCACCCTTGAAACATGGCTTATCCGTCGAAAACAATCAGAAAGGGTTCTACGTGCTCCTTGGTGAAATACTTAGAGATACCAAAAGTTTCATTGAGAATAGAAACGTGAATGAAATACATCCGACTAAAAATCGTTTAATTGTTTCGGACAGATCCCCGCACAGACGCGAGTTAAAGAGTTGTATACTATGAATACAAATAGAGCTAATGACTATGCCTTAGTAACTGCTTCTTGTGGTGAGCCTCAAAAGATTTCTGTTTATAACTAATCCTCTTTGAAAATTAATGGTCTCGCTTTATTACGAAGTAAATCAGATGTGGTCTGCAATAAACCAACTCGAAAGTTCGTAGACGACCGTCAGCCACCCTATTCAGGCTTATGCCTTCCATAAAAATCGAGCGTAGTAGTGTCACTGACTACTAAGTACGTCATTACACTAACGATGCTGCATTATTTCGAGCTTCAAGAATTATTTAGACCTTTATTTCCCATTTCATACCCCGGCTAACTTCAATCGTACTACGCGGGTTCTATTCAGTATTAATTTCAAATCACAGGGTGTGCAGATCCGTCCATCACTTCTTTAATCGACAAATTTGAATTTAATGCAGTGTTCTGTAATCTAAATTCGACTTCCGAAGATAGCAAGTGATAAAGTGGTTTTCTGCTGATATAAATTTAAAATTTAAATTATATACTTACACAAAAAGACAAAACTCTATGCCGTCGTACGACATTTCTTAAGACGGTTATATATGTCGCGTTACGCTTTCATTGCTAATCCATTTTAGATAGGTACTTTTCAGCATGGTAATTTCCATATTACTGTCTACCTGTAGACTGAGTATAATTTTACTGATTTCAGCAAAGTTTTCAACAAGGCATTTCTCTTTTTATTGAGTGGCTACCTTCTTGTTTGTCTGACCGGGTTAAGGGAGTACTATTTCGCGTATCTCTTTCTTCCAGCAAGTGGTCCTCAGGGTAGCGTTCTTGGACCGTTTCTTTTTAATAATATACATCATTTTTCCCGATTGCCAAATTGTCTGTACTGTAAACAATGTGGAAATATTTCGTATTGTTTCGCGAGAATTTTACTTCCCTATTTCACCTTTGCACCTTTCATGAAGCATTCTAGTTCTATTTCATTACGTCAACGTTGCGCTTTTTAATGAGCATTATGCGTGTTTCCAGTGTAATTAATCCAAAAATAATTTGAAAAATAATCTTAAAATTAAACTAAATTAATTTGCTGCTAGTGGACCCATGCGAATATTTAGCACTTACAGATAATCGGTGTGGTAAATTGTTAAAATACAAAACTGAGAATGTTATTTAAACTTATATAAGTGTAGTTGAAATGAATAAATCCCTTGTTTGTAAAGTGGGCGATATTACAATGAACATTTATTATAATTTCTTGAAGCCGTCTGTTACAATTATATTTACAAAACATGACGAATATAATAAAAACAATTTAATTCATATTTAACAATTAAATATTACCTCAAGAAAAATTGTAAAATTTATTTCCAAAGGCACTGTTTAAGCCAAAGTGGCATAAAAAAAGATCTGTGCACTAAATCAGCTGATTCACATTTATAATTCGACTTTTTCGGTGTATCCCTAAGAGCGGAATTCAATGATGATTCAATTTGCTTTATTTTTCAAGTTTTAAGCAAATAGTACGTCATTGTGTTGTTAAAGTACAATTCGTCAGAAGCCCGCGAAATTCCTCTTGCAATGGTATCTCCTTTGTCGATATTGGTTAAGTGTGAAGGGAGAAAAAGTGATCTTTACATTTTTCTATTTTACAGAAATAGTAGATCTGATAAGATTTCGTATGACCGCAGGAGTCCACATGCACATCTAAACAGCCACGGTCAATTATCATTATTACTTCGGATATTTACTTATTTATTTAAAAACTCGAATTTTTCAGTCAATCTCCTATTATAGACCATTTTAGCTGCTAACCAATTTCTTTTCCATAGCATGGACAACATTTTTAGTGAAAGGATTTTTGCTTAAATGTGATACAAAAAACTGTTAATATTTAACAATAAAATCTTGAAAACAATATTTTGTTATTATTTTTTATATAATTTAAAAATATTGGAATTATTTTAACATGTTAACAACACTGACAACCTACAGCTGATCTAAAATACTGAAAACAAATATTCAATAAAAAGGACTTATGATTTTGTGAAAATAATTAAAACCTAACCAGATTTTTTTAAATTAATTCACACACACTTTTAATGTTTGTAAGATGTAAATCTTAAATTTTGAGATGAGACTACAAATTGCATAGGACAGACCGGATAGGGTAGTCCCATTTAAAAAAAAAAATAATGAGTTATTTACTCAAATTACATATGAGATCAGTTTTGACAAACATAGGTATCTTCTTTACGAATACGAAACGAATTCAATAAACCAAGGCAGTTGCAATGTTGTATCAATCAATAAGTGACTAATAGGAACATTTGAGATCAAGTAAAATTAATCCTTTAAGAAAATAACATAATTTTAACTTTAAAAAATACTCTTCTTTTTAACAACTAATAGTATTGGCCCCGAATGGTCTGTCACAACTCGGTCCAAACGCTTAATACGAAATAACTCACAACGAACAGGTGAAATATAAAAGAACATATGTTCATGAAAGTCAAATTAATGAAAACGATATCTTCACTATAAATGAAAATAAAAATAGTTGCCGAAATACAAAAATTTCGAATATTTCCACGGTGAAAACAATTTCATGTAAATTTACTTTGAGCGCGTCAAAATAAATAAACACATGTCCTCACTTTACGACATACCATAGCGAACTTAGGAGGTGATGTGCCTACGCCTTGTAAGGACTTCTTACTACATCACTGCCTGAATTCAGTTGTCTGTTGTAATTATTGTAACAATCTACCCGTGTGAATACCATTCCCGTCCACCCCTATATGTACAATATGCAAACATTTGAAATCGACTAAATAAAAATACTACTAAAATTGTCTTAATTCGTGGAATATTTAAAATCTTTTTACAAAGTTCTTAATGGCAATGTGAATTTTTGAATTATACTACACTGCAATACATTGCCAAGCCCAAGTCCAACGTCCAAGTCGTCGACCATCTAGAGTTCATAGGACTAATCTTCTAATCTGATATAATTTGTGTGATAAATTGAAAACATCCTACAGGTACTTTTTAAATGTTTGTTTGGAGATCGGCATTTGAAAATTTGAATGGAAATCGAAGGCATCTGACATAGGCCTAAAAGAAAATTAAGAATCAACAAAATCCATTTTGAACTTCTTGAGAGAAATCCTTTAAAAGTGACGATGTGCATTTTTTGTGAATGTGATGATGCATTTTTTGACATAAAAAATATTTAAAATTCTTAATGACCAACGTTAATCGGGCAACTTTTTGCTAGAAATGCAAGCAGTTAACAAATCAAGAAATAATTAAAATAGAAAAATTTAAAAACCAGAATAAGAAGAAACAACTCTTAATTATTTGCTCTTTAAAAATTACTAGTAAACAATTTAAAGTAGTTTTTTCTTATTAAAAATTAATTTTCCAGGCTAAAAGTCGGATGTATTAATTAATAAGAAAAATGTGGGAATTGTGTTTCGTTGGGATAGTTTTTCTAGATACGCAAATTATATCAATAACGTTAATTAAAGATATTTGATATTCTGAAATATTAAGCATAACTAAGCGGAGTAATCCTTAAATTATAGTCGGGGTTTGGGTCGCCCCATCGAACGCGATTTACTTAGCGCAATGTTTTCTAAATAAAAAAGGGATAAGTATTCTGATTTTCTCAGCTAAAGAACACCTGAAGTATATACAAAATATTAAAACATATTTTATTTACTCTTAGAAATTTTAATCTAAATACAAATCAGTCAATTTGTTGCAAGGAAAACAAGGGAACGATTTTCATTTAGGCGTATTAAACAGCAATAGCGACATTCCTTTATCAAAAAGCGAATTGTAATAGAGATAAATAAAATAGATTAACGTAAATGTAGAGATTTCTAATGAATTTTCAAGCCGAGTAGTAATTCCTAGAAGTTTCCATTTATTTCGTGTATGTACGATTATTCTCTAATCGATGAGCCACTTACCAAACCAAAGGAACTATAAGCAAACGTTACTTTATCGTTAAATGAGTAGAATTACCGATAAGTTTTATGTTTGCACACAGGGAAATCGATAGATTTTGACGGCGAATATTGAGGATAATCAATTATTCTTCCTTTCATTAAACTAGCTAGATCATTAATATATGAACTCGTATATGCACATCTCAATGCCACAGTGAGGAAGAGGAGTCGGCCATGCATAAATTTTATAGGGTGATTCTGAGCTGGTGTTCCGTGAATTATTGTCGGCAATCGTTGAAGACAAGAAAAAGGTTTATGTGGGTCGTTTGGATGACCTCGTAGCCAACTGTCTTTTGAATATAGAATGATATGGTGTAGAAATAAAGGTATACGTAACTCTCGATTTGCGCGACATTTGTACGATTTCAGTTTAGTACGGTTGAATAAGGACGGAAGAACTTCCATTTACACGGCCTTGAATTTCATTTTAACACGGTCAGACCCGACAAATGTAAAAATTATTGTATTTTTATTTAAAAATATATGTGTATATACCTTTTTATTTTACAAAAAATAAATAATACTGACATGGCTTTTTCGGGAAACCAATCTACCGTGTAAATCGAGGATTACCTATACATATATATATTTTCTTTTTAATTATAAGGAATACTTGTAAGGTATTCTATGTCGCGTACTATGACCACTTTAATAATAAATATCTTTTTGCTAAAGCAAACGGTTGCGAACTAGAGAATATTTTCTTCTAAAAATAATAGGGTAATTCCGGTAGAGAAGCTAAGAAAACGGCCTATTTTTTTTATAGATATCGGTAAATCGCGGTTAGTTTGTTTCGATTCGCTAAGGAGGACAACATATTGAACAAAATTGTCTGAAAAATAATAGGCAAAGTAAACATTTTTTCTTTCCGAAGTATTGTATTAAATACTAGCGACTTATTTACAATCCGTTCTCTCACGGCAAGTTATGTGCAATACTTACGTTGTAATCTGTAGTTTAAATTATAATAAATCTGTTATGACGCCAAGTTCTTGTAGTCTTTTTATTTTTCTTTACGCCACATACCTTCAAAGAACATGGATATGCTACGGGTTAACTCGTATGTGCCACTGGAGCGGCAAAAACGCACTCAAGCTAAAACTTAGATGGCGCCTAAAAGTGAACCTCCAACAACGAGATATCTCGTGGTCGGCAGTGAATGGGTTAAAGTTATTCATGACTTTTTCCTTTTAAAGCGTCTTTAATGGTTCTAGAAACGATAAATAAAACTTTTTGCTGTGACTATATTAAGGTATATGGTCATCTTCCGGATTACTAGGAGAGATAATCTGTAGGGACTAGATTTTTAGATACCAAATAAGTACCGCAAAGTGGTCCTTCTTTAAAAGCTGTTTTTTTAACATCTTGTCTACCACGTTTCTGTGATTAATGCAGCTTTTAACATATTTTAAAATACACATATAAGACATTGAATAGGGAGGAATGTTATCTAGTCTTCGGGTGAACATTGCTCCTACAATTATTTCGTCTAGAAACTGATATCATTTTTGAGAGATTGGAGTAAATAAAACAACGTTAAACTGTAACTACGTCCCAAAAGATGCCTAAAGACCATACTGGTGGTCCAGGCGGTATAGGAGGTGTAAGAAATGATGAAAAACGAAAATAATCAATAGAAGCTCTTTACTTGAACATCGTAGTCAGTCCTTGATTACTATTATTAACATAAATACATAATAGTGGGTCCTTGTGAATCCTTCGTACTTTGCAACGATAACGAATTTATTAATTATTATTAATATAGCCTTATTTGACGTAATAGAATGCCTGAATTGACATGAACGACAGAAGTAGGACTGAACGTTTTTAATGGACTTCAAGAAAAAGTGTCAAAAATATCGGCTTATACATATATGTACAGCATCAGATACATTCAGTGTACAATGTTTGATTTGATACAATACGATTCGGAGATGACCCGTGTTCTGACGTTTCAAATAAGTCCTCATTTAGTTAGTGTAGTTTCCTTAATATTGGTATAAAACCCCTCTGAGTCCTTACATACATTTCAATATTCTTCAGAGATCGAAGGTTTTTTGTAGAAAAAAATCACACTGCGTGTGATTAAAGAAAAAAGGAAAAAATGGCTATTTAACAATTTAACTATTGAGTATTGCTAATATGATTAAAGCCCTGCAGAATGCTTTCAAACATTTTCAAATTACTTTATAAAATTAATTTCTGTGCCAAATAATCATAATTACCCATACAAGAGCAAAGTAGTACCATTTTACGATACCACAGAATACCAAGAGGTAGCCGATGTAATTGGAGTGAAGACTCATTGAAGGTCGCTATTAACTGCGCTGGACGCTGTGAAAATTACCATAAAACTCAACTTGTAGAGGACTGGCTGCAGTGTATGATTTGTGGCTTATGGGTTCATGAAAACTGTACAGAATTCGATGACCCATGTTCAAAATGTGGACAAAAAAGGAAAAGGGAGTTCAAGGAGCAGAAAACAAAAGGGAAATCCAACACTGGTCATCTATCCGTTATTACTCCCGGAAACCCCCGGAGAAGATGGCCCATCATACTCATGCTCGAATCATTCAACTCACAACAAACATCTTATTGGCAAAAGCATGGTTCTTCGGAAATTTATTTAAGTTAAATGCTCTCAATTACTACATTTTTAGGGTATGTAGACATTTATATTTTAATTCATCGATTTATTTAATTATTGATCTTATAAAATGAATTTACATTTTTAATAACATTTTGTAGCAAGCACTTTTTTTACCAAATTTCAGCTATCAATTTAAATTAATCTTCGTAAATATCATGTATTTTTCACAAACACTTGCATTATAAATTCAATAAGTTAACAATGTTAAAAGTAGCATAAACATTAGAAAAAAATTATATTTAATATTAAGAATAAAATGATGAATTATAAAAGTTGTTTATTTTGCCTAGCGATGAAAGTCCTATTTTGTTTAGTATTTCAAAATCACTTTGTTTTAAACTACCCATATGCACTATTTTTCTATTCTTAAGAGTTTTCGGGGAAATGCCATTGAACGCAATAGGGTAAAACATCCTTTTTTCTAATAAAATCGACGATAGAGTTTTTTTATACAGAAAAAAAATTATTGCTGCAATTATTCGGAGAATTGGATTTTGTATATGAGATCAAAATTTATGGTTTGACAATTATATAAATATTATATAAAATGTTGACTTTTATCTATAAACAATTGCACGGAAATTTCGATACTTTTCAAGCAAAGAAGATATTTGTACTTAAGTCACTAAGTCTGCAAAATTTAATTTAAGCCATGTATTAACAGGAAATTGATGCAGACTTAAATTTATACAGTGCTCAATTTGTTAGAAACGACAAGGCCAATTTGTTCCTTGCAGATTCTTTTCCATTTAGGACAGAAAAGTTCCTAAAGGCTAAAAAATTCCGGATGTGAGTTGGTAAGATAACCAAAGTTTTTATAAAAGGGAAAAAACAAGAGCTGAAGCTTAGTGAGGGAGAAAACCGCTTTGGCAATATTTGATTGATAAGAAACGTCAATTTCAGGATATCCCTGTACCATCGTACCCTTAAAAGCTTCTTCCAACATTGCCTGCCTTAAAATCGCAGGAAAGTTCACCGAAAATTTTCTTTTGTTTGAGAAGACTTTCGTACCCAAAGGCGTTGCGAAACGATAGCAGCGGGGTCTTGGATCAATACTTACACCCCTTGTTTTATTATCTTATTTGATTCCTTCAACGTCGTTCGCACTTCGATATTTGGGATTTATATGAACACGAAAAAAATTTTATTACCCAAAGGATACACTTTCGGCTGTGATTATAATCATCATCCTCATTTACCGAATTGAATTATCCCTTTTTTTCTGATCCATGGGCTCTTCAGGGGTAATATCGTCATTTGTATCCCACCGAACTAAGTTTCCTCTCGTTTTGTGTACTACACGAAAAACTAAACCCGGTTTAGATGCAGGTTTGTTCTAATTGGTTTTCCAGGATAATGTCTTAATTTCGATATCAATTGACTGCTTATGCTTGGGACGTGCCATTATTCATTTTATTCTTCAACAATTTATGTCGTCCATGCGACCCTTTTGCAATTTAGTTCACTTCCAGACTGCTTCAATACCCATTATGACTTCATACATTTAGACCTGTCCTTAGCCATTTCCCATTTACGGATATGTCCAAAAAGGGACGTTGACTATCAGTTTTTACGATCGTGAACATGACGACAGTTTCCCTTTTTATTTTACGCCCTTCAATTCAATAATCGGTGAATTATGGTCTTCCTCTGTTGGTTTAATTTCCCTCCCAAGAAGACCAGTGACTTTTTGTTCGTTTGTGTTTATGTAAAAATTATTTGTATAGAATGGAAATTTGTATTGAAATAGTATTGAATGCGGGGTGAAATGGGAACCGACCTATTTTTTTTTTCTACAAAAAATTTGTTTTCAGAAACAAAACAAAAGTCGTCCTTTGTCTTAAACTTACAAAAATTTAAAAAGCAAAATCAACACAAAAATAAAAAATAAGTTTTATAAAAACAAAATTAAGTTTTTCATGCACTGAATAAAACAAATGAAACGTACAAGAGTTGCACTTATATTTAATTCGCACAAATATCACTATTTATTTACGTAAATAAGTCATATCGGATGAATATCCTGACTGGTTCCAAATACACGTTAAACATTTTTATAATTAGGAAACTTTTTAAATACCTTTCGATATGTAAGAAAGTTGATACGCGGCCTAAAGGATTTTTTTCCGAAACCATGCGCGAATATTGACTTAGGACTCTAATTTTTCATTCAGGGCTTAATCGCTTTAATTGTCTTTTCTTAATATTCAATCCTCACCCACACCCACAAGTACATGAAAAGAGCTGGTGGCTTTACAATGCAATGCGTATCGCATTTTTCTCGAAAATGTGCACAAATATCTCAGCGAAAATCACAAAAAACACCGTACAGTCATTTTCGAAATTAGCACGTGTGGACAGATCGTACATTGGTCCTTTTAATAAAATTTAATTACAAAATATTTGTATATATATAAATTTTTTTTATTTAAACTTTTGATAGTTTTATGCTTCTTATCACTCCATACCGTACTCAATTTCGAAATTACGTAATACGAGGTACTCCAATTAACAGTAGCAACTAAAATCCAGCGAAAAATTTAATTTCTTTACACACAGAGTACTTCGGGAATACAGAAGAACTCATTAAGACTAAAAAGCTCCAAATTAAGTATAAATGGTTTGGCTTGTGCCCAAGACTCTTATTTTACGGAGAAATACCGAAGAGGCAATCCTTCTTCCTTCCTTACTTCCGCTTGCAGCACATATCGTTTTTTCATTCTAGCGTTTAGCACGGCCAGCAAAATACTAGAAGTATTTGCTGGTCTCATTGCCTACAAGCGTCATGCGGAAAAGTTCACCACATCCAGAGGCCGGGCGACCGGGCATCAGCACAAGTCTCCATTGCTCACTTAATTTATTACGAATGGAAATCGATTGCAATCAGAACTGGCATTTCAAGACATGTTTATTAATGTAGAGCTTTTGCTGATAGGAGCTTATCAGGTACGGTTGAATTGTATTCATGCTTTGATTGTGTTATTATAGTGAATGCTGCCCAGAAATACCCCATTTCTAAATCCAACTCATGATTTAATTGCAAATATGGTCCCACCAGGTTTAGGTGGCTTGTCGATGAGGCCACAGCATAGAGGAAGACCAGTTCCAATAATTACAGTGTGAATCCTTTGAGTACGTGTTATGCTATAAATGATCACTTTACGAAATCGATGTGTATGCAGTAAAATCGAACTAAATGAAAAAAGTCCTTTACAGAATTCTTATGGAAAACCCTCGAAATTCTGATTTTTATTACGTAGATTTTTCAGTTTTAGTGATAAAAGGTCCTTTTTGGTAGTACGGTTCTTTGCATGGGAGATCGAATTTTAAAGGTTATATTTTTTTAAAAAATTTTATCATTAATTATTAATGCTTGCTAATTACTAGTAGCGATTTTCATTGTGGAAAGGATGACTTTCCAACATATTCAGCGTTATTATTTTGTGTCGAAACAATGAAAATAAGAAACGAATTAAATTCTAGTAACGTACTTAAATTACTTCGAGATTAATTAAGAAAATAAAGTTTCAGCAGACCTAACAGAAAATAGACAAAATTCCACCAATATACTTAAAAACTCCTGGAGATATTCACAATTTATACAAAAACATGCATGAAGATCAGTTCAATAGTTCCGAAGAAAAATGCACAAAATTTACAAAAACTTAAGCGAGCAAGTTTTTTCTTTCTAAATTAAAAAAGACAAAATTATTATATCGATTTTTTAAAATATTTAATGGCATGCAAATTCAAAAAGACCTAAGCGCCGAAGCTGGAAAAAATTGGATCATTTCGTAAGTGTTTTTAGGAAATTATTTGGCCAATTTTCGAAAGATTTATAGCTTGTCCTTTCCAACAAAAAAAGAAAAAAATCATCAAAAATAAGCACACAGAAGAATTGATAATTTTTCATTTTGTAGTCGGTTAAATTGAGTTGAAATAATGAAACATCTGAATTAAGTTAATTGTAATGGATGCAAATTGTCATAGCGAAGATTATAAAAAAAAATGGAATTACGCACTTTGATTCAATATTTTAAATGCGTTATAAGAAAAGTTCCGCGCTTGTCGCCGATCGCAGAAGCATATTTGAGCTATTTGCAGACCAAATCGACTATTGATTAAATCCTTTTTAATATGGTTGCCCAAATTATTAATTATGATTCATCGTTGATATTTTTAATGTTTCTTCCAAAACCGCATTCGCATTCGAGTTTTTAATTTGTGGAAATAATCCATTCGGCAAGCTCATATATAAACTGAATTTATAAATCTGAAATTTAATGAGTGGGTGATTAATTTCTGATTAGAAAGAATTTTGCCTATGTTCACCGAAACTTTATTATAGCAACTTCTCTAGTTTAAGCCGGCATCCTCATCATCATTTCATCATTTCACCTATTCTGCGATAAACTACTTTATTTTCGTATAAATGCAATGTCCATGAAGGCTGAAAACATTCATAGTTTCAAGTATGAACATTTCCTTCGTTTTTCGTTTGATTAATTAGACAATCAGTCCTTTGATTAACTAGACAATCAATCCTTTATATGCTGTAAGGTCTTCGACTATAGTAAAGGTCATTATAAAGTAACATACGTCTCTTTTGATTCCAATTGTTTGCTTATAATTCTCATGTAGAACTTCAGGACAGGAACTTCCCTGTGAAAGTTACGAATGATAGTCGCACACCACCATCAACACATTTACCATCAACAAAGTATAAATAGCTTAATATTTATGTAAAAGCAAATTAAATATCCACTTTGCAATTTTTGAAACAAGGATTCGTTAAGGTTTATGTCGTGCCGATTTCGAATATGTCCTTTAGCTACACTGGCGGGGACAAATGTATCTATTGTATGTATATATTGATCTATCCATTACATAAGAAATAAAAACATGTTATTAAAATAATATTATTAAAAATTATAACTTTAGCTTGGAGTACAAACATACACCGCGGATGTACTTGCGTAGCATAATTTCGCCAGTTAAGGGTTAAATATACTTGAATATGGACCTTGATATATATTTTTAAATTATAAAATGAAAATTATTTATTTTTTAGAGTTTCCATTCCAAGTAGATTCACTTTTCTATAAAAATATTTTATGTTGATAATTTTTTTCTTGATTGCAATCAACTTTTTCTCGAAATTAATGCCGTCCCAATAGTCTAGCAATTATTACAATAATTCATTTAACATTAATTTATAAGCAAGCGTATCCATTTTTAAAGTCATGTAGAAATGTCGACATATTTGTTTTAAATTTAATTAAAAAATGATTTTAACATATTTTAACACTGCACGATATTTTTGTACTGCTTAATTGAGATCAATTTTATGATATCTTGATGATCGATATTTGTTGTAGCATTACCAATTAAAGTGCATAAAATTGATCTTTTTTGATCAGATATTCCATTATATAATCTATCTTTTAACCTACCGTAGAATAATTACGATTTCGAGTGACCCAATACGCGACAGCTACGTTCAAAATATCGTACTACTTTTAATAATTTGATTTATATACATACATATAATCAGATCAATTACACAATCAATTTTAATAGAGTACATATGTTATGAATTTGGCATTATGCAATATATGTTTTGTGATTTTAGAGTTTAGAGATAATATAAAATTAGATTTATTCATTCACGCGCATTCTTAAACTTTTTCTAAAAGATGTTAATACATATGGACAATGGCCATGCCAAAACACATTGCCTGAAATGTGTCAGGCAATGAAATATCAAAGAATTTATTAAAAATGAAAATGATTTCTCAAAAAGTTTAGATTTTAGTACCAGAATTATTAAATTTATTAGTCGATCAAGCAACGTTAAAAAACTCATTAAGAAAAGTAAACGACATAATGACATTATGTGAGGCATAACACACAACACGTAACGAATCGGTTAATTCTAAAGCAATAACAAGCAAATCACTGTTTGAAATCGGCTTAATAAAAACACTATTAAAATTATTTTAAATTATCGAACACTTAAAGCCCTTTTATAAAGTTCTTGTAATTGCCACTTGATATGCTATTTAAAATGCCCGAAGATTGTGTGACACATTCTTTTTAACTATTAATAGTAAATAATTTTGTATTGGTTAATATTTATTCAAAAGACAGTATAACACAAAATGAAAAATTTGAACAAAACTTGGGGTTTTGATAAAATTAGATGCAGTTTGAGAAAGTTGGATGTATGAACTTTGTTTTTACGCGGTAGATACGTTCCAATGAAAACCACAATTTTGATAGACCGTGTAAGATGAAAAAATGCGACTTGAGAGTCCTGATATAACAAAATTTGGTTATTCCCCCAATTGTATTTTATTTTTGTATGTTTTGTATTTAATTTTCATATGTAAGACACCGTAAAAACTAGAAATATAATTATATAATTATTTTGGAGATCATGCAAAAAAATAGTACACCCAATTCTGTTTTTACGAGAACTTTTTTTACACGATTTTGATTTAACACGAATTAGAAAAAAAAATTTTTTTCTTTTTATACGATGTACTTTGATTTA
This sequence comes from Proctacanthus coquilletti, assembly GCA_001932985.1. Taxonomy (NCBI): domain Eukaryota; kingdom Metazoa; phylum Arthropoda; class Insecta; order Diptera; family Asilidae; genus Proctacanthus; species Proctacanthus coquilletti. Next base: position 625,495 of record MNCL01000019.1, read on the forward strand.
ACACGATCGACCGAAATTCTAAGAAGTAAATTTTATTTCCTATTACAATTTCAAGTTCAAGAGATCAGAGAAAGAATTTCACCAACAAAGCACGAAGACGATATCCAAGACATCTCTAATGATAGCAGCCTTACGCAATTGAATGCGTTTATTGTCGAAAAGTGGTAACGAATAAAATCTTTTCAAGTGCAACTCAAATTATTTTGCTAATTTTTGTATTCATGTGACATGTTTCTTTTTTCATTTTCAAATGATAATTTACTTTATGTGATACATAAAATGATAAGATTCTAACATGAATTTCTTATGGTTTTAGCTGATTTCTTAGGTCTGGAACCGATATTCTATTTTTCCGTAGATGCACTATATTTTATACGAATATTTCTTACAAAATACAGAATTAGGTGTATTTGTTCTTCTTATATAAATAAGAACCGTGTTATTCCAAAATCGTGGAAAAAAAGACCGTGTAAAAAACGAGTTGGGTGTACCTCGTTAGTTTTTACAACCGGTGAGATGTTGTAATTATAAGTTTGAACATCTTGGTATTAAAGTAATGCTTGTATTTTATTGAAGATTGCTGTTTATAGATTTTTGGAGTGAGTAATATTATGTGAGCCTTTATATTAACCTTTTGCGATCACACCTCCAAATAAAACGTAAGACCCCACGCGGGAAATCTTTTACTGTTTATCAATTACTTGAGATTTCACCTCATAAAAATTTATGGACATATAAAAAGGCCTTCTTTACAAGATCCACTTGTTTACTTATCTAAAATTAACGTTTCATTAAAAACATTTCTATTGAAAAAACTGGTGGGGTCTTTTGTATTTGTGTTGTTTTTAAATCTTTAGTGATTAAGAATTTTCACTGGCAGAATTGTAATCTGTGATATTATTCATAATGGAATCATCTACTGCTTGTTGTTTGCCGTAGTAGGCAAAGGATTCTGACAATTCGTGATGTAAAGAATTATGGTTTTCAAAAACAATGCCGAAGAATTCTCTGATTAGTTAAAAGTGAACAACAAACGGAACCATATTTTTGGGTTCTTCTTCTTCTTTTTATCAAAGGAATTAGTGGTATAAGCAATTTACCTTTGAGTTTTGGTATTATAACCGCGAATCGCCGTAAGGCAGAAATAGCAATTTCCTGAGTGATTCCTAGGCTTATACTGTAACATGCGGTACGTTTCAATGCGGGGATGAACCTGAGATTAATTCGAATTAGCGTTCATGAAAGCGAAAGTTAAATTTCATTAAATCTAAGTTAGCTAAGCGAAATCAGTCGGTCTGAGTTGGGTTTTCCATGTCTATTTGATGAAATCCCTTCTGAGATACTTTAGCACAACATACACTTTAATATGCCAACTATCGTCTTAATTCAGGAAGCGTCGTGGAGGCAGTCATGGAGGCGGTAGTGAATAATAAAACGAATTTAAACCAACTTAATTGTTGCGCTCGGAAAAATAGAAATTGGATTCCCAAAACGAAAATTTTTTATCAACTTGAGCTGGTGGAAAATTTAATTAAAAATTTCTGTGCATTTTTCAGATAAATAAAGTCGACTTTAATTAGGGCTAATAAAAAGTTAAATCACTTAATGCTACATTGGAAAATATCTTTTTCCATCTAGAATGGATGTACCAGTAGTTGACCAGACAGGAGAAGTTTGTGTTTATAAATTGAAATAAAATGGAAAATAACAGGAAAATTCAAGTTCTGCATTTTAACTTTATAAGCACACAGTGAAAAAGTTACATAGGACTTTTTTTGGATAATCTACTTATAGACAACCACTTCTGGTATTTTTGTTTAATTTTTTTAAAAAAACCTATCTGCACCAATGATTGACCAAAATGATGTTACCTAAATTTATTGAAAATATCAGAAATAATATTTCAATACATCTTTTATTTGGAAATATAAAACCAAAGAAAAAGTTATTAATTTAATTTAAAAAACGAACCACAAAAAGTAAGTCTTGTTCAACGCACGACCGAAATGCACTTCACTTGACAGAAACGTTTGATATTTTAGAGACTTTTGGTTACTTAAGTAGAGGAACTTTAATTTAGTGGGCATCGAGTGTATGGTTCGACATTGCAAAACGAAAATTTGTCCAAATTATGGTGCGTGATCTGCGTGACCTTTTACGTATATTATTTTAGTTATTTAAAAAACTACTTGGGCAAATTAACATTCTGTCTTTATTAATATGCCAGAATTTGTTTTCAAAACTTCAAGGAGCCCAGGGCTAGGACACCAAGATAGGTCCGCCAGGGATTTTCTCTATTTGGCCGATATTGAAACTTCGTTCTAAACTTATGATCTTCATTAAAATACTTTACTTAAAATGCTTTTACCTTAATACTGAAAATATTATTTATATTATAATATATTAATTTATACATAACGGTATACCCGCATAGATGAACTCGATAAATAAACTAATTAAAACTCCAGATTGGTTAACATACACGTAAAATGTTCGCAAAAAAGTTGAAATTTAAAAATATTCGGGTTAAGTTAATCTAGGGATAAGAGAGAAATTTTTGGAAGGCATGCCAAGCCTCTTTGTATTGAATTAATTTGCTAATGTTTTTAAAATTCATACTGTCAATGAAGTACGTCCCGCATAGAAGATTTTTTTATATCAATATTGTGGCGAAGTCAACGTTAAATCGCTCGGAAGTCTTAGGAACTTCAATCGGAGTACCGACTTATAAAGTGGATGAATTGAGAAATCATTAAAGAGACTTCGTTTCGAAAGTTGACATGAAACCCCAAAACTGTAACTGTAGTTTCTTCGAAAAGTTGGTAATATTTCAGAAATCGTAACCACTATAACTTTGGTTATATTCGTTGTGTAGGACGCCCATATTAATCAATTCCCTGGAAATAGGAAACCTTGAAGTTGAGCAGACTTTAAGGGGGTGAAACTTGCCAACTTTGTTCAAAGAGGCAAACTTTTATTTATTCCCTTTTAGACGGAGCAGTGCCTTTAATCATCTTCACAATTCGTACTGTACGTTGCAGCCTTATCCTCACCAATTAGGTTTGCTTTGCCATTAAAACCAGATGCACTCTCCCAGCCACGTGACTGTTAAAAGTGCATTCATCCCGATTGTAAACATGGACGCGCTGCGTATGACTACCGACAAATGCTTTTTCCTGCGACACATTTCCTCCTCGCTAATCTCGTATGATTGCTGAATTCTTTTCCAAGTTTTCCACCCTAGACAAGCGGATTCCCAATAGGGTGTGGCATTGTCCCTGTTCGTACTTTAAGTGCATACAGAAGGACAATAAGGCAATGACAAATGCAACTTTTAATGACTGTTCGATTTAAATCAGAAGAAGACCTTTTAAGGGATTTCCAGCTAATCTAGTCGCAACACAAAGAACTCCTCTTTAAATGTTCATTGTAGGAAATTCACATAAGATTTTTAAAAAAAATGAGTTTTACAACGATCACTCGGCCTACGTATCTTGACATGTTAACTGAATTACGACAGTTTCCTTCTCCTGTAGTAACTTTTACTTTAATAGATATTTCAATGACACGTGCCATAAGCCAGCATAAATGGACAAAAAAGTGAGAAGTTACAAAGAGGTAAATGTTTACATACAAATTGAGAATATCGAAAATTTATACTTGAAAGCCTCGCTTTAGAAAAAATTATACACTCAAGACGATTAATTCGATCCGTGTTGTATCGAAAACATGCTTAGCAAAAATTATAAACTAATAAAGATCATGGAATTTCGTGTTATTCCAAAACCAGCACATATTCCTGTGTATTGGAAACAAAAGTTTATTAAAGGGCTTTCAATGACTTTAAGACTTAAATTTAAACTAAGGTTTTCAAATTATATTAGAGCCTAAGAATTAATTGAAATTAAAGGTAAAATTATGGAATTAATCGATTTTGCAAGTGACCATCTCACATATGAAGCATTTTGGCCAATGTTTGTACCAAGACTTGTTCGAAATTCCGTTTTGCTGGTCAGAAACGTTGATAGCATCGTAAAGACGTCTAAATTGGGTGAAGTCCCGTATAACGCGCTCTCCTGTAACGCGAATTCCCATAACGCGACGAAAATATTGGGTTTAATTCTCATACAACGCTATAAATAGTCCTGTATAACGCGTACGATAAATTTAACATTTGACATAGTTCTTTACGTTTAGAAAAGCAAATGTACGCACTCACCTAAACTAAAAGAAAATCTTTAAACTTGCATAAAGTCTCATCTCCCGTATAACGCGATTTCCTATAAAATTGAACGTATTCCCCGCGTTGTACGGGACTCCAATATATTTTTTGTTCGTTTGAAATTTAAACGTTTAGTCCTCGGAGTAAATTATTAGGACTTCAGAAAAATACGTACATTGGTAGTTTAGAAAAAAATCCATTTTTTGACAAATTTTATTAAGTCTACAGTACAGAATTGTTTTTTAGATCTAATTTGCAACTAGTCATTACAAAACGGGCAGTAGGGTAGGTCAATTTCCTTCACTATGCATTCTATGCATGCTCACTTCATGAAATACGTCGTCTCGGAGATACACGCAGTTTTATGTGTTTCGCTTAATTTCCTGCAACTTTCTTGGTGACGTAGGGTAGAACTTGTTCTTGTGCGAATCGGGAGGAAATTTATATGTGATCCTACACAATTATGTCCTTGCTTATCTTGTGATAAGCTAATGATTATAGTTCTACCAGGATAATGTGGGGAATATTTTAAAAGTTCTGCAAAGTTTCCCACAACATTTTTAACAAATGGAGTCTTTGGGTTTTGAAATTCTACTCTTCTTAAAATACTTATTCCAGAAGTCAATAAAGACTCGCTGAAATAGGGTGTAGAATTACCTTCTAAGTGACAAAAGTTCATCGAGATATATATCGAAATATTTATAACGTATTAAAGCATTTTTGGAGAGCCAGATGGTGTCGAAACTTATGTCGATAAGAAAACTCCGTAGAGTGCGTTGGAACGAGACTTCTTATGAAAGTTTCCCTTCGCTTTTACTGAATTATGTAATCGATTTCATAATTGCACTATGATTTTTATTACATTCCTCGATCATTGTATTATTCTGCAATAAAAAACTAAAGGAATTTATTAAAGGGGTAGAGGAGTTGAGGGGTAAATTTGTTTTAAACGCAGACCATTCATATCTCAATTAATTTATAATTTTTTACGAAAATTTGGTTGTATATTGAAAATATGCGGAGTTAAAGGTGTTCGGGTATTGATGATGGACAGGATAGAAAAATCTGAATGAAATCCTTACAATTCAAATAAAATCATTTGTATGAAGCCACACGTACCAAAAGGATAACGAGACAGTAAAATTTAAAATAGCTTTTAAATTTTTTCTAAGATCACTTTCGGGGTGTAGCTCTTCTTCCATGGCCTTTCCCCGTTTAGTGAGGCATTTTGATTCGTATTTTGAGTAAACAATTGCAAATATTCACCCTTTTCTAATCTGCTAAAGCCGAACGGGAAATCAGTTTTAGCCCTTGAAATATGTTAGCGAATTCTCAAAGAAAATTTAATCTCGCTCCGCAAGTGATGACACCAGTTTAGATTAAGTTCTGTGGCTAGAATCACGCAAGACAACTTTTACATGGGGTAACCGATTATCAGCTCGCAGAATCTGCCAAAATCTAGAAATGAAATTTCTCGTTTGTGCAATCCAACCCCTTTTTTCATAGCTACCCTAATCTTTAATCGTTGTATATATGTGCTATCGTACATGGCGACGATGGATGCAAAAGAGAGCGAGGCATAGCGCCAGTGTTAAACCACCCGAATAGAAAATTCGCAAAGTGAATATCCAAACGAAGCGAAAACTTTGGTTGGACATTTTCGGTGTATGACGGCTCCACTGGTTTCCCCGTGTGATGTCCTTCGCCACGGCTGACTGCCTTTCTACACTTCTATTTTTTAAAGTCCGCTCTCATCTGGCTAGACAAAGGTCTTCCGGTGCGGGTAGATCTCAACCAATTTAAAACCACTGTCCTCCGACGACATCGGATCAGAAGTCTAACCAGGAATTTTCTATTCGTAATTAAAATGGAAAAACTTCTTGAGTAATTCGTTTCTATCGAAGAGGATTTTTACAGAAAACGAAAGCAATTAGAACAAAAATTAGTTTCTAATATGATATTTCGGGAGAGTTGAGATTTATAGAAAGCCAGTTTTAAAAATATCATTGATTTGGATGCCCAGATTTTGGACCCTGTGTAGTCAAATATTTAAAGATCTTGTAAGAATTTGAGCTCGACTGAAATATAATTTTAAAAAACGCTTGTTGTACAAGAAAATTGCAGTTAACTAAAAGTCGATTAAACACAAACGCACAACAGACCTTTTAAGGCGTTAATTTTAAATACGGGTAACCCTCCCCTGACAGGGTAGGCAGGTTCCTAGGAAATGTCGTCTTGTGTGAAACCGTGTTATATCAGATCCAGAGCAAGTACAAAAGGGGCTTTGGGTCCAAAAAAAAAACCGTTCAGTCTTCATTTCCTTCCTTATCACTGCTCGATAAAAAGGAACGTAAACATTTGATATCATCTTCACACTCTGAATCCTTTTCATCGTTTGAGTCTTTTGCCTCTTTAAAGAAAATCTATCGTTACCGTGTTAGAATGAAACTGTGCTGTAGGTTGCCGTGTTATACGAGGATTTCCGCTATTTCATTACCGTGTAAGAGTGAAACCGTGTTGTAGGAGGGTTGCCTGTATTTACGTTAAATGTCATATGATATTAATTATTACTTTGTTTGTTAAATATTCCTCAACACTCCCGCTCACTCCGATTTTTTCGTTGTTGCAGTCGAAGAGTGACGTCCAAATTAATCGCTTTGAACACACCTCACATAAATTTTTTTAAATTTTGATACGAAAGGCGTCCCTAATCTCACAGATGGCGAAATGCGCCATAAGCTTTTTGGGGAAGCTCAGAGCTTTTTTTAAATAAAAAGCATAAAAAGCATGCAAGTCTCGTTTGAGTCTTATCTTTATAACAAAAGCTGTGCAAAAGGTTCATGAACTGGATGGGAAATTTTCGGAACAATTAAGTCTAGTGCGGAAACGCACCATATTCGCAGCTTTTGTTCACGTGAGCAGGGTTGAGTCGAAGTTGTTGTTGATTTTTTTAGTGCAATTAATCGAACACCACCTTTTTCGCGTTTTCTACGTTGAGATGGGAGCTGACTTGTTTTGTAGAAGCAAAACTACGTTTGGATTGCGATAAATGGCTAGAGAAGGTGTCCAGAAAATGTTCAAAATCCAGGGATATTCAATTCTAACCCTGAACCGCCCAAAAGGCGTAAATTGAGTGTCACCGTTGAGTCGACATCCGGCCGCAAAAGGCTAATTATTTGGCAGAATTCAATTATTTACTCATATCTCCCTAAACATGCACTTTAATGGTCTGAGCACATGAATTTGATAAGCATGATGCATTATTTAATATTTCTTTCTTAACAGTTTCATGTTAAACAAAAAGATCGAAACTTCTTAACACCTTAAGAACCGGTTTAGCGCTAGCGCGGAAATTTGATCCAGCTGTGAAGGACCGGTCCCGCGCTAACGCCGGTTTGTAAGTAGTCGAATTCAATCCCATCTCTTGAGTAAATAAAAACATGTCTTCATTCGGGAATACTTTCTTTCCACTCAAAAAGATTTGCTTTAGTGCTGTCGGTCTTTATCGGCATCATCTTAACCCACTTCTAAGTTTTATGGCTCAGAACCTTGAGATGCAATCGGATTTTTCGGATGGGCTTTGTTTTATTTTGCGATATTCATCACTTGTGGCAATTAAACCCAATTAAAAATGGAATATGAGGACAATTCAACTATTTATAACGATATTTTTAACGTTTTATCTGAGGACCCTCAAGAGCAATGACAGTGAAGATGATGGTGATTCGGGCAGTGGTCCCGACATAACGAGAGAAGCTACGTAAATAAAATAATAATATAAATACAATACCTAAAAATACCTAAAATACATCCTACTTTCGAATTCCTGAAAGTTTCGTAAATATTGATTCATAAATAAGAAAGTTATGATGATTTTGAATGTGTGGTCCTAAGCGTATGTCTCAAAGAATTTACTAGCGTTCCTTAAGGTTTTAAGGCAAGAGTAAATTTAATTCGCGACATGAAAAGTGTGACGAAAGGCTATAGAGGCCGATTCACACATTTCAGGTCCCAGGCCGTGCCTGGATTGTGTCGTTCTGCACCATTCGCACATACTCGTGTCTCCTCAAGTCAGTCCAATGAAACTTCTCGGTGGATCCCCTGGAAGAAACGCAAAACCTAATCCGAATTCGCTACCCCGTTCCAAAAGATTGATCGATGACCGACGAAAATATTCTTTGCAAGAATATCGGAAGTCACTGAGCTGACACGGATCTGGATCAGTGTAAAGTCTTCCATGCTAAGCGCATATAACAACAAAAAACACTGCACTGACACGGGGGGGGGCCCTGATACGTGTGAATTGGCCCTAGATCGTCTTTTTGTTTTGACGCATCTGCCTGTAGTCATTCCTCGAAGTAAGGCCTTCTCTTCAATTGACTGTGGGATGGCGGCGGTGTAAGTTGCTCCGTGCAAAGTGGCCAATCAATTGTGACCGTAGTTCATCGACAGATATCACTGAATTTCTTCATCAATTTTTGCTCATCTTTACTGAAAGCGGTGCAAGTTTATTGAATTACGATAAAATGCGATTCCTAAAGCACACCTACTGATTTAATTTTTTGATTCTAAGTTAAGACTAAACATGAATTACGATCTAACAATACTCCCTAGAAGATCTAGAATACCAATCGTTGGGTTTCTTATCACTTTTAAATTATGAAGAGATGCATATCGAATGAGAAAGTAATATTAATATTTTATTATCGAATTTCTTCGATAGTCATTTAATAATATCTTAAGTATTTTATGAAATCTTACAACTAACCGCTAAGTGAATTAAAGAAACGTGGAAATGCACATTTTCTTAATTCACTTGAGATCTATGAACCCGAAAATGAATTGATTAATTCGTAGAAGAACTTCGTCAAATTTCAATTAAGTTGATTATAGTCGACTGCATAGAAAGTTCGCATGGAAAAATGGACTCAGTTGACTTAATAAGTCAATAAAGTGAAATCTTAAAGTTTTTAATGGATTTCAATTATGCAGGTTTAAGTAAAATTACCTGCCAAATATAAAACATTATTTGCACCCCCCCGCAAGTACAATCGATGAATACCTTGATACACTTGGCACGCCCGCTTCTGCCTGCAATAATATTTGGAAAGTCAGGACGTGCTCAGTAAATGAAGCCTCTTTCCCAGTGCACTGTAGACTCAAGAGTTTTTACAATTATCCAAGGTTTTAGCTGTAAACTTAAGTATGAATCAAGTTTCTACAGCGTTTTATTAGCTAATTTTTTATTCGTACCATACGAAAAGCTGTTTTCCAATTATGGAGTTTATTTTTCTACAAAATCATGGTAATGATGAGGAACTTTCGCTTCCGGATTCGACAATTACGAAAGAAATTCTATTGAAATCATGTGTCATTTCTTAGATAAATTAACAAAAAATGTTGATTAGTGTATTTAATAAATATAACTTAGTCCATAGCGAATTCTTGCTTTAGCTTTTATTACATGTTTTTTATTTGATTTATTTATCACACCAATTTAGTACCTTTGCGAATTGAATTTGGTTTAAGCTAAAATATATGGCGACTTAATTTTAGAGCTAAGCTGACTTTAAAAGTTCAACAATTTTGGAGTATACCTCCAAATAAAGAATTTAAATCTTATTCCTTACAAATTTCTGTTCAGATCTGTAATTACGGATGCACAAAAAAGAATACTTAAGCCCGGTATCCAAGCCCTGATCCTAGATTACCTGTGTTGCTACTTAAACCTTTGGTTCTGCGCAGTTTGGAACTTACAGAGTGCATTTTATGCACATAAATTGGAAGTAATTTCTATCAGCTTGGAATGTTTTTGCAAAATCAATGCGAAATTACCCGACAAAAGTAGTGATATTCAAGAATTTTGAATCGAGATCATTCTGTTATCTTGTTAGATTTATCAACTATTTAGAACACCTGGCTAAACTCTCGAGATTTTACGAAGCTGTTTGAATCTACGGAGACGGTACGTTAAATTGGGGTATGCTCAGTCTGAATGAACTGGTGTATTGTGGCTTCCACCAAGGTTCAATATTAGGCCCAGTTCTGTTTTTTTATTAGTATTATATAAATGAAAATTACGAGTAGTAGCTTTGTTATGACTCTAACGCAAGGTTGTGGAAACTACAGCATTTTTATTTTGTGATATATAAAATAAATTAATTACGCGGCATGATGACATATCACGTAAGGCATAACCCGTAGTGTAACGTAAGAGGAAAAGATAAATATAATTTGGGAATTTGGGGTGTACGATCAACACACTTTTCTTCGAAGAAGTCGCGAGCGGGAAATAAGGCAGATGTCTTAATCGGTTAATGTTGGAAATTTAAATGTGAATCTTAAAATAATTGCAATACCTTTTGTGCTCGCTCGGGAGTGAATCGACTATTTAAGGTTTTCATTAGGCTAAAAGCTTAAATTTGTTTGAAAGGAAAATAGAGTGTAAGTAGAAAAGTAACTTTCGTACAACGTTCATTTGACTTTGTTGGACATTTCTAAGTGTTTTAGTGTGTCCACAACTTTTGTTGGGTTATATTTATACAAACTTTGAAATCTACAAATTGTGATCGGAACGAGTTTTGCGAAATTTCCTCGAAGTCGTAATATGTGGATTTATGAAAAAAATAAAATATAGACTATGGAAACTACGCGTCACTAAGAACTGAAGAGAAAAAAGGGCAAGTATTACAAAATTTTAGCAATTATGGAGTAAAAAAAATTGGAGAATATCTTTTAATTGAATAAAAAGTAGATTCAAATAACTTTAAAGATAGAGAATAGATAGTTTTAAATTATTGTTGATATTTATTCTTTAAAAAATCAGAGCAAGACACATTAGCTATAGAAGGCATTACATGGATTCTATTTCAACAAATTGCAAAAAAAATGTTCTCGGTTTAATTGAAGCACGTAAGGTTTTGTGAAAATCTTGGGTTTTAAGACAAGGAGGGTATGTTGCAAAGTTTGACTTTGTGTTTCTGACGAAGGCTTATGACACAAGCTATACCTTTAGAGTAGGTATAATAAAATATATTTAACATAACAAACAAACAACAAATTTGATTTTCAATTCAAGTGGTTATAAAGTCAAATGACATGGAGGTGCAGATTGAATCTGGCCAAAACCTGAATTATATACAAAAATTAAATAAACTGAGGAGGACTTACAGCAAGATCCATTGAGGACCATTATTCGATTTGAAGTTTATCTTACCTAAAAAGAAAAGAAAAAAAGTTAAAAGTTAAAATTTGAAGCATTTTTGAATAATTTTGTTAATAAACCTAAAAAATAAGATCTATTTCAAGAATATTTTTTAGTACATTGAAAAATATTAAGGATACACGAAATAAGTAAGAATTTCATTTAAAAACAGTTTTTTAACACGCTATTTTATTTAATAATTCATTTTAAACACCCATTATAATTTTGGACTGTTTACTTAAATAAATTAGAAAACTGGCTAACAAAGAGCGACATGAAAAACACAACTCTTTGTTTTTAAGCCGTTGAATGCTACCATAGGTTAATTTCATGCCTGTACCTCCAAGGGTTGTAAATATATCACAAAAAATCTATTTACTTTTTTAATTGTATTTGTTAAATGAAATTAATTTGAAAGGCTATGTATGATTAAAATGTATGCTCTGTTTACTCATAATATCGCCTGTATGGTTTGAATGTGGTATAATCTCGGCATATCTATAGCACATATATGACATGAACACAAGGCACTTATACGGGCTATGTGACACACGTAACACGAATATGATGTACATGAGATGCATACACGACACACACGTTACATGTATGATACAAAAAATACCTATAAAATATGACAAATGCTCAATATAACTATGGTGTACCAAGAAGATTTACAGCAGGACCAATATTGTTCTTGGTGTATAAACTGGGACTTATTAAATTACACTATGAAATACTGAAAATTTCGTACTAGGTGTCCCCAGTAAAAGAAATAAAACAAAATTTTACTGTGATATCCGGTCTGGGAACATAGAAAAATAGTGTTTTATTTTGTTTACTCCTCGCATGGCAAAACAAAGAAAACCAAACAAAACATTTTGATTATAAATCTACAAAGTGCCGCGCGTTTGTGTCATTTTTCCTAATTTATTTTGCTATGTTTGTGGTCAATTCACTCTCAAAACTGAAAGAAACATTTTTTTTTCCATTGTAAGACTGTAAACAGAAATCAAGACGAATAGTGGGTGTCTCGAGTGTGTTGTTTAAAATGTTATAAATATTTGACGGGTTGGTACAATGGTACTATAACAAAGTTGCCCTTTGGTGTACCAATGTAGTGGAATGAACCCAAGGACCACATAGACGATTGCTACTTCTGTTTGACAAAAGTGAAGGGTTTTTTTGTTTTTTTTTAATCAAAGCCAGCAGACCTCTGTTGGTGCCTTCAGAAGGATACTTCGAGGGTTCAAAGGTTCAGGGAATATACGTTTTTTAATGAAAAATAAATTTATATCATCTAATTTTCTATGATTTAAAAAAAATCAATAAACCCTTTTCGCTATTAAACCCGACGTGATATGACTGATGTGACTATTTTATTTATTTAAACCTTAATTGAGTTTTAGATGAGGAATTATATGAAACTATTTTATAATAACAAGAAGGCTAAACTTCATTAAAAAGGAAATAATATGAGTCTGAAGCTGGTTAACTGGAAGACTGGAAGTATTTGTCTTGTTATAATCTTTTAACTAATTTTATTTTTGTATTATGTCTAGATAACCAGAACGTAAATGATCCACATTATTGGGTACTCTTTGAAAAGGAATTTTGACAATTACTGTATGTTGTGGAGCTTTCAATGTATTTTTCAAATCGTATGTTCGAATTTTGAGGTAGTCTCACCGGGTAACCTTACGAACTCTTTCAAACGATCGTTATACCTGTCAGCCAGTTGCAAAATTTTAATATACCGGCTCTGGGGTTGATCTTCAGAGCCTGTGAATTGTCACATAATCTGGTCAACTGAGAATATTACAAAATTTCTTGATTCCTCGCTTGGCCTTTCAGCGACCACAACTTGGGGAAATTTGAATTCGTAGAGCAGCTCAAGGACTTGCACGCAAGTTTCGGACAATAAATCATCTTTAACTATGAGGCACATTTTTACATTAACAAATAAAACTGCTGTGTATGGGCTGAAGAAAATCCACAAGGGATTTATAGCGTCCACTACAACTGGAAAAAGTCAATATTTGTGGGCTGCAAATGCTATCGGTACTTAATTTTGCAAAATTGCTGATGGCTGAGCTGATTGAGGTTTAATCTCAATGGAAAGAGATATCGAGCGATGATAACCGATTATTTTTGGTTCAATTTGCTTAACATAGATCGCGAAGAAAAGTTTTTTTTCAATAAGACAGAGCTACGTGGAGATTTAACCAGTGTGGAGGTTCAAATATGCAAAAATGTCATCGAAAATTCAGCGGTGACGACGAGCCCCGAAACACAGTTGTAGTGGCCATTTCAATGATGTACTTTCATTCAGATAACAAAACTTTGCTGAAATTCGAATTCGTTTGTTTTGTATTCAATTTTAAAAACCGTAAAACAAAAAACCTTGTGTACTTTACTTTAAGGCAGTAGGGTGGTTGTTCAACAGTAAACCAATGTTTTTTACCACATTGTAGTCCATTTGTTGTAGTTTTATGGAAAAGGGTCTGAACCCTTCAGGAAATAAAATGAAGCAGATATAACCCTTTTTAAAAAAAATCGAATTTGGTTCACTGTTTACTACCCCTGGTATACACTGAACCACTACCAATCGCACAGTGAACCAGGGATTTAGTTCAAATGAAAGCAAAGACATTTTAGCTCAGATATTTATTTTTAATGGTAAATTTTTATATTAATAACAAGAGTTATTAAACGGAATTAGAAAAGGCCAGACAGTTTCTTTTAGAATAATTAAATATAGAATATCTTACTTTTATATATATTAAAACAAAATATGAATATTTTCTTCAAACGAAAATAAAAACATAAATAGATAGACCCTAATTCGACAAATCGAATCTAGGATTAATCAGTCTTCATGTATTTTTATTACTTACTTAGAAGCTCTCTCTAGCTCTTAATATCATTGCTCTGGTTCAGTGTCAAACAAGGTACGCTCGAAACTTCAATGAAAACAAATTCCTTTGAAAAAATTAATATCAAAATACTCACGAAAACATACACTTTATTTATTTATTTATATCTGCTATAATAAAAAATATAAAAATCTAAATACTTAAGAGAAAATTAATCGTTTTTTTCGTTCTGAAACAAATATACGCTCTTCACATGTTTTTTACGAAGGCAGCCACTGATCGACAAAGTTAGGTGGGAGTAGTCTATACGCCATATGGACTGACATGTTCGCGAAGAGTGGTACTGCCGCATTTTTTTATCCACCCAACGCTTAAATTATTTTGTTTGAATTTTTACAGATTTTCAGAATAATTTCGTTTTTTCAAGTTACTCTAAAATTTATAAGAGAGAAAATGTCTAAATCCACTTTATTGTTCCCTCTGTTTACAGAATTTTATCCTATAAACACAGAAAAGGTAGGAAGAGCCTAAGGAATTCTTACATAAGTCTGCTTAAAATATCCCAGCTGCAGGTAAAGTCTGCGATTATAGACATGCTTTCCACAGGATTGCTGCAAATTATTTCGCATAAAATTCCTTTCATATAGAAAATTGTCAATTTGTATTTGAAAATCAAATATGGAAAACTTATTAATTCGGCTTCTTTATTTTCTACTCTATAAAATGAAAATTAATCCAGTCTGAATTGCTTTCATTTCCCGCCCACCTCTATATGGCAATATTATACTAAAGTCAAGACCTGATTGAAAATACGAGAGGAACAAATTCAATTCGGTCCTGTTTCCTGGCGGACAGAGTAGACTAATAAATTCTGTCCCAACAAAAGTGGAAGCGCAATGCTTTTACTATCAATGGAATACTAGGGCTGTATTGTCGTCTGGTAATAAATGAATGCTATTAGAGGTCTAGTTAGCTAACGTGCCCAGTTATTTCTCCTTGGCCAGGCTATATGAAAATACTTGATTCTCTACGTTTCACAACATAGATTTATGCGCGTACAAGCAAAAAAGTCGTATATGGAATAATTATTGTTGACATATTAAGAAATCGATTTTATTACATTTCTGCTTTATTAAAAATTGTAAAATATGCTTATGAAGAAAAAGGAGCCTTTTAATACTACGAGGACCAAATATATCAAAAAAAAACCTACTCATGAACCAGAAATAAATGTCTTTTTTCACTAAATATGTAACCCCGAACGCGTTATTTGGAAATTTGTCACTTTTAATCCACCATAAATGTCATTTTTCAAAATAAATTTTAGCGTTAAAAGCTGAGAGCATCGTTCTTTGGGAGTTATTCGAACGTGACACTTTTCGTTATTAATTCCATGTTTTATACTTTTGGTGTGGTAAATAAATTTTTAATGTATTTTATTTTAATATAATACAAAATTATATGGTTAAATAGAAAACAACACTGACGTCCTTATCTATGTAAAGGGATAAATTCGGCACGAATTTACATATTGTAGTGACTAACGAGATTTGATCTATTATTACAGACACATATGTCGAGGAAAGATTGTTAAGAATTACAACTTAAGATGAAATTGTGATGTGATAATACCAGAATCAAATAATGATAATCAATGATAACAACAGCATTGATTAAATCTGTTATAGACAAGACATAGAAATAAAATTCTTATATGCTAAAAAGGTTTCAAGAATTTGATTGCAATTTCGAAGAAGTGCAAACATGTAAAAAGGCGGATTCATCATTGATGTGTAATTAGTTCATATAATAATACAAACATCAATAAAATACGCTCAGTTCATTATTGATTATTCTGGAATGGAAGCTTTTCTTTGTATTAACTTAGTAATCGGTTATCATAGATTGCTTTTGTTATTGGATTACTGACCTAGATGTATTTATGTACAAGTATATTGTAAAAATGTTTGCTTAGGAAAGGGTTTACGAACATATGTGCCACTTATTTTGAAAGTGATCTAAATCCACTTTGTAAAAACAATATCTATCTACATATCAAAAAAAGGCCAATATAATATGAACTTAAATTTGTTTAAAAATGGACTTAGGCCATTTTCAAAATAAGTAACATATTGTAAAAATATACATTTTTAAAATAGTCAAAATCTGTCAGACAAACTAATTTTAATAAACTATTAGGCTGTATTTGGTTAGTTCTTCGTCTTACAAATATGAATTGTACCAAATTGCCAAAATTAGTGGCACAGTCTGCTCAAGCAGAATAAAGGTGCCTAAAGTTGCTACTAAATAAAATTCTAAAGAAAGAAATATAATGGAATTTTCAATATCCTGCACTTCTAAATTTGTATCATCTGATTATGGTTAACTATGGTTGATAGACGTCAGCCAAACCAATTCCAGCCAAATGGCTGAGCTAGAGGAGGTGATATGATCGTCATCGATGACATTTATATATTCAACAGTTGTCGCATTTCGAGTCATGCCCTTACGTTCACAATGAAGCGCCGACAGACTGGATGTGTTGAAAAATTAATTATGAGGTGTTCAGACATTGTCATAAAAAATAACGAGTGTGAGGGCGGAATCGGTCATATATCATCGTTAGGCATTCTGCGATTTGGATCGGCAGTCAAATATGAAACACTATTCTTGATTGATTTTTTGTACATATCAACAATGCACGCGTTATTTATACGAAACTTTGTGAAAATAAATGGAGCTTTACAATTTTGCCCAAAGTATAGACAAGAAGTAGTTCAAACTATGATGCTTTTACTTGAGACAAAAGGCTGACATCAATATCAAACATAAAAGAGATACTTCCATTTAAACACAACTTAAAATAGAGAAATATTAGATTACATCCAGATTTTCAAGCACTTACTCGTACAACTTATGTTTCTTAAAGTTGTTCTCTTCACGCCATGAAATTGCAAATATCTTTCGAAAAACTTGAAACCTCTGTGATTTGCTTTACAATAGTAATTATGATAATAATTAAATCTAAAACAAATGATGAATCTCAATATTTACTATTAATGGTATTTGGGGATGTACTTCAAAAACCTCATGACTTTTGTTTATTTCCGTTTGAAGGTACTGGAGTTTCCAAAGTAAAGAATGATTTCGAAACAGAAAGCTTAATTGAATATGTTAAGGGAGCATTTCAAAAAATTAATCGCTGTATTCATTCCGAAAAATCCTATATATGAAACCAAAAGACAGGATATAGCGATTTTTTCATTTTATTTTGCAGACATTATCCACCCTTTAACATGCATATAACGACAACCATGTATACAAGGTTGTTTTTCAAGAATATCTCCCCCTAGAATTTTATGAAGGAAGTCCTTTAAGATTATCAAAGGAAACATTAAGATTGCTTAAAGAGAAGTGAGCAATTTTGCTGCAATGTATTCGACTGAAAATATTTAATTGCCATCCGATTTATTCTGGTTATCCTATTTATATTAATATACTTGTACGATTTTGATCTGATTACTCGAGTTAAAAGAGAGGGCAGGTTTAAAGTGCCTGACTTTCTTATCATTTGCAAATTAAAATTTATGCTCTTCCAACAATGACGAAAGTGATAAGAAATGGGTGGGAAGAAAATTAACTTATATAAATTTTATTTTATCTGTGAGAATTTTTTTGATTAATTTTTTGTTCACAAACTGATGATTCATATGAAAAGATTTTTCGAAAGACACGGAACACACTAAACTAAAAGGTCTGGGAAAAATTGTACAAATCTCAAAATTTTAGACCTCCTTAACTCTCAAAGTAGCACCCATTTCAGACCGAATCTTCTTCTGTTATTTGGAGTAACATTTTTGATTTTAGCGGGTTCCTGTAAAGCATAGAGAAATTCAAAAGCATGGTTAAAATTAATTTAACAATCAACATATTTTGCCTTTCTAAAATTGTGTATTTGAATTGAGCCTTTAATTTTATAAGTTTTTACAAAAACAATACAAGAAAAAAAACTATAGGAATTGAGGCAGATTTATTTGGTGATTTTGACCCAATATGTGGTGTATGTGTATTTTATGGTACAACGTTCAAAGTTTTTATTCCGATTCTTGTCTACCTAGTCATTTGAACAATATTAGAGCTTTAAAAT
The DNA here is from genome assembly GCA_001932985.1 of Proctacanthus coquilletti. Classification (NCBI taxonomy): domain Eukaryota; kingdom Metazoa; phylum Arthropoda; class Insecta; order Diptera; family Asilidae; genus Proctacanthus; species Proctacanthus coquilletti. The sequence goes on from MNCL01000019.1 coordinate 643,941, forward strand.
TATATACGTATCAAGAATGCTTATTAAATTTTCTTTTTTTTTCTGATTTTTGGAGGTAATTGATTTGACAATTGAAGAGCTCATGTTTAACCCTAGTATTAAGGATCATTTATGATTAAGTTTGAGTTAAGCCCAGTGACGATGGGTTTGAATTTTCTCCCAATCACCATACATCTAACCAGAACATAAGCAATAAGGAAACTTAAGGAAATACAGACAACTTAAACCGCCATTACTTCCTTTCTTTCTCTCTTAAATCCAATTTTGCAAATTCAAGCTTGCACTTCAAAATGGGGATTTTCCTAAAATTTTACTTTAATATTTCCACAAAATACCATAATTTCATTCATTTTCACACCCTAACAATCACTATTTCGTGTAAACCAAAACTGTCTAATTTTTTTTTACCAAATTCACTGTCCAACATTAATCCTAATTATTTGCCATTCTTACTACACGATCAAATAATTCGCGAATTTACTTCTGGCCGATCCCTACGGTAAATCCAAATTAGGTTTAGGAAAAACAAAAGGTTTTCCTATTAGTGGATGAATATCATTAGGTTCCCATGGATGCCTTTTCTGAGAAAGTCATTCTGTTTACACACCATCTTTCTAACTTTAACTTTATAATGTTTTTAAAAAATTAAATCATCAACTTGACAACTCAAACACCCTTTTCCTATGATACAATAAATAAATGGAATTGTTCCGCAAGAAAATGTACAAGGTATTGTAGACCTACTGCTTACCTAGATCCAGCTCTAAATATTTTAATCACTCGGCAGCTACACCATCTAGTCTAAGCTTTAATTTTTCTTTTCCTAAAATTACCAACCTCTTTGCGGTTTGTTCTGCCGCACAAGGCAGCCACCTCAGCCCGTTGATATTCATCTTAAAAGTAAATGATGTTGGGTCTTTCATCAAATACTTGTAAACGTCTGCTGATGGCGGGAAAGTCATAAAAGACGATTCCTATTTTTATAAGCAAATCTGGTTACCTTTTTCACCTGGTATATAAACAATGTCTTAGAACTCAAGATTTCCAATGGATTTCTACTTAAATTTTCTGTATTTCTCTTCCCCTCGGTGTAATCTGGACGTGATCTGTGATAGAGAATATAATTTCCGTTCTCACAACGATGGTATTATAGGCACGTCCTTGGACTTGTGGTCTAAAGAATTTTCTAACCCTTATGTTGCAAAATTTTCCTACATTTCTTTTGTCAGACTTCTAAACTAATCATCTACTAAGCAATTCAAATTAATAGGATCGCTTCAGTTCAGCGTAGGCTTATTCACTTCGCGTTATGCGATATGAGTTGATAATATCAACGTTCAGCCCTACGATGATCAACTAAAATTGATCAACATTCATTGAATCATGTGCCCTGCTACAAGTACTGCGAATGATGCTATATGTTTCCATTATTGGATGGGCCACCCCTTTCTGGTACCTTCCTAGTACAAGTAAAACTCGTAAAACACGAGGATTACATTCCACAAAAATTCCGCGTTAATGCGACCTTTCACGTTCATTTCATGACCTCGTTTCTAACTTTATTTCATGATGTTGTGTAAAAAAATATCTTATTAAATTTACATTTCGTTGAAATGGTGAGCTATTCATTGAGCGACCAAGTTCATCATTTCATTTCGTCTTTCGACAAAACCCTAGTTGTTGGTTGGACCTTCCGATTCTTCTACTTGCCTGCAGGCTGCTCGTTATACGAGGTAAAATTGAATGTTATACTGAACGTCTGCGTTATACGTGGGTTACGTCTATTTTGATTCTTATTATTATTAAAATTGAAGTTTATATTGTCAGTAATTTTACGTAATTTTATTTTTTGTTTTGATCCTAACACAAAGGGGCCTAACCTGCAATACTTGAAGTTACTCTGACTGCACCGAGCCTGTTGTTGGACGAAAATTTCACTTGACTAACTAGGGGCTAAAAGTGAAGAGTAGAAAAAAGAGTGAAGAGTAGAAATAAGTGGAGGTGGAAATAAAATTGTAATAAGTTAAAATAGAGAACATCAAAAAGAAATTAATAAAAAAGTTTAAAAGTCAAATTAATTGACTAGGCAACTTAGCGTTCACATGTGTCCACTGTGCTCTTTATCTGGATGTCTAAGAATGGATTAAATTTTACTTCTATATTGGTTTAATTATTTTGTATGCATTTTTGTGCGACATAAGCTCATTTTCAGAAGCTATAACCGTAGACTGTGGGATCTCTGGTGTATCAAAGTGGTCAATTCACTTGTCAAGGGCTTGTCTTAATTTACCTTCTTTCTAAAATTAAAAACAACAACTTAGAGTTTTTATTAAGAATAGAACCATTTGAGATACATTCCCTTTTACGTTATTGGTTTTTGAAGTACCACATCCAATCATTCATTGAACTAATAGAACGAATATTATTTAAAATATGCATTCATAGAAAATCGTGCGACATCTTGATAAATTCTTTTCCAACAAAAAGTAGGATTATTGAGCGCAATTTCCAAGCAAATGTTTAAAGAATTGTTACAGGAATTACTTTCCATTGTTCTTCTATACGACATATGAGTAATTCATTCTTGTACCTAAAGCTTTGCAAAAATCCCCAAACATACAAGTCTACGTCGCTGAAACCTGTTGAACCAACGGGGACAACATGATGTTACGCCTGATGATTCTTCTCCACGTTGGGAAAGAACTGGTGCATCTATACCCTGTGGGTAATTCTGAAAAAAATTGAATGCTTCCTGAATACTACTTTGTATTTTAATTTTCCAACTGATCGGTTATCAAAACTAGAATCACTGAGGAGCATAATACTTCTACCTATCTGAAGAAAAGTGAGCTAAGTGATAGAAATTATATAGCATACATGTGTTTTCACTTTCTGCTGAAGTGTAAGTTTAAGTATAATCACCCTGCGTATATATAAACTTCTAATTGGAAGGTATTTTTGGGTTTTATGGAACATGGTCCAAAATGATTAGCTAGTTGTAAAGGATACTGAAGTTTAAAAAAAGGAAGGAGAGCATTCCAGTATTATATTTAAATAATTTCAAAGTGATATTATTGCAAAAAGAATAAAAACTTTCTGAGTTTTAGTGAACTGTAGTTGTTTTAAATTTGTCATTAAATAATTGAATTATAGTTAAAGTAAAAAGATGATGAAATTAGGCAAACCTAGACATTTCGATTTATACTGTAATTATTGTAATAAACTTTGACATACAGAAAAATACTTCGTGCTCTTAAGTTCGTCTTTAATTTAAGTCGAACCGTGCTGTATGTAGATTTTGTATAATTCTTTGATTTCATGCATTATTATTTATATAATCGGATGAGCTGGCGCTACAAAAACCTTCTTAAAATTCCATTTAGCGAAATAACAACGTCGAAGTATGTGCATTTGAGAATAATAAATTGAAACATTTTACAAACATTATAAACAGAACTTGGAGAATGGTCAACGTAGTTCGTGGAAATATCTCCAGAAAATGTCCTGTCATTTATAAAAGGACCAGTGAGCGGAAAATGTTTTCAGCGTTAAAATCTCTTAAAATTGTACACATGATTTGCCCATAGCTTGGGTCGCTTTTTCATGCAAAGAAGACCCTCATATGCAGTTTGTTGAAAATCAGTGAATCATGCAAAAATCCGTCACAGATAAACAAAGGACACTGAAAAAACGTGACATATCTTTATGTTTGCGATTTCAATATTAAAAAAGGGTGCATCACCTCTCCTTTCGCTTTCTGTGCTGACGCATTTGCTTTGTCAGCAGACAAATTGTTTATCCCTCTTATTTTCAGGGCATAAATTTAGATACGTGCATTAAAAGAAATAACTTTATGAATATACGTAACAGGTGTGATCTGTCCATGACTTTCAGCCATCAAGCTGGTACTGTTTTGGTTTCCGTCCGCTAAAATTTTTTATAATTATATGAAACAAATTAAAATTCATATGCGTGATTTAGAAAACAAATATTACTCCCTATAAAACATTTTAAAAGCATCTCAGTTGTCTTCCTTAATTATTTACAACATCATATAAACTAAACTAAGGCTAACCGAGCATAAACTCTTACAATATATCGGCTCCATGAGCTACTAAAATGAGCTTGAGTGTTTTCATCATTATATATTTATATATACCCATCCCTCGATTTACACAGTTTCGTTTTTACACGGTTTTCAATTTTAAAAATAAATATATGTATTTTATATTTTGTCGATTATTTTAATGTGTACACGGCTGTATCACAAACTCAATTATAACACAGATCCAGATACTGAGAATCTTGAAGCCAAAAAAAACAATAAAAAATGAACTTAGTCTATATGAAGAAATTTACAAACGCGTCTGCTAGAGTAAATAAATTTTGATCATTAAACTCGTAACATCGACAAAAATCTATCCAAATCCATTATCGAACCCGAAAAGAGCCAGTAGTTCACCTCGTGAAGTGGTAGCTATGACAAAATGATACATCCTCCTGGATTAAATTTCTTTTACAGACTCGGGTAGTGATTTGTACGAAATCCAAAGAAAAGAAGAATCCTGCTTTTTAACAGCTGGCGATGAATGCAGACTGGTTTTAATTCTATTTTTCCATAAAATTCTTGCCTCACTTTACACGGTATTACGTGTACGAGTTTATCTACAACATTTCCCTTCTTTGAATCGATTTACTCGGTTTAAGTTTCAGTTGAACCTATCCTACTCTTTTCTATTCATACACGATTACACGATTTCGATTTGCACGATTTTTTTGCGGAACTATCTACCGTGTAAATCGAGGGGTGGGTGTATGTGTATTTTAAATCAACGGTAATAATAAATTAATAAATTAAATTTGTTCATTGAAAACAAAATCATTTTGCAAATTGGATAAGCCCGTAATTGTGTAAAAGAATTTAAAAGAAGATCAAACCCATAAAAATATTTATTTGTTTTTATTAATTTATTTTTTTCTACATTTAGACCTTTATTTCCAAAACATTGAACCAATATTACTCGCAAATTACTTCTTACTTTGGCACCGTCTAGGTGAGATAATTAAATGGATCCTTTGTAGATCAGTGGTAAACTCTATACCATTCCAAAAACCTGATTCTGCTCTTATCGTTTGGTATTAGTTGTTGGCCAAGTAACTTGAAAAAAAAATTCTCGTTGGGGTACGTCATTATACTTGTAAATTGCAATAGAATTAATTTTTATCAATTTCATTTAAGTTTCTATAAATTCTTTAAACACTGGTGATCTTGGAAGTTTCTTTAACAATTATTGATGTAGTAATAAATGAATATTCATTTTAATGAAAAATCGTACAATAATAAATAAGTCCCTTTTGAGTATCGGAATAAAAGTTGATCAGAACCATACGTAGAATTAAATAGTGCAGGTATGTGATGCAGTCCGACATAACAAAATACTCTGCACATATTAAAATTGTCTCATATTAAGGGCATTACATCGATGCTTAAATATTTTAATCTATTTCGTTTCTGGTTCCATGCATTTGGCTTTTCTAATCGCATACATCGTTTTAGACTGGCTTATATTGTGTTGCATGGAAATACATATCTGAACCAAAGATTGAAATTTTTTTAGTTAAGTACTTCTGTCTTACTAGATAATTTATTTTAACTTACACATTGTTCCCATCACCCCAATATCGAAGCTTCTACTCTTCCTCAAAACATTCGTAGATTAATAGATCACTATTAACCCCCTAACCCCACTTAAGAAGAATTCACGCAAACTTGTCAAGTCTGACTAAAAGAAAATTGAATAAAGTCAAGTTAGAGAATTCACGATTTCAACAAACGACGTATCTAACGTTGTCACACTGATATATTGGCAAGAATTCATCGGAAAGGGAAAAAATATTGGACTGAGATTTATCCCAAGGGACATGAGCAAACGTACACGTTGACATTAATAAAAAGAGATATATGGTTATTCATAAAATAAAATTACAGCCACGCACGATTCTGCATTTCAAATTGATACCATAAATTCAAAGTAGCGAAATATTATCAGGTACATCGACGACAATGCGCTAAACTTTAAGGAATCCTTACCGATTCGGAGAAGTTGTCGAGAATTTATCTAAATGGAAATTTTCTTGAATATCGTCACCGCGCCTGCAAAACCAGACAAGCAATTTTTCTTTTTCTTTTTCGAAAATGAGTATTTAAGCGATTGATAATATAAATATAAAATAAAATATAAAATAAGTTTAAATACCCATTTTCAGAAAACAAAAATGTTCATCGGATTTTGTAGGCGCAGCGACGATATGTCGATTTATTTTAAGATACTTTACCGACATTGAAGTTCTGTAATGTGATTTAAATTATACGATTGTAAATTCGTTCGAGAGCCAATTAACTACAATCAAACTTCCATATAACACTTTTGAGCGGTTTGGACTGAAAACGCGTTATAAGCGAGATAGCGTTCTAGATGGGAAATAAATAATGCACATGTTGGAGACGGGACCATTGAGAAAGAACGCAATATACGGGATAGCGCTATAAGCGGGAGTGCTATATCCAAGTTTCACTGTATATGCTTAAATAGGATATTGTGCACCCAGGGCAGAGGATCCAAAATTGCTCCCACCCCACGAGGAAGCAATTTCACGTTCTGCCCTTTGGAGCGGGCACTAGTGCTCAGTGGAGAAGGTTTCATAAGGTACGCTAGACGACGCAATTTTTATAAGCTACGCTAGGTGTTAATGCAGTAATGTCTTCCGTTTTCTTCCCGGATAAGATGAGAAGAAAACTGGCTTCAATGAACACGTGTTTTATGTCACCGAGACAATAAATTAACTAAAATTGCTCGATAGATTTAAACTTTTATTCATGCCTAATTAGCTTTCCATTTTTCATTATCAAATTCGGAATATAAAAAATTATTATAACATATGTTCATTCATTTTTATATGAGAACTCAGAGATGGAATTTCTAAAATTTCTTCCTTAGTGAACATTCATGTCATGAAAATGAGATAATTTCCAAATTTCACCTTTCTACATTTATCACTGTAGGCTGAGCTACGACGAATCGTGTATTTATGGACTATTTTAATTGATTAGAAAACTGAAAGCCTATGGTAAATGCAGAATCTGAAAAGTTTTCATCGAGGTGAGTTTTAGCAAAGAAAGAGGAAAATTTATTTTTAGTTAATGTTGCATGATTTTATGAATCTTTAGAAATAGAAGAAATTAATTTTAATATACTTAAAGGTATTAAACAAATTTCTAAAGTAGTTAAATAACAATAAATAAAGTATATTTTGAGAAATCGAACAACGATGGCCTTATTCGTATTATTCGTATAATTTTTGTGGCTTAAGCTAACCACTAGGATCTTAGATCCAACAACAAAAATTTGTTCCTAGGCGAACCCAAATTAAAAGCATGTCGGAGCAGGCAAACACAGGGCGAGTATTGCTTCTACCGAAGGCACTTTTCAATAGCCATGCAGGTAAGCCTTATTGCAAGTGAGTTCCTAGCCGGATTCATTTGTTCAGTAAGTCATAGCGTGGTATGTTGCAGGCTGACTGCCGTGGACTGTTTGGATTTATTTTAGCAACATTTCGTTGGAAACGAAAGCAGGAAATAAGAGCACACACGAGCACCTGTGCCGCTGTCTTATTTTTCGAATTGGAGAGGCACATGCATGCCTTGGGCACCCCCCAGAACGCCGGTGTATGGCACACCGTTCGACATTACAGAGGACAAATACGCATACACAAAATCGTGTTGGGTTGTGTCGCTATGCGTGGGGGAGGTTTTATTTCTTTCTTAGTCGATAATAAAATTTCTATTAATTAAGAATTCAACTTGATATATGACTTTTCATTAGATTTTTGTGTTTTATAAATTGTTTTTTTGCTGCCTTTTTATATCGAAGGCTCCGTTTTCTTTATTCTTGTTTTAATATTGCTTTGACGATTTTAACATTTACTTTAAGTTGTTGATGTTTTTGTTATGTTTTAAGAAAATCTTAGTTATATTATTGATCTAGTACTTTTAAAATTTTCTTTGATTCTAAAATATTCACCTGGTAGATACGTTTGTTAAAAACTGCTTCTATTGTTACTTTATAACAGTCGCAATTTGAAAAGTTACTCAAAAATCCTAATTGAAATTTTTATATAAGGAATTTTCTTGTTTTTCTTTTAATACCAACCAAATAAATGGCACCATTTCTAAAACTATGGAAACTCCAGCATTTCTATCACCTCCATTGTACACAGGCTGACCCAACGAAAGCAAAACAACATACTTTAAAAGTATTTTTTATCGTTTATAGACAAATCGCTTGAATGGATTAATTTTATTTTCAAGGAGAGAACATTTTCGGTATATTTTCCACCCTTCCAATTCAATCGCTTAGTAAGAGGAGGTAAAAATGGGGTGGGGGTGTTAAGCAGCGACATTTTAAAGTTTTTTCAATTCTCTTCTGAATTCTTCTTGATTTATTAAATTTAGTTTATTAGAATTGCTAATATTAACCTCTAAAATAAGGTGCTATCGTTTTAAATTAAAATTTTAGTGGAAAGCCTTGCTCTCGCTTAGAGGTTCAAGTTGAGGGATGAAAATATTCGCAAAATGTTTTCCCCTTGAAAATAAAATTTATCTGTCCGAGCAATTTAAACTGCAAGGGATGAAAAATGTTGTAAATAAATTGCTTATTAATCAACCGGATATACACATAGGTGTATTTTATTGAACAATCTTTCATAGATGATTTGTGCTTTAAAGATATGCATGCACTCTCAAATTGGATCATCGAAATTTAAGGATGTAATCCGCTCTACGTACTAAGCCTACTCATGTGTACCTTTTTGAATAACCATTATAGCCTTAAATTTCTATTAAAATCTTTATCTATGGCCATGTTGGTGAGAGGAGTTTGGGATTTCCATAAAATATTGCCGTATTTTGTGTATAAATATATTAATAATGCAAAGTATGGTCTTATTGTTTTAAGCCTATCCAATGTTAAATACTATTGACAGGACGGACTTGTTAGGAAACTCCATTCAAATTGCTTAATGAAGATAAAATAAAGTAAATTGAATAGAACCAATAATAACCTACATAACGTCTAATAAAACTTAAATCATACTTTTTAAATTACTCTTCCTTTACAAAAAATATTGGCAATTTACTTCTTTGAGGAAAAGTTATTGAATTACTAACAATCTAAGCGATGAAACTAAATTGAAGAATTTTAATAGAGTTTAAGTTGCCACATCAATTTGGCTAAAAATATTTAACTCAAAATATTTAAAGAAGGTAGAAAAAAAGATTTCCTAATTTCTCCTAGTAATACTAGTAATTTTCTGTTAGAAATAATGTTTTAATTACTTAAAGTCTAAAATTAAAAGATAGAGAAGCATTATTTCACGTATAGACAGAATCTCACTTCACGATTTATAGCAGGGGCGAGTAATTGTAATAAATAGTCGTTTTCATTTAAAGAAATGTACATTCCATTTGTCTTGAGTGAATCTTCTAAGGTATCTTTTACAGGATCTATCGGTTCCCCTCCTCGTTTAATTTTATCTTGAAATATATTACGACCGCCTTTGTTATCAGCAATGTGCAATATACTTTTATTTCTCTAAGGTTCTTCTAACTGCACAAAGACACCCCAATTCGTTTAAAGTGTCTCCGTTCCTCGATTGAGGAATGAGTCGCGCGAATGATAATTCCTGCAGCGAATAAGGTTACATAGTTGCAGCACCCTATGGAATGTTACGTATAATACGTACATTATTTTCATCTTGAACATAAAGTCATTGGCACGCGTTCGCGCCATTCTATTTACTCCTCCGACGCAACCCCTTTGGAAAGAAAAAAAAAACGAGGAAGCCTACAACAGAAAATCCCATTTCTCCTTCGTCTTTCAGCGTTGCACTTAAGTGGTTTTGAATTTTTATCATCGTTCATTGTTGCATCCCTCCTGCAAAGCCTTTGCCAACAGGATATGATCCGATCCATTTGATGTTATAGGAGAAGTCAGGAGCTCGAGGAATCATTTGACTGGGTTGGCTCAAGTGCTTCAAAATCCACAAAATTTCCACACTCAGCAACCCTAGACTGTCGTGATTTTTTTCTGTATTGTACCCTCCTCAAAGAACTTTACTGAAGGGGCTTGTGAAATCCTGGCAGTGTGGGATCTTTATTAAACCGTGAAGATGCTCATTGTTCATTACTCGCTTACAGCTACGCAAATGGCGTCCGGCCACAGCTGACTTTTCATAATTTTGGAAATTTTTTTAATCATTTTATTTTTCCAAAACGACTACTTGAGACAAGAAAATATTTTGAAAATATATTGACACTGACCCGCACCTGATTTGACATTTTTAAGTGTGAAATCTTATCTAATATATGCAAAAAGAAAACTCATAAAGCCGCCCTCAAAATAAAAATAAAACTAAATCTTAGCGTGATTATTTTGGAATACTTTCGAAAAAAATAGAGTATAAAGTTATAATATTTTAATTTTAGATTGTGCAACAAAAAACTAAATTACTGCCCTATAGTGAAATAATATGGCTTTTGTATATCTTTCACGATGCACGATATAAATTTGATATAAAAATTACTTTTACTTTAATTGAAGGAAAATAAATATCTTGTTTGTATATCTAAATTTATGGCTGGATTTGAAATACTGATCTTTTTATATACATATTTAATAATGCAGTATTATACTGCTAACAACGAGCGAAATCATAGAAAATAACAAAATTTGCCCGTGATTTTGTATCAATCATTGGTATTTAATCAAAAGATGTGTGCTTAGGTAGAAAAATTGCTTTTACATTTTTGGAAAAAATTTATGTAGAGAATAATTTCGAAGCACTATGCAAAATAGTGAAATTATGCAGGAATAAACCTTATTTTAGTTAGAAATAAAAAGATAAATGGGAGAAGCTTTGAATGAATAGGATTTCGGAGAATTAATCCAAGTTATTGCTCTAGCAAAAACCAAACGTGAATTTTAAATTTAGTAAATAAGTAAGTTTAGTGTTTATTCAAGCACAAGATAATCGTACATATCGAATTTGGATATTTTTAATTTAGTCGGAAAAATAGTTTTGTAAAATAGAGAAATACTCATTTTATAGTAAGGCTTCGGAAATTTATGAGAAAAGGAGGTAAGAGTTCATCTTTTTTAGGAAACAATTCACAGTGTTTTACTTGTGACAATACAGGGTTTCTTCAGAGTACTACCTTACTTTAAAATACATCTCCTTTTTACAGAAAATTGTAAATATCTTGGTTCCTATGGGACAGACGCTCGTAATATTTTTCCCGTCGGATCGGATGAAACCACTTAGAATACCCTTTCTCCAACAGGAATCAAGATAATTGATTTTTTTTTCAAAATTACTTCTAATTTTCTTGGTAATTGTTTTGGAAAATAATGTAATTGTACATGCTTTAGTTGAAAACTTTAAATGCTCATGCAAATTTATTTTGCTAATAATTAGATTAATCAAGGAAAACGGCATCTTTTCAAATAACTGTCGCATAATTTTTAAATATGTCGCTTGACCCACTTTATAATTAAACATTATGTTTGTAAAATATTTTAATCAATTTCCCAAAATATGTAAATTAATTTAATTATATATCATTGCATTATTTTTTGGGAAAACATTTTGCTAAATACTAACGTTCTGTTTTACAGCACCACTTTAATAAAATATAAGGAAAAATTTGTATGGATTAAAGCCTCCAGGATATTTTTATTCAACGTTCAATGACAAAAAAAAGCAGAATTCCCCCTTCGAAGATATTTTCAACAATTTGAAAAGACGTATGAATATAATCATAACTATCTGACATGGACGACAATAGCATTTCTCGGATAGACGAAAGTGTCTTGCCAAGTCCAAAAAACCGTGTTCAAATGGAAAGGTCCTCATTGTAATCCAACAAAAAAGACTCGGAATTCTAGAAGTGATTCATCAAAATCAAACGTTACGAAAAGTGCTATATAAATTTTTCGTGAATTCATTTCTACCCCAACAACTTTAAAATGTAGACATGTGAAGTCGGTGTGTCACTGGATTTGCTTAAAATCGAAATTAAGGACTATTACTAGACACAATACACAAAATAAAAAGTTTCTTGAACTTTTTTCAACCGAACGAAATGGAAATATTCTTGTCTTGCTATTTTTATCTTTAAATAACCTTTCGTTGTCAATTATTTTTTTACGACTGTGATTTTAATGAGCCTTATTTGTTTCTTGTCTAAATGGTATAGTTGTATTCACATATAAAATTTTCGTTGTCACTATAACCAGAGCTTTTGGCTTAATGAACCAAAGGATTATCAAACTCTTAAGTCATAAAATTCCTTTGCATTTCTGTTGTCAGATCTCTATTCGAGTTTTGTCGCATTCACATGTAACTCATATTAATAGAATCGAATTTGTCCAGTGTAGGTTAATTCGCGTTGCATTACACGGTCCTTGGGTTGATAATATTAATTTACGTTTTAGTAAATGCCGTAATATTTCAGAAATCCATTTCATTTATCAATTGCTGACTGGTGCCTTTCGATTGGGCTTTGCCTTTGCAATTAATAGTCCTCTACACCAATATCCATAGCCTAAGGTCTATTGACCTCTTCCGCTTAAACTCCGACCGCACCAGCCATAGACATTCTTAAGCCACCACAAGGATGCTTGACTTTCACGTGAGTAAGTCGCTCCTTAAGAATAAGGTATTAATTATTACACGATTGTGTTGGTAGTAATTTCTATTAAGCTGGAATAAAATAGTTTAAACACTGAAGAAATTCCATCTTTATCATTACTACACCAACTGTATCCGCATTTTATGTGGTACTCCTCTTACTCGGAATGATATGTTTGGCTGGATTTTATCACAAGAAATTCAGAATATTTGCTTATGTGACTGCTACAGTTAGATTACACTAATCAGGGATTGAACTTAATATTTTATTAAGACAGAACACCACTCTGAGGGTGGTAAAAATAGATTTGTTTGCACTTTCTTAAAGTACATATGCCCACAAATTTTTAACGCCTGACTGCTTTGGTCGGAGGAATTTCGGTCTCCCTGCTTTTGTCAAATTTCTCTTATATTGACTTACAATAAAATAAAAGTTGACAATGCCGGTGGGGGGATAAGCACCATCTTATGGGCTCGAATTGGTGAAGTTTAATAAGGCAAATATTTTTCATATTTTATAAATAAAATACTAAATAAAAATGTCATACTTTCAATCGTGTTTTTCCTGAAACGACTTTCATCGAACTGGTGTGATTGATAATTTAAACTCTAATAGTCTGCAGCTAACGTTGAGCGTAGTTGATTTTGTTTTTTGAAAACTACTATTTTTTAAGATCTCTTTAATGAGAAAAAAAATGATGGGAAAATGGCAAGTTGCCTTTAATATATCGACATTTTGCCAAAAATTAATTAAAAAAAACGGCTACGTTTAATGTAAACTATATTTAAAATATTTAGATTAAGAAAAAAACACTTGTACACATCTTTGTAAATTATTATTATTATTTTTCAATAAAAATTTGTGTAAAGTTACTTCAAAGTATTCTAAAAAACATTCCTTCCCTAATCCTTATCTCATTAAGTAATGGAAAAAAATCGTGAAAACGAACCTTTTTAGGCCCGTCACAGTGGAGTTTTGAGAAACACAGACTATTCGAAGAATTCAAATATACACGTCACAGGAAAAAATGTAAATCTGAGCGAGCACTCGCTATTTTCATGAAAGATGTTGATTCTTTGTTAAATTGTCGTTTAAATCGAATCGTCCTTTAGCTATACTTCGAGTATAAAAGAGATTTAGCCGAATTCTTACTTCCTTCAAAACTTAGTTTTATTTCAAGTGTACAATTCCATGAATCATATGGAGCTAGCCCTGAAAGGAATCAAAGAACATGTACACTATTACTACTTGCCACTTTATTAAGTATTTAAACCCAATAGTATTTTTAAAGTTTAATGTTTCAAATACCATGCTTCAAATCATTCTCTTAATGACATTTTACGCACCTTCGAGCCTGTGCGTATACAAAATGATATAGTTTTGGTATTTTTAGTTAGTGAGTTTATCTTTACAATTACAATATTGATATTGTTCAAATTTTCAGCAAATCTTGATTCGGATGCCGATTTTCAAGGAATGCTATATGGGGAGAATCATCCCGTGGTATATGGGAACGACATAATCTTTGCAACAACTAGTCAGCGACTATAAAAGAATCTTCACTCGATCTACGCTAAATAAAATAAATAATAAAATAGGAGTTCTTTTGGAAGATTCGGAGCTCTCTATCTCAGTGAAAGTTGTGAGCGATTTGCCTGGACTTCCGTTCCGAATTCATTCATCTAACTCAACTGTTTTAACTAAAGCATCTGTTTTAGCAAACAGAAACCGATGAAAGGGTAATACCCTTGTGGTTGCCTACCTTGGTGGCATGACTGTGAGAAGATGTAAGTACTTGGCTGGATCACTACAAAATACTTAACCCAAACTGTAGAGTTTCATGGATTTTGTAGTCGTCACATTTTTTATACAAGACATCAACAACATTAGTGTCCGCGCTACAATCCCTCGAGTGAGACGTGGAGTGTGGAGTATGGGTCTGTGTGGAGTTTCCTAGAGCAATCTAAATCTTCATAATATTTCTATTTGTACTTGACTGATTTGGTTACCCTTTTTAATACAACCACTAAGCCATGAAAAATAGTATAAAAAGACAATCCAGTTGATCATATTACTAGGATAATCCCAGCTTCAAACTTGCAGTTGTTTTTTTAAATTATGAGGGTCAGGCTCTTTATAGTATAGCTGCAAGTTGATCCTGTAGTAACGAAGATGTACTTATGTGTGCAAGGAAGAAATATAAGAAGAAGAAATAATAAAAAATACTACAATTTCGTCGTTGTTACCACAAATGCAAACATACAAGCAGCTCGCTGTTTACCTCAACGATATAAATTAGTCAGTTTGATGGCTGAATTGTGGATCAAACTCATTTAACACCATTAGGATCCCTGAGTGATAAAAAAAGTCTACTCTAATAGCAAACTGCAAATATTTATTTTCGAGCTGGATGAAAAATCGCCTTAATATGTAGATGGTCGCTCTTATTTTACCTGTTGAATATGAACACGCATATGCCACTTTTACTCAACTAATAATTACTTACAGAGGATTTCAAAATATTTCACAGCGTTGGAACATAACAAATACTGGAATTTGCATAGCCACGATAAAACTCCTTAAATAGCTCTTGAAATAAAACTAAAATTAAGACTGTTAAACAGTCAACATTAATTCCTACCTATTTACCCGAGCAATATTTACTCATATTAATGTATTTATACCCATTGAAGGGCTACGTACACCTAGCTAGGTCAATATAATCGATTATTCAAAAATATTTATTGCCTAGTACATTTAAATTATATCCTCCGAAAATATCACAGAAATTCGAAGAACTTACGAAGTTACAGCCCTAGAAGACAAGTGTTTTCTCGAAAGTATTCGAAACTTTAAACGCGTTTTTCTCGAGACTCAATTTTTAAAAACACTACCCAAAATATCTTGAGAACTAATTAACCGATTTGATTGTATTTTTGCACACTGTTTCTTTATATGATTACCTAGAAACATTCGACCGGTTGTTTTTTCTTAGATAATATGGTTTTTCTTTTATAAATAAACACAGGTAAATTTTTATCATAAAGAACCGTACCTTCACCTTCAAACGGCGGCCATTTTTCGAATAATTAAAATTTTCAAAATAGGATTAGACAAAAACTAGTTTTTGACGTGCTCTTTAAGAGGATATTGTTTTTATTTTCGGGTAAAAAATGTAGAAGCGGGTACCGTAAGAGCTCTCATCGCTAAGAGTCGTTTACAAGATCATTTCTCGCGACGTAATTTTTAATATTTATTTTTTTATATGGAAAACCAATTCTCAAACTTAAGCTTATTTTTTCCTGCTGCTAAGAGCATGTGGCCCTTTAAATACTTTAGCAACTAGAGGCACTTCTTCATGGCAGGTGACTTAGATGAACTAAATTTGATCGTTTTATTCCTTCTCTAATAATCGTCATTAAACTGATCTAAACCTTAAAATTCATAGAAAATATTTGGAAAATTTATTTTTTCTAACTTTTGTGGTCAATTTTTAATGTGATGACCTCTTAACAATTTAAATATTAAACTGACATAAGTCTGTAACACAGCAAACATTCAGTAGGGCTTGGAGTCCAAAGTAAGGATTTAATAAATCTAGGTAGACAACGAACATTTTCTAGGTCTATAAACCAGAGCCTTGCAGTCTGTAGCTAGTTATTCGTTCAAGTGAAAACGGATGCTATTGGAGTGGTGATCATTTTGCACCTTTTTCTGTACACATCAAAGTGGTGATCACTTGATATTTTAATACTTCTCTATCCTTTGGTACCTCGCAACGGCTTTATCGCATCATAGAGCTCTTTGTTGCATAGGAGATCTATCCTCTAGCTCTAGCCTTACTCGGTTCGTAGATTAATCGCTATTGGATTGTTGATCCTTCGACTTAATTGTTTAAATATATTAAAATCTAAGATATTGTATAAAATGTATTTAAATTGGAAATCGTTTTTTTAATTAGTTTTAAATTTGCTAGAGTTCCAAAAACAGATTTAAAACAAACAAATTATGAAACACAACACGTAGCATGGTACGTATAAAGTAGCAAGTTTATATAAAGAAATCATTTAAATTGTAGGATGATTAATGAAATCTTATAAAGTAATAGAAGTCTCGTTAATTTTAAAACGGTTGCGGATACTTGCATAGAATTTTGTTTATTTCAAAGTTCTCCCTCAATTTAGCGATAGCAAAGTCATAGGAAATTGCTATAAATAAAAGTACAGAATTCTTTCTTGTTAATAGAATTTTGATTAGTATTATTCAGGAAGTAGAATCTGGCGACAAATAGAGCGAATTTTATAAAAGCCTATTTTGTCTTAATGTAAACGAAAGTCTAAAAATTTAAGACGGGGCCCTAAAAGGGGAATAACAAAGGCTTTCTAACAGACAGCCTACTGAATTTTTATCATAAAAAAGGTCTGAAATATGCTTTGGCGAAATGTCTGCAAGCACTTGTAGCATAATTGGAGCAAATATCAGACACATAAAATCTAGATCATATTTCCGACATTTGGAAACTTTCTATTTAGGTCGTAAACAATTTAAAAAACAATATCAAAAGGAGGAAATCCTCTTTTGGCACTGGCCATATAATTCTTAATTTCCGTTCGTAAATTCCACAAGTTGTTCAAATACTCATTTTTCTATTGTGTTTATAAAATACACTTCCGGATTGAATTGAATTCGGGAAGATCCGAAGGAAAATCTGAAGCCCTAGAGGGAAATAATCCCGACCCCCAAAAAAGGCGTTCTCCTTACGAATGGTTGTTTGATTTACGGAATACTCAATAATTCCCAAAAGTCGTATATTCTGAAGTTTTCCGGTGAAAATATGTTTTGCCTGGATTTCGAAAAGGGATGGGTGTTCCAAGATAATTTACAATAAAATCGAGGACTAAAAGGATTCGAGAACCTCTTGGCGCATAACAAAAGCCACCTGAGAGTAATCAATCATTGAATTCACCAAAAGTTTTGTGGTTTCATGTAAAAAATGGTCGTTTTAATTTTTTCGTAGCTTCTATTTAGCATTCATTTCCATTTAGTAGGAACAACTTTCCTTTTTCTATGAATGGAACGCATTTACGTTAAACTTTTTGGCGTATAAAACTTTTTGTATCGGGCACGCCGAAAATTCGTCCTTTTTGGGACTTTTCAACCCTATCGATATCCAGCTTTAAAATGATTTTCACATGAAGAAGCACAAAGGCACTGACGGATACAACAAACTTCATTTGGCGGGGATTAAATTCTAAGAAATTCAGGAAGTTTATTTTATGGACATGTGTTATTGCATGTTACGTCTGCAGAAGACGTAAGACATGCTATCCGTATATGACCTATGCTGTTATGCTTCCGAGCAACTTTAGCCTACACTTAGCGAAGTATTGGGAACTTTTTCGGAAATAATTTGAGTTAGTGACAAGCACTTGACATGAATACCAAAAAAAAAAACGATGTCGGAAGCCACAAAGCCTACAACAGTAGGCGTTCTTGCGTGAATCGAACGAGCTCTACTCGAATATTCCCGGCAAGAAAGGCGTAACAAAAGGACTCTGCGAAGCGTTTGACGAGCTGTAGCTTACCACTATCAACACGTCATTTTCATGGAAAGCGAGAATTTTCCTCTGACAGTGCTTTTGCATGTAAAATGTGTTCAAAATTTCCCGAAAATAGAACTTTAACAATTTCTGAAAAAAAAAAATTGTTTATAACTGCAATGCGACATAAACATTATAAACTAACAAGCTCTAAATTAAAAAAAATCAAAATACTCGACTGTGTAACAAAAAACGAATTGAAAGTTGGAAAATACCACTTATAGTAACATATAAGTATAAAAATTTCCCTTCTGGACCCTATCAATAGGTTCTGAATAAAAAACAAAAAATATCTGAGACAAAATGGCGGCCAGGTTTTCTTGATGTCATATATCACTTCTTTGTCACTTCTCGGATCAAGACGAATCTAAGTATACCTTGTTTATTAAAATCCATCAAACCATTTGGGTTCTACGAGATAACAAAAAATCCGACATACATACCCACATAAATATGTGATCGCGCAGTCTGATAAAAATGCATCCAACCCGTTCTGACTTGCTTCATGTAAATCATGACTGTTGATTATTTATACAAACTAAAGAGATATCACATACGTGTAGTCTACGCAAGCCTATTAATGCAAAACAATGCTAAGAATTCAATGTCAATCAGAAAAGCCTTTTTGACGAGAAAATATAAACAAATAGACTTTTATTGTAATACTCTTTTCACATTGATAATAAAATTGATGAAAGTAAATAGTACATTTTTTAAAGAAAATTGAAATGTTACTTCTTAACCGTTTGAGTGCCACGACATTCTGAAAAATCCGATCGGAAAGTGCTAAAGAGCGCGAGTCTATTCTACGTGCTGTTTTTCTATTTATCAGTAGGGAGTCTTGCGTTATTGGTGGAAATAATTGCTATTTTTTAACAAAAGCTACGAGACACGCGAGAAAAAATTTCTATTCCTTACTATCCCAATGAACATTATCAGAAAAGATGCCCATCGACAAAATCCCAGCATGCACTCAATTTGTCTCTTATCAGGAGCGCGATTACGTTGTTTGGCACTCAAACGGTTAATATTGTTAATATACTGAGAAAAGATTGTTAATTTTAAAAAATTGTGAACAATGAAAGTAACAAAAAGTACCCTTTATACTTTAAGATAATTCCCATTATATTTTAAAAACCATTGGTTTTGATGATCATTTTCCTATTTTGAAGAGTTCTTGAAGAAAATAAAAATAGGTAGCCGATAATTGCATATGTTTACGGGTACGTGTGTTGTGATAGTTGAAAAACACTAATTATGATTACAATGACGAAAACTTACAAAAATATACCAAACTTATGGAGTAGAAGACCACGGTGGCAAATCATTAACAATCGAGTATAAAATTATATAGACTGTATGTTCCACTAGGCCTCTAAGAACTAGTTTGTGTAGCTTAAGTAACTACGTACGCACAATGCAACTTCATGCGCGCTACATGCGTTGATGGATTCCTTTCGTACGTGTATGACAGCAGGATCCTTCACCGCAGCATTCGCATCCGTACGGTCATGAGCGACTTCTGTACGTTGCGAGAGATTTTATAGACTGATTTAATTCATTCAGGTCACTTTTATAGACCCCAGCAACTTATTTCTGAGCTGTAGTTTTCCTCAATCTGTAGAGTTGATTTTTCTTCCACTTTTTGTACAATGTTTTTCTACATTTTTAAGGTTAAATACTCGCAATTTTCCAAATTTAGTCATCCTAAATTCTAATCGCGCTTAAATTGTAGACCGTATTCTTTTCCATGCATTTTAATTATTTTTTGTTAGACAGTGTGCATTCTTCAAGATAAGTCAATTAGCACTGATTAGCTATTTCGCGAGACAAATTTTAGAATCTTTCATTTCCACGAAGAACAATGAACCGACTCGTCCAGTCTAGTTATGGGTCCAAGCATTCTTTGCTGAAGCCTGCCCCTTTTTCTTGTCCTCCATCGTATAGCCTTCGAATATCAGCCTTTTTAAACTGGGCCAATTTGGTGCCAATTGTGGTTCTGAAATTCTATTCAGTATTCATATCGAAGGGAAGATGCATTCACGTCTATGAGTGTCCTATATCACACATTACAAAGGCTTAAAAACTCACTGCATTGATCCACAGAATCGTAGGGAGTTACTTGTATTTTATTTCGAAAATATACATTTCATGAAATATGATTTAAATTTTCAAACCCATCTGTCGTTAAGCAATTGAA
This sequence comes from Proctacanthus coquilletti, assembly GCA_001932985.1. Lineage (NCBI taxonomy): Eukaryota > Metazoa > Arthropoda > Insecta > Diptera > Asilidae > Proctacanthus > Proctacanthus coquilletti. Next base: position 664,489 of record MNCL01000019.1, read on the forward strand.
ATCGCGGAGCTATGTTTTTTTTTTTTGGAAAACAGTTCTGAATCAAATTTATACTGAACAATTTATGAGCTATTGATGTTAAAACCGATAGGACCAATATGGTGCACACGGTTAGAGAATCGTCGCCTGTGAAGAGCGTTCAAAATTGAAACTTGAAACGTACTAACACGGTTTGAGCGGGTGTATGTATTCTATAGGAGTGTGACTATTATTTTAGTTTCAGAAACGGAGTAGGTGAATGACGATTTGCTATTCACGCACGAAAAACTCGAGAACGTATTAGTTATTTATTAATAAGCCTGAATTTGATACGAGCACCCACGCGTGGATAATATGAACCGATTAGAGATTGCCTGCGAATTGTGTTCGAGAGCTTAACGAGCGATGTTTCTCAAACCACGTACGCCCATCAACACTGGACGAGGCTTTGGGAGAGTCTGCAGCACCATACGAAATTATTCGTTTTGGGGGCAATGGATTTAAATGTGATCGCACAAGTGTTTTTCATGATGAATGCTATAAAAAGCGACAATGCCATAAATGATAGCAAAAATGTATAATACTTTTTGAATTGTTGTATAGTGAAATTAAATAAGATTACTAGGATCATAAATATGTCTAAATAGCGTGGAGGAGAAAATGTCAAGTAAAGTAGGTATCGCATTTAACTACATTTAAAAACGCGAACGTGCAGCAATGTTCGGTCATATCGAATAATTACTTTGGTTAGCAATTGTTGAATCCTTAAAACAATCTGCACAGTGATAGGAATATTCTGAAATCCGATCAACGTAATCAAATGTCCAACAGTCAAAAACAATGGGAGAGTTATGTTCACTCAATGATTATCTAGAGGAAGAAAACGGCTATTCTGTTTAGTCATTAAAATACTACCATATACAGGCTCGGCTTCAAGCGAATCTTTTCCACAAGCAAAAAGATGGTTGCAGGGAAAGAGATAAGTTGTCGAAAAATGAAGATGTAGTCTTGAAAGCTGTGATATATTAAGAATTTGACGAAACCTATTACACGATTTGAGTGATAGAAACAAATTAAAATCGTTGATAGAAGTATGTCGAGCTTGAGGAAGATTATGTTGAAGAATAAGTAAACGAATTATGAAAAATATATGTCCTATTGGGAAAGCCTACGTAATACATACCATATGCGTTGTGTATGGGACATACAAATGCACCATGTTCAATAACATGCCATATGTCGGGAAATATTTTTGCATATGCTTTTCTAAACTATTATTTAGAATCCGATAGCCTTGACCAACTTTTAAAATTTATATCGTTGAAAGTACCTAAAGTTAAAAAACAAAAAGTAAACAAACTCTTTCAGAAATATAACAAAATATGCGTTGGTGGAATAAACAAATTTTAATATCATGATGGATAAAGTTTTCTTGAAGGAAAAATGAAAAAGAAAAAAATACGGCGTCTTCTAAAATGGTACTTTGTGGAGAAGAAAAAGTGTGGCATGAAGTGTTAGTGAAAAGTGTTACTTTAGTAAGAAAGGTATACACTTTTGAAGGCTGTTGAATTATATAATGAAGCGGAATCGAATATTTTTATATTTTATGCACAAGTAATAATTACTGCTAATAGAATGAAAGGAAAGACGTACGTAAATGTAACAATATCAACATTTCAGTCATCGATAGGGGGTACAAAAAATATTCAGGGCCATTACTTTCAATGATGCAACGTCGTACGTCGATTTCGAAGTGGATAGGCTATGTTGGAATTTCTATGAACATTCCATAATCTATTCCATCATTCAACGAGCTTTGTTTGCTAAGCCTACGTATAAAATGGGTCCTTGAAAATAAAAACAAATTGAAAAATGATGCAAAGAGATGTGGTTGGAAAGTCTTCTAGTTGTCGCCTTGTCACCTTAGACTGTGAAGGTAGAGACCTGAAGTTGAGAAAATTAAGATAGTCAAAGGAAATTAGGCACTACAGAAATCGTTTTTCATTAAAATGAAGCAATTTTGACATTAAAATAACGTTCTTTTATGATTTAATATATTTTGTATAATTAATTGAGGACAATCCTCAACTTGTATGCAATCAATTCATACAAGTTGAAATTTATTTTCTTTTGCGATCAAATATTTCTGATTCACGTGTTTTCTCATAAGATTTATACTACTTTTATTTAGTGTTTTATTTCGATACCCTTGAATAAGTTGTCACAATCCTACGAACGATTAAAAATGATATCGTCGTTTGAAGGTACCACTATAAATAGAAATTTTCGAGGCCTAACTTGACGTGGGATACACCGGACACCAGTGGACCGTTACGGGTTAAATTAATTGAAGTTAACTATGGTGGTCAATTAGCTCTGATTAAAGTTTAAAGTGGATAGGTTTCACAATAATGCACCACAAAGTCTACTAAGGGAAGTTGTAATAACAAAAATACCTTGTATAAGTAGACGATGTGACATAATCCCTTAGTTCACGGTAGGCAGAAATTCATGCTCCTGTATGAAAATCGCTCCCTCCCTTAATTGCAAGCATTCTCTGGCGATCACTCAATCGCAGCAAATAAAACTTGGTCTCCTCAACAAGGAGAAGTGGATTCAATTTGGACGGATTAAAGCGACATGTGTTCAATTTATTTATGGCGGATTTAAATTGAAATTCGAAACAGGGTCCCATACTGAGACACTGCTTAGATGGCGGTGGTCATGTTGCGTTATTGCCGATGCACAGTAGAGCTGCAATTTATTATTTCATTATGCTCTTACTTATCTAAAATATTTAGGTATATATGCGACAATATATTTTACCTTAGAGAGTATACGCATTGTTGCCATTATTATTTTAGTCCGATTTCCTTCTGGGAGTCTCTTTTGGATGCTTCCCTTCGTTTTTTTGCACCGTCCGGATTATTAAGTTTAAATTTATTGGATGAAGTAGGGTGATGGCAGGCACACTTTTGGAATTATACTCCACAATTGTATATTAAGGCTGACTTGGTACAGTCGTTTAAATCGTGCCTCAGACTGCTTTGTTTACTAAATTTATGTGAATATTTATTATTCATTGTTTGCCTTCTGATTTATTTTTTTAAATTACTCATTTTTCCATTCAACTTTTGTGTATGTAAATTTACATTGAGTTTCTATAGTGTACACTCGTTATAGTACTATTTACTTGTTTTTCAAGTAAATGCACGGAAACTTTCCTTTGTTTTTTCAATATTGTGTGATAGGAAATGGTGGTTATCGATTGTGCTTTCATTACCAAGTTAAGTTCACAAAAGCATTAATGAGCTGATTCAGTATAAGTAGTTTTCGCTTTTCTCAGAATTTCATAATACAGCGTATAATTAATATAATTAATTAATTAAGCTCTTTAAAGCTGAGGGTTATATTGCAATAAAACTGAACTAAATGCTGATATAATTGGCAAAAAGATATTTTGCATCAGCATATGCAGTTCACAAACTTTTAAAATATCTTGAAGCAAGTTTTTTAAACATGTAAAACTGATCAGAGATTAAACTAAAACATATGTAAAAGTTTTTATTAAATACCTATTAAATTATCTTTTAACCTTTAGAATTAGCGTATAATACTTTTAAACCGTTTTTGGAGGACTCGTAGATTAATGGAAAAAAAATTGCAATAATATGTCATAAAATTGTATTTTTTATTTATCAGGTTTTCTTATCACCTGAACAACCAAACGAAAACTCTTATTTTTTCCTTATACGAATCAAGTGAGGGAGAAGTTACACTGAAGCCTAGTTGTTCCCAAATTAAAATTATATGAAAGACGGTTCACATTTCTAGCGCCCAATGATTACATTCGCGTATGTGAATTTTATACTTGTTTTGCATGGGTAGAATTTTCTAATTTTAGCTATTCTGGTGCGTAGGAAGTGATGACTTTTTCAGTTGTTTTTTTTCCCAAGGAAAAGTAAAATTTTATGGGTCGTATCTGTGGTCGAAGCGAGTGGGTGATGAAATGCACAGAAGAAAGCGAGGAATTTTATACCTAGATTTTCTTGAGGATTAACTTGTTTTTTCTAAAAAATTTCCATATTTGGAAAAAGTTTTTAATAGAAAGCAGTTAAACGCGCTATAAAAAACGAAAAAAAATTTAGCAAAAGGCACTTTATTACAAAAAAAAATTACGGAAAATAAGGAAAGTTCTTGCAGTTCATTGAAATAGTATAAGTCCTTCAACCAAAACAGATGTCTTGGAGCATATTTATCTTTTGCTACTGCTGGCAATTTACACAAGTCCTAAAAATGTATTCTTACAAACTTCGACATAGCTAGTAAATTTTTGGTTCGTATTCGTTGCTTTACAGCGAGGTTGTATACATTCAATAGGTAGTTTTTAATGATCACGTCCTGTCCACATATGTTTCCGTATAAATAATGATTGATAATAACGATCAATAATAGTTAAACTAAGCAATGCAGTATATTTTATCATCCCTAGTTTCAGATTGGCGTCTTAGCCGTGCGATTCGGTCGCGCGATTCAGCAGCGCAATAGTCTCGAAGAACGTTTTAGTATGTTTAGTAGCGCGATCGTAATGTGTCACGCTGCTGAGTCACCGGTCTGAAACTAGACTTAAAAACATCTCATCCCGAAAACCTAAACCTAACATCGTTTATATACGGACCTGCTGTTTTTTTTATTTTTTTTAAATGAAATTGGATTTTGTTATAAATCTTTAAAATAGACAAAATGTCTAATTCTAATTTGTTTTCTGTTATTCATATATTTGTTTGTACATATATTTTTTTAGTAAATATGCAATTAATTTTTCACAATTTTCAGTATTTTGTATAATTTTCAATAAGAATAATAATTTTAAGCATCAAGCAAATTTTCAGATGTATTAAGACATTTATTTTGAGATAAGAAAATAATTACCAATTTTTAAAATGCTATTATATTTTAGGGGAATAACTTTTATAAAATGCGGGGTATTATAAGAGTTATTCATTTTGTCGTGCACTATCCACAATAATTCAAAAGTAAAAAAAAACGTATTAATTTATATATTACAAACTGTCTACCGGTTCTATCACCAGTTAAAAGTTGAACGCGTTTATTTGATCGGATATTGCGTTACAATTGGAAACTAATGTACGTGTTAGAATTTTCTCAATTATGCTCTGAGTGGATTCAATAAATATTTTGCGACATTGATGTTACTCAGGTAAAATTTTTCCTTTAATCACCTGTTTACAAATAAGAGTCAACAACTTTTGGGTCGTACTGAAACGAAAACAACATAAATTAGTTTTGAATACCAAATAATTAATAAAAAATTTTGTAACTTCAGTTTTTGAGTAATAGTGCTTTTATTATTTTGCACTTCTAAAATACCTTGTTGCGATTCCTTATACACTCGATTGAAATACTTTAAGATACTTACTTCGCTTAGTTTAATATTCAAATTATTTCCATCATTTTAATTTTAGCATTTATTCACAACAGTAACAAAGTTTAATTTTATTTGTCAAGTAAAATAAAACGCAATAAAATAAAATAGAAAATTTAGTATTTAAAAATTTTAAATTCTAATCTCAAACAAATCAAAATGATGAATCAGTCAAAGTCAATAGTTCTTTTTACGCATTTTGCTGGATTAATACTTTTTTTCTTCAAATAATTACTTTTGTTTTCTTTTTTTGTGTGGATTCGGATTGGTGAATCTTATCACGGATTCATGGTAAAAATAGATGAAAAGAGGTTAAAAGTACTCTATAGTTTTATGATAGCAAAAATAGATACACTGTAGAGATAGTGCTCTTGGTTTCTTGTCCAAATAAGTAGAGTTTCACTAACAACTTTTCTTGTTCTGCAGAATTGAATGTTCTTAAAATCTCTGCAACTTCCCAAGTATAATAAGCCGCCCTAAATGAATAATTCAGGTTTTGCTTAGAAAGTTTCGCAGCAATAAGGAAAGAGGGGATATAAAAATGTCATCAGGGTTCTCCACACTTCTGCAAGGAACGTGTATTCGGCTTATGTCGCTGCACTTTGGGAATACTGCCAAATCGCGTTTCTTACATTCAGTTGGAAGATGTGTGTTTTCCTTGCCCCCATCGTCACTCATCATTCCTTTATTTTTCAATCGGATTGGACTTTTCACAAGTTAGTAATCCTTTAAGAGGATTGTGTCCCTAGTCTCGGTAGCAAATATACGCCCCTAACAAGAGAGAACAAAAGAATACTACTGTGCAAGTGAAAATATTTGAGCAAAGGCTTTCATTGGCGATATAATAATCATTTCATCCCCAAGTGACTATTCTAAACCTTCAATTCTCAGGGGTATCGCTAATGGTGTCTAATTTAACGCGCCAATGAATTTCCGTCTCTATTTCAAATTGCTTTAAAGATTCCCTTAGAGACATTAAGCTTATGTGCGCCATGGACTTTGGTCAATTAAGTAAAACACTTTTTTAGAAATTACAAAACAAAAATATAAAACTATGTGCTTCTTCATAATTCAATGATTAATATTTCGTATTTTATCGCATATTGGAATTTTAGAAATCAGATTTGGATACTTGAAATGAATTTGGCAGCAATAATACATTTTTTACTTTAATGTTGTAATACTAAACCTACTGAGAATGGTTTAATTGATCCTTCCCGAACTGTAGCGTTCAACCTCCGATAAAAATAACGTTTTCACACCGTTTTATAACTTGATTATTCTTACAATATACATAAAGTAATATCTTAGTATTTACTTCTACTTTTATTTTTACTTTTGGAGAAATATGCCTCCCTACCCATCGCTACTGGCAAATTTTTGTTACTTACCCAGAAAATTCAATCTGAATTTTTTCGTGATAGAAAATTTATGCACGAAGTGATGTAGATTGTATAACCGAAGACTGTTTTAGTACACCTAGAATACTCTATTTCGGGTTGAATTCATATTTCTTATACAATAATGAATAATACTCTTTTAATTAACATTCAGGGTTAAATGAACTCCTTAGGCTCCTGGACGTCAACGTCAGTCAAAGTGTGGTTAAGTACTTGTCGTCAAGGAGTTTCTGTTTTCCTTTAATGGATGAGTTTCAGTCTGGTATAAATTTTCGTCAAGTGATCCATCATACGAGTCAGTTTTATTGTTATTATTAGATATTATTGCTCTTTTAAGTATATTAAGTATGCATATATGGCAAATAAGAGATAATATCAAGTGACTTTATTATTCAATAATAGTCAGCTTCACAATTTTTTATTATATTGAAAAAAAAATTACATATATACTGATACTTGAAGCTTGACTTTTAAATAAAAAAAAAATATCACATCTTTTATAACAATGGTACGGATCTCGTGATAGTGAGCGCGAAATGCTTAAGGCTCGAATTTAAATACGAAGAGTCCTCTGAATTAATATAATTTTTGTTAATGACTATGCGGAATTGGAAGCTGAATATTTTTCTTATGAACGAAACTGCAGAGCTTTGAAATATTTAGTTGAATCATATGTCTAATGGAATTGTCTAATTTTTTTAATGACATAATATTGTTGAAAAATAAGCTGAACTAAATACATAAATTCGTTGTATCAATTCCGATAAATATTAAATATGTATTCGCATCAGATATTACCAGCTGACTTTATGCTGACATTTAATTTCAGACCTAGCCATGTCCCTCCTCAAAATAATTTCAGAGATTCCTCTGGAATTAGGTACATCTGCTCCCTGCCTGAAATTGTCCAGCAAACTGAATGTATTATTCATAAAATTCTGTATTTTCAATGAATCCATGTATTCTTAATAACCAAAACCTTAGGTGACTTGTTCAGAAAAACTACAGAAGAATTTGCGTACTTCTGGAATTTTTGGTTCAACAAAATGAAATAACCCTGAGGAACTTAATTAGAAATTTCTTATGCTGCCTTCAAATGTTTCTAATAAGGAAGATCGACTTCATTAATTTTCATCTAACTGCCCTTTAGATTTCGGACCTTTCAGTTTCAGTGTGTTAAAAATAAGGATGTTCTGACGATTCTTAGCAGCATTAAACTGGACTCGGTAAGGCGCGGTAGTTAAACTCAAATACTCCCATCATTTTGACGAATATCCAGAAATAAAGTTCATGAAATACTCCTGTACCGTGAATGTGTATGAGGTATGTCTTAATCTGCTGTTCATCCAAAATATTGAATGTTCTTTAATGTTTTTAATCTTACATAGTGAAATTTTATGTTTGAAATCGATGCAATTCTCGCTGTTGTTAAATATTTTAGTGAGCTAAATTTTCAAACTATGAATAAGAAAAAATTGTTGCAATTTCTGATCTCTTTCTCCAATGCCGGAAAACTCTCTTTGACTTTTGACACACTTATCAAATCAAAAAAAAATTAAATAACAATGATTGAAAAAAATTGTAATTATATACGTAATTACTTGCAATACTTTTTTAGATATGATTTTTTGTTTGTTTGGAAATTTATTTTCGAATAAAAAAAAATTTTAAATTTCAGAAGTATTATATTATTTTGGTCTAATTGAAATTAATTTTTATTAATTTATTATTGCATAGCTTTCGTATATTTACCTGTCTTCAATTTTTAGAACTTTGTTCAATATATCACTTCTTAGACATTGAGTGTCCCTCCATCGCGGGTTTTTAAGGTACTTGAACCAAATAAAGTCCATATTTCAAAATTCACGCTTCTCATTAATGCGTTGCCTCGAAATTCTATAGTAGTGAGTTTGTGTCTGTTCTTTTTAGATGAGGATCTTATTACTGCAAGTACTGACTTTCCAAAATATTAGATGTTTTTTAGGATACAAAAATTAATGGCTTTATTAACGCACAGATTCGCAAATAAGGCTCAGTGGAGTGGTTTATTACCAAGAAAGGTAATTTATTTATGTTTTAATACATTCCATTGTGTTTGTTATTAAAGTTTTATCAATAAACACTGATTTGAATATGATACACAGCTTGGTTTTTAGGAATCCTGGTAATTATGAAACAAAATGAATAAGGTGGCTTTTATATGGGTTAAGTTACCTTACTTTTTCTACGCAGTTGATTGAATGAAATTGGATAACCTTTTATAATATCAATTGGTTCAATTATTATTGGTATGATAAGAATTATAATAGACTAATTTAAGGGAGGAAATGATTTTGGAAATATGTTTATAATCCCGTTTATTAACCCTTTCCCTTCTGTGCTCGATTATAGTCGTGATCCATGTGCTATGCCCAACGCTCAATCAAATATTATTAAAAGAAATATAATATAATTTTATAAAGAGCGATATGACAAATTGCAACGAATAAGTTAACACGTAAAATTAGGCAGCACAGCAGGTAACTTTACCGTGAGAGAGGGCCATCTAGACGATCCGCTAACTTCCCTACTACGTAGCAGTTTGAAGGTTAAATAATGATCACATACCTATGCATCCTTTCTATAACATGTTCCCTTTTCGTTTTACAAATACAGACCGCATAACTAGCACCTGCAGGGGCACATTGATGAGTTTTTCATGGTTGAAAAAAGGTCATAAAATAAGAAGAATGATAAAATATTACATTTAGATGTGTTCAGCATCCACCTGCGCAAATTTGTTTCTTGAATATATTTTCATTGTGATTTATTCAAGAAAACGTTATGAATTGCTTTCTTGGCATGTGCATAGAACACATCGATACATACCTGAGGAACTTTGATTTATGTTCTTTAGTACGTTGATACTGATTTTTATATTTAAAAGCAAATTGAAAGTTTAAAAAAGATTAATTAGCTTAATAAGTGTTGTTATTATTTTCACTTGGACACTTATGTAAATCTAGAAAGAAAGCAACTATACTTTTTAAAATATAATTTTCAAATAAATATTTGCCAATAAGACATACATCTTACCTTCAATATGCCCTTAGTATAACCAAAGAACATCAATCCACTTAGAATTACAATTACTGTTAAATTATTAGAGGTACATAAATTTCATAGAAAACTCAAAATTCAAAGCTTTATACGAATTGCTAGATGAAGAATTTTGGACAATAACATAAGAAGTCCTTAATCATAAGCGATACGTCTTAGTTTTTCTATTCCACCATCAACACAAAATCTATAAAAGTGGATTTATTAAATATAAAATACCTCAGCTGCTTTGTAATAATTGTCTTGGAACTAGACATGTTCAAGTTAATGTAGCCCTTTAAGTCACGGGTCATAATTTTAGTTGCTTCGAGTTTGCATTTTAATAATTATAAATACATTCGAAGAGAATTTTTTTTCATATCGCCTGAATTAGGCTAATAATTAAAATCTTTTTGGAATCATTTTGGTATATGTTGTAGTTAATAATGGTTAAGTTTTGATAGTTTCATACTTCTTCTTGCTATTGAAAAACTTCCATGGTAACAATTGAATTTATTCCGTAAGCAATCAATATTTTTTGCTACAATAATAATTGGGTATAACAATCCAAAAAATTCAACATTAAAGAATATCAAAGAACATTGTTGGTAAAATAGACCTTTTGTAATTTTATTCTCAGAATTCATGGCTTTGTGAAATCTACCTGAGGTTAAAAGACAATAGTTTTACTCTCGTTTCTAATGTTTTTTTAAATTTTATCGGCGTTATATGATCAACCTAAAATTTTTCTTTCGTTATTATGAAGCAAGGGAAACATCCTGATTTCATATTCACCGAATTGTTGTAAAATATGTATTATTAAAAATAGAAATGATTAAAAAATTAATACACGAGAGAAAATATAAATCAACTTTTATCACGATATTTAATAAGAAAAATTAAAGCTCAGATCTAACTTTTATTTTTGGAAAAAAAAATCATTCAAGCTAGTTTAACGAGGTATTTTAAGGAAATTGTAATATCAAATATGGTACCTTTTTACTACATAAACATATAAGCCTTGAAATGTAAGAAAGCAAGAAGAATATTAGCATATTTCATAGATTTTTTTATAATTCTATAAGATCAATTTCTATAGTATCGGATCTTGCTTTTGGATATTAATGGTTCTAAATATTAAAAGTACCTTAGATATGCTTTTTTTTTATATGGTATAGTCTCAAACACAGGATTCCATTTGATCTATGTCATCAGTTTGTACAACATTCTAATGTGTTTCTTAAAGCTATTTAGCAAATTTAAAGATCGATTTTTCCCATGTTCGAATGCCTTTTTTGATAAAAATATAACGTACTTGCTTACTATGTTATTTGCTTGGCACCAAAATCGACCTTGATTTGCGTTATTAACTTTAAATTTAATTAATTATACATATTCAAATAAAAACCCATAAATTTGACCAATTGTAAGAAAATATCTGGTGGCAGCTGGACTAATGACTGTGACTTCCAAATGGGGCATGTACGCATTTGCGTAGTTTTTTCTTTGCCTTGGGCCATTTTATACGCACAAATATCATAAATAAATTCGCGAATTTTTATCTGATATTTGAAAATATAGGCAGGTTTTCGAGGCCATCTATGACAAGATTTCAGGAAAATTACGCCATACTGTTTTGGATCTTAGATTATGGCCTCTGAAAACGCCCTTTGTTCAAATATCTATATATGAATGTACACCCATCCTTATATTAAAACAATACTTAGTTTATACATTTCGTTTTTACACGGTTTTTAAGTTTTAAAAAAAAATGTCTATACAATTGTTTCAAACTCAGTTACAACACACATTCAGATTGTCTCGAAAAAAAATAAAATATGTTCTTAGTCCATATGAAGAAATTTACGAAGACGTCAGCCAAAGTAAACAAATTTTGATCACTAAATTCGTAACATCGACAAAAATTATTATCGAACCCGAAAAGAGCCAGTAGTTCACCTCGTGAAATGGTAGCTATGACAAAATGAGACATCCTCCTAGATTAAATTTCTTTTATGGACTCCAAAAGTGATTTGTACGATATCCAAAGGAAAGCAGAATCCTGCTTTTTAAAACCTCTGGCGACGAATAAAGACTAGTTTTAATTTTCTTTGTTTTTATTTCTTATGGACAATTTGTATTGTGTTTTTCGTTTTTATAAATGCATTTAAATATAATAAATAGTACGAAAAATATATGCTTGCATATCCTTCGACTTTAATTTCGAGACTTTTCAATTCCCAATTTCCGTTTCTCCATAAAATTCTTAAAACATTATTTTCTAAAGTGTATGGTATAAGTAAAATACAAAGTCAGGTAAAATAATCCCTTTAAAGATTTGCTATCGAAGGCTTGGGATGTGCACATGATGACACCAACAGTGTAATGATTTTCTCAAAAGAGATAAAGCTAAAAATGAACTTAAACTTGCTAAAAGTTCTTTAATCATCATGCTTTATATGCATATTTAAATTGAAATTTAAAGAATTTTTAAGAAACATATGAGAAAGGAAATATATAACTCAACTCTATGACAGCATTTAATTCACATAAATTCATAACCTGTTAAAAAAAGTGGTTCATCTTTACGCGGCTGTGTAATAAGAAGACTAATTCTACCGGACATTTTTTTTTTACACCCTACGTGTGTAATGACGGAAGATCGAATGCCTACCTCGAACAAATTCAAGCATGTATTTGATATCTGTTGGATAAGTTTATAGTCCCTTCCTTCACTTTATAAACCTCATCAAAATTCTTACAGAGAAGCACATGTTGGAGAAGAAAGCCTCCGAATCCGTCTACCGTTTTAAACCGTTTCGGGACGTATTTTCAACCCACATTTCTAACTCTTTTAAGATCCGTTCTGATTTCAAAAGTCAAAGAAAATTATTCTAGCAACAGTTGGTGACTGCTTAGTGGTTTAGTCGGTGTTAATTTGAATGTTAATGGTTGCTATCGATCGTATTTAGTCTAAACTGTTGTTTCGTCGCCAATCTGCCGAGAAATTCTGGCTATGGTACTTACATCTGCATGTGCATAGCTTGCAGGAGTTTTGTGGGCACGTTGGAATTTGGCTAGGCGAAGGGGCCGAACGACCGAAACATTGACGATATGAGTCTACTAAGTCCGATTACCATCGGTTTTGCAATAGGCGAACATTTATACCCAAAAGATTCACTGAAAATTCCTGATTTGTATAGGACTAAGTTTGAATGGTAAAATGTTACTTTACATGTAATCAAAGATAAAAACAGTTGGCACCTTTCATTGATGGTCGAATGAAATTATTTTTATAAGTTGCAACCTCTCTGAGCAAAGGAGGTAAATCAAAGATTGTCCCATGACAGTATACCTAGAAAAGGCATGTATAGAACAGCTTAGACGTAACACGGGAATTAAGCACAGTATGCATACTTGACGATCAGTCTACAAGTACGTAAAGAGTTCGCCTATTGCAAAACTCCCTCGATCAACTTTTAATTAAGACACGATTGGCCGTTATGGCCGTGAGTTATTGTTATATTAAATTAAATTATTTATCAAAAGTCGTCGTAATACACTTATTTACGTTAAATGGGAGATAGTTAATAGAGCGCTAATTATAGAAGACTTAAGACATTGAAAAAATTTCACAACCATGTGCAGAAAGAACAATTGAAATATTGTAGAATTTTAAATTCCTCGATATAGATAATCAGTCCTGCGTATAGTTCTACACATGATCCAGTCTATACAGTGGTTATTAATATACTTTAATAAAGCATTTTTTTGAATACACCCAGCATATCGATGAGATGTATAAAAACAAAAGCCGGTCAGCAGCGTGTTTGCCACGCACATGATAGGGTTCCGTAGCCATTCTCACTAATATTCCCTTCAACATTTTGCAATACGTGTCAAGAGTTATTTTACCTTGGCAAATTTGCTTGCTTCCGAAAGTTACATTCTCGTTTTTTATTCAAATTTTCTGATAACGAATTTTAAAGTAAATATCTCCTAACTGAAGAGTTAAAATCAAAAGGACCTAAAACATCTTTTGTTGTATTTTAGGAAACCTATCTCAGGACACTCCACTCAATGGGGTAAGTGTAAGAGCATACATTTTACAGTCTTAAAAAAATATTTTTTTCCAAAACATTATTTTTTAAAAAATCTCATCATTTTTGGTTTTGGTCCTCAATCTATGTACGTACACCAAATTTCATCTTATACATAGGTACATAAATGAGAAAATGGGAGGACTGTGACATGCAGACAGACAGACGGACGGATGGACCAAAACCATAAAAACGTCTCCAACCACAGATAGCACAGGTCACGTCGGAAGACCAACCATTCCAGCTCAAAAACTGAGTCAGTGCCTGAAGTCTACTGCTGTGGGTATTTCTCCGATGCATTTGTTGGCAGGCTATTTGAATTAATATTCGATCTTATTCAGTGACTTGGAATAAAGTCGCGTGCGATGGGAAGGGAAGTAATGTGTAGGTATGAATTATTTGCCAGGTCTAGTAATTTTTAATGATACTGAGAAAAATCTCACATTCTTGCGTGACTTGCTGATATGAGAGTAGGAAATAACATTCTGATTTATCCTCAGCATAGAAGTAATATGCGTATCTATGCCTTCAACTAAGACCTTTTAGTGAATCCGGTAGCCAATAGTAATTTTGGCACAGAGACGAGGTTGAAGCTCTGTTACTGCGTAAAAACCGAAGTCTTTCGCAGGGGTTTACGAATTAAGTTAGGATGATCTCAAGGTTTTGTGTTAAACCATTTATTGATTTTCGTAATTGTGAATCGATGAGCACGTTGTTTTCTTTTACGTTTCACTGTTTTTTAGTTCTGGTGGCATGTTGTCTGTAAACGGTCATGGTGACATATACAAAATTTCATGAGAAGGTAAAGCCAAGTTTAATGCAGACCTGGTTGCAAGCAGTGACAAGAGACCAAGAGGTAAAAAAGTTGTGAATGAAAACAGAAAATAAAATAAAAAATTTAAAACTGCTAAGAATGTAAGCTTAACAGAAATGTTTTCTACGATAAGTCAGGCGTTAAAAGATTTCAGTAGAACTACTTTCGTACATTACGAATCCGAAAACGATAATGCCTCATCACATAAGACTTTTACCAGAAATCGATATCAGAATTAAAAACTGTTTTTTTCTGCCATAAAAAAAGTGAATTAACAAAATGTAGGCATGCACAATTATATTGTATAAAATAACTCAATTTCTTGGCACATCCTCATTTTCACATAATGATTTTCGGTGGAAGGTGTGCCAACTAAATTAGGTGTGTTATCCACTACATTTGCGGGAAACTCAACCCTTTTCGTAAGATACTTGTCTAAGGTTTTGAGCTGATATTTTATTATTTATTTTATTACAAATTAATTTTTCTCAAACATTTTACAATGTCGCAAAAATGTTTTGGTAAAGTATGCTTGTATCCAATAGTCAAATATTATTTATTTTTTCCAAAAATTCGATATTATGTATATTTTTAATTTTTTTTTTCTAATAAGTACGTTAATCAGGAAAAAAAATAATAATTCAGAAAAATCGCATACCTAATCGGGGCAAATACCTTTTTTCCCTAGTGTAATCTTTTTCCGAGAGGCATAATCCTTTATAATCCAACTATAAATGAAAAGAGAACCTCTGGATTTCTGTGCGGATAATGCCAACAATTTCTATGATTCCACTGATGAATCTGAGGTTGTCAACGTAAATTACCCAAGCAACTTTAAGGACAAAGCCGGTAGTTTTTTTGTAATTTGTAATGTGCCTATTCTAGTTAGTAATTACTACTTGCTAAAATTAATGTGGAGAAGCTTACAACGGAGTAAAACAAAAGCCGTCTAATAAAGTAGATTTTTTGTAGATTTATTAATGAAACGAAACAGAAAAATTGATAGGATTACGTTAAAAATTGTCACACGTTTGATACTTCTTAATGAATCTCAGGCGCTTAGATTTAATTCAATTCACCGATTTCTTATTATTCCGAGAGAGATTAAGTACTGTGTTATCGTTGCTAAGTGGAATGGAAATATATACAAAGGTATTTATGGTCTCTAAAAGAAAAAAAGAGGAGATTAAAATAGAAATTTCGTACTTATTTGCCAGTTCGTTTACTGGGTTTTTCCTTATATTTTTTGTTTTTTAAAGAAAAGCAAAAGTGACTAGAATAAAGAAAGAATAGAGGCCTGCAAGAAGACGCCAGAAACAGAAGTAATTTCAAGTACAAATTGAAAAAGTATACAACAAGGCTTTTGATAGATTACATGCCTGAAACTTTAGACGACTTCCATTTACGTACAGATGAAAGCTTTAGAACAAAAGGTTGTCCTTTGTCTTTAACTCTTCAATCATTCTGCCGTCCGCGCGCCGTTCATACATACTTACGGTTAAACATGCAGTAGCGTATATTTCTTTTTCAGTCATGGCTAAAAGGCTCTTTGGGAATTACAGATTCAGATTTCATGGAGGAGGCTTTTCGAAATGAATCCTCATGTCATGCACCTTCGATGATGAATTAAAAATGGGAAAATAAACGTTGACGAGAAAATGCTCCCACAGGAAGCTAAGTGCCGTCAAGTTGCATTGCTCTATGAGAAAACAGGTCACACTTAGCTTTAAACTTTTAGGTTTAATGTCATAATTTATTATTTGAATTTCTTTAAAACAAAAAATAAATAAAAACAGGTGCCAAGGGGGATTTATTCGTAAATAAGAAATCTGCCAGAGATGTTAAATTAGGAGCTTAAATACTTCACGAATTTTATTTATCGATTAAATACATTCGGGGCTCGTTTTATTCTCCTTAGCAAATCCCACGTGACCTATAAGGCCTGCTCCAATCTTAAATCTCATCAAGATCCTGCGGACGGGTAAAAATTTCGTTAAATCGAAAACGGTCATCAAACCTTGGGGGCCTCGATGAATCATCGGTAGATCGATTTTTTCACCATTCCATAACTTCAACTCCTTGACCCTGGCCCTGTGCTCTTCGTTTAATATCAGCCCTAGGCTGTCTGAAAAGCAACCAATAAACAAGAAGGGTAGGAGAATTAGGAATAAGAAAGCCTTGTTAACGGCAATAATAAGATTTATTAATTACATCTGTAGAAATCTCGAACTTAATTTAATATTTTAATGCTTTATTATGTTTTGTATTGTCTGTGTTTTTTCCTGGATTGTGGATAATTTGTGATATAATGAACTCCTCTTCAGGCAGAATTATGAGACGATTTAAAACACTGCTCACAAGGTTGGACGCAAAAAGAAATTAAAAATTAAATATAAAACCAATTTATAAGAGCCAACAGGAGATATGAAAAGCAAAGGTTATTTTTATTTTTATATTCTTCACCTTTCCCTTTTTTATTTATAACTAAGTCGTTTACTTTAGAAGTAGTATAGGTCAATTTTTCAAGAGCTTCTCATATTAGACTAGGCTAGTTATCTGGTTATTTATTTTCTGCAATTGTTTTTGATATGAAATAGTTTTATTTCGCGTAATTATAAAATAATTCATATCATGTTTAATGTTTGGACTTGGAAATTTTATATTGCATCAAGTGTGAAAGAAATTTTCGAATTCACCTTAAGAACTTCAAAATTTACTAATTTGATTGGGATGTGGCAATCACGATGAAAGGTAGATTTCAGGGAATGGAAACTTTGTTGTAAAAAATGACTTTTTAATATGAATTATAAGGTTAGATGGGCTTTACCCTTTAATGTCTCACACGTATATTAATTTTTAATTGAACCGAAGATTTTGCGATTTTGTTTGATCTGACTAGATTCGATTTAAAAATAAATTGCTAGATATTTTGACCTGGAAAAAATGAGACGAGAAAAATTCGATTCAATTAAGGTATGTTTTTCGCGATAGTGAAATGTTATCCTTTGCTACAATTCTATCATTATTTGGAATTTCTTTAAGGTGTTCAAAATGTTTTCGTCGTATGCTACTTTCTGAAATACTTATCCCATTTAATCCTTTTTCGCGAAATTCATTTAAAAAAAGGTTTGTAATTGGCGTTTTAATAATGATATTTTCCATTATTATTAAAGATAAAAAAGTATTTAAATACATAAGAAGATCGTCAAATTTTAAATTTTAAATCGATTTAAAGAATTATACAAACTTGAGTAGTTTGTTAAGGATTTAGGGCTGATAGCGCGTCTTTATATACTGCATAATTTTAATAAATGTTTGTTCAAAATTAAGATAAAACACACACAGACACATTTCAAGAATGATCAACTTATAATCAAAACTCCTCCTTCCTTCACGTTATACCTTACTCGGTATGTCAAAAAATCTTTAAAACAATTTGACGTATGTGAAAAATGTAAACTATTTGAAACGTTTCAGTTTTTCTTACATTTTTAACCCTTGTCGCTTTAAGAATACTAGAGCATGGTTGCCAATTAACTCTGACTTTTTAGGATGGGAATAAAAGACACGACATAATTTTCATAAATTATTGGGTAATTACTCGTAGTGAGAATAGTTATAAACGTTGAATATGCATAAATTAATATAAAAAAAAGGAAATTTATTTCATTTTTAATAATATTTCACGCTAAAGTCTTCGATGATACTGTCGATTGGAACAGAACGCTAGTTTCTGTTTGGCAACAAGTTTGCCGATTGGAGTGATAAGATTTAATTGTACTATTTCTTGACCCACATATTTAATATGTACTATTTCTTGACCCAACTTGTAACAACAATTTTAAAAAAAAAAATTTTTGCATTCTCAATATTCGATGACTTGATACGTAGAATTTCAAAGATATTTGTAATTATTATTATTTTTTTGGTGTTGTACGTGTTTATATAGAAAAGTACAAAATTACAGAGGTGAATATAAAAAGGCCAATTTAGATTAAATAAAATATTTTGTTTCAAGATTTGGAACAAAGCCGTAGTTCATCATTTTAATGTTTAATTTTGAATATTGTTTCAAATGTTATACTATCTTATAAAAGAATAAGCCTTAAAATTGAGGATTTTATTTCATTCCATGTAAAACGCTTAATTTATTAAAATGTGTATTTTGTGGTCCTACAAGTGATAAAGTAGTGTATTGGAATCATTTCAAAACTGGGATATTTAACCCAGTTGGTCTTAATCTTGGTTTACTCTGTAAGAGTGTGGGAAATCGCTCAAGTAAGTGTTTTGCAGAAATATTAATTATATAACCATATAAATATGTACTCATGAAACTCTCAGTAATATTAAAATGAAGAAAATTAATTGTCATGATCATGATCCATCTCAAATTTCTAAGCAGAAACTTAAAATTTAGCATTGTCAGAAAAGGTGTTACTTTATTTTAGAAACGCAGTAAATTAATCATTTCTTTTTGAAAACACACTCAAAGGAAAGTCAATACCGATCTCTTTATGGCAGAGAATTGATTTTAATTTTCCACCCACTACCCAAATCCCAGATTGCTGAATCTTCAGGGGTAAAGTGAAATTCTCTTTCTTTTATCAGGACTGCTTGTAAAACGCTTGAAATTGGCAAACTCATTGCCGCAATATTCGGCAGGGACCATTTCATTCTATGGACCAAAAGCTATGGCCAAGAGATCAGTCAAGAGAAACATTTTACTGATAACAGTCGTCCATCTCCTTAGGACCCGGATAGGGGACCATAACAAGAAAAAGGGATTAAGGGTAGAAATCAATTAACACAACATAATTGATCATTCATGTACAATAATTGAACTAGAGCGGATATCTTCAGTATATCATGCCGGCTATCCTGGAGGAATGGTCATATGTTACGTTTTCTTTCTTTTTCAAGTTATAAATTCCGTTCGATAGGCTTCGTTCCTTCTTTTAGGGAATGTTCCTTCCAGTAGTTAATAAGCTTCGTAAAAGTAAAGTTAGAGTAGTGTGTTAATGTGTTCTACAAAACAATGGTAAGTTCCCAGTTTAGGTTTTCGGCGTGAAGGCATATGGAAGGAAAATGAATTTGTGAAGCAGACCCTCTTACAAGCTATCAGCAATGCACGGAATATGGAGGGAGGTAGTTAAGAAGTTTTGACTATTCATGAACTTTTACTTCTTCTACATTTAAAGCTAATTACACTGCAGAAAAGGACTTAAAAACGTCGCCTAATTTATTACTGATTCTTACTTACACGCTTTATTTTTTTATGACAATTATAAGAAATTAAACGAGGAAGAAATGGGCGTTACTTTTTTCCAACTAAGTCCAGGAATAATTTTTATTTGAACTAAAATTAGAAAATCAAAAACATTATATTTAAAATTAAGTTTTGATCGACATCTTGTAGAGACCAGAAATCTTACAGGATAAAGGTTGACGTGAAAAAAAGCACATACCTACTCCTGAATCAAGTTGCATTTTGTGTATTTATTTTTATAAATCTTTTCAGTGATAATAGAATACTTAGTTTAAATTTTTGCTTTTAAATTGTTACCCTAGCAGGAATACCTAGAAAACCTATTTCAATTCGTAATCGGTTTTTCTAACGTCATCACGATGTCGAAGTTGTACAAATTTTAAGATAACAATAATATTTACAATTTCTATAATCGGATTCGAACTGATTGATTTAATAGATAATAAAATATATAAAACTAAAAAATCATAAGCATAGAATGTTTTGGTTTTGAAGTTTTGATATTTTTAAGAACATTTGTTTGAACTTTCTCAGAACTTATTTGTAAGCGTTAATTTTAATTCATTAATAGATTAAAATAGGCAGATTAATTTGTTGTCCACAGGTTCGTAGCTTGTAGACCAACCTTAAGACTATAAGTTGCAAATAACATTTTAATTTGTTTAAATTAATAAGAGCTTTGATGTGCATGAAATGTTTTTTTTTTTTAAGAGATAAGTTTGAGTATAGGGAAAATTTGTCAAAAACCTTGTTAATATTTCATATTAGTCGCCATGAGACTTTTAAGAAAATTTATTAAAATTGAAAATAACACTAATATTACAAAAAGGAACGCTTTGTTTGTTTTTTATGATTGTACCCAAAAAACGTAAAACTTTCACCATCGTATTGCTCATAAGGTCCTCCTACTGGAGAGTATATATTCGTGAAACGTGATGCATGACTCGTAATGCGTGTAATATAATACATAACACGTGATATAATGATATATCACAACCACACACATAACACGTGACATAATGCGCTGCAAGTTTGGATTATTTACTAACTCTATTAGAGGAAAAAGTAAACAGAAATCGATTTCTCCAGAATGTAGACTGGCCATGACAATTATGAATGGTAAACCTGAATTGTACCTTGAATTTGTGTAGTTAACATGTCTATGCTTAGGTAGCCTGCTAAAACAGAGCCTAGAAGGATTTATTTTTTCCCATTGCCGGCGTGCACCATTGGCTGCATAGTTCTTGATATATGCCAAGCAATTTGGAATGAATTGTATCAATGGAGCAATACGGCCTTCCTTTTGAAACAATTTTTATGAGATCATATTCAGGTAAAATAAATTCCATTAGCAGAATAATTTTTCCATTAAAACGATTTTTTATAGGGAAAAAAGGTGTAACAAGGGGGTGATATTTACCTTAAACTTAAGAATATCATTAACAATAATCTTGAAAAGTATGGCGTAGATTTGTTATAAGAAAGTTAATACCGGATGAATGGTGCACAAATGTTATTACCTTGGAAAGAAAATTTAATATTTATTACGAAAATATATATTTACGAATTATTATTAAAAAAACATGAAAAGAAATAAATCGATTTTTCAAATATCATATCATAAGGAGAGTCTAAACAATTTTTACGTAAATATTATTTATTAAATATGGATTTAACTTAAATGTAAATCATCGTCTTTCACTTCGGTATGATTTTTAAAATCCAATTCTCATAAAAACGTATTTACTTCTGGGAATCTAAACTTACACTAGAAAAGGAGAAAACGATTTTCATTTCTTCTTGGAACCCGCAACACGAGGGTGATTTCTTGATCTTAATACCCTAGAGTACTGGTCTTTGAAATTTCTTCTCCCAATGCGGCAATGCGGTGCTCTATAGTAATTTATAAAAACGTTTTTTTTTTCTTCAGTTTAAATGATAAAGAACTTAACAAAAGTGTTGTCTGGAAGTGACGAAAATCGAAATTTGCTACAAAGACTGATTAAATGATTTATTTAAATCCGGATGTAAGTTTTAATATTATAGAATGTTCATAGTTTTGATCGCAACCCGTCTACTATTTTTTTTTTTTTTGTCACTTAAAAATGTTTACTTGACTGATAAATGAAAATGTTTAAAAAATAAAATTATACTTTTTTTCTTTTTAAATATACCAATAAAATATAAAAAATGGTCTAGTTCGGACATAAAAATAAGTAGAGGTGTTACTACAAAAGCTATGAATGTTATCAAACATGAAAATTGATATCTTTGCTGAATGTTCAATCATAGTTCTTTGCAAGATTAAGTGGGAATTCCGATAAATTTATGCAAAAATAGATCGTTTAAAAGTTTAATTAAAATGAAAAAAGTATTATTATTGATTATTTAATAACTTACATTTTAGCGAGTCAAAAATATTGATAAATTGAACAAGCAGCATGCCGATTAACAATAAATTATGGCAATTCAAATTTGAATCATTAGTAATGAAAGAAATATTTTTTATAATCACTACTTTAATCGGAACCTAAATAATATTATAAATACATACTGTTCAAAATAAAAAAATAAAAATTCAATACGAGAAAAAACATTTCTCAACTTCCAAAATCTAAAAGCAAGCAATTAATTACTTAATCAATAGGGCCTATAGACGAATCAACTATAAACTAAACGAATTTTTGCTTATTAAAATCATTACACCAGTTCTGAAGATATAGCGTCCACCCATAAGAAAAAAAGATATATCGACAAATTTTATTTAAAGTCAAATTTGGACTTAAGCCGGTTAAATTTTTAAAATTACTAAATTGGCATTTTTTTTAAGTGATTGAATGATGGACCTATGAATTAATTATTTTTCACTCCACCAAAGTTTTCTCTTGTATGAATATCTAAGAAATTGTTTAAGAATAATTAGGTTTATAAAGAATCATTTTGAAATAATTACTGCCAACTAAGATTCAGTTTCAAGTTTAAAGATTAACGTGATAAACGTGATTTGTACGATGAATGGTTTCGTTTTACAATCGATTTAGGCAAAGTTAAAATTAAAGTTAAAATTAGTACAAGTAGAATAAAGAGTGTGTGGACTCTCCTAACATTTTATATATTCCAAAAGAAGAGTAGAAAGACACTTTGATATAACGACTTGCTTTTTGATTTAACGACCTTACGCCATTTCTTGGTCTCCTTAGTTGAAGGGGACTCCTCGACAATTCAGTAAAAATTATAAGAGTTCAGTGTGAGAATATACGTGTGACAATACAATTCCAACCCCACAATATTTGTACATATTTTCCACGCTCACTTTAAAGGAGTTCTTCAACTATTCTACGTAAAAAACTGGAAAAAGATCTAATTTCACGGTGAATTCTGCTCCCTCGAATCACTGTCCGTACCAGAACTCATTCCCCTCTTCATGCCATAAAGTCTATACAGCTTCCGAATGAAATTTTGAAATGCCAGCGAAAGTAATAACGTGGCCACCATGTTCGAACTACAACAGTCGTACAATAAATCATTCCATTGAATACCTGGAAGGGCCATCAATACGAGATTTTATGATTGGACAACATAATACAGCTTGACATTTCATATCCTGGTGGCACCGTGCAAATCGGACCACAAACAGGGGATGTCGTGATTGAAAGAGCCCCGTCGCCTATTGAATCCCCTTTATTCAAAAACGATGCGCAATGTAGCTCTAGCGCTATTTTATTTTGTGAGAGAGCATTCAAGCAGGATGCAGATGCCGGCGCACGGACGGCGCTGCCGTGACAAATAAAATTTTTATCTTCATCGCATGTCATCATAAATTATTTCATATTCGCGTTAATTTTTATGCGTGGCAATTAAGGTCGCGATAGCAACAGCCGCTGTTCGGGAAAATATATTAATTAAAGTCAAGGAAGAGATACCAATGACACTGAACTGATACGAAATGTCGCCGCCGTCGCATTGTAAAACCTGTCACTTCTGGCAATTATTATCAATTTCATTGATCATTTCTTGTGATTAACTAAGAGAAATTGTTTTTAATATTAACATTGATTTCTTTCGTCACTGAAATTGCCAAGAAATGTGTATGGATCTCAGGATACACTAGAATTGTTTATGGATATTTTTATACTTTTTAGCTTATATCGTCAACATACACGTATGCATTTAATTTAAATAATCTTAAGAGGTAACACCATCAATAAGAAAATTGAGGCTATTTGAAAGGCAGTTGACGTCGTGAAAGTAATTTTTTTCGGCGTATTTGCATGTGGAACCAACAAATAAAAAAATTTCTTTTCTGAAGTATTTATCAAAGAATTATGTAGAAGTTTTACAAAATTTGCAGAGATTTTTCTTCGAGTCAAAAAATTAATTTCAAAAATTGATATAAAAAAATTATAACTCGGGTAATCTTGTTTTCACAAACTTCGTGCATATGACTGAAAAGGATTTCTGGAAAATTTCAAATTAATCAGCTGAAAATTGTTCACGTTGCAGGTGTGAGATATAACCTTCCACCTTCGTTGCTTTTTTGTCCGATTTTAACACTATTCGAGTCTTTCATCTTATTTTGAAAAGGCGCTTTAATACGTCGAGTGTTCGCTTTCTTGAAAAAAGTGTGACAAGTTGGGTCTATGGAAATCTGTAATATTTATTATTTTTATACCGCCTGTAATAAGTCTTATTGTTTTAAGTAATGGTGGGTTATGTTGATGGTGCACCAATTGATTTTGGCCTGTCTCATGTACACCATAAACTTATACTGTTCGAGCAGGCTTCTTATATGTTAAAATTTTGTAACATAAGGTTGCTCAAATATTCTTACTCGTATTGTCTGCAGAGTTAGGATTCTTTTCGTGTAGCTAACCTGTAATAAATAATCTACCACCACTCAGGTGGTCTCCCTTACTAACCTGAAAACAAGAGTTCGAATAATGGAAAGACTCGAAACGAGCAAATAGAATCGATTTCCACTTTACTTGTCGATTCTTCGTGGCTTGCTTCGTGGCAATAATCCTTATGACCCAAATATTCTGCCGTTTACACCAACTTGAGAATCAAATGTCTTTTTTCCAAGTTTCCTTAAGTAATTCTTCCTTCTTCATTTTATTGTTTGAGATTTGAAATTGCCTTATTCAAGATTCGCGTGAAGAATAGCAATAGTTTTCATGGAATTCCTATAGAATGATGGAGATTTTGATATAGCAAATTCATAACACATTTACGAAATCGTTCTATACCGTTTAGTTCAGTACTTAACACCAGGATAGGCGACTAATATTATAAGTACGAATAAGGTCCAGTGATAAGGATAGCGCTAATGCATGTTGGGTTACATGTTTTACTTGTGATGTCAAGTTTAAAACACAAACTGTGATGACTTATATAACGTTGCAGGTTCTACATGCCATTTATTAAGAAATTATCGGAAACATTGTCAAACAGTACACAAAAATGTTGTAATCATTTTCAGATTTTTCGCTGACGTCCATAATGATGATGATAATCATCATGCTTTAAGAAAAACCATGCACGTACATAAAATACTAGTTTTGTTACCTTTTTCGTAGTGTACACACACGTTTTCCTTCCTTACTCTTACTGAAATGGCGATCATTTCAGCAAACGAATAATTTCATATGTACTTAACTTTATTTAATCCAAATGCAAATATATTTACTCTTTGCTCAGAAATTTATTTAAACTTCATAATTCTGGATAAGTTATAAATTCACCTAAAGCAAAGAACACAATTTCTTTCAAGATTTTTCTAAGACATTTTTCGTTATTCTCTTATGCTTAATCCCATATATAAAGAAATTGTTTTCTAAAATTAAAACCCATACATGACAAGTTTCAAGTAATGCAAGTTGAAAGCATAACTTACTTGCAGTTATTGAGGAGAGCTGTCCATCCGCGGCATTATGTAAAAATATAAAGTGCTATATACCGTCAATATTAAACAGTTCTTAGAAAAAACTTCATTCATTTGAGGAGGGTTTCTGGTCCAGAACTTTTCTTTATTGACTTTGTTTCTTTAAATTATCGGATTTTGCTATATTTTAAAAATGTTGTCTCAAAATTTAATTGAAGAATTCCGCTTTGTTTCGGAGCTAGAGCGTTTTGAATGAAGTTAAAAACTTTAATCGACCAAAATTCAAAATGGACTTTAATTAAACTATTAATTGTTTTTACATTAGTGCTTAACAATATTTTAGAGAAATCGCTATAGTACCATCGTTATAGGTGTGTTCACTGATTTGAATCTTCAATTTTGTTCGGTCCATTCCCCTCAGTTCGTGATTAAAAACAACTATCCATCAGGTGATGCATTGCACAAGACTGAATAAAATACTCGCAAGAACTTCGATTTATTCGGAACTACCCTTGAATTATGCATTAAGATTCTTATTAAAAATGTTGTTTTTGATTTAGTTATAGGATTCGTGTCGTGTTGAATCAAGTGCCAGAATAACTGCTCCTTCACACGAGAACGAGTTACTTTCAGTAGCGCACAAGAATCACGTCCCAGACGTTTCAGTAGTGTGTAAGAATCACGCGGCAGACTTTTGTAGCACTTGGTAGCACCGTAGGAGAGTAGGAAAATTAATTTTGCATTATCGAGTACACCTCAACAACGCATTTCGTTCTGGTTAACCCTCTGTCTAGTGCCGTTTTTTAATGCTGGTGTAATTTGAGACTAGCAGAGATAAGAGTTTTATGGACGCATGTTTGGAGTGGAAAGGAGATGCGAACCACTTCTGGTAATACATTTTTGCGGTCTTATATAACTTACTCTGATTATTTAAGTTATATACTTTTATATATCTAAGTTATATTACCAGTTACTGCGAATATTAAAATAATAAAAAATAACAAGTGTCTTGAGAATGGTGAGAACATATTTCGTATAATAATAATTTGTATAATGCGGAACTTTAATAACGCAGTTTACAAATTGTGGGAACTTCTTGGTGACCGCAGATTTTATGACGCAGATTCTGTACAACAAGCAATTTTACCTCATATAACGCCACAGCTAGGAGGGAAACCAATGGGAAAACCGCGAGGTCCAACAACTGGGGTTTTATCGAAAGACGAAAGTTATGCCGAAGAAATTTCAACTGATGAACTTGGTCCCTCAATGAACAGTTCACCATTTCAACGCAATACAAATTTAATAAGATATATTTTGAGATGACATGAAAGGAATTTAATTTATGTGTGAATATTATGTCAAATGTATTTCTTGTTAATCTATTGTTTAATAAAGTATCTAATTGTCTAATTACGTATTTTATTTAGCGAGAAAATATCTAGAATGTAATCTTTCAGTTTGTATGACAAGGAAGTTTCGTATAATACGACTTACATAATGCGAAATTTTTTTTAGGACGTAATCTCCGCATTTATATTATGAAATTTAATTTACACGAGGAGATAAGGTCGACGCGGTCACACTGTTTATTTAATTGTACTTTTAAAATTAAATGAAATTATAAAATGTTTTTTGCATCAAAAATAAAATCAGCATAATTTAACCTACCTTAAACATTACACAATAATAATTAAAATTTTAATAGAGGTATGTGAAATTTAGTGTTTTCTGCTGTTAAAAAGTTTAGCGAAAGGACGAGAAATATTTTTCTTTGAAAATTTCGGTTCAAACGCAGCAAGCGTTTTTTGAGTTTCGATTTATTAAGACTTCCGACTAAGCGAAAAGGAGAGGGTTCGCCATTCAATGCGTGCGTGTTTTCTATATATGTCCATCGATTATTCCCAAACGCGCGAGGTAATTCCTACATTTGTTGCTTTCAGTTTTTTTCAATAACTACTAGATCAATGTGTATGAAACTTTTTTCACACTACCCCAGGTCTCCATCAGTTTAAAGTTTGCTACCAAAATTTTGTCTGTTACTCGTATGTTTGTTGCGGTATTGTGAAAGAACTATTGGACTGATCCTCGTGAAACTTCTTTTAGTGAGGATTCTAGGGTATTTATCGTTAATTACTTCCTTACGTCCTCTGGTAGGGGATGAGTTTTGAACCCTACCCTGTCTATGGCAAACTAAATTCTTGGGAAATTCTGCTTGTTTTGCCAATATAATCGGAATTGAAATTTCATGATTAGTTCTTGAGCACTGAGCTTGACCCTTGATTCTTTTTTTCATGCTGAACTCCCACTTCCAGTTTTTATGCTGCTCCTGTCACAGCTGGTGGTTAATAAGAATGGAGCAGTGTAGTCCTCTCGAAACACAACCAGTCGAGTTATTGAGGCTGAGCACATAGCGCTACCTCACTAGGGGCAATATTATACATACAAGCTCAAAGTCTATTTGCCATGAAGGGCTTTAAGTTGGATTTAATTTTATCCAAGCAAAAACCGTTTGTGAATCAGACCAAGGCACATTCGAGACTTTTAGTAATGATGACTACACCAGATGCGTCGTCAAATTTGCAGACAGTTCCAAACTTACAGTGGATAATTTTTATTATATTAAGTTTTATTTTAGAATTTAAGAATGAAATTTGTACATTATCAAAATCATGCGCAATTCGTAAGTACACCAAAGCTTAATAAAGAACCTTAGACGCGTCTCAAATAGCACAAATTTTTCAAATAGGGGAGATGATTAAAATCCGATCTAACCTGGCGCTCGAATTCTCTGAAGTCTTGGAGGTCTTTATGAAGCACATGCACTTCGTAACGCATTTTTGAAGTCATTTCCTTAAAAGCAATTCTCTATGCTAGAGAACGATTTGAAAGCTATTCGGCCTGGATGCCCAGAAGTATGTATCGGATGTCGAATTATGTACAAGCTGTCAATGGTGTGCTTTAATACTTCTCACAGACTTAATAGTCTTCGTATAGTGCTGACATGTAAGAGAATCATGTTGGTTAGTTTCACCAGCGATCAATTCTATGGGAGCAGTGTTTGAGTAGTATGTCGTTGTTGGTAGGAATTGCAGTAATAAGATAAAGGACAATTTTCTACCTTATGGTTTAGCTTTATGTCGAAAAGTGCGACGAAATAAGAGAAGATGGTGCAATTTGGACATTTTCCAGTATTGGCCGCGTAATGAATTTTAAGTGAAGAGGGTTTGTTAATGATAAGAGAAAAACAAGATTTTTCCGATCCTCTTTCACGCTCAAAAAAAAAAATATCTGAAAGTCAGGACTCTCTAACTTCAGATACTTCTATTGTAGTAAGATATTAATTTGGTCTAATTCTTACCTAAAGTGTTGCTTTTTGCGGTTCGGAAATACTGCTGATAACAAGAGAATGATCTACTTTTATTTTGACTTTATATTTATAATAACAAATTTGTTTACCTACTTACTAAGTTGATTATTGTGAGTTCATTAACACATTGGATCGTGCCAGCCGGTGCATGCGATTAGCGTTTGTAAATCAGCATTTTGTTAATTGCTCCTCCATGTCAATGAATTCGTTAAATTTGATAATTATTATTTATTGCATAAAAGAATATTCATAAACTAATTTTGATATGAACAGTTTTTTTTTTTTTTAATTCGTTTTAAATTCTTTATGTGATCTAACACTTTCAGTAAAATTACGGGTTACTTCCAAGGTATGAATTTGATAAATCAGAAATTAGTATAAATTCTTGAACTGTATTACTTCCGTATTTAAACTGATTTCCCAATCCTATCGCTGTCCAATTTTCGACGCTTAATTATAGTTATTAAATCCTGTGTAACTCCGTATTCATTGTAAGGCAGAAAGTTTGTTGGATTGATCTCACTATGTCTTAAAACAGCAAATGGTGAATACATCCGAATAGCGTACTATTGTTTTGGATTTTTCTAACCTCCATCCTTGCCTCCGGTAACCTTATCATAGAAAATTGTATTACTTTAATCAAGTGCTAATAGCGTTTGTAACAACTTGTTCAACGTTTTATCTATTTATACTTTGCTTATTAAGTGAGAATACACTTAAAAAACAAGCCGCGATTTGCTTGATACAGGCTTACAAGTCTGAGGCTTTTCTTTGTTTTCAGCTCTATTTTTTACTAAAAGCCAGCAGAGGACCACCATTGTGGATAATTTGTCACTAATCATTTGAGCAATATTAACACTGCCGAATAATCGGAGCTCAGTAAATCGGGTTATTAGTAATGTCCTATTAATATCTTCTCAGTTGAGACATTCTAAGGTGCTCATCTTGTTTTATGTGACAAGGTTCTAAAACACTTCAATTGACAATGTAAACGTCTACTGTTTGGTAACCTGGTGATCCATTATCTTTCCTTGAAATAGTCTGAGGCTGTTATTAATATTTCTCTATGCCCTCTGAAATTATTCTAGGTCAAGTTTCTTTGATTCTTGGCAAAAATAACTATACCAAGATGAGGTGTGTCATCACTTATAAAATGCATTACATTTGCTGCTAAAATTATCATCTTAACATAAATGTTCTCAACTTTCTCTCTGTAAAGGTTAAGCGTCTTTCGTTTAAATCATCCTATTGTTTTAATAAATGGCTTTAAGAGATATGTCTAACGTCTGTTCCCTTGAAAACTATTTCAAAATAGTGTTGATCTTTGTTTTGATCAGACGCTCTTTTTTGTAGTTATAGTATGGGCTGTGTATTAAAAAAATACCCCGATATTGTATGTAATTTGAAATTCTTTTTTATTTTATTTTCTCAGTTATGCACAAACATCAGTAGTATTTTTTTTTTATATATATAAGAGCCCTTTACAAAAGTGACAAAAGTCAAAAAACGAAAACCACTTTAAGAAATACAAAATACATCTTTTTATACTGTGGATTGGTTGGCGATTTAAAATTTTTAATCAGGGGCAATAAACCTTAGTCATTTGTGATACCTGGTCTTTTACACACATGAAAAAAATGTTATTTTACATAGCTTAGTTTTATTTTCGTTCAAATGTATGTTACATACTCCTTTCACCTGGCTTTGTGTCCCTTTGTACTTTAATTTCAACATTCTCCACTGAGTACTTTTCATTGAACTAAAAGATGATGAATATACGTTCAAAATTCGTTCGTTGCTGTTTGTCGCTTTCAAATCACTTAGTAGTATTTTGTGAATTCATAAGCAAACCTTATACAACAAGATTCCTTTTATACATATGAGTCCAAAATATTGAAATCATTTTATTCTTTCTAGCACCTTAGTTTAAAAGGAGGTTATAGTGTTTTTTTTTGAAACGTTGCTGTTACATTTGGTTTAAAAAATAAAGCGAATATTGGTTTAAAAAAAGGCAATGGCTACTTGTTTGTTTGTTTATAACCCAAAAAAGGCTGAATTGTGTTTAATAAAATGTTGACTGTTAACTAAAAGATTTCCGACGAATGCATATGTACCATTTCAATAAGACAGAAAGGATCCGAACAGAAAGATTTAATTGCTCCTCTGATCCTTATTGCATACCTTTTTGCATAAACAAGCTAAGTAGGTTTCTTACTTCTGTTCCAGAATCCATTGTAAATGAGTCCACTATTTATAAATATAAAAACTGTATTAAGTTTACTGAAATTAATTTATAGTGAAGAAATTAAAGCTGAATCAATGACCCTACTCACTGGCATCACATAATGCAAAATAGTACAAGAAAAAGCCTTTACAGTGTTATCGAAATCAATCACCAAGATTTCCTTTCTATAAACCCATTGGAAGATGCTATCACCTACACAAAAAAATCAATAAAAGGACTAACAGTCAATTGGTTTAATAAGCGGTGGATAAAAATAGAAAGGACAAACCCAAGCAGCAATAAATTCAAATATAATTTTGATGAGGATGATAACTTTCATGTAATTGACATAAAAACAAGAACAGGGAGGGCAGCAATCTTAAACCATTATTGTGTCCTACAGAACAATTTCAAAAGGAACAAAATAAGACATGATGAAGTTATTGAAGTATATACCTCCAATAAAACACGACATTAACAACAACAGGTGGAGGTCAAAATATTGATTTAGATAACTCGGAAGAACAAGATATTTATAAAACTTATGATAACAAATGTTATTGTACTATTTTTACATAAATTTCTTATATTTTTTCATTTTAAGTTGCTGCCAGTGTCCCAATATATAGTTACATTTTTATTTGCACATCCTGGATATGTCTTGTTTTATTTCAAAGCCTAACCTTTGAAACAAAGATTTTATTTACTTTTCTGATCAAATTAATAAACCAAAAATTTTAAAAATAAATATTAATTTTCTCGATTTTTGCTTTCTAGACTTAACCGCATTGGCTTCTGTCCGACTCATGTCATGACACGATAAAGATAATTTTTCGCACACATGTCATACATACGCAATGCATGTGTAGCACACATACGATGAGTACATGGGGCGCATAAAACTCACATCTTTAGCTTCTACACTTCAAAAAGAACAAAATTATATGAAATAAAATTTTTTAAGTGGACTTATACCACTTTCAAATTAAACGGCTCATATGTCAAATGAGCTCTTGAAGTTTTGCTTCACAGTTCGTCGTAATATTTTAGGTCTTATTGAATGAACCAAATCTTAGTAAATGAATGGATAAATAAGCACATAGCTCAATATTGGTTATATTTAGATTACCATAAAAGCATTCCCCCACTTTTACTTTTAAAAAATTAAAAACAAAAGGAAAGTCTACATACAGCTTCAGGAATTTGCGCAATTCCGGAATTTCAGAATAATAACAAATGTGCGGAAAGAATTCTAGATAAATTTACTTCTATATTTTTTTTACTATATAACTTTAAAAAAATTCTCTTTGTAGTACAGTGATTGCCTGAAAGTAGCATATAATGAAACCCAGTGTCTTTCCAATTTCGTTATCAAATCATTTTCATTGACTTTGGAATTCCGAAAATATCCTACGGCGACGGAAGTATTATGTGAGGGCTGAATCAATGGAAGGTAGGAGGAAGTTTCTCTAGTTACGAATAATATAACAGAAAATACGATGACGCAGACCAGGCCGAGACGATTTTGCATACAGGGGCAAGTTAAATCGACCATAAACTAAAGTGAATTGATTTCGATGAACTTTCTTAGATGTGCGCTCACGAAGAAAATCTAAGATATTTTTGGTACAATGCAAGCGCAGACAAAGCAGTATTTTGGTAAATTTTCCAAGCGCTCAATTATTAGAATCAGGAATTTCATTTTAAGTTTTGATTATTAGACTTGGTATTTTTACTTTCTTTCTCGCTTTTATCTTCCAATTATATCAAAATGTTACACACAATTTTACAAATATGTTCTTAAATTTAGTTATAACAAAATCTAGACTTACCTGCTGCTGGTGACAGTTTCGTGACCACTCCCCATCGGATTTTCCACTGAAAGAAAGAATTGATATACATTTATATTATAATTGCTAAAACGTCAACGGCACACTTAAGTCTAGACTGACATGTGTCCATATAGAAGGAAAATATAATCCTAACATAATTTAAAACATCGATCTTATGCATTTCTAATTGGCTTATATACCGAAAATATTTGCACGAATAAAGCGTCCAAGAGTATGACAAAGTGTGTCTGTAATATCTTGACATCGATTAAGATGTAAATATTTGTTTAATTAATTATACGTGCCTTTGATGTAGGATTACTCCAATTTTGATGAAAGCACCAATTCTGCAATTGCTTTCAATTTAGTGTCAGGCTACGAATAAGGCTGTATGGGCTCAAAATATCCACAGAAACCCAAGGATTAATACAAATCGCACAAAGCAGGAAAATTTTAATATTTCGGTGATCACTTAATAAAAAAGTGACTATTTTAAATAACTTTTTAACGTTTTCGTTTAAATTTCGAGACAGCAAGCATAGAAGTCGAATGGTCTGTAAGGCACGTGCATGCAAGAAATGGTCTGTTTTAATATGTGTAAAATTCTTCCACTCAGGTGTTCCAAGATTTAAGCACGGCATAGTAATTCTGTTTTTAAATCTACGTGAGATTAAAAAAAAAAAAAATTTAAAATCTTACTTTTGCTACCTTCTCAAAACTGAAAAAAAATTGATATGTTTCATTAATTCAAAAAGAAATACCAAAATACTACAAAAAGATTGCCGTATTTATTGAAAATATTTTTTTAATTTAACCAATAATTAAATTCTCATTATATATTTTATTATTATATGCAGTCGGGTCTTTTAATATTCAATAACTTAGTTTTTCTTAAACGTTTGCATGGAAAAACAGAAATCGTCGTTTAAAATAAATTGTCATTATTTGCGGGAATCGAAAATTTCCATTAGCGGTGTAATGGTCGCCGAATCCGCGGAAGAAGAATTGTGTAGTTAAAAAAAGCAAGCATTCTACGAGCGAATGGTTAAAATGAATGCACTACGATGAGCCTATGCAACCTAGGCATAGTCATGTTTTTTTTTTTTTGGGTTTATTTTCTTTCTGCCTTTTAAGGGAATTATTTTTACTGCAGACGTGTTTTCTCTACATGACACATTTTGGCTCAGTACATTCACTTTATCTTGGAACGTGAAAGACGAATTAAACGGGTGAATTATTGAAGGCTTAGGATCTTGGCACGGAATTCCTACAGTTTGATGATGTATAGAACCTCTTCTTCTTTTTTATAAATTGTATTTCCCTTATCAAGACGATTTCCAGGTATAGCAAATGCAATAATGTGGGGCTATTTTATTTGTATGTAAAATCGCACACATTATTTTATTACAGTCGTAGCTTTAAACATGTTAAAGTTATAACAAACACACTTTTCACTTATGATCATACGGATCGTGTTATAAGATGGCTATAAGCACATTGCACCAAACAAGTTAATAGCAATTGTAAATTTTAATTGCAGTAATTTTAATCTTAATATGTCGTATTATAGGTGTTCCTTGTTGGTGGTTGCAATAGACCGCTGAAAGTTACGTGAAATATTTATGTAAATTCTTTAGGTTTTATAATTAAGTCAGACAGCCAGTGTAAGACGGTTGTGCTAAGACCACTAATACGTTTACTATCTAATACAAAATTAACCGTCAAAGCCAAGCTAGTAGTGTGCTAAGGCACAAAAACTGTAAACGGGTTAGTATATTTTTGTATCCTTGTTTTTCTTATTTCCAAAACCAGGTTACCTTTTTTGTTTAATTTTTATTTTATTTCAAGGGTTATCATGGGAATTTTTTAAATTACTTTCTATTTTCTTGGCTTTAAAAGTAAGTTTAAACCCTAGAATTTATTTTTTTTATAATTGTAAGAAAGAAATATGGAGTCGTTTGAATAAATTTTCGATATTCAGTGAAGAGGACAATGACGTAAAGTTTGATAAACAAGTCGTGAACTAGTGTACGCATACTCGTATAATGCTTTATATGGGAAAATATGTTGGTCCCTTAAGTTGAGAGTTTGTTATCTATTGCTGCTCCTCGAAAAATAGTAGTGAGGTTAAATATTTTTCCCATTTTGCATATCCTCGCCATAAGGCTCTGTTTTAACTTACCATCAATTAGGAAATAATAACATTGATGTGTTAATATTCAATTGAAAAATTATATTTATGCATTGTTGAAACTAAGTAATCAAAAAAAAACTGTTGTTCTCTTTTAATTAAAACCTAGAACTATTTGAAAAATACTAAAGGAATTAAACTATTTGCATGGACATAAATATTTTCTCAACTTTGCGGAAAATGTTGATATCTCCGCGCTGAAGTGACACTTGACCAAATCCCAATAAAATAGTTTAAAGAACTTTCGTAAATGGACATTAATTAATTATAAATTCAACAAAAAAAAAAATCCGAATTTTTCTCTCTTTGTTCGATGTCAGACCGATGGTTTGACCAATAGAGCAAAAAGCATGCCAATTTGAATTTCTTGTATGTCATTTAAAATCTTCCCGGCTGTTTCGAATTATCTAGAGATAATTTCATACGTGATAAACAAATTAGACTTCATGAACACGCATGAAAGGCAAACGCTTATTTACAGCTAGAATTAAACCTTCTTCCTTAGGCCTTCCTCTAACCATATGTGTACATTTAAGTATTCATACGAATTTGAATAGACTTTGTGTCACGGGGAACTGCATCATAAACCACACCTGATTTAAAGTACAGAACTATTAATTTGTTAGATTTAGAACTAGATAAAGGTTAACTTCACACCAGTATGAAGCGTAGTGGGTAAGTAGATAAAATCAAAATATTTACTATTATTAATTATTTTGTTTATAATCGATCTGGCCTTGGCTAACTATCAACCTCTTAAAAATTTAATGCGGTAGTATGCAAAAAGAAACATACTCTGGTATTTAAATTTAATATTTAAGCACTAAATAAGGAAACATTGAAATTATCGAAGTAGTCTAACTCAAAGTGTAGTCACTAAAAGGAAAAGGAATTTATTAATATTATACAAATAGTATAATATTTTTAATATCCGTCGATCTCAGAAAGAGTTAAAAGAACTTAGGAATCGGTTTGATTATCATCAGAATACTAAACTTTTGGAATAAAAGTAGAATTGTAAACATGGTTTTACTTCAAATTATTCTCCATCATCAACACCAGTTTGAAATATTATGGCTATCCTTTTTCTTGTTCCTGAAATAACTATAAAACGTTCGATTTTTATGTTTGGAATATGTTACTATGTATGTTTATTCACCTCTAGAATCAACTTTTTTTTAGGATCGTAGCGCGAGAAGCTCATCCTCATCCCTTCAGAGTTAGCGAACTCAACAAATACTAAACAAAAAATCGATTGCCTGAAATATACTGCTCTGCTTACACGCGCCATTAATTTCTTATACGGAGGTAAGTTTAAGTAGAGAATCCCTTCTTTTGACGACACTTCCGACCCATTGAAGTTACCCCTTCTTCTAACAAATATACGGCCAATTATATTAAAAGTCGAGTTACTGATGATATGAAAGTAATAAGAATATGAAAGTTCACAAGACTAGGGATTGGTGATTTGTTTAAGACAGTTTTAGAAAATAGTTAAGATATTTGAAAAACCCGCATCACATTTCGAAAACTTACGGTCTAGGAAAAAACGTGTTATAAATCGAGATATTTTAGGGCATATATTTGAGGACAAAATCCAAGAGTTTAAAAAAACCATCGGCTAGTTTAAATATTTTCAGGTTTCTAAAAAATTTTCTTTTATAGAAGAAATCGATTTTTTCTTATTTATTTTGATATCTCAATTTAACTTACTGAACTTGCTTGTTTTTCTTTTCTCAATTAAGTGAATGCCGACTTAATACGCATACGTAATGGATGCAAATAGTTTGATGTTCCAAATTCAGCCACCTTTTATTAAATGTTAAGAAATTTGTCCCAAACGCAGTAAAGAATGGTCTTAACATTACAATGCAATTTGTATGTACCAATTTCCGTTGATGTATTTAAAATTCGCATATATGAAATGTCGATTTCTCCAATTTTTATATGAAGCAATTTCAAAAAAGTTAAGCTTGCTGCTGCATCTTTCACTTTTACAGCTTAAAATCTGATCATAGAAAAACTTTCTTTCCCTAGTCGTCTTTAGTCTTGATTCACATTTTCATGTATGTTTAAAGCGCTATATATGGACGGGCATTTTGTTTAAAAGTTAAAAAATAAAGCAAAATGCTCATTTTGGGCTTGCTGTAGCCATTAATAGGTCATAGGTCTCAAGAAGTACATCAATTTCTATAACAAAAATTAATTGAAATTGTATAATAAGTAATAATAAGTGAGTATAGTGTCGTCTAACAAATATTCCAAAATTGAAAAGTTGATAGATACATTAAAAATAAAATAGTTAATGATAATATTTTGAGTTTCTATTATTCATCAATGATTGATCAATGCTCGTTTTTAGATCATTTACAGCTTGAGAATCTCAAGTCGCATTAGAAAACGAGTAGTTAAGATTTTGAAAAAAAAACACCATATTAAGTTATAACAAAATTTGTGTTGTAATAGTTAAGCAAAAGGATATTCAAATATTTTCCTATATTTCATTTTTATGTATGAAAGTAGTACAATTAAGGCTTTTTACCTGAGAGGGTATGTTTTTCTCGCGCTTCTATGTAAGTATAACCTTCATAGAACCCAAATGGGTTGATGAATTTTAATAAATGAGGTGTCGTAAAATTCGTCTTGAACCGGGAAGTGATATAGACCAAGACATGACGTCACGAAGAATTCGTCTCAGATATTTTTTATTTATTCACTAAAAACCCTTATCAAATGAAACGTCTTAGTGAGGTAATTTTAAACATACTCGTATTGGTATACTTATATGTAACTATAAGTAGCATTTTCCAACGTTTTAGTTCGCTTTTTACTACGCAGTCAGGTTTATTGACTTTTCTAATTTAATGCTTGTTGAGTTTTGGTTTCGTCAACAGTCAATAATGTCCTGACATACTTATATATTTTTTTCTTCGTGTACCTAGAGCATACATTTCCTTGATTGCGAATTAAAATCACCTTAGTATTTTACGAAATAAATTCCATAAATACACCTGAACTGATATGAACAGCGTTTAATCACCGAATCACCATTCTTGAAGGGCAATTACTGGCATTATTCCGTATTATTTATATCTCCGCAAGTATTATCTAGCGAAATAAATTTGTATTCTACAAACCCCACATCCACAATAGGTATAAAAGGTTCGCTATGTCTTCATCCATATGTGAAACGGTGCTGCAGAAACTGGAAGCGGGAATAAATTATCCTCAAGTAGGACTTAACCATTGGACCCAACGCAATTCAAAATGAAGAAGCCAGAAGGCCGCGAATTAAAGCAGAGCGCAATAATGTAGGATCGCACAATTAAAGGAATTAAATATTCACCCCTCAGAGTTACCCATAAATTCATTTAGGCGGTCGGGGATTCTGGCGTGACCGTGTGTCGGTGGTTGGAATCTACAACGGCGCCGGGAATGTGGCAGGACGTTAATTTAAAATTCTTCGTGCCATTGCGGAGGATGGGGAACTGAATTGCACAAGACCCATATTTACCATTAATTTATAATTGGAATCGCAATGTGAGAACGTC
This sequence comes from Proctacanthus coquilletti, assembly GCA_001932985.1. NCBI lineage: Eukaryota > Metazoa > Arthropoda > Insecta > Diptera > Asilidae > Proctacanthus > Proctacanthus coquilletti. Next base: position 703,621 of record MNCL01000019.1, read on the forward strand.
TGTTTACAGCTAAAGTGATTCTAGAACTAGCCGGTATTAATGGAACCTGAACTTCACAAACTTAGCGGGTCACTCCAAGTAGTTATGAGTAATTTTAACCGACAGGAGGCACGACACATTTTGGAAAAATAGAAATCGCTAAGCAAAACCCATAAGAACACAAAAAAAATGCTTTTCACTGCTCCTTTGAGAAATCTCTTTAAATTAAGGTACTCGCATTTCCGTAGAATTTATGAGTGGGGCGGTGAGAGCTCAAAGTATTCTAAAATTGGGGTTCAGATAGTTGAGCGAAGATCCGCCATTTAAAAATGAAGAGCAACACCTCAGGCTGTCATGTCATCATAGATGCCTTTGTAAGAATAACAATGAAATTTATTCTTTACCGAACTTAATTTCCTTTTGCATTTGTGGGATGTAAGACATTTTACCGTCTTCCGGTTTGTGTTCTTGTCGTATGCGATGTTTTCCCTGCAGCTTTCACCTCAATGTTGTGAGAAGTGGATCAAAGAAAAATATTGTGATAAAAAGCATCGCTTATACTTCAAATGATTGAGATAATAAATGCTCACCTGATTCAATAAAATTCTCACTAAGCGGAAGTATACAGAAAGAAAATACAATTAATAATTATTTTAAATATGAAAAGATTTTTTAAATTATTTGAATGTGATGTGATAAAAAGATGCAATATATAAAAACAAATGTATTTCTACTTAAAGAATAATGCCTCATATGGAGGCTTACAATTTTGTCTGTTGCAGCAACCTTTTAAAATGCTTCGATTTAGAAATGGGTTTTTGTACGAGCCAACAATTTACGTATACCTTGATTAAGAGATATAAACTTATAGCACGAGCATCACAAAAGATTTCAAATCAAACAATGTGCAATTTTTTTCCCTTAAATCTTTGTATCATTTACCTGCTCATCTCCGTATTTTGCATATCTCGCGAAATCGCTGTGTCCAATATTATCGCTTACTTTCCCTTCTCTGAGGTTACTTGAGGAGTGTCTGTTCAAAATGGCTATTTACATTTTCCAAAATTTCTAATAGAATCTTTAAAACCTTATCCATTTTCGATCTTAGAATACACCAAAAGTGTTAATTATAAACAACAAATAGCCCTGAAATTTTTAGTTCTGATGAAAAATAGCTTCTTACAATAGGATTTTGGTGAATTCTGAAAAAAAACTGTTTATCATAGAAGTAGTCTCTTTCGAAGGGACATTTCTCACTTAGAAGTTGTTTTCTCTCCTGTCCCGATAGTCATGAACAATTGAGATATGCGGATGCGTCAGAAGATAATTGCATTCAGTGTAACGTTTCCGTTGTAAAATAAAGTTCAAAAATATTGGGCAGTGGGATTTTGGTCCAGTGTTGTTCAATAGGATTTGGGGTTTTCAGCCAAGTACTTACTGCACTTGTACGTTCAACACCGAAAATATTTCCTAGGAATTCCTTCCTCTCGCTCCTATAAGAACCTGATTATAACGCAACTGTAATAAGTTTAATACACTTTTTCCTAAAGTATATTCTCGTAAAATGTTTAATTTTTTTGAAGCAAAGTATCCGAAAATTTTTAAATTTCAGTTCAACCCTACAAAAGAATTGTAGATCATGTGTAAAAACAATGGTCTTTCATGCAATAAAACATAGAAAACATTCCTAGAGCAAAAATATAGTCCAAATAAAATAATAGTCCAAATAGACAGAAAAATTATTCAATTATCCAGAAAGGACCTTAAAAGACTGCTAAAGGCATTTACAAGGATAGAAATCTGTTTCGCAGAAACCACTCTTGTTGGGAAGAAATAGGATAAAACGGCTCGAATTTGCTACCCAACATTTGTTTTGAACGATCAAAGGCTGAAAGAATGTTTTGTTTTCTGATGAAACCAAGGTAAACAGAATGGGGTCTGGTGGAAAAATATACGTTCTATGTCCCTCGCGAATAGAATTTAACCCTAAATATACTACTCCGTAAAGCATGGAGGAGGAACTGTCATGGTATGGGACTGTTTCTCGTGACGCGGTCTCGAACCAATTTTTAGAATAACTGGTATAGTGGATCAGTTTAGATACATATCCATATTAGAAAAAATTTGAAGCCATATGCTGATGAGAATTTGACAATTATTTGGAAATATCAGCACAACAATAAACACAAGCACACTACAAAGTTAATAATGCAATAATTACAGAATTTAATCTAAACTCCATACAAAATCAATGTGGGAAATGTAAAAAAAGTTTATAAATCCTAATGAGCCGTATTAAAGAATTGAGCAGGCTTGGAAATCAATCCCAAAAGAATGTTGTTAATTACTAATATCATCCTTACCGAGACGATGTCCAAAGGTCCTCAGAAATAATTAAAATAATAAATAAATAATAATTCCAAATATTAAGTATACTTGTGGTAAATAAAAGGCATATAAACCAATTTCATATCGTTCTTAATAATATGTCCATTCAATTTTATGACTAAAATATTTAAACGTGTCCAGTATTCCACGCGGAGACAAAACTAAATTATACTATACTACACTCTATAAATTGCTATAACTTTTAAAAGTTCATTCTTAGTCACCACTGTATTATGATTTTATGGCTTATCAGGTTGGCACTCTCAATGTCTAGTGGCGTTGGCCATGAAGTAAAATATTTGTCGATTGATTGGATAATTTTGTACCTTTGAGAAAACACCGTATAATTGTTGTAATGGATTGCAATACAACAAAACACATATCACCACTGCTAATAGTAAGATATTTTACGTTATGGTTTAACACCCAAAGGATTTACGATTGGTTTAGAAAGATTCTACTCAAGAATGAAATTTTCTCAATGAGTCACTTTTCTTTGTCAAAAGCTTGCTCGTCAAAACTGAAAGAGTGGAGATAAATTGAGAGCAAGGAGTTCCAGTTCAGGCGAAAAAGACTACAAAAAATGTATGCTATCACTTTACATATAATGTAAAACCTAATTTATTATTTTTCGCGAAAAATATAAAGTAAAAAAAATATTTTCCGTCCTTTTATATTTTTGCTGATCTAGTTAAGAACTAGGAATGGCTTCTAGAGACAAAAAGATGACCTGCTTGAGTACATCGAAAACTTTTGGTGTTCCAAAATAAAGTACATATGTGTATTTTAATTTGCTAAAGATAAAGATGCTTCCTTTCAAATTAGTTAAGCGAAATGACTCCCAAGCCAAAATGGTCGCTTTAGATAAAACTTTGTAAAAACATATGAAGCTTCCAAAATGATGCTGCTAAGAGTTCTGCCTTTAAACAGCGGACCTTTGTAGAATTTAAAAGTTAACCAAAACTAGTGCATTATGATTCCAACGTTTATTGCTTGGATACGTGCATTACCTAAGGTTTATAATAAAGTACCCATTTTCTATTTCTTCTTAAATTCAAAATAGAAAAAAAAAACGGTAGAACTTTCTAGCTTTGTTTTGCTCAATTTAATTCTGCCATTATTAAATTTATTGCAATAGCTTGTAATTTAACCCTTTGATCGCAGGTTAACCCGTGGCTTTTTAAGGAATCGATGTAAAGAGTTTTGGTGCGTAAAAAATTATAATAGTTAGATTTAATGTTCCAATATCTTCCAGAGCCAGTGCGTATCTATTCTTTAAGGAGGAAGGCGCCAAAATTGTAATACGATCCACGGTCAAAGTTTTAAAAATTTAAGTCATTAATACTTACATTACTCTAACTAAATTACTTGAATACATTTTTTTCAATTTCAATTAATTTTTTCACTACAATAGTAAAATTTAATGACATTTTAGTTATGGCTTTATTATTTTTTTAAATTTTTTAGTGAAAAGACTGGAATGAAACACTTTTCTCATTGGTTCTTTTTTTTTTAAGTATAAAAACGTAAGGTATAAAGAGCATAGTGGTAAGGTCTGCTTGTAATTAATAATAATAAATACTTTTTTTCTTTTTATAATAAATATTCTTTAAATATATACCTGACTGTTTTTATTAATGATAAATACCTTTTCTGTATCCATTAATAAATTATAAAAAACATGTTTATTTTCGATTTGAACAACGAGATATTTTTTTTTCATATAATACAGGCCATTATTACCTTTACAAATCACTGGTTTAAAGTTCTTTTAAGTTATTTTTTAGGTCTATTACAAATTTTTTGAGGAAAAGTGATTTAAAAAAAATCCTTATTGCTTTAAAAAGTATTTTTTTTTGGTAACATGTTTGCATTTTTGAGAGTTAAATAAACAAAGAAAAGACTGGGTTACACTAACTCAACTCTGTGAGGTCAATGTGATTTTTAGGGGTATGCGGTCAGAGGGTTAAATGATAAGAAAGGATCTGGATAAAGGTTAAAGATTGCCACTTGAATTGTTTTATAGTTTTAAGAGAATTAAGCATATCTGCAAAACAAGTCGATAATGGACACTTCATAGCGTCTTGGTTCTCCGAACACACGATCGTACACGTATCTGCTTTCTTTCTCTTACGGAACAGGGGAACAAATGAAGCTTGTACGGCAATTTCGCGTACATCCTTAACGAAGAACAAAAAACGGAAGACCTGAACGTCGTGTCGTGTAATTTTAAACATACGATGAAAATTACAAAGGGAATGACTTCCACTTGATGTAGTGCACCCTCTTTGGGTAGGCGCAATTTCTTAGGGCTGTGTCTCGGCAAGCAACGGGGGAATTTTCAGAAGGGATGAAATACTACAGTACAGTAATAGCGTTCTGGCTCGGACGGAACTAGGGGAGGCACTGAAATTAAAGCAATTTAACGTATATTGTCATTCGGTGACTCCTTTTGAGGGTTTCAGCTGCTGAGTTCTATAAAGATTCGTGGTAGTTTAATCCCTCAGTCTCTGGTCATATTCCAAGTGAATAGAAATGCTGGATACAATTTTCCTCCCCTTCTGCGAGGGACCTCTTTCATGTCAAAAATTTGAAGATTATTGCATGAAAACGAGCTTTGGCCAGGGAGTGACATCTGATTATCTGTCACACACCTCTGTGACAGCTGTAAGATACGTTATTTTAAATTAAAAAGATGTTAATTTCAATTTGCTACCTACATCGTACTAGTCAGCCTGTCAAATCTGAGTTTTATCATTGCAATGTGAGATAAGTTGCAGTCTTTCAGTAAAGTGTTCATAACAGGGGTAGGTGTTTTAATTAATAATTGCCACATGTAGCATTTCTTTCCCCTTTCAAGGAATTTTCTTAATTTTTTTTAAACACATAACTCTAACTCTTTGTATAAATAAGTTGATATAATTTGATATTGTCTTTTATCGTTTTGAATCATTTAAACCACATACCGAATCTCTTTGGCATTTAATTAGCTTATATTTATTTTTTTTATTTCTCAACGAACACTTCCCATGAATGCAGGAATTGAGAAACATTTCTATGCTTGAACTCAATACCTATAGAAACAAGTACATATATTGGTGTCATACAACAATATTTAAAATCTTTAAAACCTTTTTAAAAATTCGACTTTATACACAATTACAGACTTTATTCAATTCAAGCCAACTGCTTTATTTTAACTCATTATTTTTATCACGTACAGCAACTAGCACGAGTTGCCCTCTTATAGCTAAGCAATTTTAATCGATCCAAGGAATGAGACTATATCAAAAAAATGTATGGTCCACCAAAGGATAAACTTGCATAAAGACTATCGTGGCGCGAAGTCTAAGTCGTAATAATGAAAAAATAGTTATCTGATTTTTGTGTCCACTTTAACTATCACTCTTTAATTAAAAAAAGTTTATAAATCTTTAATATTGAAATATAGACTCAAATACATATTTTTAAAATTATTTTATACTTTTTGGAGCCTTAATATTGAAGAATTTTTTCCTTAATAAGTTTTCATTTTTATTTTTTAGTGTTTAGCAAATGTACAGAAGAGATATTAATTGTTTAAAAGGAATCCGGCACATGTGGGAATAATGTAGTGTGAAAACAACCGAGAAAATTAACGGAAGAAATTATAGTAATGCTTACTCTTTCGAGAAAATTGTGTAAGAGAAAAAATGCTTACCATATCTAAACTAAAATTCGCAAAAATTTAGATAAGAAACAAACACGTTTGTGATCAACCCTAACAGATAAAAAGACAGAATTCCAGTAATATACTTAAAATGTTAAATACATCTCTAATTTATATAAAATGCGTTTCTTTCAAATCAGTTCACTTGTTTCGGAAAACATTGCCAAAACTTCTTAATACTTCTCACAATCCACGCTGTAAATGAGTACCGTGTAAAAAAAAACCGCGTAAAAAAGGAACCAGATAAACAAAATATACCGAGTGAAAACAGATTTACAGAAAAGTAGAAAACTTGTGTTAAACTAAGGTAAAGTACACAAAAACCAATTTAAAATATAAAGATGCATTTAATTAAAGTGTTTAATTTAATAAATATATTTCAAAGTATATTAATAACATTAAATGAATATATTAATAAAATTAAATGAATATTTCAAAGTATATTAATAAAATTAATGAATACGAAAATTAAATGAATAGTGAAGGTTTCCGCAATTTATATAAAATTATTTTATCTAGATTGGTCCAGTGGTGCTTGAGAAAATCGCGAAAATTAGAAAATACTTTAACGACGAACCTGAAAAAAATAGGTAATTTTTTCGAAATTATTAAAATAATATACTAAACCGATATTCCAACAATTTAGATGGAAACGCTTGTGAAGCAAGTCCTTTTAAACAAAGAAAATCAAATCAAAATTATAGCCTTGTTTAAATGGAGGTCAATTTACTAATTTGTTTGATTAATTTCTTAATTACGAAATAATCTAGTCGAAGGTCTAGTTCAACGTGGCAACTTCCTTTTACCATATTCTAGGCTGATATTTAATTAAAAGACAATCTTCAGTAGCCGAACAAAAGGTTCCCAAGTGAAAGGAACCCATTATAGCCAATTCTGTTTAATGCAACCATAGACACACCACATTCACCTTATCCTTCTAACAATGGATAGGCAACGGCATGATACACTCGGTATGTCGTTAATCTCGAATGAGTTAAGCCTATAAGACTCGCTAAGGGGCCGACAGGGACTTTTCATTTGGGTGACATCCATTCTTATAAAAATAATAATGGAGCTATAAAAATATTATACTCGCTGATCCTCTATTGGTGGCGTTCGTACAAATGATACTGAAATTTAGCATTAGTGCTTTTTGGATTAGTTGACCTGTATTCAAATTTGGTATATGTTTGCAAAAGAAAAATTATTATCTTATTCAAATTTGAAACATATGTAAGTATATTAAAATAAAGTTTAAACCAGTATGAGTAAATTTTGTACAACAATTCGATTATGAGTAGTATAAATTTCAAGAAAATTAATTTAGTTAAATGATCTGATTTGATTTATTGACATTCTTTTACAAAATAACTAATTCATTAAGTGTAGGATTCCGTATAGTTGTCAACTAGTCAACTAGTCTTCTCTAGTAAATCAAAGAAATGTATTCCTGGCCCAATGGATAGAATACCGGCTCCCGCAAATCACCCAGAAGTTGCAGGTTAAAGCCTCACTTTGAAAATTTAGAAATAGTAGAACTCTTTGATCTTTCAATATGTGGCAAATTGGGATCCAATAAAACGTATTTGATACTTTGTGCATGGTTAAAAGGAGGGGAGCACGCAAATACGAAGGTCCTTAATTCAAAACTAAAGCCTAAATACAGAAGTTCTTAATTTAAAAGATGCACATATCGAGGGAGACCGATGGAGCTCATCATATACTAAAATTGCGTTCGCGCCCAGCAGGCAAAACGTGTTTTTTTGTGTATGTTGGTAAAGTTCTGCATTTAACTTTGAATCCTACAAAATGTGAAATTATAAACAAATAAAAGTATGCCTCTACTTTGAATAGTCTAGTGAGTTTTGGACAACTCTGTATATACCTTGGTTACATTCATACAGAAGCATGTATTTGTAAATAAGTTTATCTTACTGATAAATATTTGTATTAAGGGTATGTATAAAAGGTATATTTACTTTTTTCTATAAATGCCAGAACGTACTTAATTTGAGGAAAATAAGACTAAAACAATTGAAATCAGCGGTTTCAGGTTGGCCTATTTATGGGAGATTTCCGCGTATTGCGGTGGTGTCTAAAATTCGCGAAATATTGGTGATATTCAATCGAAAAAAGCTAGATGAAAATCGATTGGGGCTTTCGTGTACAGGGCGGCTAAAATCAGAGATTGTTCGAGGGTGGCCTGGGGGTGATTTCCTGGAATTGTGATAGGGCTTAAATTTATGGAATATTATTGGTATTCCAATAGAACAACTTCATCCATCGCAGTTGGGACTTTAGGGGTGTTAAAAAGTAATTAGTATATTAATTTGATATTGATGATCAAAAATTCGCGAAATATTATTAGAAATTAAATTAAAAAAGTTTGTTTGATCATTCTGGGTGGAATTTATTTACAATTTTTTTATATAAAAAAAGATTTTTATCAAAATGGATTCAAAACATGAAATACCATTTTTATACTGTTTTGTAAAAATAAGGAAACAGAAATTTGATCTGTAATTCAATAATTGGAGGTTTAGATTTTAATGTTCGAATTATTGAGATTTACCTTCTCAAAATACCTATAAAAGCAACACTTACATATTCCTAAGCTCCGGCTACAGCTAGTACTAAAAATATTAAATTTATTTAAACTGCGAAAGTGATACGAGATTAATGTTGCAATATTGAAAATCACCACCTTTTCTGGATAATTTTTCTGTGTTAAAAATAAAAATTTGATATATAAAAGAAGTGATAACATTTCCAGCCAAGTCTTTTTGTGTTTTTGTTAAAACTTTATTTATGGAACAAGTTCCAAATACTTGAAATTTGGACTTGAAAGGACACATTTTTCAAAGAGCTGCTGTTTAAGATAATGCGAAAAAATAAAATAGTACCATATATAAAAATATTGCAGTATTTGATGTTATAATAATTTTCACACCGTTTTTAAAATCAAACGTTAGTTTACATTAGTTCGATAATCGCGAAATTAGCTAGATATACGTACATACATGTAGGTATGTAAAGTTTAACTAATTGTAGGTTGTATAAGCTGGGCAACTGCGATCCTACACATTTTTATATCGAATACTCTGGAAACAAATTCAAGAGCCCTATGGCACCGTGTTATTTATAAATCCAGCTCAACACAACCGCGACACAACAAAACCTCGGACAAGAAGGATATATTTCTGGACACATATTCAGAAGCGTTTTTGTTAATTAGTATTCAACCGTAACGTTCCAAATAGGTCGAGCTGAACAGAGGGTAGGCTGTGCTGTGACCGATAAACTTCTGTAAGTTAAAATCCATTGAACCTGAAACTATTAGAAAACAACTAAGAATAGAGCTAATTCGACCTAACCAGTAGAATCTGTGAATTATAATATAAGTAACAAGTGCGTGGTATGCTGTGAATAGCTTCTGACTTACCAATAAAATGGATATTGGAAAAGTTAAAGTAGAACGAAAGTAATCAATACTTACCCTTTTGTTATCTCGAAACTTTAGCCACCCAGAAACGATGGTCTGCTGTGCCTGCGGTTGTTCCGCTAGGTTCACATCTACATTGACTTTTTTATCGTCACAGGGACTAGGACTGGCACATATACTTCTTGCGGGCGATGCAAATATTCCAGGTTCGCCTAGAGTGCTCTTCGCAGGGCTGCCGAAGCCTGCGAAGGAGTTCGGTTCAGGTCGATTGTGCACGGGAGAACTGAAGACGCCTGGCTCGCCTAGGATACTTTTAGCAGGAGAAGCAAACAGATTTTTACGCTTTGACTTGGGAGTTGCGGCAGTCTCGGAGCATCGGCAGTCTGGGACATGTCCTTTGGGATTGGCCTTAGCTGGGGGGTTTCGCCGAATGCAGCTGCAGTCTGATTCCACTCGGCGTCTAGGTGAATCTGAGGAGCAGTTTTGGGAACACTTGAGAAGACATGAGCACTCTGTGTGTCGACGGGTGGTATTCTGGGTAAGTTGCTCCGAATTGTTCCTCACCGAAAGATTCTGGGAGCACGTACAACAGCTGGCTGCAGTTCGTCTGGGAAACGATGGAGATGATTCTACAGAGCTGGAATCATCTAAGGGTATGCGGCGATGGGGGGTTAGTGGAGATGACTTATCTCGGATGACACCCTCTAACTTATCAAGACGACGATGTGGAAGTGGCGAACTGTGTGCGCTATGGCTTCCTGATTTTAAAACAGGATTATGATGAAGATGCTCATGCTTCCTACTAATATTTGGTGTATTTTTGCATGACTCCGAAGACGGCAAATTAAATCCCTGGGAAAGGCATGGATGATCGTTGCAGGGCTTTGGTGGCGATGTCACTGCATGTAGTTCAGACATATTTTTAACTGTAAAGAAAAATGCAATTTAAAAAAAAAAAACACAAACATTTCGTGATTTAAATTAGAATAACAGAAAATGCACCTAACTAGCAAGTGGTGACGTACTTTTCGGAGAGATCAGATTTTTTCCGAAAGGATCTGCCTTACTCAATTCGATCGTAATATTAAAAATTGATATTATCCTTGTTCCCTAGATATCAGCGACGTGTATAGGGTGCACATTACGAAACTTAGAAAGTATTATGTTAAACCAGTAAAGCGGCGAAGCAAACGTTGATCAGTCATCGATTTATGTTGAAGCATAACTTTATGCAACACTTTATACATAATCCCATTTTTAGGCATTTTCTATAGAACGACATTTGTTGAAAACAACATTTTTATATAATGCCATTCATATCCCGACCTGGGATTTACTCATAATGCGAGTAATTTGTGTATACATCGTTAAGTAATGCCAAAAGTCAGAAATTAGCTTTCGGAGATATTTAAGAGCAAACAATAAAAATCTTATTGAACTTATTTTCTTTTTAATTTTACGATTGGTAATTTTAGATGAAATTTAATATAATTTCTTGTATCTTCTTTGCCGTCAGTGTGCGCTAAATACAAGTTAAGAGTTTTCAAATTATATCTCAATTGACATTTTTCAAAAGAAATTAAAAAAATTGGTACACTTCTTATAAATGGCATGTGATGAAGTAACTTGCAGTATGTCTTTCTTGAGGCATTTTACACTTCTTAAATTTCGTATAAATCAGATTGGTAAATATGTAATGCAAAATTATATTTATCATTCTCACCGAAAGTTATTCATTTTTACCCAACCTTATAGGATGTTTGTATTGGTACACTTTGGTATTTTATCTTATTTATTATTTACGGTATAAAAGGAAACTACAAGACAGTTTTATAAGTAAACTTAAAAACTTAAAACAAAGTAGTAGCATATTTTCCTTTTTTACACTGTCAATCAACATTTAAAAGAAATATTTATGGAAAGACGAAATGAAATGGGATAGCTAGCATTTTTTACATTGGGAAATTCACTAAACAACCTTTTTAGTTACTTTTTATTTAGTTTTCTTAAGACATCATTACAAAATGATTATAAGAAAAGAGCAAACTTTATTTAAAACATGAAATGTAGGTGACCCTCCTACAACGCGGTTTCGCTCTTGCGGAAACCCTCGTATAACACAGCAACCTACATACAACACGGTTACTATATGTATCTCTCCTATAGCACGGTAGAGAGCTTCCTAGAAAATGCCGTGTTGTATGAAATCGTGCTATATGAGACAAAGAGCAAGTGCAAAAAGGGAAGGGTAGGTTCCTAAAACTTACTAAAAGCAAATTTGTTCTTCAAGTCCATTCATGTAAATTCGTTTTTATTAACAATATTATCTTGTGTATTATCACAAAATTTTTCCAACATTTCTTTCCTTATCACTGCTCGGTAGAAACGTGATCGTTGAATGAGATCACTTTCACACTCGGAATTCTTTTCATCATTTGCGTTTTCTGCACTCTTTAAAAAGTCAGCAGATTTCCTGATATGGATATTTTGCAACTTATGCGTCCATAGTGCGTAATTTAGATCCCTTAATATGTATATAAATACGTTAAAAAAAATGTTCAGTGTTATATTAGGCTTTCCGCGAAATCATTACCGTATTAAAATGAAACTGTGTTGTAGGATGCCGTCTTATACGAGGGTTTCCACAATTTTCTTACCGTGTAAGAGCGAAACCGTGTTGTGGGATATGGTGTTGTAGGAGGGTCACCTATATTGAAAAATAGGCACGTTATGCGAGGTATAGGAGAATGATTTTAAAAAATTTTATAAGGTTTGCTCGTCCATTTGTCACATGGTCATAGTCATAAGCATACGATGCAATAAAGAGCAGGTATTTTTATCATTTTCTGAATTATAATTTTTTATTCCTTCTACTTTTCTTTCCTTTTTCCTGACCTTGTTTTAGAGTCTATTATTTGCCCAATTAGGTTTTCTTCGTCCCTTCCAGTTTTATTAGAGCAGGACTACACTTCCATCCCGTTCTGTGCCGGTATGCGTTTAAAAAGTATAGAAATCGCCGCATTCAGCGTAAAATTGTAAGCGACTACATGGCCATGAATAAACATCATTTAAAAATCAAATACAAAAATAACATGATTTACCTAGAATCACAGTGACGATACGATATAAAAATTTTTAAAGATGTACAGAACATCGCAATTTCATCAATTCAATTGAATACTCAAGGGCAGACTACAAAAGAATTGAGGAGTCTTGGGCATCCAAAATTATTATATAATATTTGACTACCCTGCATTTCTCCGGGCTTTAGAAGAGCGCCATCCCCTACCTTCCTTACAATAAGTTTGCTTAGAATGAAACAAGTAGGAAAACTGGTATTAATATAAGCCGACATAAAACAATCAGAAGGGTTTAGGAGCAGCAATTTTTAACCCTTCCCCACCCTTGGGATTAATACGACAACACAGAACAAAAATCCACAGGAATTTTTAAAATTCCATTTTTGTTTGGGTTCTTATGTTCTTGGCATCCAAATGAAACTCCACTGGAATTTGTAAACACCTTTGGCGAATCGGTAATCGATGGTAAGCGATGGTCAAAGTAATTCTAAGCCATTATGGTAAGAACTCACATGCCGCAAGTTGGGCCGATTTGCCATTGAGGTGTAATTCTAATAAAATAAAAAAAAATACCAAACTGAACGTGAAAGGGATCAAGAATTTACGGTGAGCAATGTATTTTTATGCATATGGGAAAGAAAAATCAACATCGCAGGTATTTGCGAAAAACAAAGATTAAATGTAAAAAAAAAATGTAAAATGCATACCAGCAGAAATTATTTTACGAAGGTTTTATTCCCTTTTATGCTTTTATTTATTTATGGATAAATTGCACATTTCATACGCTGCTGTCGTATATCAAAAAAGGGACATTTATCCAAATTTTACAAAATTAGCCATTGGACCTTTTAATCTCTAGCTATTGCTTAATTCAATTTGAAGAAATTCAACTGGGCTTCCGTTTAGTCCAAATAAATTCAAAGGGATTAAAATGTCTTCAGTAAAATAACTAATTTAGTTAATTAAAGAGCATGTTACTGCGCTCGAAACTTCATGTAGAACTAAATCCTAGTCTAGGTTTTCGCTTCTCATTCCGTAGAAAGTTTGGTAAAATACCTCAATTTAGCTTGTGGTATTTAAAGTAGAAATAGAAAAATCAATCATTGATCTTTTTAGGGATTGTATGAAAACTTGACACTGCGAAAAATTTACTTATGTCCTCATTTTCATAAACGAGTAAAACCGTGAAAGATTTAGAAGGAGCGTGAATTAAAATCTCTTCAGAAACAAAATAATGAGAGGAAAAAAGAACAAATTATCAAATATTATCATAGTCAGAAATGAAATTTGATTACAGAAAGTGAATGCGGTTGATATCGCCACAGAAATTAATACAATTGTCGACTGAAACAGATTTATTAAGTGAATCATGAACCTTCACAGCCTCCCTCTAAGGCATTAAATCACGTGGCTTTCATAAGCAATTAGCAATAAACTCCCGATAAATAACGTGATTTTCAAATTTTGTGTAGTATATCATAATTGCAATAAAATAATTCACTGTTTCATAAGTTGCAATCAAACAGACAGACAAAGCTAGACAGAAATTTCAGTTTTATTTGTAAGAATATTCGTTTTAATTGAGGAGATGAATTTCTTATTTCTATGAGTGTTCTTACCTTCTTAGGCCTAGTAAGTTTCACAAATTTTATCGTATCGAATTTTAAAAATATAAGGAGATACATTTAGCAGGGATCCATTGACGGTCGGATCCTTGATGATCCCGTACATTCAATTTTATAGAAGCGCTAGTGCTGATCCATATGTGGTATAGTATAATTCATGCTTCACGCCGCGTCTTGTTGCTCTGGTTGGAAGATTATTGATAGACTTTAATTAATTATAGGACCTTTCTATCACTTACGTCACTTATTAGCATTTTTGGTTACAAGCCAATGAACGTAATACTTTTGGACGTTGTTTCCCAAACTGAAGAAAATAAAATCTTTGTAGAGTTCCAAGTATTTGAAATGTATTAAAAATATCTTGTAATCGTTAAGGAATGTCTATAAAATAAAATCGGCTCTATAAAAGTTGCCAAATAGACATTTCTAACTTTTGTTTCATATATTTCAAGCTTGTGCCGTAGGACCAAATTTTAAATATTAAGACCTAGAGATTGGTAGACTTCTTCAAGGCGATTTTTAATAGCTTTGTGAATTTTATACTTCTTCTATACAGAAAAAAATTAAAATTAAAATTATGAACAACAAAAACTAATGACGAGACCAAGTATACCTACGTATAAAAGCCGGAATTAAAATTTTATGTATGCAATTATTAACCTATCCCTCCACGGTCATGCAATTTTTCTTTGATATTTTAAAGTTCTCCAAATCTAATTTATTCTGGAAAAGTTTTTTTTTAAACAACTTTGTGATTCTACAGGGAAAAGAAAATTGTCTTAAATTTATAGTAGATTATTTGGACCACATTGTTAACTTCTTCAACACAGAAAGAAAACAAAAACTAACAGAATGAAGGAACTAGAGCAGAAGTTTCATATAGGAACAAACTTTTTATAATAAAAATTCTCCTGAAGAGCAATTCACCTCAACCATAATATGCATAAATAAGTGATCGCGAACCTGCCCTGCTCAAATTGTTATGCTCATTTGCCATGCTGGCGATAGGATGTCGGAGTTGTGTTATGACATAGTAAAAATTTAGCAAACTTTTTTTTATGATTTGAAGAGGAAAGTTTTTTAGTGCGGTAAAGGATGCCAAGGGAAAAAGTATGCTGCAGACTTTAATGTCTTGGAAAGAATAATTCTGAAAAATTTAAGTGTTTTTCTAAAGTGGGACAAGTGTTTGTAGTGCAACTACTCCGTGGAAACTTGAAGAGGATGCGCTTTGTGCTTGGAAAACCTTTGGGCCTTATTATTTTTTTTATTCTGTATATTCCGGTGGCTTTTATATTAAGCCGTTCTTATGAAGCGACAGTTGCTTGTCTAAATTACACCAAATTTAGCAAAAGGGTTCATAAAACAAAGTGCAAGCGCATGCATGAAAGCAGCCTGAACATGAATCGAGTGAGGAGTGAAACGCCTAGTTTCTTGGAGACACTTCAAAAAGGCATTAGTTCTAAGTACAACCCATTCACGGGAACGTGATGTAGTGCAAACATTTGAAAAAGTAAACTGAGCTGAATTGTCGTTGTAGCCAGGAAATATTTGCACAAAGGAAGAATGCAGAAGGAATTTGATAGCAGACAATTACTGTTTGCACAAAAAGTTACCATAAATAGGATAAAGGACCCTCTGAAGAACATGAGACTTTTTTAGTCTACGATGTTCCTACATATCGCTTTTTGTTGTCTAAATAAATACGTCACGAAAGTGAGTATATTTCCAGAAATGAATTTCATTTGACAATATGATAGAAGTGAGCCTTGAATATTTTCGAAAAATTAGGTCATATTACGAAAAGAAAAGTTGTCTTGTATTCTACAGTTCTAAAATTCACACTTAAAATGTGCAAAAAGCGATCTTTTCGATTCATGACAAAAATATTTGTTCAATTAGAGGAAATACCAAAATCAATTTAAGTAAATGAATATCTTACGATTATTGTCGATTCGTTTTAATAAAAATAAAGACTGATAATGTTATCATCTTAAGTCATTCTTTTGTCGTCCCTAATCAGGTGATCTGATGAATTGTCAATTCTACGCAATAGAGTCCAGCTCTGGTCTAGTAAAAGATGTTAATTTCTACTATTATCTACTACGTGGAAAAATAATTTAGTACATAATAATCAAATAAGTCAACCCTTTTGATATTGATTAAATTAAAAAATATATATATGTTAAGTAGGTAATCACTTTGTATTAACTTTTCTCCCATGTAGTAAAAAGCTGCTGCATCTCAAAGACAGGGATAAATTAGCTATGGGCTGAACCTTTCAAAGTGCTAACATCCAACTCAATCACCAATTGATATCCATATTTTTGGCGCAGTACTATCATACACCAAAAGACAAAAACATTTTGCGGTCTAAAGTAAGCTTTGTCTTTTATTTAATTAATATTCATTTTTTTATTTAATTGCTATTCAGTCATATTTTCTATAGAAAGAAGTTAGTATGAAAAATAGCAATGCACATCACTAACATCAATATGTGTTTAGGTGAGGTGTTAACATTGCCTCATCACTTTATAGATCATAAATTAAATGATGATATAAGCCATTATTCTTCTTGTTGTGATTTATCGCGTAAATCCTGATTCTTTACCTTAAATTTGTAAAAAAACTATTAAATTTGCTTGTCTTACTATTCCTTTATACAGCTAGTATTAGTAAGTTAAAAAATTAAATTCGTTATTATTATTAGTTTCGAAGAGCCTTATTAGTCGTAATATTAACGTACACAAGTATTTTTTCGTAAGTTCAGTGATTTTTCTTTTTTGAAAACAAAACATTTACTAATAAAGTGTCCTTAATTATGCAACTGGAACGAGTAATGAGGAAAAGAGAAGCCAGGGCTTTTTAATCATGGGAAAACCTCCAATAGCCGGGGTCAACTGCACAACAAAGCAAAAAATGAAAAGCCTTTCAGTTTTTCAACGTTGGGCACTCACAAAAGCAGTCCATTCAGATTTAGTTGCGCCATGGCAAAACATATCCAGTCCGTCCAGACGAGGCCGGAACCGAAAAAATTTGGAGTAGGTAATATTCCGGTTAATGAAAGCCAGACTGAAAAGACTCCGTCGGAGTGCTCCATGTCGGGTTGAATACCATTTTCTCT
This sequence comes from Proctacanthus coquilletti, assembly GCA_001932985.1. NCBI lineage: Eukaryota > Metazoa > Arthropoda > Insecta > Diptera > Asilidae > Proctacanthus > Proctacanthus coquilletti. The sequence continues at coordinate 720,965 of MNCL01000019.1, forward strand.
CGGGAAGTCTTCAGGAGCTGCAAAAGGAATAGGAAGGTAGCTTGATTCGATATGTCATATGAACTTTCTAGCCGGATCTGTGGATACTTCGGATCCGACTTGTTTATTGAACCTGTCATGGAAAAGGCCTAGTGACAATATTGCGAAAATGTTAGGAACTTGATTTTATTTTACCTACAGCGTAAGTAGAAAGTAACAAGGAAGTTTTAAGACTGCATGCCCATCATCCGTAGAAAAGGTTTTCACAAGGCTTCATTGAAAATTAAATACATTTTGTAAATAATCAATGAATGATTTTTCCATTGCTCATAAAGAATAAATTCTTATTTTGTATTATTGTGTTTCTTTCTTCTAGAAATTTGCTGAAATCTTTTGACACTCTAGAGATTTTTGTTTTAGAAGTGATTTCCTCGAACAATACGAATCTTTTATTCATCAATCAAAATAATATCGATCGAAAGTAAACTTAATATAAATTACCTTGTTTATCAACTAAATTTATAAATTAAACATTTAAAATCTCGTCTTTATATTTCAGAGTCAAATATGAATTTGTTGAATGCTCCCTATGACTTTTCTTTTTACTTAAAATGCACATTTGATTTTTAAGAACAATTTACATGTAATGAACATTCTTGCTATAGGAAGTCTTAGGGAGTGATTGTAATGCATTCTGAAAAAGTAAAATTTCGAACTTAAGTTTTATTATCAATACAAAACTGACTTAAATTTTAAGTTCATGCAAAAACTATATTTAAGAACAGAATAGGGTCAAGATCCCACAAGGCTAATATTGATGGATAAATACCAGTTTAAATAATTTTTAGACCACACAACTTCAAATATGCCTATGTCGTCTTTAGCGGTTGTTGTAATACCCGTCTCTCGGTCATCCCATATATTGACAGAAGGTCTAGCACAGCAGTGTATAATTTGAAAAGAAATAAATTAATATACTTTCTATTTTATACACACTAGAGAATTTGACAGTATGTAAATATTTGTGAACCCCTTGGGCAAACTCAAGGAAAAGGTCGTCTGCATTTATTTGTGCATGTTATTAAGGCAGTATTCTAGAGTAATGTCGGCTAAAATAAATCGATACTTTGTGTTTGCAAATGGATTTGTCGAAATTCGTAATCTAAACAGAGCTCTAAGGCCTTAAAGAGACCCAGCAAGATGGACCGCTTGGAACACGGCAAACTTCAAACGTAGTTTCCTGACAGTTTTTCGATCTTGTGACCACAATAATGAATTAATCGAATCGAGTTCTCTTTGTATACTGCACTATGATGTGGATCCAATTTGGTTAAATACATATTTTTGATAGGGCAGCTATTGGCTCTATCGCGACAACAAAGTTCTTAACTAGGGTAAACCGGTGCAATCGAAATACGCATCGTACGTTAGTATATCAAATTGTGTAAATAGATGTACGGGGGACGGGAACTCATCATGCCACCGCTAAACAACTCGCGGCGATTGAGTAGCTGACAAGGACCATTTATGTATTTTTATAAAAACAGAGTTTTCCAGTATCTTTCTCCTAACATTGTGAAAAAAATCTTGTAAAAACCTTTCCTAAGTTGTATGTACAGTGAACAAAAGGATAATCAGAATACTTTGATATAACCTTCACAATTACATGGAAACTTTCGATCACTACTCAATGCGTTACTTTCACGTTTGATTGACACCTATCACACTGAAGCTGTATACTGATGGATACGCAGTACAACAAAGCAAAACTTATAGCCATAATTTAAATTAAATTAAATAAACTAAAAAAAACAATTCAAGATATGTTTGGATGCATAAGGAAATCTGTTTTGACTTGCAATTAAACCAACATAACGATAATAAGTCACGAAAACGGTAGTAGTAATAAATAGTGGCATGATATAGGCTAACTTAGAAATATTTAGTTTGTTTTTTGTTAACAAATACCAATCAATATTAATTTGATTCTTATCCTTATTCAAGTATATCTGGACACCCGTCAATTTATTTCTTGTAGGTGCACTGCAAACGTAATATACGAAATATATTACAATTCATAGTTATATTTTCCATTTAATTCATTTATTTTCGTTCGAAAGAGGCTCTCATCTTTAGCCAATAAATCTATGTCCCACAAAAAAAAAAAAAATACATTACAATTTACACAAAATGTGCTTATGATTTGTTAGTCCGTATTTAGGTTTTTTTCTATTGGAAAGAATTAAGACAAAAGCGATAGTTTAAGTCTTATTTATAATTTAAGATTAATGTACAATTATATATATACAATTATATTATAGTAGACTATTTAAAATAAAATAATTTTTGTTTTCAATTAAATTCGTTTTTGCTTTTGGATATGTGTAAATAGATTAATTAAGTTAATTAAACACTTTGCACTCGAAATTAGTATGATTTCTAGGATCGTTTAAATTTTTGTGTTTTAGGCGTATCAGCAAAGTAATAAAAATGCTATTCGTTTAATTACGCTGGAAATACTTTTGAACTTATTTTCAATAAGATCTTAATGGAAAATTAGGTAGGAAAGGATACCACCACGACAGATTTCAAAGATATATCGCAACATTTAAAATAAATAAATAAATTAATTAATTATTGTTCATGCTGAAAATTTTAGGTTTAGAATTATATTTATAAAAATTGCCAAAAACATCATTACTTTGCTTAAATAGTTGTGAAGAAGCAGGAATTTTTTACATACAAATCTACGCTTTACTGCTAAATGAATCTCCTTGTCTGTTATTATACAACAAGTCTTCGATAAATTATTCGTTACAGGTTTGGGCTTCATTTGATGTAGGAATTAATGTTCTGTGGCATTTTATTTAAGTATATTCAAAGTATAGAAAGATTCTCAAAGAGTTCACATAAAAAACGAATTTGCTTTCTACATTCGGAACGTATGGCAAACATCTTATAGAAATCGTCTACCTTCTTCAGATAAGTAATCATCGACTAGTGTTACGTAATAAATATTTAGTATTTTTTCTCTCTTCCTAAAACTCAAGATATTTATATTATTAATTTAAATTTTATTTATACTTTTTGCTTTCGTGTCTACAGATACGTAGACGACGGCAATATGCCTGAGTGCAAAGGGTTAAGCTTTATTTATAATTTTTCTTCTCACGCACGGCGTATTCATGAAGTAAACCTAAAAGGCATATCAAAAGCGTATAATTAGGTGTTATCTCTTAGCTTTCGGACGTGTTTTGGATTTGGGGTGAAATCGTGCTTCCAAACAAGGTAATAACAAATATGCTGAGTCACCTATGGTCACCTACGGTGATGCTTTTTCACGTATTTTCATTTTTCTCGAAATCTAACGTGGTTCGCGCTTAGTAGACCGTGACTAAGGCAATATGGTGAAATTCGTTTACCTCATGGAAATCATATAGAAACTACTTTCTAGACATCAAACAAATTTTCTTTCGCTCTTTTAAGAAAAATATGGTTGCAATTTTAATCCACATTGAACTGCAATGCTATAAAATTATTGAATGATAAGCTTACATAAAAAACCGACGCAGAACATACACGTTAATATGAAATATGTTAGTACGATCACAGGTAGGAAAACACAACTATAGTATGGGCCTTCTTTATTATGTTTCAAAGTAAGGAAACTCCTGTGATATTTTATCAAACGTAAAACAGGTTATAAGAAATATTACGCTGTGGCTTATAGAAATACGAAACCAAGTAAAATAACTTAATTATACTTATGAAAACAGTGATTAAATTTTATTAAATATGAACTAACCGTGGTACGACACTATCAAAATTTAATTAATAATGACACGGAGAAAGCTCATGATTTCTTTGAATGTTTTATTGCAGAAATCGCGATTTTACAAGAAACTAGAAACTAGAAACTTTAATATGATGTTTTTATAAACTGCCTTGCAATGTTTGAATGCAGGAATATTTTAATGCTTCTGGTAAAAAGTAGCTTCTCCACGGTTCTCCAGCAAAAATGAAAAATCATTTTAGACTAATTTAATTAGAAAATTACGGGGTGAGTATGGTATTTTTGGTAGTTACGTCCAGATCGTATGTGCTGCAGAATCTGCAATCTAGATTGAAATGGTGAGCATAACGTACCCCTTACTTAGACCATGTGATTTATTGTACAGAAGAAGACCTGTCAACCTGTTTAATCTCGGATCAAAAGTCGCCAGTCATTTGCTTGATCTGCCAAATCTTTGAAAATGTAACTTTGATTTGTAACTATGCCTTTCACTATAAAATGCCTACATATAGGATTCTCATTGAAAAGAAGGTTTTTGGGTGCATGGAACTAAAAAGCCGAGCTCATAGGCACGCTTGTATGTTTATGTTTTCGGATTTGAATTAATATTTACGTATAATCTTTTTGCCACTTTTTGCAACTGTATTTATCTTATATATGTCCAAAATATGTGTCCACCAAAATGGAAATCGTGTCACTTTTAACATGAATTAATTATTCCATATTTTAAGTTCATAACATGTGTTAACTTTACACATAAGTGAAAAGCACTATATAACTCACTAATTGATCCTTATTTTTGTCTTGCTAGCACACAAAAGTGTAAAATTGAAGGAAGTAACATTATATTTCCTCAGATTTCCTAATTTTGCAAAAGTTTAGGGTGTTTACTTATTAAACAAATTCTAAATTACTTCATATGATGGCATATTGGATAAAGAGCTTAATAGTATTTATGTCACATATGTACATGCACTGGATTTTTTTGGCCACAATCATTTTCAAGTTCGTACGAATATGCACATTTATTTTTATTGTTTTTATTTATTTTTTTTTTTTTTGATAATATCTCAAAACCATTAGGTGTTATTTGTTTTTTATTGATTATCGGAAATTTTGATTAATGTCTAATTGATTATTCAGTTAGAAAAAAAATGTACGCTCTTTTGAGCGAGAACATATGGAGAGAAAAAATCCAAATTCAGTTGTTTTAGCATCAAACAAAAAATTGTTGAAAGAAATAATTGTTTGACGTTAAAAAAACTGAATTTGGATCTTTTTCTCCACAAGTTCTTTATTTTGGTCCTAGTGTTCAGCGTCCAACTCAAAGTCTTTGCTTTCAATTCAATGTTTCTAGGCTTGAGGTGAGATTTTTGTAATTTTTGAAAATTGTAATTTTCGTAGTAGATATTTATTTGTTGGGCCTGGGGAAAGTTGTGGAATTTATTTATAATCAGTTGTAATCTTTTAAGAGGACAAATCATAACGGGCGTAATGAAAGACCTCATCCAATGTACGAGAATAATTAATTAAAAAGTAGAGCAACTTTACTTCAGACAATATTTAACCTCTTCAGAGACAAATTTTTTAAAGGTTTCCACAAATGTGGCCGCTAATTTCTTGTATTCTAGCACTAATATTACAAAATCCGTTTTTGAATTAATACTATAACTAAAAATTACAATATTCTTTAAATAATCAAGAGATCTACAAGACACCAAGGCAATCTTACAATATTTACAAAGAAACGATCTTTACCTAAAATAAACCTTTACCTTTAGATTGAAAAATTCTGTAGTGTAGTTCTCCAAGCGATGTTAATTTTTTTACGCTTAAATTAATTTTAATTCAAAAAACCAAACGTACACTCATGTGCCAGTACCCCTGAAGAGGTTAAAGTTAATATAAATAAGCCACATACGTGTAAGTATCTCTGGACTGAAAACCCTTGCACTTATCTGTCATTATTTAGAGTATATCGATTACAAGATACTGCGACAAGTTTTTTCCGGACAATCTTTTGTCTTCGCTTTTCTTAAATATTTCACATCATTACGGCGCCATTCACGCACGTGAGTGTATTAGAACTGCGGCATACAAAAGCGTTCGGAGGGCGACAGAAGGAAAGTAGGAAAAATCGTGTCTAATCTGATTTTTTACATCATTCAAGATTCTCGTTCCTTTCATGCTTTAGTTTCTGGCTTTGCTCGTGTATTCCTTATTTATGACTAGCATTTTTCTTACTTACATTTCATTTCTTCTTATGCTGCAGAAGTGGCCTATTATTAACTTCATAATATTTCATGGCATGGCAATTATGTTTCGAGATAACAGCACGTAAGAACTAGTGACCTTTAGCCTTTCATATAAATTTTTCTTAGCAGCATATTACAGAGTTGTTTTCTGGCCACAACGCGAGCAATTTTTCCTCTTTCTTATGTGAATACCGTCCAAATACCAACTTTGCTATTTTTATTTAAAAGCAGCTTCTCATTTCGAAGAGTAATTTACAGAAGTCATATTAATTAAATTGCATTAATGATTTTGAATTGAGCACAGAATTCCATTGTTTACTTTATGGAATCGATGGTATGGTACGATGGTCCATTAAAATAACGTGAATTAGTTCATTTCGTAAATTCTCTACATCTCTAATTTATTTGCTTAAAATAATGGTATTTAGTTTTAACTTGAAAATTGCCTAATTCGTTAAATTCTGCGATCGCCAACAAAATCTGAAAAAATCCTTAAGTGAAATTATCTTCAAACTAATTACGCAAATAAAAACCGAGCGGTATTATGTTAATTTAGATGGTAATGTTTTAATTATTTTGTTTCTAAATACAGCATTGTTACAAATTTAAAAAAAAAAACAAGAACAAGAACATCTTTTCAATTTTAGATGTAGACGTAACTCAACCGCGTAAATTATTGTGACAGAGTTCACAAACCCTTGAATTCAAAAAGTTAATTTATGTGGCGGAAAAATCAATTCTAGCCCATAACCGCAGTTTTTGATAGCTTAAATATTTTTAAAGATTTTTTTAAGTTCTTTCGTACTTCTTGCTTTATCTTAGACTATAAAGCATTTTACTATGCTTTTAATGGGTACTTTGAAGAACGAAAAGTGCTGCTATAATTAGAAAAGCGATCAAATATGTCCAAATATAAGAAGTATCGATATCGGCTACTTAGTTTTTCTGTTTTTAGTTTAAAGAAATCAAAAAATGTTTTTTGTAAGCGGTTTAATTGGGTAAACACTCTAAATTTATACAAAACAATGTTTAATTTTATTGATGTTGATTACATTGACGAATTTCACCAAAAAGTTGTGACTTAAAAATTCATATTTCTCACAAATGGAAAAAAAGAAAAAAAATTGGATTTTCTTTGAAATTTGATGAAAAATGTAGAAATGTACGGAGATCATTTTCGATCACAATTAAAGCAGCAAATTTTTACTTTACTTTTAGTGTTTTGTGGATTTTAGTGCGAATAAGAAATTAAAATATTTTAACAAATTTAAATAAGGCCTGTTTTTTGCTCTTGTACACTTCTGTTCTATACACTTCCCTTATATCATTAAGAAATACCACTTACTTTTTCTTGATGATCTTTCATATGAAACAATTTAAATACTCATATTGAGCGTTTATTCTAATTACAATTATAATTTAAGTGATATTATGTCATTGCTTTTGCGAATTGATTGCGCGGAGATTGGCGTACTTGGTTATGAAGAGGTTTTTCTTGATTTTAAATGTTAAACGCAGTAGTACTTTTATTATTGTTAAATTTATTTATCACTTGTTTGAAGTAGTGGCACTATTATTTACACAGTAGTATTAAATAAAATACATTAATCGAAAATTCGAGTTCATTCATTTGATTAAAAGTTGTGCGTTTATTTTACATTATTACATTTTACCTTAACTTAACTCCATGATCTTTTAAAGGGATAAAATCAATTGTGTTTTTTAAGATTTACAATATTTCATTTCGTATCTACTACTGAGAGCGTTGGACAATTGAATTATATTTTTTTAAAGAAAAAGAGTCTATTTTTGGGTTTCCTATTGTTGTAGGTTAGTTAAAGCATAAGACACAGACTATGAGGTCCACACTTTACTGTTCACGTTCTAAATTCCTTTTAAATAAACGTAAATAGAAAGAACCTATTTCTCTAAGAAAATTTACTTTATGCCTAACAAAACCAAACTATTGCACAAAGTCCTAGTTTTAAAAGTGTTGCAATAGTAGCAAGCCTGCAAAATTAAATCCTATCAAATTGAATCGAAAATGCATCGGTTTTGAAGTACACGTAATTAACATGAAGACAATTTTAAATAGGGAATGATATGAAAGGGGAAATAAACTAACACTTTACCAAACACACGACTTAATAATAGCAACTCTGCACAGCTCCATGAACCTAAAGCACCGAGTAATTAATGCAAGCCTAAGCGGATTACTTTAACAGATAAAATCCATTTTATTTTAATTATCGCTATTTTGTCTTTGTGCTCTGAAATGTGGAGCGTTTTCGTAATTTATTTAAACGTTTTATGATTTTTTTATGATTTAAAATAATTCCTGGAATCGAAATTACCACGAGCGTGAACTGCACGAATGCTACCACTGTGATTATTTTTGTATGACTTTTCAGCAAAGCATAATTCGATCTTTGTCTACATTTTCCAATTTTGATTCAGTTAATAAATATTTTCTTATATTTATTTAAAGACATATAAAGCATATTTTTTTATTACAGTCTGAAAGTCATGCAACATTTTCCATATTTTGCAAGACTATTGAATTGGTTTAATTATTAGAAGTGTTAAGTTTCTTTCCTTAATGAAGGCATTTCTTGCTACATTCTATTTCACTAAAATTTTTACTTTATTTTTTATAGTAATTTTATCATGTTAATTGCAGATATCAACAATTATTCTCATTATTATAAAATTTCTGAAATTAATCATCAATTTTTGGAGGCAACCCTTTTAAAATAATAATAATAATTAAAATAATAATAATAATGATAATAATAATGATATTTTTTTGTAATTTACTTACGGAGAATTTTTGCATTGAAACAAAGAACTTTTAAAAGAATATGCCATTCGATATTTTAATCATATGTGAAATATAAAACAAATCTGCAAAGTCATTCGTGCATTCAGGCATTTTTTATTTTATATTAAAATACAAAAAGGAGAAAATCCAGATTATATCACACTTGCTTTCATACTTGTACAAAAAGACAATCAAGGTTTTCCTATGTGTAAGTTACTTTTCTGCCTCAGTTACAAACCACATTTTTCCAGACATCATCCTTAGAAACGAAACCTCTCACTTCAAAGTCCCATCGTCAACTTAACTTGAGGTCAAAGTTATTTGAGTAGTCGTCAATTTTTACAGCATAGATTTATAGCAATTTATCAATATTTGTCTTCTTTACAGGTCTCCACTAACAAAAATTAGTACTGATTTCGAAATAATTTTATTTTTAAATAGTATAATTTTTGATGTCGAATTAATTCCTTTTAATTTATAAGCTATTTTTTGGATTATATTTTCTTCCTTTATAAATAAAATTTAATTCATTGAATAAGGAAATAATCTGTGACTGTGTTTCTAACACAACGCTAGCACTTCTTCAAGTTTCGGCATTTTAAATATCCCACTGATTGATTGATTGGTCACAAAATTCCAAACATTCAACAGTCGTTCGAGCCGGATGTCAGAAGTATAAATGAAAGCGGGGTGTGAAGATTAATGAAACTTCAGCCTACGTAAATGGAGCAGTTGTCGCAAACAACTGCCACCTTTCCGTCAAGTAATGCAGTTGACTTAACTAAAGGAGTCATTGAAGCTTATATTGATGTCTGTCAGTCTTTCCAAAGCCAGAAAAACTCTATTCAGTTCTTTTAATTCGAAGCGAAAGAAAATGCAGAATATGCAAAAGGAATGCGCTGATGCGCCCTCACATAAGTAGACCCTAGTAAAAATATAGACTTTGTATACAAGTTTTTTGACATGAATAGCACACAGAATTATAAGACTGAGTGAGAAACACTACGACACTAATTCAAAAACTTTGACGAAACTATTTCTAATCTCATCTAATCTAATCTATTTCTAACCTAAACTATTTCTAATCTAATCGAAACTATCACTTGAATCCAAAACCACTTCCAAAAATCGTTTTATTATCGTCACCACAACTAATAGTAGTTTTGCAAGCGAAGACGGGCTTTCCAAGTGAAACCACAGTTTTTAGACACGAAATATACTTGATCCAATTGCTTTATATAAAACTATTACTTACTATTTTAAGCAGTAGTGAAGGTAGTGAGAACTTGTAATTTTTGGAAGTACTCCATACTTTTGTTTTCAGGCAAATCCGTATGAAAAACGCAATTGTTCTCTGTTAGATTTTCGACGATTGTGACGATGTGCGAAGATTTTGTGTTATGCTACGCTCGTAATTTAAGAATATAGGAATATCTCCTTGCATATGTAAGATTAGGCTCCTTGATGGATCCTCATTTTGTCTATTTTTTAGCCTTGTTTTTGTTGTTTTTACCGATTTCTCAATCTTTTTTAGACGTAAGCTACGATTTGTACCATTTTTTTTAGACATTACAATTTCTGCAATTTTTTTAGACATAACGTACAATTTCTACAATTTTTGTAGACATGCATTATGTCTACATAGTTATATTCACTTTTTTATAACTTCTTGTTTCTTTCATTTCTCAGTCTTCTCAGTTCTTACCTTTTATATTTTATTACCAACACTTTCTTTGTTAATTTGTTAATTTTTCCCTAATAACTCCGTTAAAGATTTTCTTTTATTTCTCAATTTTATAAATTTTCTTTTAATTGTTCATCAAGAACTGTTTTTTTTTCCACTTTTGCTGTGTGTGTACTTTTGGTATAATTGACAGCTTTCATTACTTTTATACTCGGTTTACGATTTCCTTTGGCTTTATTTGATCTATTATTTTTCTTAACGTCTGAGTATTTCCTTCAGATCTGCTATTTATCTTTGCTGTTTCTAAATCAAACAACCTTTACATTTCTGCTGTTTTTCAAATCACAATCGGGCTGCTTGTGCTTTGTTCTCTATAATTGAGCAGTTTCTTCTTTGGGAAAGGTCTGTTACACCACATTAGCAACGATTTAAAAGAACAAGATGAGCTTTTCTTTTTCGAGTTTTGTTAACCCATGCCTTTCTTATCGTTCTTTGTTCTCTAGAAATTATATCATTACTGGATTTTATTTTCTCTTGTTTATTTTCTTAAACACTTACTTCCTCTTCTTCTGGGTACCTTTTACAGGATAGTTTTTTAAGCAATCATCTTTTCATACTTTTCCATGTTTGCGTACTATGGATTTATGCGCTGAAAAAAATCCTTGGTAAAATCAAATTAAAACGTTGTTTAATTTTGCTCCAAATAAGGAAATTCGTTCTATTAAACAAGAGGAAATTGTAAAAAATGCGTGGTTAATTTTACTATGAAATATTTAAAATATTGTAAAATTACTTCGCTATTACTCCTCATGTATTCATAGTTAAGGAACAATTCTATGATCAGAAAAGAATTCCTTGTTTATTTCAAGTAAGATTTATCATTTATATAAAATGAATGTACTTGTTCAACTATTTTACCTTGGTTGGATTAAAAATTTTGTTCTTGTTTAAATTAACTAGAATATTTTTTGGTTTTACAATTTAACTACAGTTTTTAATTTAAACAAGTTTATGTCTTTCAGGGTAGCTCCAACAAACAAATGTACAAATATAACAATTTAAATCCGGTTAAATTTTTCTGTACGATAAGAAATTTGAAAAAAAAAAACATGGAGTCGAAAGTAAGCACATACTACACTTTCATATAAATTAGAGTAATTAAATTGAAATTAAAATTATTCGATTATTTTTTTCCATTGGCTTGATAGTCTCTCCTCTATAACACTCATTCACGGGGAAATGCCAGAAGAGAAACAAAAGTCATGATTCACTGGAGTTGTTCAAAAATTATTCTTATTTAAAAATTATTAATTATTATTATTTAAATTTTGTCTGTTTTTATGCTGGTCTCTTTGTTTTAGCAGTACACGAGAATCGTTTGAAAGATTAAGATGAGGTTTTTCTCTAGTTTCAAATAAGAAGTATCCTTGCGAAGTGTAACTTGCTGTGTGACAAGACACGTAAAATGTGACTTATGACGCGAGAAACATTACAACACGTTAAACAATGCATGATGGTCGTTGATGCAAAACGCAAAGCCATGAATCAAAACTAAACATGAGTCGGACGTGTTAGATTAATCGACAATTCTGGGACCAGATACTCATTCTTAACACTGATCGATTGCGTAGTAAACATATCGCATTTAATTTTGGTCAAAATATTTTAAGACCAGATAAGACAGAAACAGGTAGTCTAAGGGTACAGCAAGGAGGTCAATATAAATATATAACTCAATGGTTGCGGCTCCGCCTATATGTCTAAAAACAAATAGCTATATTTGTCTGTAACCTATAAGACTTTTTTCTTTTGTGCTACATATCACGTGCTGTGTTTTACAACACGCCATGCGTTATGTATCGTTTCCCACATGCTACGTATGTAATAAGTGGTAGGTGTCACCTCGATCGGAATCAAATTTATCAGTAGGATTCCTTTACACAGAAGGACCCCCTATAACGCGGAAGGCTTTTCACATTTGATGTTATACGGGACCCCTAGCGCAAAGTATAAAACTAAATAAAAAGATTTTTAATAACATAACACAAAACTAATATGCCTTTTATTTCATTTTAAGGCAATAAAAACGTAAAATCTTCTCATTATATGTAGAGAATAACTTAAAGTAAAAGGTCAGGTAAAATTAAAATCCAGTCACTGTCAGAATCGCTTAAAATTAAGTTCCATCGGCATCGTTTTTCGGGTACTGGTCCAAATTCTTCGTCGAATTTTCTTTATCTCTAGATGTCTTTTAGTCTGAGATACGATTGTAGAATAAATAAAAACGTAAAAGTAATTAATTACTGCCTAGCAGAAAAAAGAAAGTATTTATAGACTTATTACCGTACATGACGTCACTTACAACTAACTTCACTTTACGTCGGTTGTGTATCCAGACAGTGGCAACCTTTTGGAAATCATCTTCTTTCATAGAAGTAAAAGTTATAGAGAAAATTACAATTTTCTCAGATAATAGAAAAAAAGACATATACTTGGAGTTTGACTGGTTTGCAAATAAAAAAAAGTATTGGTATAAAATTCAGTCTCGGACTTTCTGTAATTCAAATAAAACATCTCATAGTGCTATCCGTAATTTTAATAAGAATGTATACTTTGTAAATCACCATACATTTTTAAGATTTTCATCAAGAACAAATGCCAAAAAATGATCCAGAATCCGTAACATTACGGAAAGTTTTAAATTTAAGGAATTATCTTTCTCCCCAATGGCCCTTTAATGCTGATTATATTAAGATTAATAATTGTATTTAGAAGTTTGTGGCTTGATTCATGGTTCGAAGTATTTAAAGGGAACATACAATCCACAAGTAATGACTTTTTCTTAGTTTCCTTAAACTAAGAATTTTTAAATAATAAAATAAAGAATATTCTTTTAAATCATGATTTGAAATGATATTGGAAAGCATCTAATTGTACTTAAAACTATCAATAATATGCTTAATTGAGACCGGTTCGTAGAGTTGAGTAAGCAAAATAGGATAATAAATTACCATTTTAAAAGTTCTTTTAAGAGTATGCATTTAATTACACAAAAACAGAGCGTAATTCAATAGAAAAGACTGGCGTCTTGCATTAAATGCGTTTACGAATGTCATCATTAAAATGACTACAGTATTAATTTGTTGGATACTCACATTCCTGAGTTTTGAGAAACATTTCTAAAATATAACTAAAGGCTGTACTCATACTTAATTAGTTAACCATGTCGGTATTATTTCTATGCTAATTAAAAATGTTTGTCTGTGAACAACCCGAAATACCCCAGTCGTAGCCAAGCAAACAAACAAGTACACATGAGTGCACTGTGGGTTACCATCTGACAAGTAAGATTAATTTTCGCTAGGATATCGTCGGAAATAGGCGTGAATAGCGCAATATCCTTTTATATATGGAAATTTATAGTTCGTATAAAAAAGAAGCAGAGAGCAATTAAGAATGAAATCTATTCTTATCTCTATTAGCTTCACTAAAAATAATCTAAAGGTTTTCATATTCAATGAGTGGTATTCCATGCAAAAGAAGTGTCATCAATTTGCAATTCCTCATATGTCCCTTACAAGAATCATTTAAATAAGAACGATTTATTTTTTTATCTTTAGTAAAACAATGATTTACTAGAAAAGTGAATGCTATCAAATATTTTAATATGAAAAGTGTTTATTATGACGAATTTTATTACAAAGGTAAGTCGTTTTTGAGGCTTTGCATAGATTCAAGTCGCGTGTCCCATCAGTCATACTAACTTATACAAAAATTTCATCCTAACCTCAAGTAGTAGTAGTTTCTGCGTGGACATAAAAAATGTGTCGTTTAGCTTACAATTATGTAATTGATCATTTTCGTAGTTTAATTACTTCCCCCCAGTAATGATGCCAGATGGCCGGTAAATACATCCATAAAAATAATTCCTTGTACGGGAAATGAATGTAATTAAGTAATTAAGACTGTTTCTAGACCGATTATTAATTGTAATTAACAAATAGCTCATTGTTTTCTTGTACACGTGTATTCGTTTATTTACTCCATATATAACATTAAATTATTTGGCTACTATTTTAACATAATTATCTAATAAAATTTTTATTTTATCTAAAAATTATATTCTAGGTATATTTCTTGGAGAAATGGTACACAATAACTTATAGTGTTAAAAAATTTTCTCTACCTTAAGCAAATAAAAAAAATAGTGACATTTTAAAATATATTCAGACTTATTTCAGATTATCGCTAAAGTATTAAACTTTAGACTCTTATATTTTGGCTCTTATGCGACAAATAAACAAGCAATTTTTATTACCTTTGTATATCGCCATACGAAATTGCATATACCCCTTTTTAGGTAAATTTTCATTATACCATCAATAAAACTATCAAAGCTATAGCAATAAATCAAAAATGCTCCATTTTCTGACCACTCCTTGAAATGAATAAATTGACTATCCACCAAAGAATTTTTAATAAAATTATATTGTACCTACGAAGTATCCATGATTTTATGGATTTAAGAAAAATTCTAAATATTCTTTTATAATTTACAGAAAGAATCCCGATAGATATTACCTTTGCTATGGGTATATAAAAATAAGATATAATAACACAAATTAAAGTAATCCTAATTTTATCGGAAATAAGGTCTAGGGAAAATTTGCACACAAATCTTTTTAGAAATAAAGGGGTATGTCTTCTCTTCCGTATATTAAATTTATTTTTCAGTGAATGAGTTAAACAAGTGCATGCGTATAAATGAAATTTGGTAATATTTAGAATGCTACACTCAGTCCTAACTCTAAAGTCGGCAGAGACTAACCTGAGCCACTAAGCCATTTATTATTGTCGGATATCACTGCCTTCTCGGTCTATAAATTCGATAAAAATTTTAAATCGTGTAAAAGTTTGCAAAATTTGATGCAAATTCGGTAGATTAATCTTTGCTTAAAAATTACAAGTACTTACAACTAATAAAAATCAGAAACTACGGAATTAATAACAAGTTCAAATCAATGTCGATGTTCAGGGACCGACTGTAAACCCGATTGGAAAAATTTATTTAGATTTATTTTAGACATTTCGGTGTTGACCGTGCTGCATTAATCGACACGCACGCAAACAAGGGAAAAAGTTTAAAGCCTGCAAGAGATGTGCGACACTAGCTGCATGTTTTTTAAGAAAATAAATACGTTTAGCAGGTTCTAGAGGCGTTGGAAAAGGGTTAAATGGACGAATACTCCTCAGACGAAAGTACAACAATTTTTCATCACAAGCTTGCATTTGCAATAAAAGTAGCTTCTTTTTATGATTTTTCCAGCTAGTGCCCTTCTAAAATTTGAAAATAAGTAGCACTAAAGGATTCCTTAAGTGAAATAAGTCGTGATCTCTTTGCTGAATTAGATTTCATTGGAGCTTTTTGAGGTATATGTCGTCGTAGAGTCAATAGAGGACTGTATGTGATATGATATCTAGCCTATTTGTTTTTAAGACGAATGCATAATAATGCAGTGAAGTAATTTTATATTTTTACATATATTACATATATACGCACATTTCACGCAAATTTCGTCGCGCGCTTTTCTTTTCTTAGCTGGAAATGTCATGAGCGCTTTTATGAAATTTTAAACTATATTTATTTTTTCTTTATATTAAACTCATCGATGCCCTCGACTTATCTGCGTAAGGTGTCCTTGTTGTTACTTTTCCGATTTTTTTTTTCTAAATTCTATTACATTAAAATCTAAACTTGAATAACTTATAGTTTACACTTTCCTTTTTTCTATTAAAATTTAAAGCAATTGGTGTCTTTATATATGAAAATCGAATCAGTATTAAAAATAGTCCAAAGTGTTTAGCCGCACTTATGGAACGTATTATATCGATTAGGATTCAAATCATTCTAGACGTTAGACTGGGATACAGCCTGCTTCCATACTAAATTCCATATCAATCGGTTTAGCGTTTAGATTTATTTATTCCATCCCTGTCACATGGATCGTGTCATGTTTAACAAATATTTGATGCATAGCATCATTACAAGTTTCATCGTTTTTATCTTCTTTTATAGGACATTGCAGAAAACTACGAGGAAATATGTTGTTTTTGTTTTAAGCATCGCCTTAAATAGCTCCCCCTTGGTTTGTGTAAAATTTCACGAAATTAAAAAGACATTTTGTTTTTCCATTTACTTTTTAAAATAATCTCTAAGAGTTACATGTAGCTTTATATTGTCAATGCTGTTAATATCTCTTAATCTGTCCTTTATAGACCTTCTAAATCTCAATTAGATGAAAATTTTATGCCCATCCCATACTTTTCCCCGAATAACTCATTGCTCAATTAACAATTTTTTAAGAAGAGGAGGAGTAATATACAATTTTTATATTATAATTATTATATAAAATTTCTGGAAATATTCCATAAAGAAGATCCTTTATTTTACAATCTTTAAAGTATGATTATTCAAGCCATTCAATTTTCTAAGCAAGCGATGTCGCTGAATTGAACCTTGTTTATTCCAAAAACAGGAACATATAGGACCATGTACATGAGTTGAATTAAATTCTATGCTTCTTAAGATTTCAAAAAAAAAAAATATTTCTTCGAAAAGTTAGTGTAAAAATGGATAAAAATTTATAAGCCATGCCTGTGAAAGGAGAAACGATTAAACGCTCATTAGAACGGGCATAGAATTTTCTCCCAAAGTGACGAAACAAACGTTAGTCAGAACACTCAAAATAATCGATTATATCTTGTTTTAACCATGACTTTACGTAGCGACGTTGGCTATTTAAATTCACGTGTGTGCATTTTGTAGAAAGACCGATTTAAAACATTTGCATTTTCAATAGAAATCGAAATTTAGCTAAATCGAAATTTTCTAGGGATAACAAAATCGCCTTGAAGTCTTAAAGTCATTTACCTTCAAATTAGCCTCCTGGTATTTTTGAGAATAGATTCCTACCTTTCATTTGGTACAATTTTTTTCTTTTCTGAGACATTTTAAGTTCTTGATATTGCATAAAAAATTGTTTATTCAAAAGTCTTTAAAAAATTGTTTGAACTTATGTGAAATAACACAATTATTTTATCTATCTTACCTGTTTTACCTGCCGATTTTTTCACAGAATAACTTCAACGTAACTATCGGTTTTACAAATCAAAACAAGAGTTACAGTTTAATATATCAACATCTTTGATATAAAAATATCATTTCGAAAGCTCAGTTATAATCACATGAATTCGTTTCGAGTGTATCTGTTGTTAAGATGAATCCTGATGAGTAATTTTTAAGTCATAATCAAAACTAGGAATCCAATAAAATTAGAAACTAAAAAAGTTGCCACTCAAAAATTCGCTAGTTTAGCTTGGTGAATTTTTTTTAAATTACAAAAGGTCAAATTCTGGAATTAAAGAATTAGCAGACCCTAAAGTTGAAAATTCGGCGCTTATCTAAGAATTACACACCCGTGACGGAAAAAATTTGATGTTTTCTTGACTGAACAATTTTTAAAAAATATTATTCATAAAATAGAACGAAAAATGGCGTGGAAAATACTGAGTAAGCGTAAATATTTTTGAAAAATCAAAGTGATTAAATATCTCGGGAACCATTAGGCTTTCACTAAGGTGAAATTATGGTCATGGTCATATTTATAAGCAAATAAAGGGTTACCCTTTATTTTTTGGACCCTCAGTATACTTCCCAAGTTCCCTCAGTTAATTGAAGTCGATTTACAAACATAGTTAAGACTTACTATTGTTACTGCTCTTGTACATTTGTATAAACAATGTACGAACTCAAAGTTTTCCACGAATTTAGGATGCCTCTTATCATTGCTAAGACACACTGTCAAGTTTTGCGCCAGCTTTAATTATCTCTCTTAGATATACAAAATTAAATTATATTCCCAAAAGTTTAAAATTACTTCACACTTCTTAGATTCTGAGCATTTTGAAAGATTTTTTTTTGTTTGCTAGATTAAAAATTATTTTGACAAACACAAAAGAAGCATAAATACATTATTCATTTTATAAAGCTAAAAAGAAAATTAATCAGTTAGCCTACAGAAAAATTTATTTTTTTATTCTACTTAAGATGAGTTAATTATCATTAAAATTTAAGAAGAAAATCGACTTTAAAAAACAAGTATTCTTTAAATAAATTATGTGTGAACACCTCTACCCCTATGTGAGAGGGAAACATTGTTTAATTTCTTTGAAGTTTTTTCACAAACAGCAGATTATCATTAGCCACCCCACAACCTTATCTTTCAACTTCCATACCCTCCCGGTAAAAGGAATGAAACAGGAAAGTCCACAAATCAAATTAATATCTCAATCTGCAAGAGAAAATCCCTGGAGCTATTATCGCACATTTTTACATACAAACGCACATCCTGTAATACATATACTATACTTATCCCGTTTACAAGAGGTGGATGGAACGCGTAAATCGATCACAAAATTTCATCCCACTAATTTATTAAATTGAAATTATAATTATAGGGTCCGCCTTATCCGACCCAAGCATTCGTCTGTTTGCGGAATTAGGGGTGATACATCAGACCAGTGTAGTCGCTCAATCACTCAAGTTCGCCGTACAAGACCTGAAGGGAAATAAGGACATTTGTGGCCGAAATCCTGCTACGTTCATTAGCAATCTTGGCGGATCTCGCACCAAACATGTCGCCGTCATTATCTGTAAGATTTATGGCAAACTCAAATCAGATCTTGATGGTCGTCTTGTTTTCGCTCACAAGTGAATGGTTTGGAGCAGTCAATAACAATAAATTGGCATTTGTATTTTCAATTTATCTTTATTTGTGTGAGTCTTTTTACGCAAAGGGCGAGTTAAAAAGAAACTGCCGTGCCACGCCATGGCGGTAGATAATACCTAGATAACACCTTTTTCCTGTTGCATAAGAATGGAACGAATGGATGGATTTATTGCTCAGATAGAAATCCCCTATAGTTTCAGATGAATCGAAGGGTGTTGATTTCAATACAATCGCGTTTAAACTGAACTTTTGATGGGGTCGATCTTGAACAATCTCCCAAAATGAATAGCACTGATATTAATTAAAATTTTGCACCACCCAAAGCATGTCGGTTGAATAAAAAGTTAGCACAGGGTCTGCTATCCTTCTGTTATATATTTATTATATTTAATGAATTTTTTATTGAGCTGCCACAGAAAATAGCACAAGCAGAACATAAGGATTTATAAATCAAAATGAAAGACATGTCAAATGTAGAACGTATGAAAGAATAAGAGCAAAGTAGATTTTTGGATCATGAATATTTCAAATCAAAATAATAAGAAACAAATGAAATTTGCATACTTACGACCATATTAAATAAAACAAGGAGGTTGTTAGGGAGTTCTAAAAAATCTTAGATGTATGTACAAAACAACGCATAGCGCTACAATTTTATTGCTTTGTATATACACGTATGAAATAAATTTCTGGATATTTTTGCTTGGATAGAATGCAAATTTCCTCACATTTTCCTATTTCTCAAAATTCAAATGAATATGTTGGCTTCAGTAATTATTATTTGATTGTCTTAACGAAAATTATGATGCTTGTATTTTGTCAAGATATTCATTAATTTTCCATAGTCTATTTATAATTTAATGATTCAAAATTTTTGGAATGGGGAAATTATGGTCGTTTTAGTTGTACTTCTCCCACTGTTGAAGATATCTCAATTTAACGCGAAATTGAGATGAATTTTGGCAACAATCCGCCTCCTGCAGAGATCTTTATGTCATTAAAAACTTCAAATTGACAATCATTTATTTATTTCCGTCAATACAAGCTATACAAACTATACAAGGTACATCTCGGTAAAGTCAATACACAGACGGTCTCGAAAGAACATATCACACATGAATCCTCACACATGCACTTCAATAGACATGTGGTAGACGGTTATATAATTCTTAAATCTTCACCTTTTTCGCAAAAATAAATCCATCTCATTGTGTGTTCAACCGCCGAAATGATAAGAGTCAAGCCTAATGAGTTCCGCATTTCAAAAGAGTTTGGAAGTTGGGTTCCTAGCAAAGTACCGGAAGGCACTAAAAATTGCCATTAAGAAGTTAGTTAATTGTATAAAAATGTCTATAGCATTCGTGAAGAATTGATTAAAGGCTCTATACGGACTCCGCGAATGTTGACGATCTACTTGAGAGAAGGAAAACACGAGCAACTACAGAAACAACGGATGAAGTAATTGGGCACGTGTTCGAAACTAATCTGACACTCACATTCCGCCAAGGGCAAGAAAAAGTGGCCAAAAAGGGCACACAGGTATCAATCCATACAATTCGACGTCGATTATTAGCAGCAGATATAAAACGTCCAGGTACATTAAAGAAACATGTCTTAACCATGAACCAAGTTTAAAAACACTTGCAATGGGTAAAGGAAAATTTAGGATGCTATTGAAGAAAGGTCATCTTTACAGGTGGGAGTTCCTTTTGGACAATAAACATCTCACGATCTGCTTGGATGAAAAAGTGCGAAATAGTGAACGGGGATCCACCACCCGGGGAAGGTCCCATATACGGATGCTTTTCAGCCAACAGTTTTGGCAGGCTCATCCTGTTTACGGTCAACTTGACCCCTGCAAGGATGATTAGATTGTACTGCATAGGGTAATTAAAGTCTGCCACTAAGTTGCTTAGAACCAATATCATTATTGTCATCAACTGGATCCTGCAGAAGGATAATGACCCGGAACACGGAAGACGAATTTGCACACGATCTCAGCCTCCAGATGTGAATCTTATAAAGAATATGTGGTTATATATGAAGCATTAACTTCAAGGATGCAGGATTCGCAACTTAGGCCACTTAAAAAGAGTCCTGCAGAAAATTTAGAAATCATTGACTAAGGAAAAACGTGCTCTGAGTTGGGATAAAGTGCAAATGGCGGCGATTGGACCCCTTTTTGACGAAAAGTGTAAGATAATGCATTTTTCGGAAATAAGAACATTTTTGTTGCAAAACGCTTGCTTTCGTTTTAAAGAGGGGTGCTTTCTTCTGAGACACATTAGAAATGTATTTAATGTAATGGAAATATGTGTTCGGGAAAGAAGAATAAAAATAGTTAAAACACCAATGGCAACGGCAGGGAGATTTCGCAACCATGAAATAGAGGCTCATAATGTTTTTATGCTAAATTTTATTTTGATCGTTTCAAAAATGAAGCCTTTAGTTTGTACAAAACTCGTTATATGTGCTATGCATGCACCATAATCGGGCAGAAATTTTAAATAGAACATAAAAAATTTTAACCATTCGCAGTGACCTAAAATTCCGGAATGTTATTATTGCATTATTACTTTGTATAACCTCCATGGCATTATTCATAACAATAAAGCAAGAAATTTGAAAATTTTGTATCTGGAAAGAATGAGTATATGTCAGTTTTAGGATCTTGTATCAGTTTTGTACTCGCTTTCCCATCTGGACTTATGTTTTTGAACGTGGGAGACTCTCAAGTTTAATTTATAACCGCATAATATCACATAGTACTGAAATTTCGTTCCAAAACAAAACTCTGTACTCAGAGCAGTTGTTTTCAAGTTTTTTAGTTATCATAACCCTATATTGCGGCAATTCGTACATAATAAATTAAAAATTTCGGGAAAATAAATTTTAGAAACTAAATCTAAATCAGGTTTTTACTAATGTTAAAATATAAAGTCCGGGTAGTAGTCTGAGGCATATTCCATCTCTATACATCACGCAACATGTGACGCATAGCGTAAGATACAAAAATCTATAACAACGTGTAATATAATAAAATATGACAATGACCACCTGACATATAACACGTGTCAAATATAATTTAAACCACATAAGTAATGAAACGTGATACAATTATGCATGAAAAATGACATATTTCATGATAAGATTTATTGTAGCATAAGGTACACGACATATGGTACAAAACATGACAAAATAGTACGTGTTACATTGAGTATGAACACTCCCTTCCTTTCCTTTCGATTAATAACAAGAACGGCTTTATCAATTAAAAGTTTACCGACTAGCATAAGAGGACATGTCATTATAAAGTGACATAGGTGTAAACATTTCTGATTCCGACTGTTTTTTTTCAAATTCATACAGAAATCCAGAGTACGTACTTCCCTACAAAAATGAGTTTCAGATTATCAAAGTATAAATAGCTTCATATTTATTTGAGTAGTGACTGCAAAACCGAGATAAGTATCACCCTCGCGACTACTTTGTGATATTAGGGATTTGGGTCGATTTCAATTATCTCTTTTAAATATGTTTAAATATGAGCTATGTATGCAATTTTAGAGCATGAAACCAAAATTATTTTATAGTTTTAGTTGAGGGAGGTTTATGTTTATTTTTGAATATTTTATTATTAGTGATTTACTTCCTATTGCAACCGTCTTTTCACGTCTTAGAACTGACCAACTAATCTCAACTGATGACAATTAAATCAAACGAAATGATATGCAATTCTTCAAAAGTCATATAGAAATTTTCGCTTATTTATTTGAAATGTAAATTGATGAGTGAAATCGATTAAATACCGATCATATTTCTTTCATCGAAGACGAGGCGCTACTTCTATGCTTAATTGAAAATATTTTGGTGGTGATATTTTACACTATGTATGTACAGTATTACCATGGATATCTCTAGCAGCACTATCAATTGAAGCGCAAGCAGATAAAGCACATAATTTAAAATCTTTTTGTCCATATTGTACCAATTCTCATCGTTTTTGAGATACTGAATATTTCAAATAGGATCCAAATGAGGTGATGACCTGGAACCTTTAAAGAGCATTGTATCCGGAAGCCTAATACCTAATTGTAATTAATTTAATATATCAGTAGCTATTATATCTCGTACAGTTAGCATATAATTATATGTATATTTTAATCAATGTAAATCTAAAAAGGTTTTTTAAAGTTTTAAATGCTAAACTAATACTCAATGGAATAGTTTCAATTCCGAGCGACACAACACGTAACATCTGCACAGTTTAAAATTTCGGATTATTTTCAATGTTCAAATCAATTAAACGAATTAAATATTTGATATTTTATTTGACACTGTTCCATGGGACATCCGCTGGCCCACACTTGGGCATCTCAACGTACGGCGCGTAGCACCGGTGGCACATGTCGGCATCAACTTGAATTGGTCTTTCAAGAAGTTCAGTTTTCAGCGCAAATTTATGGAATTTAATAAACGACATAAAGACAAAGCGCGTTATACATACGAGCGTAACTTTTCAGTTAAGGCATCAGTTCTCGCGGGTGAAGTCGTGGTCATCGGCTAGTTGTTAGTATAAAATAATTAAAATTACATAATTAATTAAATAATTACACATTGTCTTTCAATATAGATCAACTGGAGGTCCGGAAACCCTAATCGTTAGCTTAACTCACACTTGGTCACTTCCATTGTTAACTTTTATTAAAAATGAATGCTGTGTACTACGCATGGTAATTTTAATTCTATAGTTTCCTTTTTATAGGAATTCTTTTGATCGTTGGCACGAGTATATACGATCGTAAATGATAGTATTATTTTTTTATCTTCATATGTTAGGGTTGAGGTAAGACTACAGAAAAGTTCACATCCCGAACCGCGCAGTTTTGTAGTGAAAAAGAAAGCCCGTCATTTTTAGTTTGAAATATTCACATCTGCTCAATGCTTTAAGACACTAATTTTTTCACTTTCAAAATAATTCTTCATTAAAGTAAACTATAACATTGCACTTTGCCCGCAGACTTTTCCGATACTCGCTTGAAACGATTTTTTTATCTCCTATGCTTGAAAGCCCTAGAAAAAATGTTTGCATGTTTTAACTTGACTCCGATGATAGACCAGCACATCACTAAAGCCTAAAGGGCTCATATTTCAGGAAGTTTCTAGTCGAAGGTGTCAGTTTTTACCCTGTGTAAGGGTTGTTAGGAAAATTGTGCAGTGGCTGTCAACAATTCGTCGAAAAACTCTTTGAAAATAAAGCAACTCAAAAAATTACGCTGAGTGTACGTCTGCACCTTGTGAACTTCATATGAGTGCGTATCATTCAAGGATGATTAGTTTAAAATTAGAATTCACTAAAGCTAATGGCATACTTTGCAAAAATCTAAGAGCATTCACCTAAATGTTGAAATGTAGTCTAAGTTCTAATAAGAAAGTATCTAAAATTAATTCTAGGGAAACAAGGTTGTTGTATCCGTTCCAGGCAATTAAGGAATAATATCAGAATAATTAATTTATCCCCAAAAGTAACAATTTGATAATGCCAATGAATAGCAACCGAAAAACAAGGGATTGGAATAAAGTTTCATTTTGGCTAAATTTTATCAAAGTGTAACACGAAAGGGCAAAAGTTCTGTGAATACGATTGGCTCGAATTAAGTCCTCTGTGGATTAGTTTTAATGTGAAAGTTCCATCGGCGCTTTAATATCATGTGATTTTATGTCATTTTAAATGGAATTCTACCAATTTTCGCGTTTTGTTTTCCATATTTTGACTACAAGCCAAAGAATGGGCACATGCATGGGTATAGTTTTTTTTAATAATAGTTTTTTTTATATTCCTATCATAAAGGCTATAAATTAAATTTTTTTATTATATTTACTGAAGAAAATCGGATGAAGGTGTTTCAAATAAGTTTACATATTTGTTTTTATCGTTTCATGTTTTATCCGAAAGAAGATATTGAATATTTTTTCAAAAAGACTAGCACAAGCAGAGGGAATCCACATGACCGTCGAATTTTCTTTTTAATAAATCTTAGAAAAAATATTCTTGAAATAGACAACCCGATCAATTCTTATGTACTTACAACGTAAATAGTGTATATATATCACCACAAAGTGAAAAACCAGGTATTAGTCGTAACCAGGCATAAAAATAGAACCCAAATAGCTTTAAATATTTATCAGGATAATTTTGCTACCTACCCTTTACCTAAACTTTATCTGTTTGGGTATCCTTTAAATATTGTGTTTAATTAATCCATTATAATTACTAGACGGCTAGCAATATCCAAGTTATAGGCTTATGTTAATTTCACTAGTAGTTTTGTAAGTGATTACACACAAAAATTTACAAAAGAAAATATTGCACCAGGTTGATTAATTTATTCCTTTAATTATCGTTGATTTGTGCTAATTATTCTACACCTTCACTCGTTGGCAACACTCCCAGTACTTCTAAAGAACTTTACCAATTTCACAAGTAAAACATTCCTAAAAATACTTTTAAAACCAATATTGACAATTTTTCAATACTTTTAAAACATTTCACGGCTCACACGTTCTTGACGGTATCTTCAAATTTCTAACCCGAACTTCTACGTACGTCGCACACCAGAAAGTACAAAATAAGCTTATTTAGTGTCAAACTAAGAAAACTGGCCGACAATTCGATAATTGAGATTAAAATACTTCTCTTCTGAAGTAGTTACAGATTTCTGAGCCGTCCGAATTTTACGAAAATAGTTCTTAAGAGCGCAGGATATGTCGATGACGAATTAATGCCACGTACTCCCACAAATATAAACCGAATTAACCAGACGACGGCAAAAACCGCACTAATGGACGAAGTACTTCTCCAGCACTCGTGGGCATATACATCGGCATCGAAATTCCAGTTCATACAGCAAAGGACTCATGCATACCCCCCGATGGAACTGAATAATTTCCCAACGGAAAACTCGTATATGCTTCTTGACAGTGCTTATGCGCAAAGATCCCCCTAGACGGAACGCTATATCCTTCGGAACTTTAGCATCTCTGCTTTTAAATCTAGCGGAAATTTCTACAAAATAATTTTAATCTTAATACACGTAAGTACATGGGATTTCTATTACTAAAATTTTTTGGAAACAAACAGTTCCGATATAACTCAACAAGAAGACGTGCGACTAGGAGCGTAAAATTTTTGAAAATCAGCCTATGATCAGCTTGAAGTATTGAAATAAGGCAGGAACGGGTTTCTCATAATTTTTAAGATAGCAGGATGCAGGTAAAATATACCGCACTTATATAGAGAGAGTATATAATACAAAATTTTATTTGTTAGATTCCATAGATTAGAAAAAATGTTCTGTTATTTGGAATTTTTTAGTAAAATTAATGTCAATATTTTAAAAGTTGTTTTTAGATCATAATTTAAAAGTTAAGTTTAGAAGGAAAGTGTCAGGGCCTGCACTGGTTTTTTAAGTGAATTACTAAAAGGCTGTGACGATCATTTGTAAACTAAAGGAGACTAAAATTAATAAGTTAAAAGCCGACTGCCGTAATGCCTTTATAAAGTGATCGACGATTTCTAAATATGTTGGACTGCGATCATTACACTTTATAATATGACAAAAAGTAGGGATCGTCTAGAAAAATTCTAGAAAAAATTGTTGTTTTTGCTTTGCTTTTTCTAAACCGCGTTCCGCCTTAATATACAAAAGGATATATGCAAAAAATATAAATATAAATAATAAGTTGTGTAAAAATCAACGTTTACTGGAAAGCGAAAATTTCCCTGTTTATGCCAATCAGAATTTAAGTACTTTGATAGTGATTGAAGCACGAAATCGAAACCAATTAAATCTGCCATTTTGAATGTAAGAAGACGAAATGTTTTTTTAAAAACTTTGCACGGCTACACTCACAAGAGAATATTTCAAAAGTTTCTTTTTTCTTTTCTGAATTTAAAGCTATGTCTGCCCTTGCATCATAAAGAGTGCAACAAACCCGGAAAACGATGTGCTGGTATGTCGGCACAGATACTCCTTCGCAAATGGAAACAACGATGCAGGGGAAAAGTAGTTAACATGTGCCTTTCTATGCTGGGCGCATGTCAGGATATGGGACCTTTCGGGAAATATCCTTAAGGGGTAAGTAAACGTCCGTCCGGCAGGAGTTATTAAAGAAGCTCCAGAGACGCCGAAGGAACAGGAGGCATTCAAGAAAGTAGTGGTAGGTAGTAGTAGGCAGCCACGAATTGAAAGAAAATGATTGTTTTGAACTTTCCAAATGTCTCTTAATTTCAGAAGGCTATTTTTCGAGGTTGTCAGCGGTGGTCTTTAATTTATTGCTTCGCTGTTTTGATCCGGCTGGGGGAATATTCTACCTACTTCGTGAAGGACAATAAACGTCTCAAACCTTCCTAGCAGAAATTGGAACAAGCTCAATGCTACTTATTTATTATTAATTATTCCGCAGGCACGACGATTTCTTTGAGAATTTTAAGTGCGGGTGGGTAAGTCATTCAATTTTAGGTTAATTTAGCTTACAATAGAAAACGTAGTAGTATAGGAATTTGAAATCCTTTTATCCTTTACCAATATTAGGAAGTAAATTAAACTCAAGCTATGTTATACAATCATTTTCAAAATGTATGATAAACTTTATTCGAGGAGACAAAAATTTTAAATACAAAATCAGTTTCCTCAATGCCCAATGTATTACTTCTTAAAAGTTATATTTCTGTTGATTAAATTAAATGTATATTGACAAAAAATATTCTGAATTACCTTCGGGCAACGAAAAGTGTTAAAAGTTTTTTGCAAAGGCAACGTCGAAGAAAAGACTATAAATATATTTTCATCATTAAAACAAAATAATTAGTTACTATTTTAAATCTAAAGACAATAGGAGACATGTTTGTATCATAAGAACCTACTAAATAAAAGTACACTATGACACCCACAGGTCCTGCTTTCTGCCTAATACGTCTCTTTACTTTTCATACACACTTGTTTTCAAACTTATTCGAAAGTCCGAAATTCAGCCAAACTTCAAAAATGTCAAACAAATGCATGGTTATATTACAGTATAATACATATACAGTATAGTATAGTACATATACAGTAAACTTCCGTATACCACGTTTTGCCCATATTGCGAATTCCTATAACGCGACCAATTCTCGTACAACGCTGTAAATAGTCCCGTGTAACGCATAGAATACATTTAAAATTTGACATAGTCTTTGATTATTTTAGACAAATAAAGGTATATGTTTATTAAAACTTCTATAAATTCATCTGGTAATGAATGTTCCGTATAACGCGATTTCTTATTAAGTGGAATCTATCTCTCGCGCTGTACAGGACTTCGCTGTATACCGTAAATACTAAATTAAGTAGCAGAATTGAACAAAAAGTTCCTTCAAACATTTTCAGGTTGTTAAAAGATAATGGACACTTTGTCCTAGTAGCAGATATTATAAGTCTTATATCAGGTGAATACATTTACAGTGTATTACAGGTAATTAATTAAAATACATTATGTGAATCCTAAATACTAAATGATATGGCAAGAAATAAAAAACTAAATAATTGTACCAACGTCTTTTCCGTCCATAAATATGAGTTTTTAAGAAATAAAAGGCATTTAGACTACTTTTTATTTATCAAAATTTCCACGATTTAATTTGACTGTTGATAAACTGTTGGTCTTCTCTCTGATGCCTTTTCGTTAAGATGTGAATAGTTTGAGAACACAGATACGATATACGTGAATTTTGAAACGTGCTTACATTTTGAAACATGATTCATATGTTAATATCACATGAAACGTAACACGTGATGTGAGACCAATCTCCATTGGTAGGTCAATATATACATAACTAATTCGTTGGTCGGAAAATAAAAAACTATAAAAGACACCATGATTCCATGATATCTGTCTTAAATAACATCCCACAAATAAGATCTGGGTTTGAAATAATCACGTTTTCCTTATAAACTTTTGGGCAGATAATTTTGTGGTGCTAATTTATATCTTAAAGGCGACAGATTTGTTGTACATGTACAAGGGCTTGAAATGTAAGCCCTCAATTTAAAATAAAGATTAGATATGTTCTTGTTAGTCCCCATCTCCAATCCTGTTTTAAATATTTTGATAAAGCTTAGTAAGTAGCATCTCTATGATATATCTTTAATGTAGACCGACATGAGAAACGTACCAGCACTGTCTTCCATGATAACATAAATATTCGAGATAGTGTTATGGATGGATACCCTATGAAAGGAGCGTACGTTTAGGCTATTTTGATCTACATCTCATAGTGCTTAAACCTTACTACAAAAAATCCTTACTCTACTTGTCGATGCTGAAGGGAGATTTGCAATTTGAGATATTTGCACAAATGGAAGTATTTGATTTTGCGTGTCGTAGATTAATGAAAAAAACTAGTCTACCCATATCAATAAAATAACGTATAAAGTTTTCGTGATGGCTACAGCAAAGTAAAGAAAACAGCGCATTATTGTACTTGTAAAGTAGGGGCAGCGCTCATGTAGTAATAATATATAAAATCTTTTCATATAAAAAATTAAAATTTTCTTGGATGAAATATCTCAATAGTTGGCTTAGTCTTTGGTTATTTGGAAGATGATATTAATCCTCTTATTAACAAATTATCTCGTTTTAAATTGGCCATTCAGACTTACAATTTTATAAGGAATGGAAAGAAATGATTGGAATCAAGAATGAATACAAATTTGGTTCACGATGATTTGTTTGTATAAAATGATTCAACTTACACGTAATTCAAAGGAATTCTAGGAAAATTCAATCAACAAATTCCTGTAAAAATTTTATCTTTAAATTTGAGAGAAATTCGATGGAAGATTTCACAAAAAAAAAAACGTTTATAAAGTCTATATTTGCAATCAAAGCTGAATTTTTCAGCATTACTTTGATTTGCTGTAGATTGGTTCACCGATTCGCACGTATGCAGCCCGAATTTGCATAAGTGCAGCTTTTTATATTCTTTCGGAAAGGATGTGCTCTGCATAATCAATTTATGTAGAATTATAATGTTTTCACACATCTCTATATTGGAATTATGTCGTTATTTTAGCGGCCATAATGAGCATCATTAATATCCAAGTCTGCCTTTTTATCTCATTTCTAAAATAATCTCTTTTCGCCTAAATAGCGAAAGAGAAATTTATTAATATCCCGTGAAAGGTGGAATTAATTAAATTTATGGCAACACCAATCGATTTCTCGTAAATGATTGATTACCTCTGATCACGTTGTCAAAATGTAAATTAAAGTTTATGTGTATGCAAAAATACCTTCACATTATTCATTTGCATTATATAGTAAAAAATAAAAAAAATCTTTATTGTACTTTCTTTTGAATATGTGGGATTTTTCCATTTATTCACATTAAAATTTACCAAAATGAGCTCCGATTTATTTTTAAATGGCAAGCATATAATTAATCGAATTCGGAATATAATTAAAAATAAAGTATGTAAATAAAAAAAAAGTAATTGAAAGTAATTGTATACCACAAATTAATTCGCGACTGTCCGCTGCGAATTGAATTTCGGAACTTCTAAAGAACATTGAAAACTATTGTAAGGGCTACAAAGGTGTAAAACATGTTGGTATAAATTTTATGCCAAAGACGCTGTATTTGACTGGTGCCTTCCTAAAACGAGGATCAACAATACAGAGAACCTGGAAGCTACCAGCCCAAAAAGATGGTCGAATTACCATTAATCGGTAACTATTTGAGAATCCTGCGTCTACAAAGGAACGATGTTGAGTTCATAATAATTGATGAGATTTCAATGGTCTCATATCACATACTCACGGTCAACTCACGGTTTAGACAGCTGAAGGACAAACATTTTTGGAATTTGGAGATTTGCTGTAGGTACCTGTAGATACCTGTGTGAACAGCCTAAATGTCTACAACTAGTAACATACCTATGGAGACTGTTCACACGGAGTAAAATCACAGAGAATATGAGACAACATTCGTAGATGTCCCGAACACTTCGAGAGTTGGTGAAATGAGACCTGAGCACGGTACTGTTGAGCAAAGTCATACAGGATCCAGCTGGTGAGTTAGCAATCGACAAGATCCTAGAAATATATCCAACCCATAATCAAGTTAAGGATCACATTCCCGAGTACATGGCGTAGAAGTGTTCAAGATACGAGCACAAGATCAGATTGTTGATAAACATCAGAGAAATCCTTCCAGCAGACATCAATAAAACTGAAGGAGTAGCATCGGATATTCGTAGGAGCTAAGATAGTGTTGTGGTCAAATGTAGACGTATCTAAAGGACCAGTAAATGGTCCCAAATAAATAACATGGCCATATTCTGACGTGCGCGATTGCATGAAATAGACGTAGCATATGTTCGTAGGGACGACGGTAATGATGGAGTTCATATTTTACATCCACAGCATAAAGAATAATAATTCCACTTATGCTAAAATGCGTGAATTTTCTTTTTATAAGAAGTACAACCTTAATTGAATTGTTTCACTCTACAAATTATGCCCAGGTAATTTCGCACAATCAAAACATTTGCCGTTTTTGAACGTTCTCTTTTCATCGAGGCCCAAATTATGTGATCTCCACTTTAAGTGTTTGCATTTATCTAAGTTCCTGTACTTGTTTGTGTTCATAATTTTGTCATAGGTAATTATTTTTACTTTTAATCAATTTTTTGTTTACATTTTTGGGCACATTTAAATGCAAGAAGTGGAATTAGGAACATTTTAGAAATAAAAAAAAAGGGATAAATTCAAGCATTAAGCATAAGATCAAGCATTATTTTAGATATTAGGGATTATATTTATTTGATCTCCTTTATAATATAATTTAATATAAGCAACGGATGACAATATTTCTTCGAAAGAATACTATTTTTGAAGTAATATTGATTTAAATTATATCAATACTGAATCAAATGACGGTGAATTTTCTAAAAATATTGTGTATAAAATCAAAAAGTGTGGGTAAGTTTCCTAGTACATCGTTAAGAGATGGCAATATTTGGACAGCAATAAAAAATATCCTTCACACTTTTAATTTAACAATACAAGGATTGAAACGTCTGCCAGAATTAAGAACCCCAGGTGTTTCTGAAGATGTGTGATGGTTCGCGAAACAAATCAATATGGTGCTAAATTAATCGAACAGGAAAAGTTGCTGAGAATTATTTTTATAAATTTAATTCTCCTTATAAATGCGAAAATGTTGACTATTGCTTCTTTACATTAAATCCATAAATCTGCCTAGTATCGAACATTATTGAAATGAAAGCCATCTTTATAGTTATAGCTATTTTGGAAAATAATATAAAGATAAAACCGATTTCTGTACATTCTGAATAATGCAAACTACAGGTGAAAATTAAGCTGTAGAAAATCGAACCAACACTTTAATAATGTGATGATCATCGCATACATAATTTTGGTGAAGATTCATTCAATGGCGAGTTATTGTTGCTATAGCGGGTTTAACCGCCAAAATATCAAAAACGAAAACGAAATGAATTTGGCGTGAAATTTTATAAACTTTGCGAATTACAGGATATGGTCCCGTGAGTATAAATTTATTGTGGGAAATCCGATCTTCCATCTTATGGATCGTTTTATGCACTCGACATATGTTTTTGGAGCATTATGACTTGATCGCTAAGGTAATATAAAAGAGTTGGTATAGAAAAAAAAAACTAAAGAAAGGCGAGCATAGCTTCAAACCTTTCACATTCGTTCTTTGTAAGTGAAGAGGCTTACTGCCAATATTAAATAAACACAAAGTTGAAGATCGGTATTTTTACCTTAAAAATAAATTTTTTCATTTTGAGATCGGTCTTTTTACCATCAAAAATAATAATAATCACGATTAACTTTACATACCAATACTCTTGGAAAAGAATAGCTGCATAAGGAAAAATTGAAGTAGTTGAAGTTTTCAAGCGAAATGAAAACCAATATTGCAAAATATTACATTAGACCTATAGCAGGTGTAAATCGATCGAATCAAGTGCTATAGTATTACAGTGTATTGAGAAAAAATCCGCAAGTGTAAGAAAATAGCCATACGCATTGAAGATATGGCCATGAATAATGCATATGTTGTTGTTGTCTTCTATTTAGGGAAGATGCTATACAATATTTGATAAACTGGAACTAAAATGTAGCATTTATTTAATCGCAGTTTTCTATGTAAACTCAGGGACGAAATTCTGACTATCTTGTTGAGGTATAATTAAGGACAGAAAATCCAACTCCACGGACTCTAGTCCGTAAAAGAAAACATGATGTTATTGAAGTGTTATAACACGGTGTTGGTGGTGCCAAAGTACTATTGTCTGTCAAGTGTAAAAATTTCGAAATCAATAGGAACTTGTCAAGGCATGTTTTTTGTATGCATATTTCAAAAAGAGACCACCAGCCGTTGGTAAAAACCACCTCTAAGGAAGTCGCAAATGCTTTAATTCGGAAATAGTTATAGTTTTGCGAAAGCCGAAATTTTTCCATGTGATAGATAAGTATAAGCGTTCTATGCCTTAAGCAGAACTGTTCAACACCGCAGATAGTATTAAATCGTAAACTGTTAGATACAGAATAGATTTAGGATTTAAAAAATCCGTGGGAAATTTATAGATATTTACTTTGTACAAAACTTAAAAAAAAATAAAACAAAAATAGTAGAAGAATTTAATCAAGGAAAAAAGGAAATTGTATCAGAATCGACTAAAAATTAAAAGCTTTTTAAATTATATCAGGTATTTCCTATTCACTAGTATTTCCCTATTCAATCAAAATTCGGAAGTTGTTTCTTCCTTTGGAATTTGAAACGTTTAAACTTTAGAACTTTGGAATTACTCGTTGGCTTGTACTGTATTCTTTAAAAATTCCTTATACGAAATATACATCTTCAGAAAATGTATAGTGGTAGAAAAACAAGAAAATTAAACCTATTCATTTTAATCCTTTTATTGTTTTACTTTTCAATTATATCACTATAATTAATTAATTAATTAACTTACATAATACTTTGCATGTTCTGCGAGCAATTGCAATTTATTCTAACTTGTCTTATTTATTTAAATAATTTCTTAAAATTAATTTAACGACATTAAAATCGTGCTAACAGAGCCTGTGTGTGTTTCTAATTAAAGTAAAGCACGGTGTCGGAGGTAGTTCAACCTCTGCATCGGGTATCAATAAGCATTAACCATGAACTAAATTTCTTCCTTTCATTGTTACGAAGCACTTGGATAGGAGGTTAAGCCGTCTGCAAGCCGATGCATTGTGCTCATCACGTATGTGTAATATTTCCTTCACATTCGGAATGTGAATTCACTTTTGGTCACGTTTTAAAGCACTTTTACGAGTGATATGAGCTCGGTGAATGTAAGGGCATACCACCTCCACTTTTCCGTACCTTTTATATTCTTTTAAGTATATTGCGACATTTCTGAGCAGTTTCTTTGTATAAAAGAAATTATATTTTTATTTATGGTTACGGTTATTTTAACAAGGAAATGAAATTGCGATCGTAGATTTTGAATAAGTCCAAGCGATGATTTTTGGCTTTCAAACTTCTTTTAAAATACTGGCTTATTATTAAATTAAGTTTACCATGAAAGTATGACCACTGTTTGCGATTTTTAATTCTTACTAGATTATAGAAGAAATTAATTACTGTGCAATTTTATTTGGTTTTTAATTTAACCCATTGCGGTGACCGGAGTTCCAAAAAATCTCACCAGTTTTTTTAATAGAATTTTTTTTAACTTTTTTTTTTTCAATTGAGACGTTAATTTTAGATAAGTAAACAATTGGATCTTGTAAAGAAGGCCTTTTCATATGTCCACAAATTTTTATGAGGTGAAATCGCAAGTAATTGATAAACAGTAAAAGATTTCCCGCATGGGGTCTCACATTCTTATTTAGAGGTGTGACCGCAACGGGCTAAAATGGTGTCTTCACTTATTTTAAAAAATTTCCACAATAATATAAACATTTTAATAGAAATTATAATAAAATAACCATAATACAATATTAATATATTTATCATGCGTTAACAAAGCTTGGTGTTGGGATTTTTTGCATTATGATTTTTTGATTTCCTCATGGAGGTGAGAAAGGGATTGTACTTAGAACATGTATGCAAAATACTTTGAATTAAGTACAAATACAGTATTCAAAAAAAAGAAAAAAAAATTTATGTATATATATATTGCTCAATTGTCAAAGATAACAACAATCTAAAGACATTTAGTACAAAAAGTATACAGGGTAGATCTAAAATAAAAACTTTGAATTTGTACGTATCTTGGTTATTCAGTAATTAAAAAAGACCTTTAACATATGAACTATGTGAAACGATTCTATTCGTTCCCTTCATAAAATATGCAACTATTATGCCAATATGGAAGTGTTGTACATAACACCAAACAGTCAGTCCTTAGAGTACAGAAGGTATCTTACAATTAGTCAGCCACGGCCCTCTTTTACCTGAATGTATACATTCCTGGGTCACATGTGCCATATACGTCTGTACTTATTAAAAAGCCCCACATCAACTACTTTACAATTCAACAAACCGTGCAGCCACTTGTCACACTGCATTAAGTACACGGGGGAGTTATAAGTGAGTTCCTCAAGCGAACTTCTGGTCTACGAACGCTTCTTAATCTCTTTTCACTTTTTCAGAGTTTCTTTGTTTTTGTGTATGCGTCCGTGATATTCTCACTCCTTGCCAGCAACACTGTTTAAAGTTAATATGAGGTTGGCGTTTCTAAAAATGCAACTTCTGCTTGTTATGTCTGCTTAAAATGCAAATATACAAAAGCCTTTGTAGAAGTCAGCGCACTTGTATCTAGCCTTGAATCAAGAGACAAATTTAAATTGTGAAATTGGAAAATATATAAACGTAAATCGAAGGTGATAACCTCAGTAATCTGTCTGATATCCCTGCTTTTAAATAAAAGATGATTAAATTGTTGATTACTTTTAATTTCTGTTACTTGTCGTAGTTAACCGCTTACATAGAAATTCTTTTGAAATTCACTTGGAATTCATGCAATTAAAACTTCAAAGAACAATACAAAAAAAAATCCACATCTTCATTCTTAATATTGAAATCTAAGAAAATCAATATAGACTTTATAGGACTATCTAGAAAATCGAATTAGAACTTTAATGGCTAACGAAAAGAGTATTTACTAAATTTAATTTGATTTATTTAAATTTTTCCTTGGCTTTTAGTTTCTAAAGAACAATTTTCTTGCGCGTACAGGGTGTGCATTAAATTAGCTTCCAATATAATTGTCGAAATTGGATTTTTGAGATCGAGCACAATGGTACAAAGACGTGTTCAATTGAAAGATTTGATCAAGTTTTAGGATGATTTGTTATCACAAAAAAAACTCTTCTAATTAATTAAAAAAAATATATTTTGAATTTTTTACTTTGTACCTACTTGCTCCAAGTTTGAAGTAAGTAAATATGATTATTAAAAGAAGCGTAAGTTAATCCCCCATAGGAACTTTGTATTTCGTAAAGTAAGTAAAGCTGATAAGCATGTTAATTGAGCTTTGTTAATTATGATAATTATAGATGTAAATTATTCGCTTTGTTCTAACTAGTGCCTTTTTTCTCGACATATCCCTCTTTATTGAGTATGTTGAGCATGAACGTTGTTAGTATCATGTTGAAACTGTTTACATGAATTGCTGCTGAGGACTATAATGCACACATTTTAGAAATTGAAGCATCTTGAAGCAGCTCAAGGGTGCAACATAGTTTCGACAGACCACTTTAATTTGACCTATTAGCAATGCTCTAGGATGGTTTCTCTTGTTCTACTTTCTTACAAGTAATGACGATAGCCCCAGAACTCTGGCTCAACCTTGACATCGTTGTGAAAGTTGAATGGTAACAATAATTCAGGAAGTGCAACTGCAAGCAGCAAATTGTGGGAAAGGATGTAAAGGTAATAGCGCATTAAGCCCGTTTAGGAAGGAGGGGCTGTCGCTGATATGCAAAGCGCGTTTTTTTTGTTATAAATAAGCGTGATTTGTATACTGATTTTCAATGACTCAACAAGAGCTTGTTCGTATATCTTGTATTAAGTTGAATGAATAAGGCACAGTAGTGCAATTTCCAGAAGAAATCGTCAGAAAATAAATTATTACTCTTAGTCCTTTCAAGATGAACTTTTTCACTTTTATTATAACGACACTTACGAACCTAGCAACTCTAGAGTTTGTGCCTAGTACTTGACTAAGGGCTCACAGACTCTGTTAACTTTCTATTTAATGAGCACGATATCACTGAATAAATGTTATTGGCTTTGGTTATCCACTTTGGACATTGCTGTAAGGCGCATGCATATAAATATTTCGAATTTGACTTTTCCAAAAGCTTTGATACAACGTTTGTAACACTTGCCATCTATCCAGACGGTTAATATATAAATCCAGGCCTAATGTTCAAGTCGTGTTCTTTGACTTTAAGCATAAGTGAATATCCCACACCGCCGATTGTCTGATATCTGACGACCTATCCATCTATGTCTCCGATACCAACTCTCAATCCATTTGCCATCTTCAGAAACGCGGAGGTAATTCCAAAAACATATTTACTCTCCTCCTGCCCGGACGATTTCGAAACAAACCGCCATAAAATTGGTGAACTCGATGACGATTACAACCCAGATCCTGATTGCTTACTAGGATTTGTTTTAAGAAAATCCGCCCACCATCTAACCCAATTCAATATCACAGCGAGTATTTCGTCAATAATGCAAAATTGATTTATCTAACGATTTAATAAATTGTCCCTCATTCTCAAGGTCTTCGAATATCGATCTACGACTCTATGTTCTTTCATTGTAAGTCTTTCTCTTGTTCCATCCAACTTGGATTTATAAGTCTAAACCTACTACTAGTAACCTTACCAACTTATGCTGTGAAAGCTTATGCGCAATAGTCGACGGCACCGGTTGATGTTATTGCCACAGAATTGAGTAAAGCCTTTGAAAAAGTCTCTAAAGTTCTTGCTATTCCAATCGCGCTTATATCCTGAATCAAATCATACCTTCATAAATACCAAACATAAAATGCCTTTCGTTTCATCGATTTCCAACCATCTTTTCGCTTGCTCAGGTGTCCCACAACACAGTCCCATCGGCCCATGGATTTTCATGCTAGCAATAAATGCGGAACGCGTGATCCAATATTTGCAACTGCCCACTTACGTTGACGATATGAAAATCATTAAATGCCCCTTTTCCTCGGCAGGCTCCTGTCTCTCTTACAATTTGCATAGCTTCTAAAAAGCTTCTAAGCTGAGATATTTCTTTGAGCTCAACGTTTCTAAATGCTAATCCACATATACCCACAAAAGTTGTCACTTATCTGATCTGTTGCCTCTCTGTATGATTTGGGCGTTATAGGATTTATAGGATTTAATTTCTGTTCTCATATTGTCATTGTTGTAGCTACCTCCACTGTTGACAATCAGGCATTCTCTTCATTTATAAGCAATTAGCCATAGCTGTTACAATTAATATGCCTCTACACTAAAACGTTCTTCATTTTGCTGAAATAGCACAAGCTGCGGACATTTAGAATACTCTACGATGCTATGAAAGACTAATTATCTGGTTTTCTTTAATTTCAACCGAACCTGATCTTCCCTTTAGAAAAGCTTTTACCTCGATTTTCCACCCTCTCAAAGGAAGGCATTCTTGGGATGTACTAGTTGATCTTTTAATAAATTTGTATTGAAGAACCTTAATTTTGCTAAAGATTTTCAAAATCAAAGTCAAATCCATTAATCAATGAATAAATGAGATATTTTCGGATTTACAAAACTCAACACTCTGCACAAATGTAATCGAAAGATTTAAAAAACTGTAGGAAGTGTTTAAAAAAAGATAATATTTTTTTATTAATTTTAAAGTTAGAAAAGCATAAAAATACCAAATATTGAATTTAAAAACTTAATTTTTTTGTAAACTTTTTGCCGAAAATGTATTAAATTTCAAATAAATTTGCAATCAACTTTTAAGTGACTTTGTTCTTTGTATTAATCTAATTTTGCTTTTATATTTACATAATATTTATTATTATACTGTGCTTCTTACTTTCATCCAGTAAATCCGAAACATAATTATATTAAATATTTCTAAGACAATAGCACCGTAAATTTGATTTGTTTTCTTAGGCAAACTTTGTCTGATTTTTCGACTATGACGGAATTATTGACAGCCAATTTACCGAATTAGAAACTTTTGTAGGACAATTCTACAAAATCCGCCAAAGAAAGCAAATTATAATAAAACCCTCAGTTTTCCAGCTCAATTAAGCAACATTGGCGAATATACAAACAGCCAGCTGTAGATGTTGATTCACCCCGCGCTGCATTTTTACGGTGGAATTGAAAATTGTTTGTTTGATTTGTTTAGTATACAAAAAGAGCGCAGCCCTAACGCAAGGGAAAAACAAAGTAGGAAAAAAAGGGAAATGCGTCGAGAGTCCCTTTAACAATTCCCAGTAAACTTGCCGTCGGACGGTAAACGCCATTTGCTGTTGAACATTCCCTTGAAGCTAGCAGCCGATTTATCCTATTTACCTTGCTTTTCGAAGTTAGCTCATGCATTAATAGGAGGAGAACTTCAAGGTTCAAGAAGCTACCTGTGCACTTTTTTTCTTTTTATCAATGTTAATCAAAAGGAGTATTGATACAAGTAACGCTCTGCGCGAATCGTCGAGTCTGACTCGATATTCGGTTTCGTCGCAGCAAGTCCAAAGTCGAGTGTGGTTTGACATGGTTTTTCAATTTAAGAATTATAATTATTATTAGTAAATGAAAACCCAATTAATTACTAGGCCAGCAATGAATGGACAGAACTTAACATTTAATTTAGACTGGACTAATAGAAATGAGAAAAATAAATTTGGACCGAAAAGGGTTAAGATTTTCTGTTTTTTTTATGTTCGATTAGTTTTTAGATTAGTTTTTATAATTTTTGAAGCCACTTTTTTCTTGAGTGATGATCCATCGGTTGACGGTACTTACGGCAAGAGTTGGTCGGAAATCTCACTCTCTACAATAAAATTTCATGTCTTGAATATATCGTCGAACTATCTCTAGGAAAGTAGCTGCATAAATAACTTTGTTAGGTATCCCAAACCAGGCCGAACATTACTCGATGGATTTTTGATTTTTACCTTTACTTACACACTAAAAACTCGCTATGTTCGAAATTTCAACGCTTTGGTTCTATTGCAAGTACCCAAAAAGTTTTGATGATCCGTCGGTCAGTGAGTGCCTAAAAGTACGATTTTCAGACACTCGTAATCTACTGCATCCAAATTTAGTTAGTAAATGTTATAATTGAAAGAAAATAAGAGATTTTTTGGGAGTTTACCACTTCTTTGATACAAGCTACGATTTGCCAATGAAGTTTGGTAAAAGTTAGTTTTTGGAATTGTACAGTGAATTTATTAAAAATAATTATAGAATGAGATCAAATCAACAATGAATAACAAGTGAGTTTTCTGATATTACTGATTCAATTATAAATTAGTTCCTCACAATGTAAAATAATCTACAAATAATAAACTTTTCAAATCTCTAACTTTGATCTATGAGAAAAAATTTATTTTAAATAAAATTCATAATACAGAGAAGTAAGCCTAACAATATTCAATAAAATCATTTTAGATTTTGATGGGCTTATGTCACTCTGTTGGAAATAGAATGCACTACTAGTTTTTATTTTTCTCCCTGAAGATACTACACAGAATTTTTTTTACTGAGGAAACCATTCCTTTAAATCTATTCCATTAAATTCAACAAAACCTGACCATTATTACTTAAACTTATAATGCCTAATGTATCTCAGTTTTGTTAACTACAAATGATAGGAATGATTATGAATTTTATGATCAACAAGAAAGAAGTAAACGAATTCTTTGAAGTCCAGTAGAATCGTATATGAACCCAATTCGCAGCCCCTATAATATCATTACTTCAGAAAATGATCCCATTATGTTATCAAAATATAAGGACCATTAGAACAAGACAAATTATCCTTCTTTATTAACCTTCGATATCTTGGAACTTTAATATTATTGCTTTTACTGAAACTTAGCAGCATCATGGCTTTCCCCATGTCAAACCTTTTGACCCAAGTTAAGTTTCGGAAAGAAAGATTTTCTGGCTCTAAAGCTCATGGTGGTGGTTCTCTTAGCCTTTGTTAAAAGCACCTCTATTTAAATTCAAATCAACTTCACATTCTACTTCTTTTGACTGCAATACAAAAATAGTTAAAATGAAATCATCCAGAAACTCATATCTTATTTGTTGTTATATCTCTCTCGATATGATCAAGAAGGTTGACAGTAGAGGCCGTAGCGTTTGCGATCTTATTTTACGTTTAATTAATTAATTAATATACACGTTTCCGTATAGCACTATTTTAGTACATACTCGTATCATTTTATTTTTATTTTTGTTGTGCAATCAGTTCAGATAAAAAATTATATTACCTATTTTTGCATGAGCAAATGATATGCCGAAATTAAGCCAAAATTAAGTTGACATATATGACACCAGTTTGCAATCTAAAATATTTGAAAATCAATACGGCTTTATTTTTATATGTATGCAAAAAAGCCTATTTTGATATTATAAGAATAAATTAATTTTAATAGAAGGAATAATTTAAACCTTTCCAGTCGCACAAAGTATGCACGTAGTATGTCGATTATAGAGCCTTTAAGTAAAAGTTTCTCAAGCCATTGTAAGGATTTTGTGGATTAAGTCACCAAAGTAATGAAATTGGCGTACCTCGTTACGATTGTATTTCTCTATATCGTTTCTGAACAGTGCTTTATCTAGTAGAAAACCGACTTGTTCTTTCATTAATCTTACTTAGCATACAATGTCAACTTAAATTTGGTTTAATTAAAATTTTGCTTGCCGTGCTACTTTCTGTGTTCAGAGATGTTTCGTATCGGAATCAACTAAGGCAATGGAAAAGTTTTGTTTCGCGACGTGGAACCGCGGATTCCAGTTTTGCGTCCCAGAGAGCATCTCATGGCCTGAAACAAAACTGAAATTGTCTGGGCGCTTCGTATTCTGTTTTTCCTTGTTGGGCTTTATATAAATCTTTCTATGAACGGTACGATGTACGTGTATGTGGACTTCTGTACAGTCCTTATTTTTCTACTCTTGTACCTTGGATGTTCTTTAATCTACAGTTCCTTGGTAACCAAGTCACGTACGAAAGACAACTGCAGTTTGGCACTTGAGGGCCGCAACTTTAGGTAAGAATCGCTATATCGACTTTATTTTCGGAACTGTTCCACATCCCTAATAAGACCCTTTTTACTCTTTGTCTCATTTAATTATTAATCTTAATTGGTTTATTATATTCCTTTATCCTAGACGGAAAGTTCTATTGTGGGTTTCTTGGGTATGCAGAATACTCCACATATATGTACTTTGTTGTAATTGATATAAATTGCCCGAAATACCAGCTCCAAGCGGAAGAGTAGCCTGTGTTTTGGGAAAATATGTATCATTGCTTAAAATTGTATGGCACGAGTTCCTATAGATCGATAAAGAACTGTTTTCCGGGATATAGAAGAGAAGAAAACTGACAGAAATAAATTACGTTAGTAATTAGATAAAAAGGTGTTCAGTTTTTCTTCTTTTTAGAAT
Organism: Proctacanthus coquilletti; assembly: GCA_001932985.1. Taxonomy (NCBI): domain Eukaryota; kingdom Metazoa; phylum Arthropoda; class Insecta; order Diptera; family Asilidae; genus Proctacanthus; species Proctacanthus coquilletti. Next base: position 764,049 of record MNCL01000019.1, read on the forward strand.
TTTTATTCTATTGAAGTGTATTAAATTAGAAGATCCTATGTATTTTTTCCTTGGATCGATTAAGTAAGTAATTAAGCCTTTCCACATGTGTTTTCTTTTAACGAAGTTAAGAAATAATTTGAGCATGGAAGGAAATATTTAATCTTCTCCTTATGTGCATATATTTTAACGTCAACCGTGTACAGAGGTGTAATTGCAGCTCATATATTTTTGGTGCAAAATGTAAAGAAACAATTTGGCTGCATAAAGATTTAGCTAGTACTAAATTCAACATAGCCTAAAATTAATAAATTTAAATTAATAAGGCGTTCACTGTATGCAGCAAAAATCAAATGAAATATGATTCATAAATCAACTTTACTATTAGCCTTGTCGAAATTACATTTTACTAAACAAAACTGCAAACGGCAATTAAAAGCTGATCACTTAGTTTTCATAACCAACTTTAGTACTTTTAATTATGAGTAAAATTCCACTGGTGTTATAATTACTAAAGCAACATTTATTCTTATATACTTGAAAAAAAGTGCTATGTGCGTTACTTTAATTTAAAAAAATCACGCGAAAATCCCATGGACTTTTATGTTTCTCCCTAACCGCTTCTAATAACATTACCACCGTAATGCCAATAGGTAAACTATTACCACTAAAAATCCATTCAGCGATAGTAAAATTTTTTCCACTTTCATTTAAAAGTAATACTTCATTAATTCAACTCTACAATTCAACTCTTTCTCTACATTTCTAGTAATTTTAATTAAAAACCAGCAAATTTTCATATGGTCAGTAGATTTCTAGTGGACTTACTTGAAAATAAAATCATTAATTTGAAACGGCTGGATTATTAGTTTTTCCGCATAAGAACGTGATCTCTTTTGAATAACACTTGGAATCAATACTTATTTTCCCGCAATTCTATCTTATCATAAAAACTCCATTAAAAGATAATTTTGTATTAGAATCTAATCTCAAATTTGTGAATTTCTAAAAGCGGAAATAATTCATTCCACTTAAATAAAATTCTGAAATTAGAAACCCTGGCATGTAGTAAATTTTTTAAAGTAATGCTACTTATGCGAATTACTGAATTTTAAATCAACAATTATATTTATAAAGTTAATTAAAAATTAACTAACTAACTTTAAAGTATTTTCTGTAATTGCACCTGAATATTTATTCAATTGAAAATGTACTCTGAAATGTCGTAAAGCTCCTACTTTTTCATTTATTTTTGCTGAAAGACTAATTCCTAGTTAACTATAGTAAAATGTTTAGCAAATATATTTACTATGTCTAGAAATTTATTTTAAATTGACTAATGGAATTATGGTACAAAATATAGTAAATATATGAATTTTATACAAAGGGTGGGCCATCGGCTGGATTTGGACTTGGACGAACTCTGGTTCCAACCGTCCAATAATCGATCTTTCGCGCACTAAGTTCAATAATCATGTAACCAGCCGTTTGGCCTACGCGGAGCCGCGATTTGGCGCCACTGAACTTTTTTTTGTGGGGTGCCGATCGGTGTTATGCTGACAATCCAAAAACAATTCTGGCACTAATATGTACGCAAAAATTCGTGTGGATCTGTTCAAAAATAGTCCCCCATTTGTCCACGATGACATAGCTCGTACAAAGGTATAGTGAAATATGTTGAAAATTATGACATACAGGTCTTTGCGAATTCTGAATTCTAAGAAGACGCAGGGATAATTTCTCTTCATAGTATTTTTAAAAAGGACCATAATTCACTCACTTCAAAAATGTTGAATCATTAAATTTCTTAATAGTTTTATATGAAAGATTAATAAAAATCATTTGAAAAAGCAAGCAACGCTTACCTTTACATGCACATGTAGTTATAAGAATTTTCCCTTTGTTTGTTACTTCTACTAATTTCAAAGAATTACAGGGATTTTTTCATATTTCAAAGAATTATGGAGTGTCGGATACTTCATATATATTTGCTAATTTACTAGCGTGTAGTAAGTCACATTTAAAATGCTTCGTACATGTTTGAATACCATCACATTCAAAAGATAAATTCAAGATGTTACATTCAATATTGTCCCAACGAGGAATAAAATATAAATAGAATGTGATGTTTTCAGTTTCAACGAACCATTAATGCTTCTTGAAATTAGTTGGTTTATTTATAGTATTAATTATTTGAATAATAAAATCAAAAATTTAAATTAAACGATTTCTGTGTAAGATTTTTATTCCATTGCAAATGTTTCCTCAACAAAACTTTGATTGTAACATTTGAAGTTTATTTTTATTATTCAAGAGTGGAAAAGGTTTGAAAGGGTTAATTATGGACTCTTTGGCAAGTGTTGCAGATGGAAGTTTCTTTAGAAAATTATCGCGGAATCCCTATAATTCCTTAGTATGAAATTAGATACGCTAATTCAATATATAATAAAGTTAGAAATACGTACCCTCGCGATAGAACAGGGGTGCTACTGGCGTATTAGTTTTAGGTAAATGTTGGTAATAACCTACTGATTGTATCATGATTTTGAACAAAGTGCAATGCACTATTCTTGCTCGTGGATTAAAAATTTTAAAGGTATTCGCTAATCAAAGGTTTATACATATATTTAAAAATACACATGAATAAATTAAATTAAATTAAATAGCGGAAAGTCATTCGTACATTTTAGGTCCATCTATCGATTAAGTTTGTGCACATTCTTAATTGCATTTTTTGTCGAAATTTTTCTTTTCTAAATTGCGTACGATAGGAATATCTAACAAAGGAATCTCTTCTATCAAATTTACCATTTCAACTTTAAATTTGATACATCGTAACAACATCTCCGATCACTGAATTTTTGCAGTTTAAGGTCTTTAAAGTGAATTAGTTAGTTTTTCTTAGATATAAGTTTAATAATACTTCCTCCTTTTCTCAAATAGGGAAATTTTGATAGAGTATATTCAGCATGCTCGACAGTATAAATATAAATACACCCAAACTCGGTGTACGGGTTTGATTTAACACGGTCTAGAAAAATAAATTCAATTTCTTTTATATACGGTTTTATTCGATTTAGCATGGTTAAGCAAAATTGTTTGATTTAATTTAAGGAAAAATATTTCAATTAATCGTAAATTTCTAGATATATTTATGGCAGTACATACATACCCTATTTTTTATGTACATATCTCTTTTTGCATGGTGTTTTTGTGGAACATATCTGCCGTCCAAAAACATAATTGGGTGCAATATCCTATTTGTTCCTTAGTGATAAAATATTTCAATAGCACATTGTGCAAGTGAAGCAATATAAAACTGATTTAGATGCAAAGGTTTTAAATTCAAAACTAAAGCAGATTCGCAATTCATTCATATACACACCCGTAGGTAACTTCGGACGAAGTCCATCACACAGCTCAAGTAGCTTTCGTGCTCTGAAGGTAAAACGTGTTTTCTGGATTCCTGGGTAAAATTTCACATTTAACTTTGAACTCTGGTTTTTCTACAAAATTTACGTACAGTCGTTCATAAAATACGTTAAAGAGTAAATAAATACCTTAACTCATTGTAGTTTCAAGTGATTTTATGATGCTCAAATATGAAATAGTCTTTTTCCTTAAGGTACTGATTATGAAGAAGATTGTCTTACCGACAAATTATTATTTATATGATATGTTACAGGAGGTACATTCTTTATGTCAATACCAAAACCTTCGGATTTCATTAATTTTTTTCAGCAACAGACTCTCACATGTAATATTTGTTAATTCGTCGTTTTTTGGTAAGTGGTTCAAGTGGTTCATATTAACACATTTTGCCCCGCATTCGCCATCTACGAGATTTACTTAACCGCCGGTGATAATTCGTATATTTTGATTCATAATTGCATTTTTAAAAAATTGCTATTACTGAAAAAGTACGCAATGTATTGGTTTGAAATTCGGTCGCCATGTACTCGAAAAGATCCTCACTGATAAATAAACCAACAACCTCACCATTGCTTTGAGGATCATTTGGTGATGGATGCAATCCAGTATGACCAGGGAACTATTCCATAGTGCACCTTGTGAGTGTCCATCCAATTTTCTATATCTCCATTATTCCGTCCCAAATCGCTTGAACTTTAGTGTAATGGAAGCACAGCTCGTTTTTTTTTTCCAAGGCTCAATGGCGCTGTCGCTGGAATTAAATAGGTTTCACTCTCAGAATACATAGAATATACCAGGAAAGATTATTACACCCGTCTCTCGCGATTAACGCGACCCCATTTTACGCGGTCAGGTACATATTTTCCTATAAGTTTTAAAACTAACAATTTTATAGTCAGTGTACAACTTTACCCCAAATTGCTATAGTAGCGAACCATTTCAGGTTGACTGCTTTGTTACAGTAGCGATAGTCACGTCGAATAAAACTTACATACTTCTGCTGTCTGAAATGTCATAATTAGTTTTTTGTTAAGTTATGTAAAATAAATGTGTACATACGTATTTCTAAAACTTTTACTAGCTTTTATTTCCAATATTTATTTTGTGTGTTTACAAACTCTATTTACGTGATTTTTATTCCCGCAAATCAAATCCACGTGGAACGGACATTTCGCGTAAATTGAGGGATGGGTGTATCTTTACTTGACCAGCGTTTACAACATGGAAAAGACATACTTTTACGTGACCGGCTCAAAATGTTTTAAGACAACACTGTCATAATCAGAATATTTCCAAACTTCTATAATTTTAATTTACAAGCCCAAATGGGTTGAAACTAAAAGTTCTCCCGACCACTTTGATATACTTAATCAAATATCAATTGTGATATATTTATATTTTATTTAAGGGGGTATTCTAGTGTAGAGGCATAAATTTAGGGCATAATTTGTGCCGAATAAAAAAATGATATTTATTGATTTCTTAAGAACTTATAAAGAACATTTTCGTATAAAAAAAAAATGAGCTCAAGGAGTTATGGGCGTCTTTATGTGGCCATGAAGGAAAGGGGTGTGGTGCTCGACATGATTTCAAGTTTTTCGTTTATCTGAGACAAAAATGAAACCAAAGAAACACAACACATGATCACAAAGAATGTCATTAGGGCAGGTACCGAAAAGGAAGAAGAAAAGTCATAAAATGTAGGTAGGGGCTATAGAACAAGACGTACTGAAGGTACATGACAAATTTGAAGTCGATCCCTTGAATAGAACCCGGCCAACTTATGTCGACCAAGTTGAAAAAAGTAGTTTGAAGACAAACGCGCTTAAAGTTTTGAGTAAAATTTCAGACAGCCAAGATAAGTAAGTAAACGTAAACAATAACAAAAATTTGCCGTACGTAGATAATTGTCCAATTCGCCGTATTAAAAGAAATCGCTATAGCCTTGTAAATATTGGGAATTTTAAAATTTCCTCTTGAGGACGTATATTCAAGTTGGGTTTGGCATGTGTGCGTATTAGAAGAGTTCAAGTGTGCGTATGTGAAGAGAAGAGTCCGCGTCATGGAACCCAAGGGAAAGGACTTGACGAAAACTCAACTCGAATCCAACCCTTACCCACGGAAACATACGAATTGCATATCTTTTGATAAAAGTCTGTAGCCACCGTGTCAATTGAAATTCCGTTAATTATTGTCTTCCCGCTGTTTGTTTCAATGTCTCGCATCCGAAACAATTGTTTCAATGTCTCCATGCATTTCTTTTAAAGCCATTATCACACCCCGACTTTTCAATATTGCCTTAGTTTTTCGGACCTTTTAGCTTCTTTGGGTTTTCTTACGCTTTTGTTAATTTGTTTACTAATTTGAGTTATTTCCTTTCCTTTACTTTTTTTTGTAAATTTTCTTCCCTTTTAATATCACGCTTCAAATAATGTTCTATCTAGTCCATTTAGTCCTTCTCGAACCGGTCATAGTTTGCGATTTTTAGTTCGATTTTTACATTGCTTGGGACAGGTAATGCAAGTTCCTTGTTCTTTACTTTTATGTGCTTTTTGGAAAGCTGCGGAATATTTGAATCGGTGTTGCTTCTCACCATGCGTTGATTCGCATTGAAATTGAGCCTGTCTACATCGACGTCTTTAAATATTCAAGGTATTGTACTTTTGTAACTATGAAATCAATTTCGTTTTTATACCTGCCGTTGTGTGATATCCAAGTTCATTTTCTACTTGTTTTTTTTTTCTTATTGTTCAAAGATTTTGTAGAGGAAGATCTTTCAATCTTTGTTCGTGTGTCGTTTCTTATTGTGCTATATTTTCCCACACTGAAGTTTTCTTTAAGTACTCCTTCTTCAATTTGGAGAAATTCAAATCTTCCATTGCAATAATGTTTGTGAGTGTCATTTTCAATATTTTACTAAATTTTTTATAAAATAAGCACTTATCTTCTTTCTCCGAAATCTTACACATCTCGTTGTTGTTTAAACTTATGTTTAAAAGTGCGATTCTTTCTTGGTGTGCATTTTAGAGTTCCGTAACTCAAAAGAAAAAAATGTAACCCTCATAAGAACACTCTCGCGTCCGTCCGTTTCTGCCTGTTGCAGTCGTTTTTCTTCGAAACAGTGTTACGCAGAATCTTGAAATTTGGCATACTGTGGGATCCTGGTGACGCGTAGATATTCCCTTAGTATGAATTTATGAAATATTTTTATTTTATTTTTGAAAGCCGTAAGTCGTGCCTCCTGAAAAAACATATTTTATTTTTCCTGTGTCATATGGGGTATCATTTGGAAGTGCTACTTTTAAGGACTTCAAAAACATTTCTTTTTCTAATTTTAAAAGATACGGTTTTAAAGTTATAGCTCAAAATATGCGAAAAAATAGCACCTCTAAATAAATAAATATAATTACTTTCGTTTTTGTAGATACATAACTCCTTTGAATTTGTAAAATTTTGGTACGGGACACTCTTTAATATGCTTTTGTTTTTCATAACCTCTGTTCTCTTCCAATTTGTTGTGAGTGAGATTAAAATCGGTTTACACCGGTCTATTAATTTCCTTTCTTCCTAACCTATGGATTTTGTTGAAATCCATTTTATATATTTTTATATGGGCTTCCCAAAATTTGTCCATTGTCTTCACCAGCAATTCCTTACATTCCTTCCCTATTTCGGGCGCGTCATGTAAAATAACGTTGTTCTTTTTTGTATTGTTTTCCAACATATTCAATTTGTTCTTAAGCTGATGCATCTTTTCTTTAAATTGTTTGTTTTCTTGCATGATAAGTTCCAATTTCTCATCTATCTTCAAAATAAGAGTTTCGGTGACAGCCTTTGTTATCTTTAATGTTTGTCTAAACTCTTTCATTTTGCCTATCAAAATTGTGATGCGCGCTTGCGGTTGACAACGCTCGTGGTTTTCCCTTTGAATGTATCCGCCTTTGTGTATGGTAATTGTGCCAAGAAGCAACTCTATAACCTCAAATTTGGATTAGTTTTATTTGCCTTAATTTGCGGTATGCTTTACCACTTTAGCACTGATTTATAGCTGTAATCGATGGTACTCCGCGTATTTGGCGAAAGTGCTCATTTTGCGTTGTTGTTGATGGAAGAATACCACAGAAATTTTAATTCGAATTGATAATAATTGATAATGTTAGTATTTTTATAATTCTACCCATTTAATAAACGTCTGGGACTTTAAACAGTGCCCTAATACACTCGCGAAGTAAAGCAGATTACTAGATTGCTAATTCAGTCTCATAATTGTCAAAAGACTGTTTGAATTAGTAAGATTTGTACACAATTTTAAACCCATTTTTCTGCAAAAATTTTAAACAATCTTAAAGTATTTCTTATGGACTTATGGAAAGTGTTTACTGCAATTTATTTCTGATAGACCAGATGAACGGTTTGGTCAAGTCAGTGTCCATAATTGCGTAGTGTCTTCCCACAACCTTCGACGCTCACGTGTCAGCAAAATGGGGTAGTCTCTGTTTTGGTGACCATGTGAATAACTGGGGGAGTTGTTAATTCTTGGCGGATATGGCTTAATGTAATCGTAATGGGTTTGAGAGGTTATTCAAAAGAATTTTCAAATGTTGATAGTCAACTTTAAAAAATCCTATGGAGTAACATACAACAAAAGTTTTTTGAAAAATGTTTACAAATAAGTCTGCAAAGCATTACCAGTAGAAGAAATATTCTTCGCTTTTGAAGTGTCATCGTTTAGTATGGAACCCGTTTTAACCCGCTGCGGTCACTGGGGGTCCAAGAGACTCCACCAGTTTTTTTAATAGAAATTTTTTTTAAATTTGCTTTTTTCAAGTCAAACGCTAATTTCAGATAAGTAAACAATTTGATCTTGTAAAGAAGGCCTTTTTATATGTCCATAAATTTTTATGAGGTGAAATCGCAAGTAATTGATAAACAGTAAAAGATTTCCCGCATGGGGTCCCACGTTTTTATTTGGAGGTGTGACCGCAACGGTTTAAAGGGGATGTAAATAAACATCAAAGGGGTGTTTAAAAAAAGTGCGCAACACGTGAAATAACCATAAAACAAGTAATTCATGTGCCATGTGCTAGAGGCACAAAGAAAGAAGTTGTTTTATTTCACAAAAGAAATAACAGCTTCTTTGTTTTTCTTTAAGAACTAAGTTTTACAATCAGCAGTTTGATCTTGATTTAGCGTCGCAAACATATTTTCAGTGATTTTGTGCAGCTTGGCTCCCTCGCTGCTAACGAAGTTAAGTCTTATACTTTGCAAAATTTTTGGCCTTATGTACACTTGTTAAAGACAAAAGCTAGAAAAAGTCCTATCTTCTTTCAATACTTGCGAGTTTTTTTCGTGATACAATAGAACGAGCGACACGCTTAAGAAGAGAGGAGCGATCCCGGTCTCGATGGAGAAAATCCTGAAAAAATCCATTTTGCGCCCCAATATGTGTTCTTCTCGCCACTTATTGCCTCGAAATATCCCCTCAATGCGCTGGGAACAAATCCCTGTATATCGATGAACTGCGAGATAAAGAACCAGCACTGCGTTCGCATATGAAAAACCTTCAAATTGTTGTGCGGAGCTTGTTTCAGATTTGATTTTTTTTTTCTTCCCTTCTCCTTTTTACGAGTGAATTCGATTGTCTTCCTGTCAGCATCTGTCCTGGACATTGACTTTCGACCCCCGTCGGATCGGATGCGGCTGAACTCGATGGGGCGACTTCTTTACATACGGGAAGAAATGTATTGGTGTTCACATGTCTGCGTCATTAGGGAAAATTAGGACTATAATTGCAGCCTACGCAGCTTTTCGACTCATTAGCCAGGAATATTATCAGCTATTTGGGCGCAAGAAAACGAAAAATGACTTCTCCCAACTCTTAATTGCTATAAAATTTCAGGAAGGTAGAACGACCGCTAGCAGGACGGCTGTCTGTAAATGTCAGCTTAAATGGAGAAGTGGATTAATAAACGCACACCATTTGAATAATAATTAGGCTTTGCTTAGGGCGATTCTTACCCAAGGGATGCACAAGATAAAAGGTAAATCCTGGCGTAAAGTGACATTAAAGGGGTGCGAAAAGGTAAAGACAAATTAGATGATGGGGGCTTGTCTAATGGTTAGCAATTTACATCTTTTTACCGTAAAATTGAGGAAAAACAAGAAATTTTTTACCAGGTTATTTAAGAAAAGGCCTAATTGACTATTGGTGTCTTCCTTTAACTTAGTGAGTCTTATTCAAGTTACATTCAGATAAGTATCTGTGAATTAAGACCGGGATTAAACAAGAAAAAACTTTTCAAAACAGGTAAAGTGAAATAACAAACCATTAATTTATCTACAAATTATAGTTTAGTATTAGACTATTACCTCTGAACGTGGTAAACTCAGGTAGCAGACTAAGGAAGGAAAGTAGGTCCAGTAATTTGTGGGCTCACATGTGAAAATATGTAATATGAGATATTAACCTCTTCAGGAGTTCTGGCACATGTGTGTACGTTAATTTATTGAATTAAAATTATTCTTAATGTAAAAAAATTAACATCGGTTGGAGAATTTGGAAAACAGTAAACCTGATAAAGTTTTATTCCACGTAAAGATCGTTTTTTTGTAAATATTGTGAGATTGCCTTGGTGTCTTGTAGATCTCTTGATTATTTGAAGAATATTGCATTTTTTAGTTATAGTATTAATTCAAAAACCGGGCTTGTAATTTAATGCTATAATACAAGGAATTATAAACATACACAAATGCGTACAATTATCGCTTCGGGCAGTCTTTTTCCTGTAAGTTTTGTGCAAGTGTTTTTTATTATGTTAGAGATTACGATGTAAGTAAAACGACGATGCAGAGCTGCAAATTATTGCAGAGACATAGTCAATGATCTTCTAAGATGACACCATAAGAATTGTAAAAGAAAAGCTCGCTACATTTTTGAAAAATTTTTACCCTGAATGGATGAAATGCATAAACGCTCAGCGGTCACATTTGTGGACACTATAATTATTCTGTTTTTTATTGTTTTATCAATCATTTTGGACTTACTCTATAGGTTTAAATGTAAAATGAATAGAACATAATAAAACAAAAACATAAATCACTTTTAGTTATCTTTAGTGGGTACGTGCGGACTTGTAGGGTCCTCTGGACCCCAACGAAAATGGATTTATTTATTCAGGAAGGTTATACTCATTATGTTCCCTTTTCACGCATCTATAATAACCTCTAATAAAAGAAATAAAGTACAAAAGGTAACAGGAAACATGTACGACTTAATTTATTTTTTTATTCCTGCGGTCTGTGAGATCACACCTGTCGCCGCGAACTTTAAGAATCTTCGTACCTTCGTAAGTTTTTAAGGTCTCAGTTCCGTTCCTTCGATAACTATCAACAACCGCGTTATTTTTAGTTATCTCTACACTGTTAAAGTTGTATTGTCAAGTCAAAAAATATTTTTTATTATCCTTTTTATGGTACAATTATTCAATACAATTGTAAATTGCCTTATCTGCTTGTTTGATTGACACAATTTCCACATAATCTAGGCATCAATTAAATTTTTACAAGGTCGATTCGATATGGATGAGGAGTAAAAGTTATAAAATTGACTTAGGAAACAAGCTCACTCTCAAAAGCGGTGCTACAAGAAACATAAAATTTGGGTACGACGAGAGTAAAAGCGGAACTTATTAAAATTCTAGCAAAAGCACGTAGCTTAATCTTAAAATCGAAAAGCAGTGAAAGTGAAATTGGCGGCGAAGAGAGTAATAAAGTAACCGAATAAGTAGAGGCACCGCAAACAGCTGGAATAAAAGGAAATAAGAAAAAGTTATATTTCTTCAGGAGAACTGGATTTTCGGAAGAAGATAAATTCTCTGGTGATTCGTGAGTTCATGAATTCGAGGAAATTGCGAAACCCGCGAATTGGACTGATTCAGATAAAATGATCTATGCTCGCACGCATGTGCGTGTAAGTATACAACTTTTGCGGAATTTTAAAATAACATTGATGCGGGGATTTTACGGCTTATAAAACAGAAATATAAGAAAAGTAAGACAAAAAAGAAAAAAATGTCAATTAGCAGACTTCGGTGAGAAATTAATTAGTTTATTGAGTTGTGATGAACACAAAAGAAAAAGTCTTGAAGGAATTTTGATATTAAATTAAAATTAAAATAATAGAACATTGCTTCAACTTTGGTAAGAATCACTTAAGATTCACATACATGCCGCGCAACTGTCCTGAAAAGGCCGAGAAGAAGAAGAAGGAGCCTGAAAAAAATTAACACAATTAGTATTCTTAAAATTTGCAAATAACCCTTCATTTCAATCATAAACTGATATGGGTGCAGAGAGTTGCTTGGAACTCATTTTAAAATTTAAAGAACATTGATTTTCATCACATCAGTTTAAATTAAGAATTATTTGGGGCTCTTTTCAACGTTATATTGATACAGATGGTGTCATTCTAGAAGCAACTGAAGTGGTTGTAATTGACGGTGTCATTACTTTTGATTTAATTATTGGGATAGATTTCATTACGGGAATGACGTGATGACGTGAAAGGCAATACTTGCTAACTAACTGCACTAATCTCCCATTGAGATGCCAAATAACCTTTGACAAATCGCTAATTTCTGTCAGCAGGAGGATTTCGAATTACAGAAATAGAAGCTATCAGAAATTAAGTAGGAGGCGTCCACATTTCAATAGTAGAAAAATTAGAGATCACTTTCCTGTTCTACATAAAAGAAAGCAGTTAAAAATATTTTCCGTTTGTTACGTCAGATACCCCATTTGAGTTTAATCGCGTCTTTTCAGTCGTGGAAATATGCTATCGTCTTTTTGTTCATCTCCATAGTATTTCATGACTTGAATAAACTGTATCCGAACATTGGATAGAGTTCGACTGGGAAAATGCCGGTTTCTTAAATCCGAGGTAAGGTTTCTAGTCCACATCATGAAAATATTCCAAGCCTGAAGTATTTTAAAAAAAACGCGTTTTATTCGAGGTTTATCAACTTAGCAAAATCACTGACGTGGTCCAGGGACTATTGACTCGAGTGTCGAACGACTGCCGATAATGCTGGTAAAGGAAGCATCAACCAAAACACCTATTTAAAAAATTTGCAAGTAAGTTGTGCAAATTGAGCTTCCCATAGACGCTTTTCGAATCCAAATAGCTAATGTTGTGATGTTTCAAATTTATATAAGTACTATACCTAGAAACGAAATTTAAATACGTAAATCCTGGTTATATTGCATTTCGCCAGGTCTTGAAGTAAAAGGATCTACTGGGCGCTATTCAAAGGTGGACCATCTATAGGTACTCAGCAAAGCATCAAAACATAAGGGAGTTTGAGTTATACCTGCGAATATGGAAAAATAAATTATAAAAGTGTAACATGTAAAAGGACATTTTAAGATATGCAATTTTATTAGTTATTGTTTTTCTATTGTTTTTAGGAAAATTTATATACGAAGATTGAAGGAAAAAGATTGATTTTATAAATACTTACATTGGATGCATTTTAGCCAATCAGAATATGCAAAATAGGAATCATTTCTAACCTTTAGAAACCTCTCATTTGGATTACGTACAGCCGATGACCGTGAAATTTAGACAGTACAATTAGATTTTAGTATCTCTAAACGTATTTTTGAAATACACTTGACTCTATCCTATTGAAGAAGTAATTTAAAATTTGACGAAAAACTGCAACGAAATAATAACAATCCTGAACATATTAATGGACAAAAATCAAAATTTTATAACTTTGGAAGTATTAATAAGACTGTCAGTATGTTCACAAATTCGAGCAAATTAGTACTAAAGAGTAGGAATTTTCTGGGGGCTATTAATAAAATCTTTTCGGTGTAAAATTATGGAAAAAATCTTCCAATTGAACTAAGTTTAAAAAATAGAGAAGCTACGAATTCGTGATGCAGAAAAACGACGCAGGAATTAAAGGAGAAAATTTTGAAAATATTGAAGAAGAGGCAGTCATAAGAGCATCACTGCCAATAAAAGGATTAAAATGGCAAGAAACAGTAACATTTTAATAAATTGTTGAGTATATTGACACCAAACAAATATGCTAAAAAATCATTTAAATCTTTAGGATGTTGACAGTGTATACGCACTTTTCTGTGATGGTCTAACGTAGCGGTAAGAAGAAAGGCGCGGTTGGTTGGTGGTCAAACAATCCACTCATTTGTTGAAACTGAATAATTAAGGAAAGTATGGTTTGATTACTTCAAGATTAAAATTTATTTTATTTTTTTCATATTAAATACATTTAAGTAGGAGTAAAATTGAAAAAAAGTAAGCTATCTTGATTAACACATGTCATTTTTATATGTACTTAAATTTGAAGGTATGTTACCATAATCAACGTGTGTTCAACTTAGAAGAAGTTAGATTCTTAACAATGAAGTAATTGCCTTCTATATCAAATGTTCCTAAGAACAAATCACCATATGTCTTTTTACTAATCTCAATCGCATTGTCTTTATGAAAGTTTATGTAAAAATAAACAGACAAATTCTGACGTCTTGTTGAATGCGGATACCAATCTTTCAAAAGAATAGAATAAAAAAGCCACTGACTATGGAACTAGGTGGTGTCCGTCTGAAAGATGGTCTGAAAGATGAAAGCTGTGTCCTGGTTGACTCCCAGTCTTTCTTTTATAGTCCGTGGAACCGTCTTGACGTGAAAATATACACCCCCAAAAATGTAATCTTGCTGATTTCCATGTTTTGCGAGCTGGGATTGTACTGGGATTGATTAACAAAACATTGCATAGCTAAATTATCTTTCAGTGTCTTTTGTTTTCATAAATATGGAATTGGTTCAAGCAAAATGGAGATTGAAAAGCCAACACTACTATAATAGGCAATTTTGTTCCACTTCTGAATCTTCCAACCCCTGTGGGAGGAATACTTTTTGCTCCTCTTTACTAGTTATTCCGTTCAGTCCAATTAATTACATGAGAAACAGGTAAATTTGTTAATTACGGATTGATCGCGAATTAAATTGCGAATTTACCATCGGCAATCGATTTGTGGTGAAATCCTACCCCAAATTGATATGCCGGGGGTTATTAAAGTTTGACATGTTTTCATTCGTTAAGTGACTCGTGTGTTTTCAATTTTTAGTGAATTTATTATTTTGCCTTCCTGCAACTTGGGCTAACTTATTATCTCCGGTCATGGTGTACATACTTCAACCCGCAGTGTGTCATAAAAAGGTGTAAATTAGTAAACTTAGAGACTTTGCGGACACCTGGCAAGGTGAGGCAATTTCCCTTATAATTTCACCTTAGCTGTTGATTAAAAATCGTGCCTTGTCTAGACGCATCGAAAATCGACTACAGATTTTTAACTTAATTCGTATATTTTCTTAAATTTATTTACATCTCATTGCGGGACTTCAATTGCACCTGATGCTCTTTCCAGGTGCCGGTGATGCACAACTTATTTTATCTAAATTTTGAAGAGTCTGCTTTACAAGTTCCTTGAACAGACACTTTGTTCGAAATTTTAGAAGAACTCATTGATCTCAAAGGCAAAATATCTATTGCATAAACTTTTTGTTAAACTTTCATGTTCCAAAGAAGAGATGTACATCGCAATATTGCAATACTTGAGAATAAAAAACTTCCAATGGTTTAATACTGGATTTACGGGGATCGATTCTATACCTATTTTTACTGAAAACCGTCTTTTTGACGGTTGAATTAAAATGATATTATTCGTACATTTGTAATGAATGCACTGTTGAAATATTCACTCGCGTTGCTACAATTGTGCTATAAACAAACTAATTCAGCCTCACTAAATTTCCAAATATCACAACTTCTCTTTGCAAAGTGCACAATTGAAATGACCGCTCGTGATATGACAAGATTTGCTCCAATTGTAAAAAACTAGTTTCAGTCTTATTTAATTTCTGTTATTCCTCAGCAATTGAAACGATTTATTACAAATTAAGTGGCGGGTGTCCGTAAAAACTGGTGTACGACATATAAGAAAATATAGGCACTGTGGATACAATGAGTACAGATATTTATTCGATACATGATTTCATTAAAAACCAATATATATTTCTAAAAAAATGATGTTTACATTTCCGGAATTTTTAAGCATGAATTCAGAAACCCGCCAAATTGTCAAGTGAACATTTCTAATTACAACTTAAAAATAGGGTTTTTTATTGATTTGTTTATTTACTTTATTTACATCCCAAAATCAAAAGTTGCCTTTACTTAGGCTTTTTCCAAAGTTCCTTCTATTTATTTTCAAACCTTTTCCTCCAATTTCAAATGATTTTTTATTGTTTCATATGAAAAATTAATGATTACCTATGCTTATTATAGTTATACTCACTTTTACAAATTGTACTTATTTTTGAAATTAAACTATGAATAAAGTAGGGGCAATGCAACCATTTAAAAGTGTTTATCCCCATAATCATTTAAATTTCAAGATAAGAGAAACATTTTTCAGTGCATTTAAAGGTAAGAATTAAGAGTGCAATTATCTGCTGTAATCTGATTCCTGACTGCTATCAAAAGTCTTAGTTACAAACACGTTGAATTCACATTATGAAGAAATTAAGAACACAATTTTGCAGTAATGCTACAGACTTTACCAAAATATCTAACAATCATGCTGTAACTCCATGCAAAATGTCATCAAATATTAAGTAATACGTGATGAGATACCTGCATCCAGGCTCGTAGAAAACCAGTAATCTTAATCTGCCCCGAGCGAAGGAGCCCACCTCAAAGAAGAAATGGGGCAGGTGCGATTATACCTTCTACAAAATAAACTATCTTCGGAAATTCGGCTTGAAGAGCATTTCAAAACCTTGTTCAGTTGAGCCCAATACGAGAATGACGTTTATTAACATACACCTGAGGACTTTTTTTCTTTTATGAATTTTTCAAAATTAAAACTTTTTCTTAACTCTTCTCAAACTCAGTTTGGTGCATCCCCATTTATTTCAGAGCTCATCAATGCAGTCAGAACAATCTCACAGACAAAAAAGAGAAATTAAACTTAATCAGTCTGTTAATGTATACCTTTATTTAACTATAAGGTATGCTACGAGCATCGCGCTCTTTAGGATTCTGTCTAATGCAAAAATGCGTATATGCGTACTTGACTATGCTTTCTACGCACTATTCAGATGAAAAGAAGTCATCCCTACGCTTCGAAGAAGTTTTCGTTTCATTTACATTAAAAGTTAATGTTGTCGACCGAGAATTTTTATTCACCAGTCTTTGTGCCTGCGATTAAGAGTTTAATTCACGACGATTGAATTTTTACGTATATAATTGTAAACTTTTCGCTTTAAGGAGTGACGCTACTTTACAAAAATTTACTTTGCTTAATCTGTTAAGCTATTTTTAAGCAATACTCTCATTTATTTTATTGGTTACCTGAAATTTGGGCGAAAAATTGCGCAATTGATAATAATCAACTCGTCATTAATATAACTAAAACAATAAACACGACTATGTTAGATACTTTTATAAAATGATCAATTCTTTAATTTAAGCCATTTGTTAGGTCTCGGTCATTTCTAGTATATAAAGATCTCTATTATAAGGATACATCCCTTTGGGCATTAGAATTCTCTTCCTAAGTTGGATATTGGCAGCAATTTCATTATTGCATGGACATGTATATTTTTCCTATTTTGACTTATTTGTGTGCACATAATAAACCAGGGATGATAAAAAGACCCTATTGGTTCTAAACCTTTTTGCTCTTGTCATCAAAACCAACAGCAATCTTACAAGATTTGCAGACCGGTTTTTCGAATGAAACCCTCATTAATGTTCAGCAATGAAAACTGCACGAAACTAAAGAACGTTATTTAATCAGACCCTTATTCGAAAAAAAACCGGCCAAAGCGTGTTGATAGGGTTCCGTAGCCATCCTCATTAAAATTCTCTTCGACTTTTTATCAAGAGTAGGATGAAAGAAGGATGTAATTTCTATAAGAGTGGACGTGTGCGTGTGACTGTTTACAGAAAAAAAAAAGAGTTACTTCACCTTGATAAATTTGCTTGCTTCCGAAAAAGAGTTATTTCTAAATTTTCCATAAACTATTTTGCCTACAGTGTTCGTTACAATTTTCATTAAAAGTACTAACTAAGAGCTACGTGTAGTACCATCGATTACTACAGCACACCGTTGAGCTTGCAGATTAGGCTACAAAACATATCAACTCGTTTTCACCATATTTAATATTAGACCAAATCTTATGGCTAACATACTAAACATTTTAATTTTTCATCTTTTCGGCTAAAGTTTAAAGATAATACAAAGTTTTAGAGTGAAGAAAAGCTAATTTATATAAAATGTCAGTGTTAAACTAATTTACCCAGGATGTTGTATCTAATTTATTTAACCTGAAAGTGATCTTTTAAATTTAGTTTTCAACAAAAAATTATTAAATTTGTCCGTAAATTAAAGCAGAGTTTAAACAAACTCCAATATGAGATAAACGAGCTAATGGCACATCACATGAAGCATGACACATGACATTTAATGCGTCGCACAAGGGGATAAGATTAAATAGAACTGAAAAAAAGGTAACTATTTAAGGGCTTTAACAAGATTCAAGAAGCGTGCGCAGGTAAAAAAGCTGGGTAACTACTTCCACTCACAAAGCCAGGACGGATGGACAGAGACAGCGCAGCAACAGGTCTTTGAGGAGAATAAGAAAGGACCCCTTTATGGTCCTTGCATTGCTGATTAAAAGTAAGATCGTCTGTTGAAAATTTACTAAATTTTAAACTAAAAAAAATTTTCACAGACTTTTTTCTTTACCACGCTTTTTGAAGCGATTCAAAATCCTATCAGAATAAAATTTCACATAAATAATCACGACACTTATGGTTATCATGGACCACGATAACCCACATCCTTCCATTATCCTTGTTTTTGGATGAAAATACTACAAAAAAAAAATCATTGAAAATCGATATTTAAAGGTTAAGGGGACGCGATTTGGTCTTTTACTATTTTTTGAGGAAGATCTTAATTCTCGCGATAACGACACTAATTAAGATTCGAATACTTTTTTAATTTCTACTTTCAGAACATCCAGACATCTAGGATCCCGCCAAATGTGGAGATAACTCCCGTAAATCTTTACATTAGGAAATATTAAAAAGTTTTAAGTAAAGAAATAGAATTTTGAGTTCTCCCACATTTTTTTTTTTATAAATATTAGGTCATATGATAATAAAACAAAAAGAAGAAACTCAAAATCTTTCTTTTACTTCTTGTATTTATTTTTTCCCAAAATCACCTCACCCGCTTAATGAACATATTTCGGTTTGCGAGGACATTCGCGGCTAGATATTATTAAAAATTGATTAAGGTTAATTTATTGCATTTAATGTAATCAAATTGTAAACGTATTTGATTTGTTTATTACAGTTAGAGACAAATATGACGAAATCAGACATGAAATTCTCTAGCCTCGAGGCCTGTTATACATAATTTCGTCACGTTTCTTCTTTGAAATAGGGTGTCGAATAAACTTGCGGACTCTCTTGCTTATTGTCTTTGTAATAAATGATAAAAAATTAGGAGATCTCGATAAAAAGTTTGGGTACTTAGCCTTCGGCACCTTCCACATTTTCTATCTCGTTTCCGATATTAACTTGCGTCGTTCCGGCAGCAAAGGGCCACAGGGATCACAAAAAACAATGTCGTCCTGTAATCGGGTATGAATTATGGATGCTGTGCAAAAACGGAGTGAAAACTCTTACTTTAGGGTGGAGAAAGTGTCAGAGGCTATCTGGCCCGCGTTCGGGTCTGCATGCAAATGAATTGGATTTCTTGCCAGTTGATGTTGTTAAAATGTCACTATAAATCACGATGTCTGGTTTAGTAGAAAGGACAATGTTTGACTTTTCTCGGACTTCGAAGTCGCCTAAACTTTTTGCAGGTGACAATGCAGACTACTCATTTCGAAATAAAAATACTGAAACAGTACCGCTTTTGTGGATAGAGCACATATTTCAGGAATATATCCGAAAGTTATTATGCTTTTGCAGTACGAAAAGTTTTGATAAATGCAATAGTTATTTATTGAATCACAATCAGTTTAATTTTTATTACCGTTTTAAAAGGCCAAAATCCTTACAATTAATTAA
Organism: Proctacanthus coquilletti; assembly: GCA_001932985.1. NCBI lineage: Eukaryota > Metazoa > Arthropoda > Insecta > Diptera > Asilidae > Proctacanthus > Proctacanthus coquilletti. The sequence goes on from MNCL01000019.1 coordinate 783,641, forward strand.
TTACATATGTTTATGAAACTGGCAATCCAATTTTATATGTAGAAGTGGTTCAAGTGTGGCAAATTCGATTGCAAAATATGGAGTGAACATATATTTCGTATTTATTGCCCGGATTTATTTCTTTAAAAATAAAATACAATTTTGTACATTAATAAAAAGTCAATTTGAATTGGAAATAGTCCGAGCTGATGGATCAGAAAACGAAGGTAGCTAAGGAAAACTCGATGTAAAATAATTGAACAAAAATAATTAGACTTCTGATAAGAATGGGTAACTTTTGAAAAAATTCTACACCTCGATTCAAAAGAATATTCCTGAATTAAAAAGCCTAGGCTGCAGCGGCATTACATTTCTTATCATTTTTGGTTTGTAGAAGTTTATGCAGAAAGTAAAAGTTTGCTCTTTTTATTGTTATGTTCCAGAATCTTAAATTATGATAGTGTGAAGGTTGTGATTACTATTAGTACTATTAAATGCATCACTAATCATACTGCTTCATCAGGATCACTCCTATTTATAAAATATTTATGAACAACGAACAGGGCTTTTATAATTCACTTATAGTTCCGAACTTTGGAAAAATTATTTCATTGCGAAAAAAATTAATTAAATTTTTAAGGAGGGCAAAAGTTCACTTGCTTGGAAATTTCAATCAAGCCATATCAGATAACGAACATTGGGTTGCAGGATTACATAAAATAAGAGGAAAAATTTAATAATATGGTTTAAAATAAATTTCATGAAATAAGTGTGGATAGTAAATTTATAGATAGAAATTGCCATTGATTCCATATCGAGTGAATCTATTACAGATTAAGACTTACCTACAGCACGTAAAAGCTTCCCAATGGTTAATGGATGTGGACAATTTTTCTTTTCAAGAACCATCAGAATATGGAAACAAGTTAAAAATTTGTAATATACTCTCGCACTTACGCGGCTCGATATCAGGAAATTTATAAATAAATAAATAAATAAAACTGTGGTACTCTTCTTTTAACCCGTTGCGATTACACCTCCAAATAAGAACATAATAAGAAGGCCTTCTTTACAAGAAAAAAAAATTTAAAGAAATTTCTATTGAAAAAACTGGTAGGGTCTTTTGGACCCCCAGTGATCGCAACGGATTAAGGTTTTTATTAAAGTAGATCTTGCTGTACTCCCAAACAAGAAAGTCTTGGAATCCAGTTCAATTCAATTTAGGTATTCAAGATTTTTTATATATCCATGCATAATCGATGTAAGTTATGAATAAAAGATTTAAATTAAAAAATGAAATTCTTAAGATTGAGTAAGTTGTTTCGAAGTAGTGTCTATTTTTAAAGTCAGGTTATTCATTGTATTTGTAAACTTTCGGGAACTTTTCAGGGTCTACTAATCTAATCTGGATTATTCTTTATATTCAGTTCATTTTTAATAGGCATATTCTTAGAATATTGAATATTTACCTGCTGTAACTATTTTCACATTGCAAGCTAAACACTAAGTTTCATTTGCTTGTCTCTCTGTCGTTTATTTTTTAACCGTTTTTATCTACTTTTATGTTTTCCTCCGAAATTACTGGATTGATCTAATCAATTATAAAATACGCTGTAAAAGAGTAGAATATTGAACTTTGTTTGTTCATTACATCTTTTTCCACTAATCGAATTTTGATAACATTTTTATCTCTAGATAACTTAAAGATAAATCTATATTAACAATTTTATATATTCCTTACTCTTAATAACAACAGATAATTAATAATAGTTTTAATACTAATATTAAGAATAAAATTATAATTAACTAGTAAGTACCGCGACTTCGACTGGAATGAGGGAGCCGTTTCCGGACTTCTACGACAATGTCTCATTTTGCTAACTGAGGAATAAGATTTTTGTGTTCTCCTCGTAGGCACCTTTAATTTAATACCCATTTGGGACCCAGGTGGTCCCAAAAAAAAGCAATCCACCATCTTAAAGCATCCGCAATGTTGAAATTATGATGACGTTGCCTCCCTGCCAAATTTCAATAAAATCAGTTTAGTAGTTTTTATGTGATAAAGTAGCAAACAAAGTGATAAACAAATTTACGCACTCATGTGTTACAGCCAAAATAATTGATCTATCCAGTCATAAAATCTACAAAATTTAGACAATGTGATTACTGAGGCGATCAATCAATCAACTAATCTAGCTACTATCTAGCAGGACTTCGATAAAGTAACTAAACACAATAAATTTCAATTCATTTTATATTACAAGGGGATATAAAGTCATATCGTAAGCTATCTTTGCAAATAAGACATTTTTAATCTAAAGTCTACGTGAGGCACAGAATGATTATAATTGGATTATTAAAGCATTAAGTAAGCATAATAAACAATTGCATCACCGGAGCTATAAGTTCTTTCGATGTTCCAATTTTGACGACGTCATAACTTGCTAGACGCTGATAATCTTCAGGTGTTTTTTTAGTAGTCTTATTCTTCGTTTTTTTCACTTTTATCATTAAAGGACATATGCTGATCGTTACTTTTGCCTTTATTCGCAATACGTGCAGAGATTAATTCATTAAAACGTTTTTATTTTTCATATTCGCCACAAACACAGCAATATGCGCGTATGAAGTTTTTTATATAAGCAAACTAGGGGCACGTACAGCGCAACGTCTTCTGACAAAAGAACAATAAACACTATTGCATGATATATTACACCCGTCGCGGGTCCTTATCCCTGGATCTTAATCTTAAGTATTTAGATGAAAATTTCCAAGCGAAATTGTTTTCCAAATTAGTCTTGTTTCTATGTCTATATTTCGTCATAGTTTAAAAATAAATTACAAAGCATAGAATAATTTTTTAAAGTTAACTGCCATAAAAACTGATCGGCTGAAAATATAAAATAATTTTAATTTAATATTTTTAAAGTGATTTGCATATAACGCGAAATCAAGATAATGGTGCTTTCAGTATCTACCCCGGCGTTACAAAGATTTCACTCAATTTTCTAGAAACTGATCTACTGATTTTTCATAATTAAAATGTCACTCGTTGGGATGACTTCAAAGGTATTATCGAATCTAGACCTTTGTATATGTTTTTTTTGAAGAACATTCACCCAGGAGCCCCATAATTTAGATTAAACCGCTGATTAGAAGGCCTTAAGGAGTGTATCCTATTCGAATTTAGATCATTTTAAAGGTAAAAGTTGTTTGTGGTAAAATTACTACCTTACTTTGGATCTAATCGATAGTGACCAAACCCTTATCGTTCTCCAACAATCTTGCGCTGTTTATCCTGAGTAAATGAAATAGAAATAAACAGAACACCTTTATCGGATAAACGAGAGCCTTCCAGTTCTAATATTTTACTTTTCACTGAGTTCTCCCCTCGTTCTACACATTCGACCAAAAATAAGAAAGGTTTTATTTTATATTTATTTTATCGACTAAAAGCCCACTAGCTAAGGGCCGTCGGACTATGATAGGATAAATCCTTTTTTGATTACAACTCTCAAGAGTTATTCACTTCCGACTTTTGCAGAATGAGTCCCAACTAGGGGAATGAATAAATGAGCTCCAGCTAGAGATAAATGTTGTTCAGCTCCAACACGAAATCAGCTTACCTTACACATTTTACTTTAGCCTTTCACTTTCACTTTGATAAAATGCCAGAACCTTGAGAAACACAATGAATAAAGACAATTTTTCATATCAAATTCGTAGCCCAACCGATGGTAGGCTTATCTTGAAATAAGTGTGTAAATAGAAAATTGAATACCAAAATTAGCAAAATAAATAGACCAGTTTCTGGAAACGATCCATTATATTTTGAAATGTACACGATACTTTGTCATGACTTGTAGGAAATTGATTTATGTAATACAAAAAGGGTGTTAATTCCCTTCGATTAAATTCATGTCTAGATACTTAGGTGATAAGAAAATATTTTAAAGAAATAGATATAAAAACTTAAATTGTTCATTAAACAATAAATCCTATAGGCTTCGTTCCGTACAGCCTAAAGAAGCTATTTAAAAATCAATAATAAACACAAATAATTTGCGATAGGTTCCATTTAACAGAAATGGTCAACCTCCAAATGCTTTTGTTGAAAATACAAAAGAAAATGTTTAGACCATAGAAGTGCGTTTGCGAGTCTTTGCACGGGATCGCCGTTAAGAATTCTTATCTATATGTAATAAATGGTGGATATTAACTCCTAATGACAAGGCAGCCGAGGTTATTTGTCTTAACGACAGGCCAGTAATTGAATTGAACTTCGACGACAGGATGATTGAGTACGATTAATTTTCTTGGCTCAGTTTCAGCAGCTTAGGCTTTTAGACACTTCAGCCGCAAAATAAGGACCGCTTAGCCATTAAACAATTGACGCAGTTCCACTTTTGTCGCAATATTTGCCTTGGTTTTCGCAGCAAACTAATAAAATTGGCCGATTCGTGTTATCGTATTTTTTAGTTTAGTTAGAAAAAAAAAGAAAAATTGCCCGAGTAAAAAATCGCTAGGCATAAGAAAATTGTAATCTTAAATTACATTAAGATATTAAAAAACATATTACTGAACCGATAGATCGTAAAAGTAAAGAGCTTTTTAAATTAAATATGGACTTTAAAAGGATTTTAATTTATATGAAACCCTTACTTTTTGGAATATAAAAAAGTACATTTCGTTCGATTCGAACAATGATTCAAGAGAATAATCTAAGAAATTTAAAAACACTAACTAACGTTACGATTTTCAAAGAGCTCGGGAAATAAAAACAAACTTTAATTTTTAAAGTATTCTGTAAAATAAAGCTTGTGCTTTACGCACTTGAAGTAAACGAAAAGTAAACACTTTAAAGTACCAATCGATTTCCATCAATTTTTCTCCTTTCATTTTATTGAAATAAATTCTAAAACAATTCTATCCAACACCCAAGACGAAAGCCACCCGTTGTGTCGTTTAGCTAAGACCTTTATTAGAGAGCAGGACAATGGGAAAGTAAACCGTGGATTGCGTTGTACCTCCATTAAATGCTGAAATAGTAATCTATAAATTTCTTTTATCAAGTTTTAAGATAATGCTAATCAATTATTTGACAAATGCATGTTCCCGACTTTGCGCTATAAAATACAGTAGAAAAAATTATGTTTTTGACTAGTGTTGGGACCTAAAAGCTAATTAATATTTTTTAAACCAATATACAACCCTCGGATCGAAATCGAAATCAGTCTAGTCATGAGCTGGTTTCCTAAAATATACTTAAAAATTTATTCTTTTCATACATGGACTGAAAACTTTCATATATTGACACATAAACGGCATTGTAGACTTGACTTTTGTAAATATTTTTATTTTTACTAGCTATGCCTGCAACTTTGAGAACTTTTTTCTAACTTATTTTATAAATTTTGATGAACCTTATATCGCTGAACTGTATGTTTAATAAGCTCTTATTTGATACCCGACTCAATGGGTTTTTGAACAAAAAAGTTGTCAAGTCTTTTGGAGACTCAAATTCATATTGGGATTTTTGTAATAAAGTCTATCCAAGTAGGCTATTGCTATATACCAAATTTCATCAAAACTCGTCTTTTTTGAGCTGCGCGCCTAGACGGATAAACATTTCAAAAATGGTATTTTTTTCCTCTATTGTATTTAAATAGTTATAAAAATATTTTTCCCCATAGATTTTTCATATACATGATATGACATCTCCCGGTGTGTCTTGAAATTTATTACAATATCTCCTTTTGAAAATCTTATCAGTACTATCAGTACCTAACCCTTTGCACTTGTAAATTTAAATGTGGTTGCACAAATGTCTTTGATGTTGAAAGGTAACAATTCCGGAGATTCATCTACATCCGTCCCTTAATTTACGCGGCAATTTTTATACGCGGAATTGATTAACGCGACCCCATTTTACGCGGTCAGGTACATATTTTGCTATAAGTTTTAAAATTAAGAATTTTATAGTCAGTGTACAACTTTAACCCAAATTGCTATTGTAGCGAACCATTTGAGGTTGACTGCTTTAAGTTACAGTAGCGATAGTCACGTCGAATAAAAGTTACATACTTCTGTTGTTCGAAATATCACAATTAGTTTTTTGTTAAGCATGTGAAAACTTTATTTACGCGAATTTTAATCGCGTAAATCAAATCCATGTGGAAATCCGCGTAAATTAAGGGATGGTTGAACTTGTTCAAACGATGGTGTAAATGAAATTGAGTGATGTTGCTGACATTATAAAAGCATCTCAGAAAATGTTTGTGAATATATGTATATATGCATTTTCCTGTAATAATTATTGGTGAAACATGAATTTATCATTAATAATAAAATTCAGAAAATAATTTGCACAGTGAAAGGGAACTTATACACTAAAAATAATATTTTCCGGATAAATATATTTTATTGATAGTAGCATATTAAGCCTATACAAAATTAAAAAAAAAAACAAAGTTCTTTGTTTCCATCATTAGGTTCATATTCTTGAAGATATTAAAATGAGTTAAATTTGGCATAACATAGTAAAAACAATCTACCCGAATTAAGAAAAGTTTTATTGAAATACATTTCTTTTATTTTAAAAGCAAATAGAACAATTTCACTTGGAACAATTTTAAAATTAAAAGAAATTTATTCAAATTTAATAGATTTAATGGTAATAGAAAACTATTGTGGATAATTTTTTGATTTTGTTTCTATTTATAAGGCCATCAAAGAGGAAAAAATGGGTCACATACGGGAGAGAAAAACAATTTGCCTTCTTTAAGACAATGCACACACAAATCAAAAGTGGTAATTACAAAAATGTCAGTCATGTTTCGAATCGCTTCCACATTCTCTGGACTTGGCTTCTTCCGACTATTTTTCGTCTGCACTTCTAAACCATTCGATGCAGGTGACATCATAGTCAAACAAATGAGTATATCGTAGAATTCGAACAAGTTGCTACTAAAATCGTTTTTTACAACTTTTTAAAATCCACAAACTTGCGAATTATTGCCAGAACCTCACACTCAAAAATTTAGCTAAATTCAAGATTTTTTTTTTTACCTTGACCCATTGTTTTATTTTGGACAAATAGGAAAATTATCTACTAATGGACTCCTTGTTTTGAATTTAAGATTCAACCTTTCGAAGAAAGCTTTTTAATAAGAATTAATTTGTCTCTGATGCAAGTTTCTTACAGCTATCCGAAATTTTATGAAAATGACACCATAGGATACCTTGAGTAGTATACTATCAAATATTATGCCGCTTGTCGTTCTGAGGGCTAGATAAAGTTAACACAAGCCTAATTAGTAATTTAAAAGCCAAATAGTTGTAGTCAATAATGTCTCGGGCTAGGAAATTCGTTTATTGAAAAACTTTTGAGAAATTCATTAACTGACTTCTTCGAGCATCAACATTGGGGCCGTGAAAACGAAGGAAAGTAGCAAAGGCGAAAACTTCTCCTAGGAACAACGATATCTCGAATGGCTGAGAGTACGGAAAAACGCAAAAAAACTAAAGTGGAAAACTTTCCAAAGGCAAACATTTTTAGGTTCTCAGGCAATCTCGGAGTCAGAGGAGTGAATAAAAAGTTCTGAAGAACCATTCAGAGCGGTCAGCAAAGCATCAACAACCGCCTTCAATTGAGCTGAAACCTTTAATAAAATCATAAATTTTGGCAGACAAAAAAAAAACAAATCCACTCAGGAAAGCACCACGACTTAACACTTTGTCAGAGTAAACCTGATCATTATACCGTCTTATATGAGTCCTACTCGCAAAAGAAACGTAAGACCCCTTTTCACATACCTAAATGGAATAAGCAGGGGATCAGCCTGCACGAGTCACATTACGCATGCTGGAAAAAGGATGTTAACACGCTGGAAATGTCAAATCCAGCACCGTGGATGATGTAATCCTACAAAATGGACAACACTGTCCGCAGAGTATCCTCCATTTATTATGCATTACGATATTCGGACAAGTGCCGTTGTTCCAAGAATGCCTACCAAATCCGGATTAAAGTCGCAGTTGAGATGTATCTTTGTATGAAATTGTGGAATTATGTCGGAAATAAGCCGTTCAGGACATTGCGCACTTTATAAATTATCAATCGTCATGGTTTTCAATTGTTTGACACTATCAACAGAATCAAAGTATGACTTTCTGATCTTGGGGTTTTTTTATCTTATGAACAACTCTACGCATTTTAAAAATAATTTTATTTATAAAACAATCTTCATTTTTTATTAGCAGGAAGCTAAATTAGTTTAATTAAATTAATTATAGCATACATGCGCATATAAAAAAATTAAGTGTAATAAATATTTAAGATCCTCTATAATTTTTGCGCGTACCGAAAATTTAAATCAATTAGACAATAAAATTTATGTTTCTAGTGTTCGGAATTTGAAACATAACATAGTTTATTAAAAAATCATCCTATTGCACTTAGAAAAATAAACCTGAACATCTCCAAAGAAAACTTAAGAGTGACGGAGAATTTGAATATTGGTCTTAATTTTTTACTTCTCATACACACTTGTTAATTCTGGTACACTAATGGAAACGATGCAGACATAGTTAGAAACAGAAAATCTTAGCTTTCAAGATTTTGATCTATCGTGTACGGCTCAGATGCGTGCATATGTAATAGACTTAAATTCAAGGCCTGTTTAATACACACGATAGCGCTATTTTCTACGCATGGTATTCCTTTAAGGTGGCTGGGATGTACCCATAATCAAATAATCTTTAATTTTGCAAGCTAAATTTGAAGCAGATGAATTTGTAATTCATGTTTAATTGGAGATTCTGCCTATGCTTGTAGAAACTGCTTAATAACAATCTTAGAACTAAAAAGTTCGACAGAAATATTTTCTGTGTTTGAATCAGTTTTCAGCAGATTTTAAAATGTATTAAAATTTGAGAACGATTTTATGTATGAGGAATTAGTATAAGTGAATTAAATTTATTGATTATATTATTATTAATTAACTCTTTGTGGATAACAGTTCATCCATTTTCGAAGAGCTTCGTTATTTTTTTATGCATTGTTACGCTCAAAGACCGAAAACGCTCGTTGAACAATAAAACCGACCACAACGAGTTGTGGTTTCTCAGGTTCATCCACACTGCAAAATTCGTATCATGACACTTGCAAAAACGAACACAATGCGTTTTAGCGAATTCAAAAAGGCCACAACGCGTAATTTGTGTTGTAATTCTTTGAATATTTGACCGCGATGCGTTGTATTAATGAGGAAATGTTACAAAGCCGTTCAGGCTGTTAATTCAGCCATGATGCGGGAAAATTAAACTATGAAACGTGCTTGAAGCTCCTTCACCAACATCTTGATTTTTGTAAAACAATCTGCCACGCGGTACGTTTGGCAGTTGAACTTGTATTCGTTTGTGATATTTCCCCATGCTTTCTGGTTTTTAACAATTGCAATCGAATCGAATTCGAAATATGGTCGAATAATTTGCCCGAACTGGTGTTGACCAACTTGTTGTTAATGAAAACATGATGATCCATACACAGGGCAACGAGTTGTGCAAATTTCAGTTACGCTTATGTTCCCATCGCGGGAAAAGCATGAGTGGATCTGCTTATTTAAATATTTTAATAGCCTGTGCCACTGAAAGTGAAAATGACTGAGTGCCTGCGTGAATTTCCGAGACGTCCTTCATAGAGTATTGCATTAATCCACTTTTTGGCACAAATTTGCTGATCTGGCTTAAGCTTCATAAAATTTAAAGCTCAAGATTTTGCCAACACCTCAACTTTCTTATTAGAAGTACAAAGGTTCTAAGAAGAGAGCTTTCCCTTCAGATTCCGCAAACTGAAAACGATTGGAAATAGGTTGCCAATAAGCTTGAATAAAAGTGGAATTTCCCACATTGTTTAGGTGCAGTTGACGGCAAACATTTTCAAATACACAAGCCACCACAGTCTGGTTCATACTCTTTTAATTATAAGCACTCAATCAGCGTTGAGAAGTGTCAATGTAAATTATGAATTTATCATGGCAGACGTCGAAGCGAATGGGAGAGTCTCAGACGGAGGAGTATTTTCAAATTCCATTTTTTATAACAAAAAAAATCGAAAAATTCCTAAACCTACGTCGAGCAGCATCATCGCACCTTTAATAGAAAACCTATTGAAACCTTTTGGAAATCGTGCCATGCTAAACCGTGCCCGTCGTTTATTGGAAAACGATCTTGGGATATTCTTTTCTCGTTTTAGAATGCTATTAAGGACGATAAATATCAGTCCAGAAAATAGTTATAAAATTATAGTTATAAAATTAAAAGTATAGTTATAAAATTTTTGCCGCGTTTCCTTCGCAAAAACTGGCGTATTTCTTCCTCGATTCGCTTGAGATGTAAATAAAGTCTGATCCGCTCTCCAATCAGCATTTTCAATATCAAAACGTCCATAATAAGATTGTACTTTCCTTTTGTGTAAGAAATTTTATAAATAGCAGCACACTTTTTACAATGTACTTTAACACTAATGGGGCTGTTCTATGGCAGAGAAAAATAATTCAGAATAAATGGATATTACTAATTAAAAGTTATAAAATAAAAACCGTGTTTATCCTCTTCATCCTCGATTTCAATGGTTGTATCATTCGTACTGCTTTGTTTATTTGAACCTCGTGATCTCTGAGAAAATCGATTTCCTCAAAATACCAAAATACGAAGGTACTTTTACAAAGCACCAGAGTTTTGACTGTCGGAAATTTTTTGCGATTCCCTGCTGCACGTCAGCAATTAGTCTTTTTACGAACAGAGTCCCTGTTAGCTTCACTATCAATTTCTTGCATTTTCTTTACAAGTTTGTCATAACCTGCATTTTATTTTCCATACCTCGCCCGATAAATTTGGATAAATACTCTCCAAAATTCTTGGTCACATTTTTCGATGCCATTTTTCAAGTATAAATGCGGGAGTGACTGTTCAAAAGTGGCCATTCACATGATAAACGATTTTTCAGTATTGACCAAAAACCTACTGTAAAAAATCAATTTTTGATCAGAATTAAGAATTATGGAGGCATTTTTCGTAGTTAAAAAGCCACTTTCGGTGTATTCTGAGATCGGAAATGGATACGATTTAAAAAATTCTAATCAGATAGAAAAAAAAAATAGAAATTTCGAACAGACACTCTTCAAGTGAGTAATTTTTAATTTAATTAAATTTTCAATTAAAAAAAATTATATAGGTCACTTGCCAGAGCACACTACACAAGTGATTTTAAAGACGATTAGGTTATCTCACTGGGCGAATAAAATGATACACCGTGAAACCCGGAACGTCTCTGGTGTAAAATCTTCAAACTCGTTTGAATTTTGTCAAACAATTGCGTAACGCATCAAATTTTACCATACGCGGGAAAAACGTTTGCGTAACGACCTGCGTTGTGCAATTTAGTCGACGTTGTATGAGGGCCTTAAGGGAAAATTTGCAAACAATTACTTTTGTTCATAATAAATGTTATTTGATTTTGCCGTACTTCTTTTGAGTTCCTATATTAAGAAAAAATATATGTAAGAAATGTAGGTTAAGAAAAAAATACATTTCCTTTGACAATTGCATTCATAAGAAAATTCTTTAATTTTAATTTGAGATGTGAGTAATGTTTTGTTATTTAGAAATTATACTCGGAAATGCAAAACGACACATTTATTTTAAAAATTTAAATTAACTTCAATATAACTCGATTTTAACACAACTTCAATTAGTTTTGTTATTTTTAAATGATGCTGAAAACATTAAAGTGCCTCATTTACGTACGAGATTTCAAAGCTGAGTTTATAAATAAACCTTAGGGTTTAGTTTGTTTAAACAAGTTAAGGTCGATATTATTCTGATTAATAAATACAACTTTCTTGTCCATTTTTCTACGATATCTTCTGCTCAAAATTAAATTCAAATAAATTATTCAACTAATTTAAAAAAATGCAGAAATATCTATATAAATTTTTTTATTTAAATAAAGGCAAATGATTTTATGTACATTTGCTGTCCTTATTGTAATTGAATCTCAACGCTCATGGTTTCAATATTTGAGTGATGTAGTTTGGGATGTCCATCGCTTTTGTTTTCCTCTAAGACCAAAAAGAAAAATCTGCTGCAACAATTCTACAGCTCGAGAGAAAAATAAGGAATATTCGAAGATATCTAGACGTGGCGCGAATTCCATTACACAAAAAAGAGAAATTTTCTCGAAGTTGATATTTGTATACTAACATAGTAGTCTTCCAGCAGAGATAAGAAAAATGGCCTCTACGAAAACTGAAAACCCGTAATTGGAGCAACTACTAGAGTGATTGCTAATTTAGATGTAACTATAAATGCTCTGCTCTAATTTCACGGTTTCTTTATTGGTTATCGTAAAAATGATTTTAGCTTCCATACAAACCACATATAGGCCATTCTATTACTATCCTCATTACTCCAATCATTTTCGAACTTAGATTGTATAAACGAAGAGCATTTACAACAAATTGTTTTTATATTAAGAACGAATTTTAGTTTCAAACACTCTGGGTCGGGGTCTTTTCCATCCTCGGCGTCCTTGCTTAATCCAGATATACGAAATTCCAACAAGTACACTATGAAATAGCCAATAATTTGTTTGCAAGGGTTAGGTAAAAATAAATTAAACACATTTTAGATCTTAAAGAAATATAATTGAACGAATTCAATTAGAAGTTAGTGGAGATGGATGCACCTGTAGATTGAGAAATTACTAAAGCAATCGAGACGAGACACTAGTGACTCTTTTCTTTTACCCCTTTGGACTGAAATTTGAAATAATAAAACACAATTATGGTGTAGACTCAGCGGTATTATTTTTTTTTATTGATCGTTAAGTGTTTACTGTGTGCATATATACCTCTTAAAATTTCGATTACGAGAGCAGTATTTTATTTTATTATTAAATATCGACAACAGTGTACCAAATATTTCGCATAATAATGTTATATTCTTATCCCTATATGTGATAACGCGTCGTACACTAGATTTAAACTATGATGCCAATAATGGCAAAAAATTTGTTAGTCCAGAATGCCATTAGCTAGGTCCAAGAACAATAATTTATGTGAAAATTCGACATTTTCTCCCGACGTTGATAAATATTTCATTCATCCACGATATCCGGCAAAAATTCAATTAGGCAAGACAAATGCTTGCTTATCAATTATTCACGAGTATCCCAATTCTATGCCTTCATCCCGACATGTTACTGGAAGAGACCCTATTTCAGTTGAAAGAATCGAATCACTTGCTATACAACATTAGCCTTCCAACGTGCATATGCATATACGCCGGTATAGGTCGATGGTGTATGTGAGCAGCCCTGTGAAAAAGGGATTTTATGTCGCAATTCGACGTTTCATATCTGGTCGTCTTTGATTGCCATAGAAATGGCTGACACTTTATTGTAAATTACAACCCTATAAATATTGTCATTGCGTTCATTTGTCCTTGACCGTTTTTAAGTTAGCAATAAATCATTCATTACTTTTCATTATGTCGAGAAATTGACACTTAATTTCCCTGACACAAGAAAAATTTGGTAATATAAAAAATACATATTCACTTTAATTAAAAGATTTATGTTTTTATGCATATTATGACTAAATGAATCAAAACTTGCATGATATAATAAAAGTCTAATTTATTTAAATTGAACAAGAAAAAAAAACGTTTGGGTATTCAATGCCCCTTCCTTAAGGATAATTATTTAGTAAAATATAACTTAAAACAAGTAAACTTTTATTAAAATAATACAAATCTACCAAATCAAGCAGATTTTTGCTACATTTCAAAGTTAAGCATTCAGTTCAAAGGCAATAAAAATTTATTGATGATACTGCTTTTAATTTACTGATTTTTCTGCTACCTCAGGGAAACGTAATGATGGCTTCATTTTAAGAGATATGTTCATTAAAAGTTAATGTAAAATTTAAAGTTTATGTACAAATGTAAAGTATTTTTAATAAATGTGGAGTGGAGCTTATGAATTTCGCATTCCAAATATTTTCTAAATCTTAGCAGGTAAATGTAAAATGATATCAATAAAAGTTTTCATTTGAATGTTGTTTCTCCCTTTACATCTTTTTTAATTTAACTCTTGGGCCGCGTCTGCATAACAAATAAAATTAGCACGCAATTTTACACCGAAAAGTTCGAAAGTTGGTACGCGGGGGTTAGCGCTAATAGCTCAATTTATTATTTTCCAAGTTTCTATAATTTTTTAATCGTTATTTTCATTGTTGGGATTATTTTTAAGGTAACTTAACGATTAACTTTTAATACCAATCAAAAAGTAATAAACTGTATTATTAACTATTTTTTTAACATTTAGTTGGAGTCAGGAAGACTGCATACTCATCATCAGATCAAATTTTAGTAGAAATAGAATAATTAAATAACTTTTACAATGCATGACCATCAAGAAATTTGGTAATCTGATAATAAAGGTATCATACTTGGCCAGCATATACAAGAATTGACCTAACAAAGGAGAGTGAGAGTTATTTCATAAGATCAGTATGTGAAAAGTCAAACCATCTTTTGATGAAATCGAACGTAGAACAAATTTCCAACTCCATAAAATTTATACTGTCTACAAAATTAAATTATTATCAAGAAGAATCTTAGACTGCTTTGGCTCACTTTGGAATACAGCTTAATTCAGCATAGTTAAGGTGTAAAAGGCTACGGTCTCCTGCTGATGTCATCAATACCAAAAATAAAAAAGAGTGGACCGAGATGACTACACTGTGGGATCCGATGTGGCTAAAATGTTTTTAGAAACAGTGCCAGGACAAATTAGGTTTGATTATCCGAATAAGAGCATAGCGTTACTAAAACCAAACTGTACAGAAGTCTATGTATAATATCTAATCTATCTGCAAACCCTTCGCAAGGCCCTCGGAAAGAAAGGGGACTAATTCAATGGCATTCGTGGATGCTGGGCAATCTAGAAGAAAACCATGTTGATTAGTAGAAACGAGATGTTTACATATGTTAGTAATTTGAGAATATTTAATTGATACAACCATTTCGGAAATCCTAGTGGAATTGTAAATGCTACAGAGCAAAATTTGATAACAGCTAGGGGAATGACCCAGAAGTATAATCACAGCGATAAGTTCAGGGATAACACTGTGGTGAACCAAAGTCGAGCTGGGAAATGTTACTATTAAGATGATGAAGAGTTAGGCCGGAAGTCAGGAAAAGGGAATGGATTTTTTAAGAAAGTCGTTGCGAACATATCACTGATTACAGAAACCTCTAGAGCAACATACCAGGTGTTACTATGTAGATCTAGTTTTTGAAGATGTTTATTATGTAAGTAAGGCTTAAAAATACCATTCATATGGAAACCAAGAAGTACGAGTTTTATAAATTTAAGTATAAAAATAATATAAACCAATATTAATACTATCCCAAGATAGAGCTAATAATGAAGTAAAGTCGCCGGAAATCAATCTCTCAAAGAAGTTGTCAAGATTAGCCTTTTTAGAGTTAAAAACATTTTCGTGTACCTTAGGGTGTATAACATTTTTTCTCACTTAGCTTACCAAAAAGAGTTGTAAAAACAATTCGCGAAAAAGGTCCTCGTTTCGGGTTATACTTGTGATTGTCCTTTGGTCGTCCTCTTTTGGAGAAAGCAGCTAATTCAACCTAAAAACACTAGCATTAATGTTTCAAGCAATGGTTTGAGTAGGCATTATTTCTTATTAGAAAGTGAAGCATGAAACTATTTTAGTGGAGTAAATTTGGTTAATTCTTCCATTTTTCACTGATTTACTATTTTCCCTTCATAATATAAATAATCATATTATTTATTATAATAAAGTTAAATTTGCTTGGTTCAATGGTATATTTAATTGATTTTAAGAAGTTCTAAGATTTTAGGTTTTCACATAAATATAAGATTAAAAATTCTATTTCTGTACATTAAATTTAAAGAGGAATACACTTTTTTCCTGTAAGTATATTTTAGCAAGCATTTAAAAATTGAAATATTCAAAATTCTAGGTGTTTTAACGAATGCGCTTTATACAAAGATTGGAATATTTAGAAAAGCGAACTTTGATAACCTTTTAAATAGATTGGCTCTCATTAGTTTCAATCCACCATTATTTCATAATAGTATTAAGTGTGATGTCAACGTATTCCATATGATAGCAAACGCATTTCCATATCTTCACCTGTTTGGTCCAAAAGCAATCTTCCGAGGCTTAAAATATCAAACCTAAATCGTCTAATCAGACAGTTCTTCTCATAAAATTCTTGTGGTGGTTTTTTAAGCGGACTGACACTACACTCAAAATAAAAAAGGTCCAATTATCAAAATCGGTTTTCATAGTGTAAGATTTCTCGCTCCGCATTTAGTTTCCAGGGAGGCTAAAAAATTACTATTTTGTCGCTTACAATATTTTTTTTTTCATTTAGGGATCGTTATTATTTGAAAACTTAAGCGTTTTAGCAATGAGGGCAACAAGAACAGTTCACTCTCATTGGATAACTTAAAAACTAAAACTAATTGAATTTTATTCAGTCCTCGTTTCCATTTTACAACAACATAATTAAGGCGTTAATAAGGCCCACTGTATTTTTGAAAATATGATACAAAGGTGTGAAAGTAATAGGTACGGAAAAGTTCAACATAATTCCTTTTTCACAGCACTACTGACAGTTCAGCTCTCCCTACGGAAATAAAATTTAGACAGAATGTGCGTGAGCGGAAACTCACTTTGTTGAACCTATGTAAGATTTGAACGCAAACCTTATCAGATCCATTAATTTCACCGAAAGCTTAGCTGAGTAGGTATTTCGGCAGTTTCTTTTGATAAATGTTCTCAAAGTGTTTCGCATAAGATTCTGTCTACTTATGCTTTTTAATTTTTGGGGAACCCTGCGGTTCCGAGGTATTTCCTGTAATACCGAAGTCTTTAAATATTTTCGGCTTTCAAAATGAATGAGTTTTACACCTTTATGTAATCTGGGCTTTTCCTTGGGATCATTTTTAAGTCATTTAACTGAAGACTAAAATCGGACATAAGGTTTTGGAAGTATTACTGGCGTGACATTGAATTAATGCACATCATTATAAGCTTACACAATTAATTATAGTATCACTTTTTAAATCCTCGATAATTGTTTAATTGGCTGCTCAAATTAAACCAAACTTAGGACAAATTACGGCTTAGATGTCCAGTTTTGGATGCGGTAGAGAGCTGTTTTGGTTATCAGAGCTAGAAAATTAAAATTGAAATTTTTTAATTTTTTTAACCACGTATTCATTAAGAGCTCGGTCGCTTCGAAGGTCTTAACAATGATAGCAAAATTATCTCTTGTGTCATGTGATTGCAAATCTTTTAGTTCGTATGTATCAAACTTTCGCTGTTCAGGAATTACCTTTAATTATTGATTAAAGTATGGTAGTCTAATGCGCTCTGTTCATATTCATGTATGACTATTTTAAGTGTTTGTACAAAGATTTTAAAGACAATCTTAAGCGTTCACCTAGGTACTAGCATAAACCTGTATAAGCCATTTATTTTGAAAGTCGTGCAAGTTTTTTTTTGTACAAATTTGATTTTCTATTATTTTCGGTTTAATTAACCAAATGTGTAAAAGTGCAAACAGTATAATATGAAATTTTTTGAAAATTAGATTTACCATTTTACCACACATTTAGTGTTACGACAAACTTCCCGAAATTTTCCAGATTTACGAAATTTTCATTCCTAGTTTCGACCTCAATCTATTCCAAAAGCTACAATCGGTTTCGACCCCACGACATTGCACCATTTTTCTCACTGATCTGATCTCAACTTGATCTGAACTTAAGCATTCGCTTACGAATTTTGAAAATATCTATTTAAGGTCAAATGAAGACATTTCTCCTTTGTTTGATTATGTTGACACACTTAGAGATGCCGAGAGTTCTAACGTGATGAAAAAAGTGTGAATGCCAAGCGACCTGATTGATATTTATATCAACTTCGCTATGCAAGAATGCTTTAGCAAGTCTAACTCGTCCGTCCATAATTAGACGAAACATATGACATTTTCTACTTATCTGCTGGACTTTCTAATGATAGGTTGCAATCCAATAGCCTGAACACTACCATGTAAGGTAGTCTTTGTTGTGTAGTTGATAACATATCTAAGATAAGTTACTATCTTTAGGTATTATCACTTTCCTTACTGTCAGGATATGTTTTAATTGAAAATTGTATTTAAATTTCGCAACTTACTCTTGGAAGGCATGGCAATCTCGTTCCAAGCGGAAGAATGAGCTTGCACTAACTTAATTGAAACGTTTGAACTCAGTTCGATGAGTTTCAAACAATTCGTAGCTGCTTTTAGGTGACTATAGAAGCGGAAGTAATCCATATGAATTCACACCTCTTCCTTTAGCAGTTTCTTTCAGTCAGTCCGTTCAGTCTGACATAAGAAGATAGAAATTTTCTCGAAAAGGAGTTTTTATAGTGTTGTGCTATGAGACCAGCATACGCCATTCTAATCTATGCAAGAATATTGTTTTGATCAGGCTAGCTCTCGTTTTCGTTGTAATTAGGGATACTTGAATATTACCAATGACATGTATATAGACCGAACCATCGTATGTACGGAGAGATACAACACAGAAATCATGAAATTAAAAATCTACTTCATAGTTATTTCTGCCAATCTAGTGGTTGATTTCACCTGTCGTAGGTATTGGAGGTCCTGTTTAAGAGTAAGCTAAAGTTCTTTTCAGGAAACTCATAGTCCCAAAGGATCTTGGTCGTACACACTCGTTGTAGGAATATATTTCCTTTGATGGCGTCGAGAGAAAGACGTCCAAGTTGATCGTACAAGAGACTGATGTCAACAAGTATATTTTTTGCTAAAGACAAATCAGAATGAAAGCAAAATATACTCCCGGTATTCAATAAATGCCTAAAGCTTTAATTTTTATATAACTCATTAATTTAACGCTGAAATCGTAGGAAAAATGCAACGTCTACAAAACACTTTTCCTCAAATACTCTAGACTTTGAGATGTTCTGATTCATAATCTGTAGCCGATTGTTGAAGGGTGTAAGGGCCATAAGGTACGTTGAAGATCGACACCTTCTTTATTGACTGAAATCTGCCTAACCGATTAAACATCAGTAGTAAGAGCATGATCGTAAATTTACCACATCAGTGGTAAATTCATCAGTAGTGTGATAGACTATGTTACAGAGCTATAAACAATTCGGTTGCTACCTCGCCAGATTCATTGACAACCAAACGCAGCACGCTAATGAGCTGCTTGTATAAACAAGCAGTACGAGAAAGTCCCAAGTTCAGGTTCATTTAAATCCGAGCACAGCATTTTTAGTCGGCTGCGCGGGTTTCGCTTCCTCACTTCGCATATAACGCAAGTTAATATAGCACTTTGCATGATTCTTGACCTATTCCTAGACGCCAGTAGCACGTACGTTCGAGTTGCTTGCTACCAGGAAAATAATAAAGCTAGTCGTTTCTTTGTTCAAAAAGGCGATATACATTTTCTATTACCGGGACTGAACTTTGATGCTTCTCCTGTGATGGCCATTGGTATTATAGTTTTATTCTAATTTTATATCAATCCACACAAGTTTATTACTGTCCCAAAAAAGTTGGAATATTTATTTCGCATTTCGTAGAGTTCAATTTCCTGCTATTC
Source organism: Proctacanthus coquilletti (assembly GCA_001932985.1). Lineage (NCBI taxonomy): Eukaryota > Metazoa > Arthropoda > Insecta > Diptera > Asilidae > Proctacanthus > Proctacanthus coquilletti. The sequence goes on from MNCL01000019.1 coordinate 803,361, forward strand.
ATCGAAACTTTTAATTAAATTTTAAGCTCATGAGTCTATTTATACTTAACTGAACTTAATCACTACGGCTTCAAAGAAAAATTAAAATGGCAGTGTTCATTTTAATTTATCTGAAATGTTAATTTATTTTCACATTGCCTTTTGCTTCAGTATAAATGTCCACTTGAATGTTTACTTTGGTGTTTGCAAAATCAGCAAGTGATTTAATTAACTAGAAGTATTATCCTAATTTGCAAAATAATTAATCGAGAAGAAATGGAACAGACTCACTGGGAATATTTTACACTCCTCTTCTCTAGTCTTTTAGTTAATGCGACGTGTTCGTCCACTGATTGGGAATATAAATCCTACATGTAAATGGTGGTGGTATCCATGATGGCAGCTACATGACCTGTATGACTCCTTTTCTTACATGCAGCATAATCATATGGTGTTTCCATATGCCTTAATTGCAGTTATAAGCTTATGTTATAGTTTCTACGCTATTCGAGTTGAACCCACAGACTTGTGAACAATCGAAATTAATTTGTACACTTTAATGCACTCGAGTTAATGTTCTATGAGTTTGTTTGTTAAGTGGGTAGAAATTGAGTGTAAGTAACTTCTGATTATAATTTTATATCATAGAACAGTCGCTAAACCATTAAATTTGCAAACAACGGCCCATCTATTCGTACGATATTTTACCGAGAAAAGCCCGAATTTTATACTTTCTAATATAATTAAATCGAACTGGAACTTTAGAATTTGTAAAAGTTAAAAAAAATGATTTCTTTAAGAATTCTTTATTGTCAATAACATTCGTCGGAGTCTGAGACCAATACAGAGTTACGTACAGTGATTGGATACATGTATCAAAAGTTCCAAATTTTGGAAAAATAGCAGAAAAATAATGACAGCATTGCAAAATCTGACCATCTGGATTTTGACTTAGCCGAATTGATATCATTTAATTTCCTTTCAGAGATCACAAAGCTTAGAATTCTCCAGACCACGTCGATCGGTTCTCCACCAAGAAAATGAGGTTCGAGGAAATACTTTCCGATAGATACACGTTTGGAGTTGTACGAGATCTAATTGTATTTTTCGGTCCATAGTCAAAATTTTGACTGTCTTTTGCTTTCGATCTCAATATAAACTTTTAGTAGGATACCAACTTGGCTATTTTGATCAATCTTTTGTATTGCTTCTGTAGAGTTTTCTATAATTCTTATTCGGGTCCAATTAAGAGCTTTTGGTAGTTGTTTAATTGCCTCAGTTCTTGCACTGAGTAATTTATTCGATCTTGTATATCCACCATTAATTTGAGATGTGGTTACGGGAGATGCTTCTTGCACCTGCTGATTATGGTGAAACAACGTTTCATTTACATCTCGTCAAATATCATTCTATGGTTAGACATTGGAATATTGTAATTGACTTTTAATTGACATTTGGTTTTACTGGACTAAAAGAGCACAACATGGTCACAGATGTTGACTCACATCCGTTGCTGTCCTCTTAATGAAAAGTAAACTTGATTCTCGTTAATTGTACGGCCCACGAAATGAATTTAAAGGCATAGAGTATACCACGGTTTTAAATAACGTGTAATAACCTATTAGTCATGTACTCCTTGAGTTTTTTTGTTTTTGAGGTGTTAAACTCTATTTCCTACCAAGCAAATTTTCCAGCTAGTGTAAACTCGCTGATTTTACTAAATCACCTTCCATTAGCATAAACACTTTGAACTCAAATTCTCCATAGACTTCACTGGTCAACAAGATTTTACCTCCTGAGAAGAAACAGATGATCCCAAAAGGATTTTTCCTGTAACGTTGAAAGAAACGTTGTTCTGGACGAGAAAGTGATTCTATAATTGTTGACCACTGTTTTCTATGGGGTTCAGATCGGGGCTTCGAGAGAGCTAATCTAAAACAGTCACATTCGATTGTTTGAGCCAGTCTTTAACAATTTTTGCAGAATGGACAATGGTGTTATTATATTTGCCCAAACCATCTTCTAATAATTTAATATATATCAATTTTTTTAGAAACCCACAGTAAAGCCATTTTCCGCTAAAGCTAAATTCTCACCTCACCATTAAACTTCCATCTCCGAAATTCCTACTGATTTTTATTTATTTATTTAGTTTTTTTTGTCTCACAAATCATGCCAGTAGTAACACCCACCTGGCTGTCCAAATTAAATTTCTTTTCATCAATAAAAATTACTTTTCCCCAATTTTCGACACATGACATGTGATCCTGCACAAATTTAATCTGATTTTCCCATGGCTATGAGTAAGATGCGGTTTTTTAATCATTTTGAATATTTTAGATTGACATTGGCCTGTAAACGCTGTCGAATTGTTCGAGCAATGATAGAGAACCCGGCTTTAAATTGTAACATGGACATTTTATTGCGGGAAGTTTCCATGATGATCGACTTAGACGTTATTTTTCTCTTGGACCTCCTTTAGCCTTTAAAATTCCATGTGAGTTACTCAATTTAATTTAAATATCGCCAATTGTAGGAGACCCCCCTATTCTTAAAGCATCTTAGTCCTTATCAATTCGCAAATGTTTTGAATCAAGCCCGGCTTTCCTATGCCAGTAATTACAGGAACAAAGAATATATCGACGACCTAAAGAAGAATATAAAGCACGGATTGTTAAATTCATTCATGGTCTGTGGTGATAACTCAGTTATGGTATGAGCTAAAATTATGGTAGATAGACAAACCAAACTTAGCATTTTACCATCGATAATTACAATAAGCCAGTATTTTAATAATGCATCAAGCACGTCTTGTACTATTAAAAAATTCATATGAAAAGAGAGTTTTCAAATCATCATCCTTCAGAATTTTCTAGATGTAAATCGGTAGGAGTATGGAATGAACTTCCACAAAAATATTTCGAAAAGTTAATTAATAGATACCGTGGGATCGAATTATGCGTCCAAACAGCTAGAGATAATCCTACTAAATATTATAAAGCCTTGTAAGTTTAAAGAAAGTTTTTAAGCAGTTGAATTGCTCAGTTTCCCTTTATTTTAAAAATTCTTTAGATGATGATAAAATATTTTCAAAAATATTAAATCATAGTATTGTTATTTCCTTTAATACAAATGCTAAAGGAAAATACTGTCTTCAGTAACATCATCAACAATCATTACTTACATATAATCCTTAAAAACTACTTACACGTGACGTGAAAAAGCAACACGCATATTGTACGTGATTGCGAAGGCTTTTTAATACACAAAGGATTTCTGAGTAGTAAAGAGTTAGAGTTACGATTTACATGCATGTGTAGAGGTCCCGTGACAAGTAATGGAAATCATGTTGCTAAATCATGCGACACCGGGTGCCAACGATGCTTGACATCATGCTACTCAGTTTTGCGGAAGAGATTGTCACAGTCTTTGTTCCTGGCACAATCTAATGGAACTGGTGTACTCAAATTTAAATAGCAAAACATCATCGTATGTAGAAAAACATCTTATGGTGCTCTCGAAAAACTATGTAAAGCTTTATAATACGAGGCTCCTTTACGTGAGGAAATAAATTCGTTAGCCCCGTGTCATTTTGTTACAACGTTACATGCAAAATTCCCGAGGAATTTAAATGTTCAGGTATTTGAAGTTCACCGCCTTCTAGAAAGAGCAAATCCTCAGTGAATGTGAGCAAACATTATTGCAATTTACTGCGATTTTTCAATAACTAATGCACCCGTGCTAAGCACAAGTCACTTAACTTAAATCCCGGCCTTTCTGATTGAGAATTAATGTTTATTTATAGGAACTCCGAATATAGTTCAAACATCGATGCTTGCCATTTCTCGGAAGGATCATGAATCCCCTCTGGATGAAAGGATGTTGGTTTCAAGTCATTAAAGTCGGTAATGCATTTTGCGAATACTTCGGGCCTTTTGAAGTGGGAACTTGATAGTAATACTGAAGGGACCGATATTAGTGGGAATCTGGCCGAGCTAGACTGGGTGTATTTTTGGTGACTATCTTCTTGGATTGTTCAGATTTTTGTCATCAGAACCTTTGAAACAATTTTGTGGATATGCAAAATAATATTCTGCTTTGATGTGTTTTTCTTTTCTCATTAGAGAACTGCTTCTCGTATGCTATCGTCGAAATTGTGCTAATAGTCAATATATATTACGTTTTTATGGTATAATAAATTGGCACTAACTAAAAATGGTTCGCTTAAATGAGTAAAAAAATCAATACAACATTAAGGCCAAGAATTAATTTTGTACACCGAATAAAACCATTATCATTTATTAAATAAGCATGATTTATTCTGATCTGAACATGAATTTCATAGAATTGAACACAGTTTTTAAGGACAATATGCGTCGGTTACGTCGATTTAGAGCTACTCTCCAATATGAACCATAAATGCAAAATATTGTTGAATCGTTTTAATGCCATGCAAAAATCATTGAAGGCGAGAATAAAAAATGTCGATAATAAAACACTTTGATATCAAAAGATTGGACTGCGCTGGTATTGAATTTCTAAATGGTCGATAATTATTTATATGGTCCCGCAATCACCTACAAAATGCGGTATCACTATAAATGCTACCTTCTCCTAGTACATTTAAAATATTGAATAGAAATTATGTTTTAATTGTTATAAACTTATCTCTTATAACTGACTGATTCACTGCCTGACGAAATTACGAAAATACTTATATACTACTAATCTTCGATGTTACTCCCTTTATAATTCCATTATGAGAATTGTCATATGCTATAATTAATGAAAACTCCAAGTCCAATTATTTTTGATTATTTCTTCAATTAAACCGCAAAGACCTTTCACTTATAATTTAAGAATTCAAGCATTTTGCATTTTGTTTAAGTTTATTTTTTAGTAGTGTGCGTTTGGAAATTTTATGTGTGGGAATGAACATCCAATTGGAAAATCTCCTTTCGCGCACGCACGTGCGTATATTTTGTCGATTAACAGCTTAATATTGAAAATGGATCCATCGAAACTTCTTCCGGTGTGAAATTCTTTTACGTACATTAGGACGTGAAAAATCAATTTTTACATGACATTAATATTTTTATTCATTTCAACATGGTCAACCCAATTTTGTTATTTGTAGACAATTTTTAGAATTTTACAAAAATTTAATATTCATAAGAAAATTTTAAGGAAAAAATTTATTTAGAATTCCCTAAATGACATAATTTTTACTTAATTTAATTTCACGTACTTTTTGGGATTTAGCGTGGAAAAAAAGGTTTATCACAAAAACGAAAAGGCAGAAAAATTTAGAATTTATTTTTGACGACATTTATTTACATAAAAATGTTGAATTTACATTATTTCCGCGAATAAATATGTTAACTTATTATTGCCATTGTCAATCGTATTAACTGTTCGTTAATATTAAAATTTACAAACACCATTATTTAATTTTTTATCACACACAAAACTCTTTAGTCCTTTGCTAACAACTCATAAGTCGTGCGTATGTGCAATTGGAACTGCACATCTCAAGCGCACCTGTTCGCACTCGCTAAAACGCACGCCCACAAGAGTTTTTTCAAATGTCCCATGAGCTGTGAGGCATTTAATGCCTCATGAGGCGAATTCGTGCGCGCATGAGCGTGTATTTCCGTTTCAGTTTACCTTAGTGTCATGTTTCGTTTGTCATGCCAATTTTATATATTCATGTGTTTTGTAATACGTCACGTGTTACGTGACATGTGTGAAGTAATACTTTCAAGCAATGTGCTATTATATCGTGTAAATTAATCATGACTCGGATTGCTGCCGAATATTAAGCTATACCTCATCTTAATCCGTTTAGTACTTTTTGGGTAATAGGAATACAAAACCGCCGACAAACCTTTTAAACATGATAAACGTCAGGTATAGTCACTTAAGTATAATTTTTTCGAAATGTATTTTCGAAAAAACACAAAGACCACATATTACAATTGCTAAGAATAGTCAGCTCTTAGTTACGCGATCCAACATTTGTACGCGCACTACTTCAGGTTGTATGCAAAGTAACAAATTACTTAAAAAACTTGCCTCGAGGATAAATATTACAAAATCATCGTACATTTTAATCAAATTGTTGAGTTGTTGCAATAATAAAATTGTTTAGAATTATCACTTTAAGATGTACTCAGGAAAATTATTTTTCTTTGGGGTAGTAAAGAAGGCAGTTGTTATCGTCATTTGTTTCAACACATGTGGATCTCTATAGTTCAAATTTAATATAGGACATTGCTTAAAAATGTCTGCATAGTACATTAAATATTGCAACAGTGTGTATGACATGGATGCACATTGATATCATATTTAGTTATGAAGTAGGTAGATGTCTAATTTATGGATTCGCATTTAAAGAACACACAGCTTAAGACATCTCCTAGTAGAACAAGAGAAGTTATGAATACTAAAATCGTTTACAAATATATTTAAACAAGAAATCGTCTAATTAAAAAAAATAATAATAAAATTTTCAATCAAAACAAAACTCCTCTTACCCACCCACCCACCCAGCGCTTTTAATTTAAATTTTCTTTTTTCGAGCCTGAGTTAATTACTAATCACATCAGTTATATTTCTATGGAAATTAATTGCTACCAAAGGGCAACTTCGACATCTCAAAGACCAGTGTAGAGATGAAGATTTGAATAACAAATTCCTTCGCGAAATTAACTTCGAATGCGACAATCAGCACAGAAGAGCGTTCTGTCCATCCCTCTTACCATAGCGATTTTATCTCGAGACTTCAAGTAGCACAGCATAGTCAGAAACAATTGAGTTTGCTGCCGGCGAGGGTATTCCAATCATTCCCCAGTGCTGGAAACCATTGTACAAAGGTTCGGCCGAACTTGATAAATTAAAATTAAAGCCCATTCAATTCGGCACCACGCAACTCCACATCGTTCAGCTATCTGCACTCCAAGAATTTAAATGGAGACATTGAATTTTAATTAGTTGACGGTGTCACTAGTTAATTGGTTTCATCTGCAAATTTGAATTCATTATCTACTGACAGACGAGGAGAAATTCGTAATTTTCACTCGAAGTGGGAGAGTAGTTGGACTTAGTGGTTAAATTCTAATTTAAATTTTGTTCAAATTTTGAGAGAATATCACCGACATAAAGAGGTAAAGGATTAAAGCTAACGAATTTATCACAAGTCCAAACCTTTTTATTTGTATTTTTAGTAAAAGCATTTATTGATTTCTAGTTTTCATAATTTTTGCATTAAAGACTGATTATCATAGTGGAAGAGCTGAAAGATCGATAGTGCATTTAAAAGAAGAATTTTATAGGCACCGAAATTAACAAAGAACTGACAGTTTTAGAAACCCAAAAAAAGGTAGGAAATGTTCATTCAGTCATGGGCATCTCATAGCATTCGATATAAAACAACCAGTCCAAGATAATAGAGGAATTTTATCATTCTCGGTCGTATTCGATTATAACACTTGTTCATGAATTACGAATGTGTAGTCATAATTCAATCATTTAAAGCGATTACCTCAAAATGGGGGTGAATGTGGTTTTTATTATATACTATAAGTGCTTTGGTGATCCCCTTCCCTGTTTCAGAGCCACAGTCTCTCTCCCAACACCGGCTGGCTCAAAAGGTTACTTGCAAAATAGATTGACCAACATTTATAAATAATTATATTATGTAAATTATGATTCTACATAAATAAGTTTTTTAAACATGTAAAATAATTTCCTTGTTCCTTGTTATGAAAATAATAATACTTATTAATAATTTATTTAAAAAAAATCTATGCTAAAGTAATATAAACTCTAAATAGGAGTAAATAATGTAAGAGTAATACTTTTGTAAAATCAATAGAAAACTTAGCGCCAAAAATAAAAGAAGTCAATCTAATACTGCATCAATCAGAATTTTGATTGATTTAGGAGTGTATAAAAATCGTTTGGGCTAATTGAAAGCATTTAATTTATTCAAATAAAGAGGGCAGATTTTTCTTTGTTGCTATTCGACATAAGTGAAATATGTACTTATGTACTTCTTTAATTTCATATCAATCATCCACCTAGCCTCCTTAAAGAAACTGAATTGAACTTTAAAGGCAGTCATAATCGTTTATTAAATGTGCAGAAAAAACAATAAAAGTATAAACGACTAATTGAGCATAGAATTTCGAGCACTTTCAAGAAACTAAAAATTAACTCATAGAAATCCTTCCCAGGAACACTACCCACCATAAAAAAGAGCATATATTGGAGACAAAATGAAAAATTTCCTAGATCAGATATAGGCACAGTGGAATGCATAAAATTATGATGAAATCCAAGTCTTATACAAGCTATTGAATCAAATCTCTACCTAAACATAAATCCCGGATAAGTAGAGCTTTGGACTAATTCCGCCAAAAATATTCATGGAAAAATGTCAGCCAATTTCACGTTCAACGGTTCTAATAACGCCAAAAATACTGGAAATATAGAAGGAATGGCAAAATTCTCGCCTGAACAAAACTCAAATAGCAGTGCTTGATAAGCACGGAAAAGAATGCATTGTAAATAATTAACTGAGGTTCGACACTTCGTAAGTTTTTGAGAAAAATATTTACTAATTGTACAGCCCCTAAAAACTTCCATGCGTAAAAAGTACGACCGAATAAAAGTGATCCCTTTAACAAGGTTCTATCTAATGTAACTATACCAAAAAAAAAGAAAAATGAGTAATATAAATGCATTTTTCATAGATAAAAGTCTAATATTAAAGTCACTGATACTACGAGTGTACCTTGACTTTCGTACCACATGTGATAGTTTAATTCGCGAGATAATAAAACGGAGTAATGAATGATTTAATAAAAAGAAATCGATAGTACAGATTTTCTAAAATAATGCTGTTCTCGTTTGTTAATTAAAAAAGTCCGATATATTCTTTTTTTTTTAAATAAAAACTTGCATTTCACTTCCCTCCTTTTACCGTTTAATACATGTTTTAAAATATAATCCCATTTGTTAACAGCACCAGGTCAGGATTACGCGAAGGTACCCCATGTATGGATAAATTGAGGAACTACCTGACGGTGTTTTATGTCCAAGATGAAGTTTTTTTCTCATAAAATCTTTATAAAGAAACAATTACGAAATTATGTAACTATACACCGACGGGGCCAAACTAAAAAATTTTTATTTGCAATTAGTTTAAAAGTACTACATTATTTTTCTTTATTAATTTTTTATATGTTTGTGTGTAGTAACCAAAAATGATAAGTGAATCATATCGAAGTAGCTATTTCTATAAATCTAAAAAATCTGAATTAAATTCCAATGAGACTCTGAAAACTTTCAATTTAAAATTTAAAAAAAAGTAAAAGACTTAATGACGAATTTTTATAAGTTAATTGTCCACTGGCCTGAATTCTAATTTATAGGCTTTGTTTAATTATTTCTAATGCAATGCGCGGCTGTACTGCTTGGACAATTGAGTAATGTTTATTTTAGTGTATATTTTCTTATGTAATTAAATATTAAGTGAGTTATGAGAAGTTCTTCGAGAACCTTTAAAAATTCAAAATCCAGTCTATTTAGCACCGACCAATTAATGAAAGCTTGCGGTAAAAATCCCCTGATCGAAAACAGGCCCAGAATAATTTGCTTTGCATAGCGTGACAAGGGATCATTATGAAACAGTCATATTAACCAGACCTGGAGGAGAATACGCGAAGGCGTCTGGAAGGGCCTCAAGGCGGCAATGAGTGGGAAGAATGCACGGTGGGATGGCGGCGGATCCAACGTTGCGAGCAGGTATGCTCCAACAGAAGCCGACGGAAAGCCCTAACTCCCTGCGTTCCACCCACTGTTCTTACTTATTGCTAACTTTTTCTCCGCATAGGCCTATTCTAAGCTGCGGTAGTTTATTTGCATATTCTGACCGACGCTTGTAAGTATAGTACACTTCGGTAATTTGTAGTTTGCATGTGATGACTGAGATTCCTGAATTATGACTTTAATTACAAATGGCGGCAGTTAAGGCATTGATTTGGTTTTTCCAAACGCCCCGGGCGCTGAAATGATTCTGCACTTTTTGTGTGTAGATTTGGCATGGAAATCTGAATATAATTCTGTTGTTTAAGGATTAGGTAATCTTACACTAGAAATTCTTACAAACCATTATTTCCCTTCGTGATTAACGATAGATTTTTCTGGTTCGTGTTGACCATCATTTGGATGTTGTTGTTTCAACTCGTTCTCAAATAATATACCTTTTTGGATTTATGATGATTAAGGTTGTACTGCTTTTAGGGAGTTTAGAAAAACGACGTAGAGTTATACTTTCCATCCATTTCTGTTGTTTACACCTGGGGATAAAATAGTAGTAGTAGTTAACTGTTTTATATTTCATAGTGGAAAATTTTCTGAAAATCATTTTTGCCCGATAAAGTCAGTTTCCTTAATTTCATTTCACGTATTTGATTGTACTTCTTGCAACGTTTATTGGCCACAATAATTTTTATTTGATCTTGGTAAATTCGAGTGCGTCTTCAGATTTTCCGATTGATTAGGTTGAAACTCCCGGCAGAGAAGCAGCAGTCGTACTTTGGAATAATTCTGTTCACGTCGATACTCCAGATTATTCCTAGATATTCTGCTATTTGGCTTAGACAACAAAAGATAGTTATTGAATAATGAACAAAAAGAAATTATTTTCGAAATACTGAGCTTTAAATTCCGCACGTATTCAATTGTTTGCATTTTCAAGGTGATAGTTCAAGTTATTTCTGAAACATTGAACTAAAAGATGAAATGAAAAAATTTAGAAAATATTGTAGAATTGATATTTAAAATTCAATTATTCTACCTTAAATATCAATAGGGTAGATTGGTGTAAGAGTACGCAATCGATTAACCTAGAAAGCAAATAACTTGCATTTTGTAGCTTATTTCACACATGTTTTAAGAGCTAGTGCTTGTAATAAAAAATTTGTCGAATATCTATCAAAATGCTGCAGTTGTGTAAGTCTAGTGTTTTTACTGCATTTTCTTAAACGTATTTATTACTTATTAAAAAGTGTTATATCACAATCTCAAGTAAAATTCACAAATTAAGTATAAAGATCAATTATAAAGGTCAAAAAGGTTCAAATTTTGAAGATCTTAGTTTTGATGTGAGATGAAAATAGTTTCCATTTTTCTTTAAATATTGCAAGAGGTATAATACGACGTACAGTCCTAAAGTTTAAAGCCGGGTCCACACCAATAAATTTGACGAGCATTTTCTGTGTGCGCCGAAATTTTTACCGGTATGGACGGTACGACGCACAAAAAACGACAGAAAAATTTTCGCGACGAACAACGCACGGAATCCTAATCCCTGTCGGTTTTTCAAAACATATCAAAAAAATCTTCGTCTCACTCACATACCAATTTGGACGTTCATATTGTAGATTATTCGTTGTTTCGCGGGTTTGTATATTTAAATAGTCATTTCATCCTTTTGACTCGAGTAAACTTGCCATCTGTTTTTTAGTTTCTTCTACATCCACTTCAAGAGCCTTTGCAGATTCATTCCAAGCGTCTCCTTTCTTTTATTTTATGAAAATGATACTTATGTTTCAGGTTCCACAATAATTGATTTCTTTCATACTCGTCAATTAGTTTTTTTTAAACATTTTTATTAGTCCACTCCATTTTGGTGCATCCAATGAATAAATGAATAACAAAAACTCCCGCTCATAAGCTGATCAGAGGCGCACGGCGAACAACGAAAATTTGTGCGTGGAAAAATAACTTAGCACGTGGCGCAAATTTGTGCGTGGAATTTTGGCGAACAGCACACAACGCGCAAATTTATTGGTGTGGACCCGGCTTAAGAGTAGATACGTGCGTATAAGATTTATTGGCATTTAAGAAATTAGTCAAAACAAATATTTCAAAGTCTGATTTGTAAGCTTCATTTCGTACCTGCCAATAAGGTACTATGCTAGATTTACAGGCGGAAGGTCGTGGTTCCGAATTCTGTGGAAGTAGTAATTTTTTCCTTTATTTTTATTTTTAAAAGTTTCCTTCTTTCTACAAAGTGAAACCGACTCTTGGAATAGTTGAGAGAGAGGGAAGTGAGTGAAAATTTGAAAAAAACTCTTCAAAATGGGATCGGCAAATTTGAAGAATGAAAGGTCTGTAGATATGAAAACGAAATTAGTAAGAAAAACACCTTACAGTCATCAATAAGCCAGTTCATATTACATGCAGCGAGTAGATCCTCATTTGTGTTGAAATAATTAGTTCTGCTATTCGGCAAAAAGAATAGCATCTTTACCTGAGAACAGAGGACAGCACTTTTAAGCAGAGAGTACCTGGATCGTCTAGATTACAAAGGTCTATCCCTGTGTCCTGTTTAGTACTTATTTTGTCTTCTTCAAATTTTCAATTAACATACTATCGGCGGGAAGGGTATTAAAAGAGAAAAGAATCCACATGATTTATTTTTTTATTAGAAAATTGTTCGAGGACCTTATCTTTAAGGTGTTTTCTTCTTGTTGTAGAAGACGCAGAATTTATTTTTACATCCGCAAGAATTTTGAACGGAAATTCTTTCCAATCCTTCAGTCTTATCGTATCGTTGCAATTTTTCTAACAAATTTTAACGGTTTAACGGTTTCGTTAATTATTTTATTTAAAAGGGATTTTGAAAACTACGAGAGTGATGACGACATATTTGTCGATAATTTACCCACACATTCAGGTGAAGACAATTTGCCACAATTTGATAGTGAAAGTGATTTCAATGACGAGGGAATATTTGTACGCACAAGAAATCGAGTGCTTCCGTTACAGTTTAGCGACTCTAAAAGTGAAGATGAAGAAATAACAGAGTGGTCTGCAACTGATAATCCACCTAATGTCGAGTCGTTTATGGGCAATTCTGGTGTTCGCGAATTACCTAAAATAGCGAAAATATTAGCGATGTTATAAAGTTTTTTATAGGGGATGATCTGTTTCAATTCATGGCAGAAGAAACTAATCCTTATCATATACAAAATGAATCTCGCGTTAAGGACAGGGTTAAATCTCTAAAGAGGAAAGATGTGACCGAGAATGAGTTAAAAAAATTTTTAGGACTACTCCTGACCATGGCGCAAGTTCACAAAGTTAACAGAGACGGATCGGATCCGGCAATACAAACACCGATATTTTTTCATGTGATGGATCGCGATCGTTTCCGACAAATTTAGACATTTTGGCATTCTTCAAACAATTCCAATATTGTTGATAATAGCGATCGTCTCCAAAAAATTCAACAAATTCTTACATACCTTGTATCGAACTTTACGACCGTATATACACCCCAGAGAGAATTCTTGCTTGATGAAAACATAATACCGTGGATGGGCATTCAAAGTGTACAACGCGTCAAAAATTATAAAATATGGTGTTCTTGTACGAATGGTGTGTGAAGCCACTGCAGGTTACATCTGTAATTTGGAAATATATTGCGGATAAGGAAAGCCATTATTGCAAGCAATCACAACCCTTCTAAAACCATATGTAAATTTGTGGCACCATTTGTACATGAACAATTATTATAATAGTGTACAAACATGTGAAATTCTTCTCCAAAACAAAATAAGATGTGGTAGGATTAGAAGAAATAGAGGAATTCCTCAGAGATTGAAGAATGTTAGCCTTACGCGAGGTTATTCTACTTTCCGCCATCGTAAGGACATTTTAGTACAATGGTGGCAATCAAAACGACAGGTGCGAATGATTTCTACAATACATTCAGCCGAGATAATTGAAAACAATAACATCGATTGAAATACCAAACAAAACATTTGGAAACCACAGTGTGTTATTGCTTACAAAAAGTACATGAAGGGAGTCGGTCGGGTAGATCAATATCTTGCTTATTACTCAATTACCCGAAGAACAAAAAAATGGACAAAGCGGGTTATCATGTATTTGCTAAACTGTGCATTTTTTAATGAGTACAAAATAATTAGGAAATTGAACCCTACAAAAACAATTACTTAGCAAAGATTGGATAAGTGATCGGCTTCCTAAAAACACCGGTTCCGAAAATTCTCAACCATCTACATCTAACGTTAAAAGGGCTACAGTAAGTAGAGATCCTCCTGGGCGATTGTCATTAGACTTGCGGAAATATGAAGTTATAAAAATTATTACTGGCGGCAAAAAGAAAATTCCACAGAGACAATGTCGTGTTTGTGTAGTGAATAAAAAGAAAAGTCAGCCATCTTATATGTGTAAATTTTCTCAAATTCCCCTTTCATAGGGGTGAGTGTTTCCAAAAATATCATACATTAAGAAAATGTTAGAGTAAAATAAAATTACTGTGAACTCTTAAAACCTTCGAAAATGGAGTAATATAAAACTTAATTAAAAATTTCACTAATTTTCACCCGCTAGACGTGTCAGTTTAGCTCACGGTGTTACCTGCCGATAGTGTGTTAACAGAACCATGACTGTTATCTGATTATCATGGCAATTTTCAGACTGTTGGAAGTATAGCATTTATCTAATTTCATTAACATTGCCTTATATCTTATAGTTTTTGGATTTCAACGAAAGGCTCACGCAAATGGATGGCCTTAATTACCTTAAAATCGGTAAGATACAGGACAACATACATATATGGTTATAGGACAACATATATGGTCCTAACTTAAAGGAGTAATTCTAGAAATTTTTTAATAGAATGTTTTTATTCTACAGCTAAGTCCTAAAAGAGTATGGAGAAACGATGAAGAACTCTTTAGTACGGGTGTAGAATTATCTTTTAATTGAGATATCAAAAGGTATATAAGGTGTACATTAGGAGACTTACACAGCATTAATTAATACAACATACAGTTACTGTTACTCGCAAACGGAAAACATAAAAAAGAGATACTTAAAGGTACCTAAAATTGTATACAAATCAGAACAGCTTATGTTAAGATGATTCTCTTTCATTTGTGGAATGATCCAGTAGCAATGCAATTTAAAATTCAAATAGTATTTTCAAAATGTTCATGGTATTCTTCACAATTTCATATGAATTATTAAAATAAATAATAAAAATACAAATAACTTAAAAACAAAGAAATATTAAAATGTTATACTTGTGTTGTTAAATAAATTCTTAAGTGTTATTTTTGTTAAAGACAAGTTGTTTGTTCCTTAATAATGTCTCAACTACACCAATTTATATGGAATTTAGTATGAATGTAGCCTATTTCCCGGTCTTACACATACGATAGTTCCTATCACAGTTAAAAATCCCAAAGTGTTTTAAATCTTGATTAGGTTTCAATATATGACGACAACAATATTTCATTAAATTCTAAAAGAGTTTAAATTTAAACCGTAAAATATATTTTAAAACTTTCATCTTATAATTTTTAAGTAGTAGTAGTAGTTTAAGTTTAGAGTACAATACAAAATTAAGTTTATCTAGTTACGAGAATTTACTTAAATTGTATACTAAGTACAACTTTTCTTGATAGACGTTGTTGTGTGGTAGTTCCAGAAAGAATAAGAGTGCAAGGTTCTTAACTGCGTGGCACATGAGATAATGACGTATAACATAAAGGGTTTTTCGTCTTGTAGTTTCGAAATGTCTCCCCATTTCTAAAAAAATAAATTTACTTGCTTGCTAGTTCCGTGCTCCATCGTTTACATTCCAAATCCTCTGAATTCAAGGCTTTTATAATGAACAAAAGAGTTCTGTAATATGAAGCACAATGCAAAATAAAGTGAAAAAGTTGTCGGAATAGTCGTCGCTTCAGTGCAATTGAATCTCTCTTAAGAACTGTGGGATAAGAATCCGAGACATAAAAACTTCTGCGAATTTTATACGCCAGAGGGAAGGAATTTATTTGTCAAATTTCATTTGATTTCTCCAGAACCATGAAATATGATTCAGTTTGCTTTCGGAGTATAGGGAAACTTTTAGCAAGAAATGAACCAACTCGAAAAGTGTATCCTTGCATAATGATTGCAAAGAGCCGAACAAGGGGATGCTGACTGGAACGGGTAAGTCACAGCGAATACCCGTATTTCGCAAAAGCAGAGAAGTTGAAAAATTTGAATGTCAGAGCGACTTTAATGAACTTCTCCAAGTTATGCAAAATAATTTTGGCATATTGGGGAAGTTCAGCACAAAGTCATCAGGTGCTTGCGTAACTTTCTGATGAGATACGGGTAAGATTATGATCCCTCAGTGGTCTAAAATGTCTTATATCTCTTTTACATACCTAAGCGTTCTTTGTAACCTACTTAAAGGGTTTTTAGGGTGCGGGAATGTTTTCAATAAAACAAGAGCGTCGAAATGTATGTACGTTTTAAGTATGGTGCTCTGAAAATGATAAATGTTTTGAACACTTCAGAGGGAATACATATTTCTTATCATATGGGGTGACTAGAGACATGTAACTAATTTTCAGTTTTAATGAAAAAGTTTGATAACAAATTTAATCCATAATCACAAATATAATACCGCGATTAGAATTTAGAACTTTTTCCTACCAGAGAAAATAAAAAGAAAACGATAAATTGAATGTCGAATTTGTAAATATATTTTAGACAAAAAATCAAGAAAGGAACCACAATTCTGAGCCTATCAAAATTAACATTAACATTAACATATTTTCAAAATTGAAATACTGTGGGTTATAAAAGATCCTTGAGAAGTATTTTCTATCCGCCAACAGTGTAAGTTATTAACATTTTATTTACAGTCAACATACAACATGTTAAAGTAGGGCGGGTTATTTGCAATTTCATCGAAAGCAGATTCTGTTTGATGATTGAAAGGAAATAAAATTTATATGCGGAATAAATAAAATTGCTAATTGTGATGTATTTATAAGGCTTATATTGCAAAACATTTATAGCCTATTTGATTTCTGGGACCTCTAAGAGTATACTGATAAGTTTTTAATTCAAATTAGTTTTAGAGTGTTTGAGTTAAATCTGAATAAATATGAACAAAAGTTTTATTTAGCGTAGTATTTTTTAAAAAATCCACGATTATTGTCTAGTAACATTTTTAATTCATTCGAAACCGCTGATTCAACATGTGAGACATGCGAAACATCTCTTTAGTTTTCAAATGCGATACTATGAAAAAGAAAATTCAGGTCGCTTAAAATAGTAAATCGGGGTGATTGTTGCCGCAATCCTTTCCGTGAAACGTCTTATGCGTGGCTCAGTCGGGTGCATGTTTGGCAGGTACAGGTAAGTAGTGAAATTAACGAAACAAAATCGCATACACAATGTACTTTTGTACAATAAAAGTCTTACATAACTAGACACACGTAAAGGCTATACATAAATGGCTTAGACTTACAAACTAGGCACTAATCCTGTCTAGTCCAGTCACTTTTCGAGCAGCTACTGCGTCGACTCCAGCGGCGTAGGGGTGCCGGCTTGCTGGAGCTATGATCGTCCGGATGGCCGGCCGGTGGCTGGAGGTGGTGGCACGCGTCTAATTAATTGCATTGCATAGCTTGAATCTAGCCGTGTCTTCTTTGAGAAAAGCACACCCCAAGAATCGAACCACAGCGGCAGTCACAGTCTTCGAGTACTTTTGGAACCGCAATCGATCGCACACATCACATTTGCGGCCGAATTCATTTTTCTCGAACACAATTCTAAAGTTCGTTGTGGCCAATTCCCATCGCCTACGTTACACGGGCACATGTGCAAATTGCACAGGCTGTGATGCCGCGCTGGGGCAGTTAGGCCCCATCTGGCTACCCAGGGTGGCTACTAATGGGCTGGAGTACTTATCCAACTCCATTAGGGTTGCATGTAACTCGACAGGCTCAATTCTGAGCCACGGCAACCTGCTTGATCTCGTAGCATTCGGGTACGGCAGCGGCACCTGCGCTTGCCTAAATCTGGCGAGCTCCCTGAGGCTTCGGGACCATTCAGTTGAGGTGGCTGCTGATGATTGGCACCCCTAAGCCTCCTCTATTTCAGGAAGAAAGAGGATTCTTCCTGCTGTTTCTGGACCATAGTAGTCCGTCGAGAACGCGCCCTAGCCAAGAAGAAGTCTGAAATTTTTAACTCATATTTTTGTTCGCACGTATTTAGAAGCCCACGAGATTTACCGAATGCGACCAGCCACCACTCCCGCCTTAATCGGTAAACTCACTGAGGAGTTGCGCGGGAAGGAACGTAATTTAAGCATTTATGCACTCATGAAATCTGGCTTTTGTGGTCTATACAACCTTGCCTAAACGAATCACCCACGAACGTAGTTAGATAAGCATAACAAGGGCGACATGTTTTCATTGCATGCAGTTTTAGCAAGTAGTGGTACTTAGCGTGATTATCTGTCTTCAAATCAACAGAAAACGGAATTTCCAGTAAACTAGGCCTATTAATATCCAAGAGATAAATTGAAAACTTTCAAATCTTAACGGTCTCGAAAGAATTAATCATATTTATATTGGCAATTTGTTTTAGCCCTCAATGGACACACTCCTTGAGTATCTCATAGATATCCGATATCCACCTTGTAAAATTTATTACGACTAGTCACCATGTATAAAAGAGGTAAAAAATCTCCACAAAGGGCCGCCCAGATGAAAAATGGCATATAATACAGAATCTCGAAAGGTTCGTGTAAAAATATTATTTCACGTTGCCGCCGTTTCGAATGAACGACCCACCAATTAGTCTTGGCTGCTCATCCGTCGAACGCAACGAAAGAATGAAATAGTCATGGCTGTCGCTATTTAACTACGAAAACATACCTCACCTGCAAAGTTTATTTAACGACGGTAATATTTCTGAAAGTGCTGCTGATATTTTACAAGTTGCTGTATCACCCTAGAATGAAGGAAAAGATACAAACAAACTGCCTGCCTAAAAACAGTTAATGACATCTGAATCCTAATTGATGATTTAGATGACACAAAACCCCAATTAGATTGTGATGGAATTCGATAAGTTTTCTTTTCGCCTAGAAAAGCACATAAGATGCCACCTCTGACCGGAACGCAAGTCTAGCAAAGGTCCTAATTATTAAGAGCACACGTCGATAGGGTTCACCTAATCATTAGGCGTTCATTAGTTTACTTATTCGACGTGCAGTGGAACTCCTGCCAGATTTAAATAAGGAGATTAGCGCCCTTACTGCGGCAAATAGGGTTCCACTACCCCTAGAAAACCATCCGCGTAGAAGGAAAAACTGGAAGCGGCAACACAGCCACTCGCCTTCGACTTTTCGAATATCTTACGATCATTAATATCAATCACATTCACCGGGATTACGCGGGTTTATTCCCAGAGTACAGTGTTAATATCCAAGCTGGAGTCGGGCGGCCCTCCTCCGCCCCACATTCCGCGAAACATCCCTCGGCGGTTGCCTGCCGTAAAAGTCATTAATGGTTTAATATGGGCAAATACGCCATTAAATTTATTGATCGGTTTGTTTTCGTGCAGGTCCGTTTTCAATTTCCCTATGGCGGAATGGTCTTGTAATCCGGGTACCTCCGGTCGACTCGCATCCCGAGGATGGGATCGGCGCTAAACACGCCCGGCGTCGAGTGGGTGTCGGCACCGTTAGTTCCGCGACTGCAGCTGCACGCATTCGTATGTAAACACACACGCTGTTTCCCGCAATTGCGGATAAGTTGCTCGGCGGGAGCAGGATGCCATTGATGTGGGTCCAAGTGGAGCGTGAAGCGAATAGCGCTCTTCGCTTCTATTTGCATAAAGCTCCATTAATTAATCATGTTTATCGTTTTAAATTGGTCTTCATCTCTAGCGAGTATCGCTGCCACTCACCTGGGAAGCGAATTTTGATACCGCTCATCGGAACGCGCCCAGCACCTGCAAATACGTCCGACTGAATAAATTAATTCGTCACCAATATTTGCTCTGCATGAAGATTTGCAATTGGTCGGCAAAACGTTAATGACTTACTTCGGACAGTTTGAAACACGACATTTTGTCGTATCGCCGAGGATGGCTTTTGGCATTCACTGCAATTTTGTGCCACTTTGTTGTAAATCGGAATTATGCTTTCTTGTGCAGGTATGAAACTTTCGAAATAACGCAAATTTAACTCCGCCGGCACCAGCGACTTTACCTCTCCTGGTTGCTCTACTTACGCATGCATGATGGAGGCCTATAAGTCACTTTGACCCTGAGCTTTGAGAGAATTAATACTAACATAGTAAAATAGTTGAAATCAAACAAAGTAATGGAGTCTTACCTTTAGGGTCTTTTTTGTTTTCTGCACGAGCGAGCTATCAAAGAAGGAGTACTTTAAGGTACGTCAGACCACGCCTTAATAAGATTTCAAAGTTTGAAATAAAGTACACAAGTTCTCTGGCAATATTGTACAGGTATGCTTTTGTCTTTTTATGTATTTGAACGCTACAGAATTTGATATAATAATTTACACTCTTTGTCATTTTTAGTTTCTAACTTGTTTGATCGACAAGAGAACATATTTTCTGAAAGACTACGATGTTGAAAAAATCTATTTCAAATTCCAATTTAAGATTTATAAAACTAACAAAGCTAGAATAACTTTAAACATTTTCAAATCTTTAAAAGCATGATTTTGGAAGTTCTCTACAACGCCATAATTGACCAATTTTTCTAAACCAAGTTTTCAATAGCCCTAGACACCTTTCTTCACCCATCGAACTAGAGTTCTGAAAAAAAAAACATAAAAATTTGCACTTTCAACAAACAAAAAGTTGGATTAAAGATTTAAGAAAAAATTACAAATATATTTTGATTCTGAAATTAGGCACAAATTAACAAAGACTAATTAAAAGCCAAAAACTAACGTTTTTCTGGATATTCTAGCCCACTGTCATGTCATATTTCCACTTGCCCCCTTACTTACGCTATCAATTATTAGCGTGATTCAAGGGGGAAAGATACATGTAGATATTTAAATTTAAAACTCATAAATAGTAGTTTCTTGGTACGAAGTTCTTGTTTAAGTTTAGCGACTCTTTGCAAGTAATTACGAAAGCTTTAGCACAAAAAGCAAAAACCGAATTGTTAAAAATAGCACAGCTTATATTTTACCGATTTGTCAAAAGCATCTACTTTTTTCCAATTATACAACCTCTAAATTTTGTTTCTTGGAAATTTAATGTTAAAATTTACAAAATTGATAAAGTTAGATGCTGTTCGAGAGGACTGCTCGCATTTAATTGAATACGTTTTTATCGAAACTGAGCAGCCGATTAAGCCTTAATTTTTTGAGAACTTTTGAGAAGTACTATTCCTTATCCCCTTAGGATTTTCTTAAGCCTAATGTCTTTTTGTATAATTAGAAAAACTCTTGCACATTGTTTCTAGTTGGTTTATTTCTTAAAATACTCAAATCGTTCGCTTTATTAGACTCACGTAAGGTACGCGGCGAATAAGTGTACGCAGTGAATATCGTACGAATGTCGCTCGGTTCGAATTTAGACCGCGAGAGAGAGGAGCACATCACTCGCTTGGGTCGCTGCGCAAAAGTAAGTTATTGAAGAATTTGATTTGTTGTACAATTTCTTATTATTTTTGTCTGATTTCGCGAATGTGATACATAAATAAGAACACTAACAACTAAAATTAAACGGTGTTTGCTAATTAAATTAGGTGTGTGCATACATTTTCTCCGTTTTTAACTATTTCAATTTAGTTTTGAAAAGTAGGCACAGACTGTTCTGCAGTTACGGATTTCTTTTGGAAACTACCAAAGACTTTTCCAATTTAGATCATTGTAAAATTACTGGAGGATCGTTCATATGGGGTATGATAAAGTGCATATTCGATATTGTCTTTTATTTGAATTCGATAAAATACAAAATAGCTGCAGAAGAATACAGAAAAATATG
This sequence comes from Proctacanthus coquilletti, assembly GCA_001932985.1. Classification (NCBI taxonomy): domain Eukaryota; kingdom Metazoa; phylum Arthropoda; class Insecta; order Diptera; family Asilidae; genus Proctacanthus; species Proctacanthus coquilletti. Next base: position 825,209 of record MNCL01000019.1, read on the forward strand.
TTCTGCGTACGGAAAGTCTGTTTTAAGTGAACGAACGTGTCGGGAATTGTTCAGTAAATTTCATTCTAGAGATAGGAGCATTGAAGGCAAGAAACGTCCCAAGGCTTCTTGAATCAGATCCACATTAAAGTTATGAGGACATTCCCGCGAAACGTTCATCGAATAACCGCATTACGATAGATTAAAGCCGCTGGATAGGTGTGTACGGACTCTCCCAAAAAAATTTGGTGAATCGCGTATCAATAGGTGCATCGCTGAAAATGCGGTATGAAACTGACCTTAGATCATTTAGAGACATGCGATGAGAAGTGGATACTAAAAACATAAAACAGACTAAGTTATTCTGCAAAAATGGTGAGCCATTAGGATCGGTGCCTAAAACAGACCTTCACCCAAGGAAAATTTTGCTTTCTGCTTAGTGGGATTGTCGTGGTATTATCCATCAAGAGCTGCTGCCACCCAATTAAACTACTACTGCATTTAATTTTATGTTTCGTTTTTGTTTATAAAAGTTTTATTAAACTGGAGAATAAAAATTATTTTTGTTTAAACAATAAAAGAATTTTGTTTTATAGAGCATTTTTCAAAAACTGCATACTTTTACCCCACGTGACTCTAATCGAATTAGAAAAATCAGATTAAGGGAACAACACTGCGATTGAATCTGGGAGGCCTATGGAACGTTAAAATAAAATATCTCAAAATAAGATTACTATTATTTCTCGAACATTTCAAACAATTTGCGTCAAATGAAAAAAAAAAATTAAAGATAAGAAAATAAAATAATTTGTAGTAATGTGTTTGAAAAAAATCTTTTTCCTGAAAAGATCCACTCTTTAATGAAAAGTTCTTAAATAATATTTTTTTACATTCTGCGCGGTTTTGCGTGGAATCATACTTGGAATAAAAATCATCATTCACATTATTACAAAGGTTTCGGCAAGAGGCTTTTAAATGGAGTTAGACGTTTTTAGTGCACAAGCATAAGACTGTAAATATGCAGGTGAATACGCATAATGCGTGATAGTACTTAAACTAATATTAAAATGTATGCGTAAATAAATTTCTTTTGTTATATAAATCATTTATGGACATATATGCACACATTTGTTTCCATTCATGCACAAAATATAACAACACACGTACCTCCAACGCGGAAGTGTGTATACGTGTAGATTAATTGCACATTTGCCGGAAGTAACATAGATTTAATATAATTAATACGTATAAATAAAAAGATACCACTGACTGTGCGACCAAGCCCTATACTTTCCCCAAAGTTTTTTCAGCGTGACCAGATATCGTTTAAATATACTTCCGATTTTGAAATTGTCATGATTCTGGTAGATATTTACACCTTTTTTTATTTTAAAAAGCTTTCAGGCAATTTTAAATTTACATTTCTATATGCGAATATCGGGTAAGTACCTAGAACCATTCTCTAAACCGAATAAGTTTTTCCATTTTGGAATTTTTTCTCTGAATTCTCTACACTTTCAAACGAATTTTTAATTAAAATCACACAACACCAGCTGTGTACGTCCCATCAATGGTGATTCAGAAGTCACTAGAAACTCAGGACATAGGACACGCTCCTCTTCAATAAGTTCATACAATTTAAAACGTCATCATATCTGGACAGCTATTAACAGGGAAGTGTCGACAGCCTTTGATTTTTGCCTCGCCGACACGAGGTGAGTTTCTTATTGTTTCACTGTTTCATCCTTGATTTCCCTTGCAATTTATTTGCTTCGATGGATCGTCCATTTATTTCCAACAGCTGCGACCTAATGTGTGAAAAATGTCGCTGGGAATCACTGAGACAAAAACAAGGAAAAAGGAAATCCAAAGATGGAGACTAGAACAAAGTTGCAGAAGAAAAGTCACCCATTTTTACAGTAGCCAGATTATGTATTTGCTTTGGCCCTGGTAGTGGCTCAATGAAGCGCCAGATGGTCAAACACATCTTAATGCGATAAATTTCTGATGGTGGCGGAAAAAGGGCCGTCATGGTCGAACGTCGACAGATTGTTTAAATATGGTTCTGGTGAAACATGTTTATAAGGAGATAATAATGATATTCCACTTTTCGGGTATTTTTTTTCCGGGATAACCGGATAGTATGAGTTGACAACATTATCATCATTAAGAAATTTTCTAAAAGGTCTCATGAATACAGTGCTTCTTTGTTAATCTGACCTATTGTTTCTCTAAATTATTCCAGCACTTAGCAACTTAAAAACTACGTCTATTTTGTGCATTGTAATATTTTTACTTAGAAATATTTAGGACTTTGTTAAATAAAACATTTTGATAGGATTAGAAGCAATAAAGAAGGAAAAATGTAGTGATAAGTTTTCAAAGAATTTTATGATGACCCTAATCTGATTCTATACTAATCCGTCCTTAAAGCACTTAGTAACCATTCTGTATCGAAATAAAAATAATAATTAAATTGAAGCATCAACGTGTTTTTAATTGTACCCGTATTTTATATCTTTTAAATCGTTTTCTCCTTTTCTCTGACACAGTGCCAATGGGTACTCATGAGATATCTTTTTAATAATTTCCTTCTTCTCAAGATTCGTTATAATCTCATCAATCAGTCGCTGATCTCCTTTAATGTTTCCTCTGAAATTTCTTTTGTCACCGCAGCTTATATGGAGCTGTTACATTATTCTGCTCCACACACGGCACATTCGAGGACAATTGAGAGCCTAATGGGGCATGCATTAAGTGATTCGGAAAGTGCACACCCCCTATCTCTACGAAACTCTCGCGTTCCATCAATCAATTTTTCCGCTTTCAGTTCAATGAACGCGTCTGCTAACTTCTTTCGAAGCCCGAATATCGACGGCTTTCTTTCGCAATTTCGATTGTTCCAAGCCTTAAGTTGTTTCCTCTTGAAATTGGCGAGCGGCTGGAAATATCAGGGAATTGCATATGAAATCCCGAACCCCTAATTTCTACGTATATTCGTATATTCAGAAGATCGATTTCTTTACCTTAGGTTTGTCCTCTCACGATAAAATTTGTATTCACCCATAAAAAACGATTTAAGGGTATTCCCTTGAGAAGATGAGGTAAGACGAATATTTCTACAAAATACAATAATGTAAATTAAAATCTTGTTTACCGGCAAGAGTAGTTTTTATTGAGTGGGCTTTCTAAAAGCATAGGATTAGAAAAACTAAGTTCTTTACACACATAACTTGTCAAGAAATGGGCTATCTTTCCTATGAATTATCTTATTATTTTCCTTTGATAGAACCAAAGCCTACTACTTTTACCCGAGGTGGTATCAGGTTTAATTGGAACAAATATTGCTACAATTATTTGTTATTATGAGAGTAGGATAAAAGACGTTATATCTAAATAAGTTCTTTGTGAAAACAAAGGTAGCCAATTTCCACTACTGGAAATCGGCATGGCCATCATCAAAAGCAGCTATAAAAAAACTATTAGTGGCTCGTGAATTTAATAATTGCAGTCTAAATGTAGGTCTGGAAGACCCTTTCGCAAAATATTTGAAAACCTAAATCGAAATCGCGAAAATCCGACTATTACAGGCACCTAAATAATAAAAACAATAGTGCTTTATACAGCGCAGGGTGTATTTAGAACAAGCTAAGATTGTTGATAAAAAACTAACTTATATTTCCAAACAATTAAAGTTTTAACCACCGTTATAGCGGATTTCTCGTAATATACCCTTTCACATTCTCCGAGTGACAAGAAATCTAACGATGACGCACACGCACGTACTTGCGTACATGGTTTTGTCATAGTCGAGCAGAGAAGACAACAAACATGTACAAAAGTACGAAAGAATAAATGGTAAATTGAAATTCGACAACCATCAGATTGACGGTTATCACGTTTTCAAAGACGTTAGCGTTCGGACAGAATAAAAAAAAGCCCTAAGTACAATGCCCTTAAGGAGGTATTCTGTTTTCATGGGTGAAGAAAATCGAGTTCTGTTGTATGACTTAATTTTGAAGAGGCAGCGCAACAACAGATCTTTGAGGAGAATAAGAAAGGACCCCTTTATGGTCCTTGCATTGCTGATTAAAAGTAAGATCGTCTGTTGCAAATTTATTAAATTTTAAACCAAAAAAAATTTTCACAGATTTTTTTCTTTACCATGCTTTTTGAACCGATTCAAAATCCTATCAGAATAAAGTTTCACATAAATAATCACGACACTTATGGTTATCATGGACCACGATAACCCACATCCTTCCATTATCATTGTTTTTGGACGAAAATACTACAAAAAAAATCAATGAAAATCGATATTTAAAGTTTAAGGCGACGCGATTACGACATTCGATTCGAATGCACTTTTAATTTCTACTTTCAGAACATCCAACATCTAGAGTGCCGCCAACCGTAGAGGTGCCTTCCGTAAATCCTTACATTAGGACATATTAAATAGTTTTAAGTAGAGAAATAGAATTTCGAGTTTCCCCAATTTTTTAATAAATATTAGGTCCTAAGGTAATAAAAAAAACAAGAAATTTAAAATTTCTCTTTTACTTTTTGTAAATTTTGTTTCCAAAAATCGCCCAACTTTTCAATCTTTGTAACCACTACGAGAAACGTCACTTAGTTGAAAAATAAATTTTGAAACAAATTGAGTTGATGAGTTAATAGAACTAGTGAAAAATTCCTCTTGCTTGTGTAATAAAAACCGCCGTTAACTGCTTGGAATTAAACGTCATTTTCCTTAAGGTTTCTTTTGGTTTGCACCCTCAGAAGCGTACGTTTAAGATTTCTCGAAAGTTTCGGAAAGCTATCAACAAAGACGTCGAGGACGTCTGTAGGTGGTCAAGTAACTTTTTATGTGTAGGGAAGGTTTTTTGAAACGGAAGGATGATTATTTTTTTAGAAAATTTAAAAGGTAATTAAAAAGTTTTACTTATTAAAGTTTTCTGCCTTCTAATTTAAAATATTTTTGCTTTACGTAAGTCTGCACTATTCCATTATGGAGGTTCTGCACGCGGACACATTCACGCTTCACTAGCCAAGGCCTGCGACTTCATCCGTGAACAAAGTACGTTAATCGAACAGTTTCCCCTTTCTGAATGTTAACCATTCCTTTGCACCATGTGTTGCGTGTCATATCGGGCTACGTGTCATGTTTCATGTGTTTTTAAGTTATTTTGTTGCATATGCTACACACTAAAAAATCACGTTCTTGTTTGAACTTTGTCGCAGATTTCGAACACCTTTAGTACTTTTTGTATAGCAAGCTTATTTTCTTGAAAACAAATTTACAATTTAAATAACTTGATAATAAATTTCAGTCGTATTAAATTTAGTATTAATATTAGAGTATAAGTATAATCGGTTTCATATTAACATGTATTAGGAAAAAAATGTCCAATTTTAATAAATAAATCTAATTTTTTTTTCATATTACATTTAAAATTCTATTTTTTCACTTTGTTTAAGTTATATTCTTTTGTGGTCCCTGGTGTCACGTCATGTCTCACATGCTGTTTGCCTTGTGTATCATATATCAATTTGTGTGTTTTGTACCACGCATCACATGCCATGTGTCACGCTCCATGATTTATCTGTTTAATAACATATGATACATTTTACCTGTTATGTGTTATGTCACGTATCATGTAACATGTGTCAAATGACGTGATATTAAACACAGATTTTGAGCCGGACACTAAGCTGTATAAATGTGAAAATCCCATCAAAATCAACACTTTTTATGTGATGCAACAAATAGACAGACAAAAATTTCGAAAATTGCACTATTGGCATAATTCGCACAATCTTGAAATTAATTTTATTTTTAAATATTTAATAAACATACACAGCCGCGTTACGAATTTTACGAAGTGCAAATAATAAAGAAATCATGGGTCCATTTGAACACTTTTGCGTTCAGTTTTATGTCCAGCAAAAGCAATTTTTCTTTTTAAAAAACAACAATTCATTGCAACTATAAAATTATTCATTCATTACAAAAAATGTGATACAGAAATTGTCATATTAAAAAAAAAGAGAATATATTTAATTTAAATTCAAAGTCAAAGTTGAATTAGTTTTCTTATCGACTTTTAAAGTTAAAAAGTTATTTCCCTTACGTGTACGAAAGTTTTAGAGATCAGAGCTAGCTCTGAGGTGTTAGAGGTCGAAGTAGACAGAATAAAGCGAATGGGTGTAGTAGTGAAGAAGTTTATGCATCGGTTTTAAAGACAAGGGTACAAAAATTTTAGGTATTATTATTAATCAATGCTCTTTTGATAGCACTTTTAATATAAAGTATGTACTAACTCTTATAGTGCACGAAAACGTAAGATGAAGATGTTTTTGGAAGTCATAAATTTTAAACGATAAAGTAAGAAAATCTACACAGATTAAGTTAATAGAAGTCACCGAAACTTTAAATTTTTTTTTGTGGTTTATTTGTAAAAAAAATTCAATTGTTGTAAGTATATCTATCCTCCACAAATATCGTAAATGCAATAAAATCTACAGATATCTTATCCTTAGATCCTTACATGAATTTGGAAAATCAGATATCGTAATTGAAAATCGTTTCATTTCCTAGGTTTGTTTTTGTGCCATTTAATTTTATATTTAAGGACTGAAAGAAAATACTAAGAACTTTAAAGAAAATACTAGTCAGCTTGCCTCTGCTGGGTATGGGGAAGTTCTGTCTGAACCGCAACTGAAAAAACACTTATTGTAATTGATACGTAGATTTCCTTTCTAAATTTGAGAATGCTCTCTGGCTGTGTAAATAACGATAACAAGTTCCTCGCGCATCTGATATCGAGTTTGCCAGAGACAGCAAATGGAATTCATTTCGTCTGAACGACACATTTGGGGAATTTGCATTAGCTCCAGTAGAGTTGACTCTTTGCACAAACCTTACTGCTGGGAATACCCAGTTCGTTCCCTTAGATGTATTCCGTGACACACAGCGTTCGACGAGGGCACGCATATAATAGAGATTGGGCTGAAGACCCTATCCGAGGGCAAATACTAAGTCTTTCAATAGATTTTCCTAAAGCATCTGGCGGCAAAGAATGCGGCACGATGCCATACCCACCCTGGTTAAGAATTCAATTGATTTGTTTTTATAAATGCATAATATATGCAAAACTCTCAAAAAGTAAAATTCGTCACGTCTTTGAAATCACCACCTAGGAGGTAAAAAGGCGTTTGGCTTTTTAAAGGGGAAACTTCGGCGTATTTCTCTTATCCACTTTGTTTGGAATGGTACAATTTTTTTTTTAAAATCTTGGATATCAAGAAAAACTCGTCAGAGCCGACAGTATGTCTTTTGAAAGTTTAGTAATTCCAAAATTCTGCCAATATTTTTCCTGGTTTTGTAAAAACATTTAAGTTAATTAGTTATATTTATGATGAAACACATATTCACTTTGTAATTGTTTATATTTTGCTTTCATGTTATTAATTCAATAAAAAAGACATAAGGGTAAAGGAGACCTGTACCTGTGACCCGTAGTATCAATGAAATAATGGTTGTCGCTCTTAAGGTTCAAAAAAAAAGAGATATAAGAGAAAATAATTCCCAGTGTTTTAACTGATGTTGAATTAGCGTTTCAAAAATACCTTAGAAATCTTCATAAACTACGCTTTATAATTCCATCTGAGCCGTTTATCTTGAAAGTGACCTAAGTCCATTTATGTAGAAGCTCAAACTGGCTAAAAAAGAATTCTTTTTTAAAAATATACAGGCCATATATTGAAAATGTGTTTGTCTAACAACAATTTGAATTTTTCTGTATAATTACTCAAAACACTAAATATTTATAATGTTTAAAGATTTTTTGACTAATTAAAGGCGTATTATCATAAAAGAGAACAACTTATTAAAAAGCATATATTCAAATTCGTTTGCATGATGAACTGAAAATTTCAGTGCTTGATTCTGCGTGGTAGAAGGTTCTTGCATTCCCTCAAGTAGTGTCGCAATTTTCTTCCGCGTATATGATTAAACAGAAAAGTAATATATGATTGTTTTGATAGTCATACAAACATGAGTTATTATAGAAACAAAATGGGCGTTTTGAAGAAAGTTGGTTAGGTGTTCGTAATTTTCAAACTAAGTACATAAATCTGTGCTTTTTTAAATGATAAAAAGCACTTTGTTAATCAAATTATAAATAGGAATTGTCCAGAAAAAGGCAAAGGTATTTTCTTATTATTAAATTATTTGGCTTATTCCCTTGGGACGACTAACATAAATTCTAAATATCCTATTGGAATTTCGAAAAAAAAAAATTCTTGTAAGTGCTTTATTTATTTACAATTATCTGGCCCCCACGATTTCATACGCGAAAAGTGTTTTTATTCATACTTTCTCGTTATCTTTTTAAAAGTTTAATAATTTTTGTTTTGAAAACATATTTCTTTTTGAAGAACTTCTTCCATTTTAAATATATTTACTATTGTATTTCTTATTATTTAATATAATTTAATACTCGTATGTTAAAATCTAAACTTAAATGAAACTTAGAGTCTGAAATATGAAAACTTTAAAGTAGTAAAATGCAGTTTATATTCGCACTTTGTTAAAATTTAATGCAACATTGGTGTCATATACGGAAATCTAATCAGCAAATATGGACAATTAATCCAAGATGAGAATCGAAATTATCCTCTATAGTGTTAGATGGGGAAACAGGCTACATTAAATTTCATACCAATCAATATTGTGCTCGAGGCATTCTTAAGCAACAAATAAATTCTCTTTCACAGAGCACACATCGTTAAGAAGCAACATAATTGAACGTATATAGACAACATGATTACAAGTTTCTTTAGTTTAAAGTTATTGACCATTTTATGGTTATTTTAATGATTTAAGTAATTTCTATATAAAATTGCAGGAAAAAACATGAAATTCAGAAATGCTGTTCTCATTTTAAATATGAAAAGTAAATAGTTTGAATACATTACTAAATAAATAAATTAATAAATATAAGACTTTAATCGTTTTTCCATAACCTTCTTGTTATAACTCTTGTGAAATTTGTGAAGAAAACACTTTCATTTGAGTTGGTTGAGATGCTTCTATATCTTACCATCCAAGATAATTAAAGACTTTCATTTTGCTCCACAAGTAATGTTTCTAAAGGTTTCAATATTGTCATAATCATATGTTGTACTAGTCCTGTTTCTATTGGAAAAATCACGTTTCTTGGAAAAAATAAGTGTGATTTTTGAGTTTCTAAAAATTTAGTAGATCCAAGAATGATCTAGAAACGATTAAAGGGTCAGTAGAATGGATGTAGAAATTTTTCCCAAATAAATTTTCAGTAAGAATCAAGTAACAAAGCATTAAGTAAAACACAAAATAAAGTTGTAAATGGTAAAACAATGACAAGAGCTATTTAAAAAAGTATTTTTTTAAACCCACTGAAATCTCAAATTGGCATTCAGATAAAAGTGGGTCATCGGCTGGCTTTTTTTAAAATTACATGTTTTTTTCAGCACAGATAGACCTTTCGTGCTCCAAAAATTGACAGGAACACAGAATCAAATCTCCGCGGTACGAAATGAAGAGATTTACGATTGAACAACGTTGGAAAATGTTGAAAACTTATTTCTAAAGTGAGTGCTGTGTTGCCGAAACAGTGCGAATTTTAAAAATAAATGTCGGTCGAAATAATGCTGAGCCTCTGCAGAGCTGCGGTTTGACGCCATTGGACTCTTCTATTTTGTGGGGTGCCGTTAAGAATCGATCTTATGCTGATAATGCAGAAACGTTTCAGCACAATACTGATCGAACTAATCGCGAAATAGGGTCCCAAACCATCGAAAATGTACTGCAAAATTGGGTTGACAGGATGGGCTACTGCTAAGACAGCTGAGGCCATTTGAATGAAATTACTTTCCACAATTAATCGGAAGGTTCACACCATTCACTAAATCAGAAACTTTGGAAAATATTGAATAGTGTTTATTTTCTTAAATTTTTTAAAAAGAAACTAATAGATGGCCTAACCTTTACAAGCATAACTGGCTTAAATCACTTTAACAGAAAGTAGGTTTCTAAATATGTTTAAGGACAAAAGACGAAAAATCCGGAGGCATGCGCCCTTCAATTATCCCACTAATATTATTTTTCGATAGAACAAAATCCTACTCGAATTATAAAAATGAAGACGCTACTGGAAGTGTAACATTTCTACTGTTACAACTTCTACTAAATTCTAAATTTGAATTTTTGTTAGAATTTTTCTTTCTGGGGCAGTTCCCTTTGACCGAATTGTTTTACTTAAATTATCTATAAATCTTTTCTTATAAAAATGTTCACCGAAATATATTTTCTTGAGTGCGTTTGTGGTATTATGCGTTAGGTATATGTAACTTAAATTTTGGCCTTTTTGTGGCAAATTATTGTGTATTTATATGACTTTATAATATAAAATAAATTAAATTATTGAATTATTAAATATTAAAGCAATTCCAAACATCATTTGCAACTTTTGCCATTTCTCGGGTAGATGACCCTTTTTATAAGAGTACGTTCGTTTTAAGTAATTAAAAGGGGTAATGCACTTTGTGACATCTTCAAATGGAATTGAAATGAGTGAAAAAGTTAATTTAATATACTCGGAAACAAACTGCGATAATAATTATGCCCTATAATTCGAATATTGAACACTTGAAAGTACTTACCGATGTCAACTATTGTGAAAGTTTGAAATGAAAAATGGTAAATGTTAAAATTGAAAAATAATAATCTGATAATGCTATTTATATTTTTACATAATTCACACACTTAAAAAACACGTACTTACCAGCAAAGGATCATATTGCACCCCTTCTGTTGTATACGCGTATCATTTATTCAACCGAAATTAAAAATTTTGCTCCTTTTACAAGACCAGTTAAAATCCATCTATCAAAAATTCACATATTTGAGTATTGCTCCGAGCCGAGTTTGTATACAGACTTTATATATAAAACTAGAGGCGGTTTTCTTAAAAAACAAATGGCCGAGTCGTGTGGGGCCAAAGAAAGATAATCCATATGTGATTATACACAATACAACATTAAAATCCTGTAAAATTTCTTGAATACAAAGTCAAAATTATTAAACGATGAAGTCGATGTAACAATTTTATTAGTTATAAATACTCCACCGCAGTAAAACTGGTTTAACCATAAAAGGTAAATACCGTGTAATGATGTCCACTAATGCGTTCCCCTTTTTCTCGAAATAAAATTAAGGTTTTTACAATCAAATAATGAAACTGCTTGTCTTACTACACGTTGCAGAAAAAGGTACTTTAATAATTTAACGTAACAGTGGAATATCGCGCAGGGTGTCAGTTGCAGTTCATTAATTGAAGGCAAACATTCAAGGAAAACACGTAGATTATTTGTAAGTCAAGAGTACTCATATCAATTACAGTCAATAAGAATCCGGATTAAAGAAGCTTGCAAACAATAAAGACAGAAGGGGAGCTCAGCTTTCAAATGTATGTCTTTTAGTTGTCATCCGATCTGTGTAGAAGTTAATTTGTGTAAATTAACTAATTTCCCTCGTACAGGTGAGTGGGTATGATACCTACAAGTATGTTGATGTCAATGTTACATAAACATGGGTACATATGTAAATGCTCAACTCTCAAAACCTTGTACTTGCAATAATATCTGAAAGCTAAAGTAGGTAACTTGATGAGCTGAAGACTCCTATATCTTAGTGTTTTTTTACACCTTCCAATCTACGTAAGACACTTTTATGTTAAGAGCAATTTAAACGCTGAAATATTAATTTCCCTCTAAACCTAACGAACCTTCTGCAATGAGTCTGAGTAAATGAAAATGGGGAGACAAATGAAAGGGTTCTTTATCTTTGGCACGTTATTTTTAAAGTCCACTTTTCAGTGATTTTTAGAGAGTTCTACTTGGCACTAATAAGATCTATGAGAACATGTTATCGTACGTCAGGATGTATGGATTTTCCTTTGTTGGGCACAGAAACTTCTTGTGGGGAGACGACCATGTGACATCCTTGGCTCCGTCCTTCTGGAATAAACTGTTCCACAGCGTTGTGCCTGCCCATCTGTAAAGAGACGGTAATTACTTTAATGAAGTATACTTGGAGATCCCACTTGTTCTTGTCTCGACCAGCAGTTTATTTACTTGTTTTTTTCTTTCGAGTAGAAAATTAATGTTTAAAACTTTTAACTTAATTAAAGTTATATTAGAAACTCGTTCTTTGTCGTCTAACAATTTGTAACAGATTTTGTTCCTCTTGTTCCTTTTGTTTAAAGTAATTGGCAGTTCGTAGATTAGGAATAAACATCTTAATATCAAACCATGTCAAACCACGTTCATTGTACGCTACCTCGTCGATTCGAATCAGAATACCTCGTTCGTAGGCCTCTAAACCTTCTTTGGAACAATGTAGCTATATTTTCAACACAATGACCTCCATATCACAAGCAAGCAATATTCGTCCACAAATCTGGTCGCAAATTATCAAAATCCTAGTTCTGAATTTATAATTCAAGTTTAGTTTAATTAAAAGCCCCCAAAAGTTCTTTTTGTTTCACATAAATAGGCGGGTTCAAGAACCACTCTAATTTTCTAGTCGACAGCAAATCAAAACCATATGCGAATCTCTAATGAGACACGTTTTCTACTTTGCCTTAGATATTTTTTGTTTTTAAGAGGCATATGAAAGAAAGGGTCGTCTTAAGCTATGTAGGGGCCCCTGGGCACGTTCGTCCCGGGGAACGCTTTCCTTTTTGTGAACCACTAATGTAACGACATCTTCAGATATCTATGAACTAAGTCAATATCCTACCAAGCCGACATATACAAAATTAACCGCTTTCATGGCATGGTTCCAAATCTGTAATATCAATTTTGGATAAAGTAAAAAACCAGGTGTTTTATTTTGGAAATATTCCAATTTAATGGAATTTAAAAAAATATGAACGTGGGTTTGGCCCTAATTTCGTGCTCCACGTGTCCTTATGGTAAAGACGGAACTGATGAAAGGATTAGCCAAAAATAGTTTTTTTTAAAATTATCTTTGCGGTGAGCAAACGTTAGTACTTTTTTTAATTATGTCATTATGTTTTATAATAAAAGTTATAACATAAGAAACACGAAAAACACTTACGCATTTCCCTTCTGGCTCATGTGAAAGCAGTCATAAGCAAGCAAAGAATAATCTGTCCTACCTGGTGAAGTTTCAATCTGTTATAGAAATCTATTATAGGTACGTAGATCGAAAATAGCAAAGATTTGTTACTTACAGACAATTCTCTTGTCATTGGCTGGAACACAACCGCGAACTCTTTTAGCCCGCGAAACTCAGTGTATCTGGATACCTCTTCTTCAACCCTGGAAAATCGTTCATGGATGCGCTTGTACCTGGAAGCGGGTGGATCATTTATCAAACCTTTCTTGCCACCCAGTAGTCGTTTAACGTTGGATAATAGTTTTGAGCAGATACATTGCCCAGCACTCATCAATACCGCAGTGATTTATCTTTGTTAGTGGAAGTTGCGCAAGGCACAAGAATTTGAATTATCCTGCAGAGCTTACCTCTCAAGTGTATCCTCCGTTTGATTGTAAAGTTTTCCGACAAAACACGAACACTCTAGGTGATTAATCATTTTGCACAATCTCGAATTCGTTTTCCGGCTAACAACTTTGTGCGGTGGTGGTTCCGTAACAACGCTGACAAATGTCCTGCAAGAAAGGGGTATGAATTGAGGCTTCTGCCCACTGTGCAATAGAAGGCCCTCATCTTGAGCCATGCTTCGAGATGGCTTGAACCGAACAACCAGAAGTGAAATGTCAGATATGAGATAGAAAGGAGTTTGTTTTATTGGACGAAGAAGGGGCGGGTTTGAAACAGTGCGATTGTAAGTAGGATGAAATGAGCTGGAAGCGAGCTTTAATCGTGCACCTGCCACAAATTGAGAAATGATCCCCCAAGGCAGCAATGTCAGAGATGAATAAACGGGGATGCAACAAGGATACATCAATCATTCCGGCTAATGAGGAGTTCCCATGGGATGACAGTGAGACACTTTCAATTTCCTCCTATCAAAAAGAATACTCTTGGCAGAGGTTTTTTAACTTCCTGAAACTGCTTTTGTTTACGCATTTAAATACTCGATTGATTTATTACATTCAATTTCCTAACACATAAAACAGGAAATGTATTCACCCACAATTTATTAAATTCAAAAATGCCAATTGCTATCAAACGACAAATTAGTTTTTTTTTTTCAGAAACGTAAAAAACTGCGCAAATTTGCAAATTTTGTGATACAACGAGTGATAAATCAATTAATCCAGACGAAGCTAAAAAATTTATTTGTGATTTTGATATACTTTTATAAAAATGCAGGTCTAGCTAAAGGCTAAATAATTAGAAATTGTGTGACCTTGACCATCTGACTAGTGAAAATCTCCTGAACTTACTCTACTTTTTTTATAATAATGAATTTCATATGGAACCACTTTATTTTAATATCATAGCTCTTTTCGGTGGTGAGCTACCAACTCCGAAACTACTATCATATTTTGAAACTAACGAAGATGAGACGCTAACGCCTTGAATTAAGTGCTGGTTGCTGAAACATGTCACCAACAATAAAAGTGTTCTTTCAGAGAAGGCGTTGCAAGCAGCATGGAGCTAGAATCAATAGCCTTGTGCATTGGAAATACTGTTTCACTTACTTGTTCGATTCTAGCGATAAGTTAAAAGTTAAAAAAATTTTCGAAACGTAAAAAATGACCCTCGTAATACTCAGTATAATTAAAGGGTTTAAAAGGTCATTTCCAAAAATATGCACATGCCGAAGTTTTACCTATACAGGGATAAAAAGGCGGGCGGAAGGCAGTCGATATTTTTGGCCTTATTTCCTTGAATTTCATTCAAAAGAGGTAATTTTGGGAGCTATGAAAATAGTACAGCATCGTTGTTGTTATATATTAACCAAAATTACGTCTTTAAAATGTTCTTATCGAGTCGATTTTATATGAATTAAAAACTTCTCTTTGCATAGGTCGTTTAAAAAAATACTATTCGTTTATTTTGCACAATTAATGTCTTTTAAACCACCAAAGAAAGAGAAATAAAAACAATAATTCACAAGTCCGACTTCAATAAAAACACGAAAAACAAGAAATTTATCTCAAATTTCTAATCTACCTCACACAAATTTGTAGTACTATAAAAAAATTTCCTATTAATCTCTCACAAAAAAATGACCATCTATGTATTTAATATTACGAATTAGTTTACAAGGATATTTTTTTTATTGCACGTCTTTGATCACATAAATTTTGTTAATTTTTCTCCTTCGACAAATCCTTATCAAATAAGGTCTTAGTATTGACGTTAAGATTCATAACTCACCTTGGCATATTATCCCGGATATATCTTAGAGCCTTCAATAAATTCATACGGTGTATTTGTGGTAGAATTTCTGGATTTTTCATGGTACATATAAAGGTACAAAAATCATTTCCACCTGAAAACAAAAAGGAAAAAAAACAGTGGATGAGAAGTTGAGTTTTCACCTATAGACAAAACACGCAGAGGAAGCGAAAACACCTGTTAACCTGGAGGCTATAGACCAATATATTAAACCCGTCGAAGGGTTATAAATAGTATCCCTTTTTGCAAGGGTCTCAACATCCAATAACACCATTCCATAATCCATTTACTTTCATGTGTGAACAAAGGCAAACTACACGCAAGGTTTTAGCTTATGGGTACGCAACCCGCTTAATCGCCTAGGGAATGATGTATGCTTCCATCTTTCATTAAAGCTTAGCACAAACCAGGGAAAGTGGTAGAGCATCTACGAAACGAGAGCACCAGCTGACGGATAATAGGAAAAGGGGATAGCCTGGAAATTCTCCAGAGTTTCTTTTTCGAAGCCACATTTATTTAGTTTCTTGTGGAGACGACCTTTGAAAAAATACATCTCAAAGAATTTTTACTGAAAGAAAATCTGCAGACGGTAAAATATTGCTTGCTGTATGTATATAAAATATTTCTTACAAAAATACAAAACACAAGAATGAAAAACCGATAAAAAAGATTATCTTTTCGCATATGCGACTTGTTTCACTGGTTTTAATTACCTAACTTCTTCAAGATGTCATCCGTATCTCCATAAATGTGCCATTAAGGAAAGGGAAGACAATTAGTATACGTTCGCTAAGTCATTTCCTGGCTAATTGTAAAGTAATCAAGAATCTTTCGTAGGTAAATTAACGAAGTTCCATCGTTGAGTTTTCTTATTTGTAGTCTTTACTTCAGAACTTCGCAAGAGTAAATTCTCCGACGAAATTAATTGCCTATATCTCAGTTATTGATAAAGTGGGTCGTTTGCCTTACATGAAAGTAATCAAGAATCCAAAGACGATAAATCTTATCCGAACAGTTTAAGGACAATGTTCTGTGGTTGTGGAAAATATAGCAAATTATATAATGTCACGCAAGATAAAGTACTTTCTTTTTTAATAAAATGACTTTAAGACAATAAGAAAGATATTTCTAATGAGTCTAAGATATTTCCTTAAGTACTTTTTAAATCGTATCTATTATTTTTTGTCATTGAATCAAATGTTTAACCAATTCATGTTAAATATAATAAAACTTAATTGATGCAATCATTAATCGTGTAATTATCGAGTGAAATCGTAAGATCTTTGACCTTCTCGGTTTCAGACATGAGAATAATACCTCAGGCAAAAATCAATCATCTTTTGATGCCATAAAAATTCAAGATAAATGAAATAAGGAAATTAAATAATAAAAACCTATTGGAAACTTCTGAAGTATTTTTCATCGTAGATTTTTTTTAGATATCTGCCACATTGAGATGTGATGTGACTTCGCAATTGTCTTGACGAATACGCTATGGACTATTGCGAGAAATAATCAAATGACTTTCTTCGAAAAAAGTTGCCCACTTTTACTACACTCCGGATTTTTTAGTTGGTGCTTATAAAAAACTGGTTTGTTCGTGAGAAATCTTACCAATTAAAACAGAAAATATCTAAGTATTAGGTGTACAAATATTTTTTCTAATAAATAATATAAATTAATGTGTAGATATTTGCTTTCCAGAAATTATTAGAAGTAATATAAAAAATCGCATCATTACGAAATTATATTATCACATGCCAGTGTGGCAGATACCCTATAAATATAGTAGCGAATATTTTAAGTTTTAAATTTAGTAGTGCATTATGTTTACCCCAAATTCACAGTATGTTCCAAGTAGGCAAAAAAACCTGTAGTTGAGAATCCTACCGCGCGAGCACTAAACCGCGAAAAACCTTTTTAAAGTATTTTTTTTCATTTCATTCTTAATGGTTATAGTTTGATATTTGATTATTTTTTAAGCCATTGAGTATGAGGAACAAATTCATAGGGAAAACGGGAAAGTAGTTTTTTTTAATTGGATTTTTTTAAAAATGTCTCAATATTTAAAAGAGTATACCACATATTCAGATTAAAATTAAATGTAAATTACTGCAAAAGACTGCGCAGTTTGATGCTGAGTAAAATTCAGTAGAGAAGTAATTTCACTGCGTTTTAATTAGTATATTATTTTTTTCTGTCTTGATAATTTTATTATCATCAAAGCGGTTAGATGACTAGAACTGCCACGGTTTTACGCATCAAGGTTCAATATTCAGTTTAAAAACAATAAAAAATGAGTTACTGCGTTTTAAGGTCTAGACGGCAGAATTGTAAGATTAATAATACAATTATAAGAAGTCTACGTGTGTATATTTAATTTGTTCTTCATTCTGGAAATTTATGCAATTAAGACGAAACCAGAAGGAAATTGACAAAGTATTGTTGATACACTTAGAGAATTGTCCTGATTTGAGCAGAGGATTTTTAATCTAAATTCTTATATCTTAAATATCTACACTTTATGTTTCATTTACTGCTAAATGTTGTTTGTTATTTATGATAAACTTGCTTCTTTGGAGATTGAAGAATTAGAGGATATTTTATTAGTACTTTTTTCGGGAAATATTATTAAATATTATAGTTTTTCCCAACAACAATAACATGATTTGATTACATTAATGATTGAAAAATATTGCGTATAATATTCTTAATTTCGAGTTAAAATTTACTCAATATTTACTCCAGAAACTTTGGTGACGAAAGGTTTAAATTAAATTCTAACCAGTCGTAGTGAGAATAACCATTAATTATTTTATCAGCAAAGTCTTGTTTTCATAATAAAACGTGAAAGAGAGAAGCAGCCTAAGCTAACTTAACAACCTTAAAGTTGTCCCTAAGAACTTCCATTCCCTACCTCGAATGGAACATCTGCTCTGTTCGTTCCCCATTGAAGGGAAAACTTAACGTGGACTTTTTACCAACAAATTAAATTTGATGCCTCAACGTCAAATTAATCTGTAGGATTTAATATAATCAAAACTGTCAAATGAGAATGTCTTACACTGCATAAAACATATTCTTTTAGCGCTTAAAACTGATATAATCTGTTTAAAATGCCTGCTGGGGACGACAAAAACCATAAATCTAATATCGTGACAACGCTATCTTTATTTTAGATGGAAAACTTTACCTATGCAAATGGTAACCATCTTCCAACTCCTCTTGAAATTGACCCGCGGATCTGTTCGAATTCGCTGTACTAGTACTTGAGCCATGAATGGAAGATCTGTTGAAACTGCTCCTATCTCAGCCACATTGAATTGTGAGTCTGGATGAAACGGGAACGCATCATTTCTTGAATACCCAACAAGCTTAAGAAATCGTTTACTAAAAATTAATATGACTTTTGTACTTATTTTAACAGCTACCTTGGGATTAAACTGTTTTAAAATATTCGGTAATGTGGTCACATTTCTCCAAGTGTATTGACCACCGATGCTCCATGAAAGACCCCTATTTTCCATAAATAAGTCCATAAAGGATTTTGCGGCTGCACCAGATCCAGCTGTCAATGAGTCACCCATGGCAGCTATAACATCAATGTCACCTAAAAGAAAATACACTCACTTATGCATGCCCATCGATAAATTTAAAAGGAACGAATCAAACCCAGATAAACTCACCTGGCCTTAATTTATGGACATTTGTGGGTACTTCGAAACTCCTAGAATTATTCAATCCGCAGGGGAATGGCTGACTGTCCGGGAAAGGTCTTTGCAGAAAATATCCGTGATTCCTTTCACTTGTCCTTCCTACACTGCGAAAGACGTAATTCCTAAAGGTATGGAATATCGACCTTAGAGACAGGTCATCAGCTATGGTAGGCCGGGTATACCCGTGTGTGCAAGTAATAAGACTTCGATTCGGATAAAACCCGAAATAGATGAATAACATCACTTTAAAGCAGTGTTTGAACATTTTTTATCTACCCCGTGGCACACTACTTGGTCACGTATATACGACCTTTTCCAGAAGGAAAAATCGATTTGGATCGGATGAGATGCAATATATCATTCGTTTTCCTATTAAGATTAGAAAAAAAGGAAATTGACACTCTCCATTCTTTGTATTATGTGAAGTTATAAAAGAAGCAAATACAAGGAAATGAAAGGACGGAAAGCTTGTTACTTATGTATGTGTACAAATTCATAGATGAGAAGAGTAATTCTTAAAATTAATGAAAACATAAAACTTTGTCAAATAGGTCAAAATCCTGAACGCATGTCTTAAACAAAATGAAAAGGCGTTTTTCATCAGTGCAATTTGGTCAATTGATTTTCCCTAAAAGCATGAATGAATTCACTCATACAATTACGAAAATTCCTATAAATCCACTACTTTTTTTCACTTCTTGGTATAAAAATGTGTCAAATTAATAAGCCAAATTAACTGATAAGGTAATGTCAACATTTTTTTTTTTTAACAGAAAGTTTCTTTCTTTCATTTTGCCAAACTCGAGGTCAAATAAAAGAACCAGCTATGAACCTGTTGATACTTTATAAAACCTTATTTAACTTTTTTTCTGTTAAACCACAAAGCGGAGATGAAAAGAGGGCGATCCTTATAATTCGTGAGAAGATTGAAAATGGGCAAGGAGGGTCAGATGGAGTAGTGGATGGAAGTTAAAAACTGGCATTCGCCATATTATGGAGCATGGCAAGAAACTTGCTTAAGAAGTCTTTATGGTCTTACGAAGTAGGGAAGTGAAAGTTATGGAACGTTATAAAATACCTTAATTAGCCCCGCAAGAGCTGTCATGGGTAGGAAAGGAATCTTAATACGTAAAATATTAGAGCACAGCGAGTGGAATCCTGTTGGAAATATTATAAATTATGGTTTATATACTGAAAAAGTAGACGGAAAAGGTGAAAATAATTAACTTTTAGCGAATTTGCATAGTATTTTCAAATTTGTACAAATTAAAATCCGATAAGAGAGCAGAAACTGAGAAATGGACAAATAAGAATCTTACATTTTTAGATTTATTTAATTCAAATGCAAATATTTTTAATCCATGAACACATAAACTAGAACAAGCAAAACATATTTTAAAAAAAAATATAATCCAAATTCTTTTAATCTTTCCACAAATTTATTTCAAGTTAAATAAATTCTTTTGTCTTAAGTTAACTAAACAATTTCTTTCAAAAATTGTCTCTTTAATTGTAACTGATTAAATTTAGTGAACAAAACTGAACGTGATGACGACCAGATAAAATCCTGGAGTAGCTTTATCACATCGAAAACTGAGTTTGATTTAGTGATATGGATAAGTTGATGAATCTTTGCATCCTATATATAGACTTTTATTTAGTATTATTTTGCAAAATCTTTTCGAATATGATTGAATATCTTCTCTAGAGAGCTCCCAAATGCTGTAAGAAAAGTTGAAGACGGCTAATCAACCAAAGGTGAGTGTTCTCTTTTATCATATTTTAGTACATGCTTGAATAGCACCAAGTAGCAAATAAAGCTTAGAGTTGATGGAATCTTTAGGTTATTTATTTGTTTATTTGTTCTTTATTTCATTAGCCTTTGCGTAATGGAAATCTTTTTGTGAATCTTTCACTTTAATCTAGTTCTTGAACTAAATATTTAAAAGAGATAATTGACGTATGTGCAGGAGCAAGAATGTACACTATGTTACTTATGATTTCACGATAATTTCAAGCATCTTTTTTTCTTTTAAACTGGAATACGAACCTATTTTGAAAGATAAAATCTTGGCACTGATTTCACTTCAGTGTTTTTATATTACTTACGACCGTGAAATGGAAGCCACTATTTAGTGACAGACATATTAAGTTCTTAGATTTGGAGATCGTTATTGTATTTATTTATTAAGTCTTGTCACTCGAAGAAATAGTTCTTTAGTGTACTACCCCTAGACAGAAGTTTGTAAATTGTAGCATTTGCCAGTTACTTCCTCGTTATTGTTCGTAAATATTTTCAAATTTATTTTATAGGGTAGTGGTGAGGATGCCAGAAAATTTAATTTCAACTAAAAATGTCTCGGTGTATCGTAATAATTACGATTAAGTAAATATTTTTACTCACTCCGTGAAGATAATTGTAGTAAAATAACTTCACAACTTCTAACAAATTGTACTTTAATAACATAATAATGTACTATTTATTTAAAAATTAAATATAAAAGTAAAACGACGATTATTGAATTCCATTGTTAGGGATACGTCGATATGGGAAGTCAAATTATAAATGAATCAGCTGATTTAGGTTTTCTTTATGCGGTTTTGACTTAAGCAGTGCCAATTTTCCTAAATTAAAACTTTATTCTTATTTATTATTATTATTATTAATTGTTGAATGTGAATTAAATAACTCTTTATTGAATTCTTCAGGTTCTGTTAATAAATTTGTAGCAGACTACTTCAAGAAAATTTGTTCTATTGAAATAAAAGTTAAAAATTGTAAATGCTAATTGTAATATCTTTTTGCCCCCCTTAAGAAGTCGCGTAATTTAACCAACCTTAAACAAAATTCTCAGTTATGTATTTTAACAATTTACACCCACCTTTAAGTGCGAAGTATTCACATGGGTCCACTAATTAGAAATTATTTCAAACATATAATTTTTTTCGCCATGAAATAAATGTTGACGAACTTTATGTAAGTAATAGTCTTAACTATGAACATTATAAAGTAACGTCATCTTGAAGATGATTAGAAATTTACATTAAGATTTTTGACAGTGCTCCCGATCTTTTGGGATATGATTTCATCTTTGGTCCTTCCAATATTCAGGAGTTGAATTAAATTCTAGTCTATATTAACCCTCTAACCCTTCCCTGCGATACAAATCGAATGCAATGCTTATAAAATGTTCATCTGTAAGAGGAACATGGAAAATAAGTTTACCAAGTTTATTACCTACAAAATAAGTAAGATGTTTGCTTTTCATAAGTTTATATGAACCTGTGAGTTATTTTTTAAGGAAGTTTATTTAAGTAAAATGTGTTAGTTTTTCTTAGAGTACAACTGGGGTCATAGAACCTAAAGAACAAAGGAGACATGTTTCTTAAAGTAAAGCAGTAAAATCAGTGAATAGACGAATTTTAGATGATTTTTCCTGAGAAATATGATTTTTTTACAACAGGAGTCCTTTTTGGGTTATATTTTTATATTTTATGTATAGAGAAATCAAAACGTTTTCATGTCATTTGCGTACGATATGTAATTCAAGTTCTCCGGAGAAATAAAAACTTTTATTTTATCTTAATTCGCGGACTATGTCTACGTCGGATAGTGCTTCTTGCCAACAACTTCTGAAAAGCGTTTTTCTCATAAAGGTCGACATAAAATCAAGCATTAAGTGTCAGATGTAAACCCAGTCTTATGGAATTAATGTAAGAAAATTTCATTCAGATGTAAATGCATTCGGTGGAAAATAGAAATATGAAGGGTCGTAAAATAAAAATGTAACAAAAGTGTCAGATGTGAGTCACGTTCTGCAGAATTCTTTGTTTCACACTATGCAAAAATAGATACGTACAGATTTTAGAAAAATTACGTGATTTTAACACATGTAAAATGCTTATTATTTCAAGTAAAAACACAAAGGAATGAGGTAATTGGTTAAAATCTTAAAACGGCTCATTGAGCTCATTATCACTATTAAACCCTCGTTAAATTTCATTAGCGCCGGCATTCACAGCGGTCATTGGCAAAGTGGCCGATTGCGAGCGAGCGTTTCCTTGGGCGCTCATTTGTTGAACTTGGTAGAGGCCAAATCCCATTTATCCTCAGTGTCGTCTAATAATACGTTCAAATTATCCAATAAAGAAGCTCCTTTCGTTTTCAAAGCGTTCGAAATGTCTTGAATATACAAAGTTTTGATTACCGCAGCGGACTTTTTTCCATGCCGTCTCAAAAGTTAACGACGCTCGGCATGCCGTCGTTGCAGCTATCGTGAGGAAAATTTTAATGAGTTGTCATACCCTCGATGAACGCTCCTACACTTATCGATATTTAGATCGCGAACTCGAGGGCGAATGTTTATTGAGGGCGGAGAAAACGATTCGGCTGATGGCGAAAATCGATCGACTTCCTTCTATTATGTCAGAAATTTTTATCTCATGCAAACGATTTCTTTATTCGCCGATAAGCTGCTCGTTTTCCTTTTATACGTGATCATAGTGTGGATGGCCATTAAAGCTCCTCTCCATAAGGCGAAATTTAGGTGACACGTATTTTAACGATGGTGATAATCTATTGTCTATTTTCATTTTGAACTTCCTTCTTACATAAACGAGGCTCAAGGAATAGATTAATAACCTCTCACAAAATTAATTGTTTTCATTTAATTACTTACAATTTTGGAAAATATATTCTTGTACTTATGACATAATTAAGTGTTTTATTATCGAAGATCATTTTTCGACCGTTAAATTTTAATATGTGTATGTGCATTTTTGAATACTTGTCAATTATAAATGCTCTTTAAAAGCTACACAATTTTTAATTATGAATATAATAAACACGAGCTTTGAGCCCTTTGTTTTAAAACGTGTAAATTTTTCAAGAAAATTTTGATTTTCATGGATTTAAAAAAAAAAATAAAATTGTGTGTGACTGTGTAAAATAAAACTCTTTTTAACGCATTTAAATCATTTGCCTAATAATTAAATTATAAAAAATATAGAAGAGCAGAGACGTAGTGTGTACTGTTGTGTATAATTTTTATAGCCACTGCATTAAGCACTGTTTGAAAGCAGCACTCTTTAAAGGATTCTATGAGGCACGTGTAATAACGTAACAACGAAAAAAATCTGTGCTACTACTATTCGGACTAAGATAGCCCAATTTCGGTCATGAAACGTTATCTTATTTAGTCTGGCTTTCAGTAGAGGAATAAAAACTTCAAGTATTTGGATTAAAAATTAAATAAACCAAAACTAACTCTAGAAGTGCACGATCGTCTTCTGATTCTAATTTAATTATACTGAACGTTAATTATACGTTTTTAAAGTTTGAGGCACCACACATCAATGGCTTTTAAAAATCACTTCTACTTAGAGATAATTGAAATGATTTTATGAAATATGACAAAAGTAACACAAAATCATGTTTTTGCATCCTCTACCATTTTAAGGCATTTCTGATAACTCCTGTAGTGTTAAATTCTCGCCTAGTATTAGCACTGCACTACTTTCATTGAAACCTTTTTAACCTTTTTATCTTTAATTGTGTGAATCAGTGTCTTCTTCAAGGGCGAGAGCAAGTGACAACGTTAAAAAAGCAACAAATAAAAAACTTCATTTTGTCATTAAATTATTTTCGGCACTTATTGTGGTTTTCCTTTCCTGAGTAATCAGCATTTTTTTAATAGGCAATGACGAATGAACTATTGTGAGGTTTTAGCATTCTTTTAAACTGACGTCAGTTTTCATTTTTGCGAATAGTATTAAAAATGTTTTTTTTTCGAAATTTGAAGAATAAAAATGTTTTTACGTACGAGTGTAACTGAATGTTTTATCTGGTTATTTTCAAGAAATAATAGAAATTGAAAACATAATACAGGTAACTCTCCTATAACACGGTATCCTACAACACGGTCTCGATTTTACACGATAAGAAAATTGCGGAAACCGACAACCTACAACACGGTTTCATTTTAACACGGTAATGAAATCGCGGAAATCTTCGTATAACACTGTACATTTGTTATTTAAACGAAATTACTCACTATGGATGCATGAGTTGCAAAATTTCCATATCAGGAAATCTGCAGATTTTTTAAAGAGTGAAGAGAACGGAAATGATGGATTCAAGGATTCAAGGTGTCAAGGTGATGTCACTCACAGGAAGGAAATGTTGGAATGAAAATTTGTTTGATAATACACAAGTTAATATTTTTAATAAAAACAAATTTGCTTGAGTGGATTTGAAAAAAAAATATTCGTAACCTAACCCCCCTTTCCGTACTTACCCTGGGTATCCATATAACACGGCTTCACATAACACGGCATTTTATAGGAACCTACCTATCGTGTTATGGGAGGGCTACCTGTATTAAAAAAGATAATAGAAAACAGAAAGTATTTACAGTAGCTCCCCGAGTTTTGTTTTTTTTTAATTCGAGCGTGGAAATTACTGCCGACGAAAGAAGATCCTAATCTGGTCAATCGAAATCTGCCTTTAAAATTTTGATTGCTTTCGTAGTCAGTGATCAAACGAAATTTATGGATATTCAACGATAGTCAAAAACTGGCCAGTACAATACAAAAAGCCGGTATCTTTTATCTTACCATTAACTATATCCCATACATGGTAATTATGATAAGGTGTCCAGTCCCTATGAATTTAAAACGCGTCATATATTCAAAATGATTAAAAACTAATGTCACACGCAAGTATTATTATTGGAGAGATTTTGGTATTTTTTTATTATAGAGGTAACGCTCTAAGACAAATCGGCTTAATTACGAATGCTGGAATAATGAAGAGTTAATATGTAGGAAACATAAGCGTTGCGTAATGCTACATAATGAGCTTTATGCGTTAGACTGTTGAAATATTTAACCCGTTTGAATTTTTCAGAGAAGTAGAGGAGAAAATATGAAAAATTTTTAAATGCTTTCGTAAAATTTTGTAAACTAAAACACACTGAGGATTATGAAAGCTTTAAGTGTCACTAGCCTAATCAAATCTTCGTGAATCACTTGATAACTTCTTAATGGAAATCAAAAAACTTGTACACAATTGCCGATGACAACGATCGATCGAATATCGAACACACAAATTCGTTCGATAGATGGCAAATTCTTAAATGCAACACATTCCTGAAAGGCCTGATAGATCAGTCAATATTTCACGTATCATCAAAAAAATGTTACACTATAAAGTCAATAAAAAAATAAATACTAAAGAACAGAAGCAAAATTGTAAAATCATTATAAATATAAATTCATAAAGAATCATAAAAATAATTTATATTGATAAAAGCGAAGAAGTTGAAGTAAATAAGTCAAGATATGAGCCAATCAAAATCAAAACTAACGTTTTAAAATTTAAACGCAACACGAGTGCGAGTATATGCGTGTTACCTTATAAATTTATTCGCGACCTTTTGATCCAAAACAAAATTGATCAAGGTACAAACTAAAAGTTATGGTCAAACGCACTCGAGGATCAGTAACCATGTGTAGTGAGGTACCAAGAAGTAGGTAAAAACTAAAATAAAGCGTATTAAACTTTTAAAACAGGAGAGAAGTATTTCCACTTTGAGATTCAAAGAATACGTAAATTTAATTTTGTAAATTTAATTAATAAAATTAAGAACATATAAAATTAAAGCAAAATTAATTTCAAATAATAATGGTATGTTTGAAGGATTAGAGTATTCGTAAAAAATTCAATTTAGAGATTAAGGAAAAGATAAGAAGAGTTAGAAATTATCAAAAATTCAGATACGGTGTCAAATGTGGTAATTGTAGCAAAAGTTCAAAAAAAGGTTAAAATTGGCCCAAGGAAATTAAATCAAATTATCAAGCAAACTTAATCATCCTATACTAATTTTGGTAAACAAACCCATTTTTTCCGTGATTTAGAGGCAGGTTTTATTATACATCATTAAATAAAATTGATTTTTAAAACTATTCTGGGTTTATTAAACGATTATATTGGGGATATCTTAATAGCATTCGGTTTTTATCAAATTTTTGTAAAGATTGTTTGCAAATGTTCACTAATGGAACGAAGATGAAGTTAAAGACACAGGCTAAGCACTTATTTCATTTCCCGTATACAAATTTTAATCTAAAATTAAATTAGATTTCAAAATTCTCCGTTATCATTTTATATTACAATTCAATCACTTTCGGTCGACCCAAATATTGAACCCCAAAAATTTATCAAGAAAATACTCCGCAATTCGTCTACTGTGTTTTCCCAATTTTCTTGGCACAATTACATATTCTTTCTATACCTGCAAAGTTTAATAAAAACCTTCAAATACGCTCAATGCGTATTCAAAACTTTTAAAGGTTTTACGCATTGGGGTGCACTTAAAGGGCAATAAGAACTTTTTAGAAAGTTTCCGCAAGTAGAAAGATGAGTGATGGAGATATGTTGAGAAAGCTCGTACCTCAATAGGGCGATATCCATAAAGCGAAAGTGTGGTTGCGAATTTTAATAAGCCCGTGTCAATATTACACAATCTGGCTGTTGGCCACAACAAATGTGCTGCCAAATTAAATCAACAGCAAGTCCTTTCTGACAAAACAGACTTCTTGCTTCATGGTAAAAGTTCACATTCTTCCGGTTATAAAAGCTTCTAGATTCTCGAGAATCATTCATATCATTAGTATTCCCAAGACGCTGGCTGCTACTTACGAAAAGAACAAGAGTAGGTCGAGACTTCTAAACTGCTGTTCTTCTTAACACTTCTTATAAAGCACTTTAGAATGACGAAGTTAATTAATAATGACACTTTACACTGTTCAAACTCAAGCACGGCAATGTAAAATTCATAACTCCACTTGTCGGTTAACAATTTCACAGAACCTGCTAAATTTATGATAGCAGTTAATTTTTTTTGATGCGTTGAGACTAGCTGGCGGCAGTTCGGTTAATAAAGTGGCATTTAATTTTGTAGCCTACCAAACGTCACGTTTGAAACGTGTACTATTCTTGGTCATCCCCTCGAAAGTCAATCATGTAAAGAGAGACTCTTTCAATGGTCGCCGTGCATTGTTTTAGCCTGCCATTCATGCCCAAATGTTGGCCTGTTAAAGAGTGTGAAAGTGAAGTGTGAAAATACTTTGTGCCGTTTTAATTTTAAAATTACGTCTAGCATATTGTTTAACCGATTAATTTAATTGTTTTACTGTTATAATATCTACGTAGACACATCACCAAAAAGTTTGGCCTCACGCACCCAATTTGCATTTTATTATTGTTGTTATTATTTCACTTAGCTATTAAATTATGATATAATTATGTGATTGCTTGCATCAAGATTTTAATTATTTTCGACGGAATTACTTGTTAAATGCTCGATAATATTTTTTATATTATTTTCTTTTCTGAATCTTCAGCTTATTGCAAGAATCAGTGACAGTCCCAAAGACTGAATTAGCTGCGATTTACTAGTCACAAATTAGCGAACTTAGAATACATGGCGTTACAGTAAGGATTTTTATAATGCATACTTGCTAATATTAATTCACTAACTTGCCAATGCGATTAGTGGGTTAGCTCCATGTGAGTCCTTAAATTTCAGTTTCTTAAATTTCGATGGGGAAGGAAAAATATTATCTCTTAAAATTGGGTGAAGATATCACATTAAAATAACTTGACTATTACTCTAAGGCGAAACAAGTGATTGGACCGATTCAAACTCAAGAATATGAGTCTGTTGCTAAGAGAACCATCTTTAGGTTACATATTTAAGTACATTGCAACAACTCAGACTTTTTCATTTTCATTAAAAACAAATTTAGTAAAATTTGCTTATCTTAAAGCAGTTTTTTACCTTGCTGGATAAAAACAAATCATTTGTTACATATTCTTAGAGCTTGTCCATTCACAAAAAATCGAAATTCAAAAAATTTACTGATTTATAGTCTGCTACTTGCGCGGTGTCCCCTATTGCTCTGGTCCTTGCTTTGAACACGTTTTTCTCGAAATGACTTCTTTCATGCTGACGGAAGTTCTGACAAGTCTTGGTCTTAAAATCTTGGTAAACACTCTAGAAATATTGGAAACTTTGTTTTCGTATAAATTAGAAACTGCACGATTTTTAGTCAAAATCTCTTTTTTTTTGTAATTTCTCATCAGTAAAAAGATTTTATAATTTTTTAATTCTACTCTACGTTAGACACAAACCTTTTTTTAAAATTTTTTTTTTTTTCTAAGCGCCTGGAAATCACAGCAGCTGCGAAAAACGGCCCGCCGCGACCACCCTTTAAAGTTTGACCGATTGAAATTTTTTTGAAAATATGCTATTAGAAAATTAATAAGTAAAGAAGCTAGAAATCTTGTGTGGCAATAAAATTTCAAAACAAAAAGATTGGAATTGATTCAAGATGAGTCAAAATTCCGAAACTTTTATGCGAAAGTATTTGTGCGTATACAATACAAAACTCAAGAAGAAATCTTTGAATTGTATTCGACACTTATGTACAAAAAACACGGAGTCGGTAATGCTACTTTTTGAACGTTTGTTTACTGCAGACCAAAAGGTGATACAAAAGGGGTAAAAAGTTGGAAAATTCGTAAACTAACTATGAGTAAACTCTTTGTATTATTGTTTCTCTTTCCATAAGTGTACTCTATCAAAAGTGGTGCACTAAACCTAAAGTTGGGTAAATATTTAAACAAATTTAAGAGCAAAGGAGGACAAAAATCTTGGACACATTTATACCTAAATTATCTACGAGTTCGAAGTAGGAAACCTTCCATTGCATTGCCGAATGAAGAAGCTCCATTAGGTATAACATAAGCTGTAAATGTTTAAAATACAGTCGAACTTTTGAAAAAATATTTGAACAGAAATGTTTTTCATCAATTATTCATAAAATCATTCTATTACGAGTTTTATACGAGAAAATAAGTTTGGAATGGTCAGGAATACCTTTCGTAACACTAGCCGTACCAGGCCCGGTCAAATGATCGGTTTAAAACTTTTTTTAAATTAAACAATCATTGTAATTTCTTTTATTCATCTAACTTTATATAAATGTTTATATTGTCTGATTAATCTATTTTTTCAATTTTTGTTTGTTTTGGCAATTTCTTTTGAATCTTGAATGAATCTTACCGGCTAGTGTTAAGAAAGTCTCTAGGATTCTTGATATGATTCAATTGACAAAAGGTAGAATTTGGTTTGTCTACTTTGTATCCGAAAAAAAGTAAACATGAGATGCAAACTTTGTATGTATATTTTTTATAGATTAATATAATTAATACAATTAATATAATGTTGAGCCTTTGAATTTTTCATTGTTTCGTTATCTTCTAAAATCTCCAAAGGCTTTTAGTTTAACACCAAAATCTTTATTAGAATGTTTTTCACTCTCTTAATTATTCAAAGTAGTAAAACAATTATTCAGGTGAGATGTAGGGGTAATGTTTGATGAAAATTTTAGTCTCGAAATGGACGTGATGGGTTAATTTTATGCTTTTACTATCCTATTTCCAGTTTCTTCTAATAAAATAACGAAAGAAACTGTTTTTTATTTTATTTATTTAGTGTTACCACAAGCTTTTGAGACGTGTTAATTTATCCCATTAAACAAAATGGTTTTAGAAAATATACAAGTGTTAATTAGTGCTTTACTAAATTTTGACTAATCATTTCACATTCGAAAATAAGAATGACTTTGCTTAATTCAAAGAAAGCCGGTCTTAAGTTCAATTTCGATTCGTTGGGGAAGTCCTAAACTAAAACGAATATACTCTACTGTACTAAAAAAAAAAAAACTATATAATTTTGAGATCAAAATAGAAGACCACTATAAAAAGTTGCACGTAAGTTAAGGCAAGCTTTGGGCGCAGGACATCCCAGAGATAAAAGCAGTAAATCTTGTAAAAGTCAGGTAAGAGCAAGCAGAAATTTTCTCTGTGCGGAAAAGTTGCAATATTTCCTTTCATACCTTTTATGGCCCAATGGTTTTACCGTTTCAAGGCGACATTTTATGACTGACACTGAATATCTCCATTCAACTAGTGTACGGAGCTCCTAGGGAGGATATTAATAGACACGAACACCAGGTAAATTTAGGTGTACTTTAATATTCTGGTTTCCTAAAATGGAAGATGGCGATATTTCTTTCCTTTATGACATAATAACTTTTACAGTTAAAGGAATTTATTAGACTTTGCTCGTTTCTAGCTGAAACAGTCAACAATTTGTTTAAATAAGCCTCTAAATTATGTTACTATTATTTCATTTGTTATTCAACAATTTTCTGAATGCATCATTGAATTATTAGAATATTAAAAGCTTACTCGAAGATTTTTGGCCGATTCTATTAAAAATAGTCTTATCAATGTCCAAAAGTGATGCGTTAACTACTTTATATCAACTTGGTGCAATTGGGAGACCAACATTTAAAAACGACGTGTTGTTATGATCTTGAGAGGTTCTCAATTTATTTCATTATAAATCTACAAGTGCGAAAGAATCTCTTCATATTAACGAATTTTATCCATCATTTTCTTCTTAATGGTGCTAAGATTTTTGATATACTAATTACAAATGTGGAACTCCAATATTTTCCTATTGTATTTTCTACATATATTAGAAAAGCTCCAATTTGTGGTAAGTATTGTGAGTCGTCACCCACCATTAATTTTTTCTAAAATTCGCTCAGAAATTTCCAAAAAGTTGGCATATTTATGAAAACATTTAAACACCGACCCTACTTATTTTGTATATTTTAATGATTTTAAAATCTGTGAATAGGGTGAAGAATCGCATCATTCGAAACCTTTTAACCATATACACTAGAATATTAAATCTCACCTTTCTTTATTAAAATAATCAGAACAACTGCTGAAAAATGTATAGAATTACATTCTATACATTTGAGGCAATCCAGTTCATTAATATTTTTTAAAAAATACTTCTCATCTTTAACTTTTTGAAATTGCAATAAGTAATTAAATAACCATTGTTAACATCTACTTAAAAATATAATAAAACTATGTTTAAGGAAATGAAAGATCTGTAAAAAATATAGTTTCAACATAATTAAAACAATTGCAATGTATGTAAACTATTTAGAATTCAAATGAAAACAACGTTTCTAAGCATTTCCGCGTTTTTTCTTATACGATTCCATTTAGTGATTAAATAGGCTTTAAATAAAGCACATCACATTACATTTTCAGTGATTTTTCTCAAGAAGCTGAATATCCTTCTAATTAGTTTAGGCATCTTTTATTATATTTTGTAACTAATATTATAAATGTGTAAGTGTATTTGTTTATTTGGTAATTAATAACTTTTCAACTGCAACAGAATTCTTTGTAGCCTGACATATAACATTGAACTCGTTTAAGCTATAAGTAGAAAAACTTATAAAAGTTATGAGTAGTCTAAGGGAAGGTTTAAAAATGCTCTACGACTTTTAATATTGTGGTATATAAGACAAAATACGACGTCATTACATGAAGCACGAGGCATGACTCGTTACATCACAGACGAGAAATAAAATGTAGAAATAGGTGATTACAGGTACACCTAACCCTCGATTTACACGGTAGATTGGTTCCTCGAAAATACCATGTAAATTGAAATCGTGCAATTCGGGTCCAAAATTCACATTGAAAAGAAATACATACACATGTAATTAATTTGGAAAATATATGAAACAATATTATTTATTTTGTAAAATATAAATGTGTGTACATATTTTTGAATAAAACTTCATGAATTCAAGAAAATTGTGTACATAGCATAATTCACAAAAAAAAAAAAAATTAAAAATGTTTAATACTAAAATACTACTTCGTGAATTAGTCGGAGATCGTTTTATTTATTATGAATCCTAACTAATCTAGCAACAAGTTATTATACCATTTATTGACTTAATAGTACTAGACTTGGTAAATACGGAGTTTGGTACACCCCAGTGTGTTAAACTGCGCGTTGAGGTGGATAAAATTGCGCAATCACTAATAATTATGTTGTAGAACTTTTTTTTACTTATTAAATTATAGTTAAACTCTCTCATCAGATGTTGGAACTTGAATGATATCACCGGCCAGAACTAATGGCAAAACACTAGAATTCTACCAAATTGTTGAAGAGTCATAGTTTCAATTTGTTGAAAAATGACATTAAAAGTGAAGAAAAACGTTAAACTTACCTAAACTTCGCGTTTTCAATCCTATTGTAATTTTTTTTCGGGAGCACACCTGACGTTCAGTAACAAACAAAACGCACTTCACTTGATCGTCCTCTACTTTTATAATGCGGTTTCAATATAACGCGATGTACAAATTGTGCAAAATCCTTAGTTAACGCGGATTTTTATAATACGGTTATAATCCATAACATGCAACTTTACCTCGTATGACGCAAAAGTTGGGAAACTAGTGAAAGAATCGCGATAGTTGTTTTAATGAAACGTGAATTAAATACGTTATTTGTTGCCACGACATGATGAAATGAAGTTAATTTATAAATTTATATTATACCAGTTT
Source organism: Proctacanthus coquilletti (assembly GCA_001932985.1). Lineage (NCBI taxonomy): Eukaryota > Metazoa > Arthropoda > Insecta > Diptera > Asilidae > Proctacanthus > Proctacanthus coquilletti. Next base: position 858,867 of record MNCL01000019.1, read on the forward strand.
TGTTAATTAATTTATTAATTGTTTAATATAAAGTTTACTTTTTAATTTTTTTATAATACACATATTTGGTATTTTATTCGATGTGAAAAATATTTGGAATATTTAGCTCTCATTTTGTATGAGAAGTGAATTTCACATAACACGATTAACTTGACCCAGAATTTCTGTGGAATGTAACCTCCGCGTTACACGGAGGTTACCTGTAATCGTCTTAAATACTTTCAGCATCAAACCTTAGCTAGCAATAAAATGATGAAAGGAAAATTCTGTCATTAGAGAAAAATTTAAATAAGAGCAGATTTTTATTACAAATTATTTACTTTAACTGTAATTATTAATGTTAATTTAGAATTTCATTCGTAAATTTGTACTTTATTTAAACTATTCTGTTCGTTTTTTTTTCCAAAAGAAAAGTATTCTTTTAAATGAACATAATTAATGCGGGTCTTTTATTAATCATTGTTTAGATAAATAATATGCCATTAGTCCTGAACTACTCGAAAATTCTGTGCTATGATGACGATGGGAACATATTTCGCAGAATCTAATGAATTTGACTGTTTCCTCTTAAATACTGACTTAGACGCTTTTCAAAGATGGTGCTCTATTAACCATCTCCTTTTGAGCATTCACAGATGTACATGTATGAGTTTGTCATGAAAAACAACCCATTCCTTTCCAACTTTACTAGTGGTTGTCGTCCTTTGGCTAGACTTGACTGCACCAAAGACAAGTGCTTAGCACTCGTTTCCCTTTTGAGAGTCGCATGGATGATGTTCTTAGTAAAGTAAACGCAACCCTTGAATTTATAAAAAGATGCTTTTTTCAATCGCCCGACGATTCTTACATTTCTCGTCTTCTATGCTGCTTATTTGTTAGATGGTCTCCTCTTTACAGGATCCTTATTAGACGTATTGAAGCTGTCCAACGAAGGCTTAAAAGTCGCTCTTAAGAGCTTTCCTTGACATAACGCCCCTATCCTCCGGCGGTAAGGCGAAAGACTGAATCTTATCTTGACTCGTTCTTCATTTGACTTTTTGCAAGGTGTTATTGATTCTTCTGGCTTATTTTGTAATCTGAATATATCGGTTCTCGTTGGCGTTTTGGGATACCATGGCTTTTTCATATTACTTATTAATAATAGTAATAAAGGCCGAAAAAGATCAATGTCTCTTATCTTCAACTTAATGTACTACTCCTCTGAATTCAATCAATCTCAGTTTCTTTAATTTAAATTTACTTTTCATTTTTGTAGTAAGGTAAGTCCACTAAAGATGGCCATTGTAGTAAGGTAAGTCCACTAATGATGGCCAAACAAAATGCTCTACTTTTTATAGATATCAGTAAATCGCGGTTAGTTCGTTTCGATTCGACAAAATTTTCTAATCACTGACAGTGATATTTTTAAAATTATCGGGATTCGTGTGGTCATACCTCCTGGATTATTAGGAGAAAGATACTCTGTAGGGGCTAGATGGCCATACTATTTGCTCAGTATTTAAAGTCACCATATGTTCTTTTAGATGCCAAATAAGTACGAAAGAATACCAACACGTATCCCAGGTAATTGGGATGAAAACAAAAGGAAAAGGGAAATTCAGCATTGGCCATCTATCCCTTATTAATATGGCCATTACTCCCGGACCCCTGAGAAAGATGGCCAATCATATATATACGATTTTTTCACTAAATCCCTGAAATAATAACTACAATATTTGTTTTCTTTTGTGTAATAAGATGGTGAATGTTTGTTTTTGAATAAAGATTATTGGAAATTTCTCAATAGTTAAAATTTTGTAGATCTTCAGAAAACTACAGCCTACTCTACCAAATTTACCCTAGTGAATGTTTAATACAAATACAATAAAAACGAAAATACAAATATAATAAACAAAATTTGCTAAAATAACATCCTTCCCATTTTTACAAAATTAAAAAATTTTAAGTTAACATAAATGTACAATATTATGAAAAAGTTTAGAGAAGAAAATTTATTTACATATACATGAAAATTTGTACATTATTTTTTGGGCAAACTTTTAATATTTTATTATTCAAGTTAGTACCAAGGAGAATGGGCAAGTTCCGTACAACATTGAGATCGCTATTTTTAAAGGTGTTTTTGTTTGAAATTGCCGAAAAGAAGCCGAGTATTTTCATTATTAGTATAACGTGTTTATGACTAAAGTAAAATAATTACAATTTACTTATTTATAGTTCCAAACTATGAATTTATTACGTTCGCATCAAGAATTTCTCTTTTCTTGGGTTATCAGTTACGACTTTGTCCCCATAGTAAATTTTATTAACAGATCCATCTTCATTACAATTAAAGAATTTTTATAATTGCACACATAAAAAGTACCATGTGAAGTATACCCAATTTTTGCTCCGCATAATTCAAATATACTTGGAAAGAAAAACTGATTGAATTTCACTTAAAAACATAACTACTTTGTTTTACTAATTAGAACTAAATGAATTCTTTGCAATGTAAATTACGTCATTTTTATTAAATTTCAAAATAAATACTACCTACCAAGCAGTTTTAAAAGGTTGTTGCACTATTTTGATTTGTTATATCCTTGCAATGATGCAATAATTTCTAATGACTCTAAAAGATATGATAAATATACTAATTCAAATTATATTTCACTTTCTTACTGCACTGTAGAATTAAGTAAGATACTACGACTTTTGGAAAGAAGGTGATGTACCATCGTTTAATGAAAGCCTGTGGAAGCCGACTAAAGCTTTTTAAGAGAAATTGGTAAGCCGACTAAAGTGTAATGTACTCGCAGCCATCAGTCTCAGGTCAACATAGTGATTCATTATTTTTCGAACGTGAACTAGATCTGCGATACAAGAAGTCAATATGCATACATTTCTCCAGCCTCCTCTTGCCAGCTGGTTATGGAAGTTTAAAAATTAACCCATGCATCTCTTTACGTAACTTTTACTTAAAACCAGACCAGGACCATTACGGCCAACAGGTATGCCAGCCTTGACCGACCTTTCTTCTTATAAAAAGCCTATTTGTGTGAATAAATGGAAATGCCCGTGGAAACATTTCCTTTTTAAAACTGTTAAAGCGAAGTTGCATTACCGGTTAAAGATTTCCCATGAATGACTCAAACATGAAATAAAGACCACAAGTCAGTCAGGCTGTAACTTACAATTGTTCAGTATCGTGTAGATTACACATTTGTATTTTAATTAGCATACCGAAACAAAAACGCAATAAAAATTGAGTCTCGTACGATATCAAAAACGTGCAGCTTTAAATTTGTGAGCTGAGAACGTGAATGTAAGTCAAGTAAATAAAAACATTCGTGTAAGCATTGTTAGTTGTGTTCCAAAAATGGCTTCAAGCGGATGACATGGACCACTGATGTAACGCAAGTGCGTGGAGTCAAAAGCATATGCCACCAGGTGAAACGTCTCAGATAATGATGAAATATAGAAAAGTATCTTTGAAAATACAAATTTATCAAGAATTCCGATTCGCTCCGACTACAAATGGATATTGACGTTTTAGTCTTTTTTATAGTGCATAAAATAATTGTTAAGGTGTAACGCGATTAAATTTTTTTTAAGTTGAATTATAATTCGTAATAATAAATAATGTAATAAGCCTGGCTAAATTTCCTAAACTCCATTTATAAAAAATAACGCGATGACTCCTACGAACTGGTTAGGTTAGTCACATATTCCCCCAGGACTATTTCTTTTTGGCTCATACTTTGAGGGAGTTTTCATCTCACTTTTATTTAAAAACCAAAACAAAAAAATGGATTACAAAATTATTAATCTCTACTCCCTACAACAAGTCAGAAGATGTCATCGTTAAGCGTGACCTTTTTTTGTATTTGGCAAAATGACAACTACGGTTTTTGGCCCATAATTTTTGCACTCAAAGTGGCTGAAAAATATTGAAATTTTCCCGAAAATAAAAAACGGCTACGCTTAATAATGGCCATTCCCATCGAGCTGCCACGAAACTGTTTTTTTTATTCAATAATTGGTGTCGCGTGAACAAGGTCGGAAAAAGTTTCAACTAAAACTTTCACATATGTTAATTTAAAATTTATTAATCTGCTAAATGACATTAATTCCATGCAAGTATAATTCTTGCCGTTACTTATTGGGGAGGGTTAGTTTTCTTTCTGAAATTTTTTATCTTAAACGGAGAATTTAAAGAAGCAGAGAAGTAAGGAAACGAACGGAGGCATTTTAAGTTCGTGAAATTAAAAAGAATAGAAATTGAAATACAAATCCGAAGAGGTCGATTCGAAATGTTTGTCAACCCTTCGTTTAAGTCTTTAATCTTTACCTTAAAAATGATGATATAACACATCACTTAATAAGTCTCCGGTCTAGCTAAGAAAAACAAATTTTTTTTTAGAAATTCGACTTTATTCGTCAACATACTCTCCTTCAAGAGTGATACATTCTAACGCTCCTCTAACTTTTCGATGCCTTTTTTGTAGAACGATTTGTCTTTCCTCTCAAAATAGGCCTCAGTTTCGGCAATCACTTCTTCATTTGAGCCAAATTTCTTTCCCTGGAGCATCTTTTTGATGTCTGCAAAAAGACAGTAGTCGCTGGGGCCAGATCTGGAGAGTACGGTGGGTGGGGAAGCAATTCGAAGAGTAATTCATTCAATTTAATCGTTTTCATCGACTTGTGACACGGGGGTTAATACCATTACACATATGGTGTCAAGTAGGTTTTTAAGATGTGTTGTGTCTATGCTATTGTATTTTAAACTTTATTTTCGGTTTGATGATCCTGGATTTTGTATTATAACACAATTAAGTAAAAGACGTAGAATTTATTTAAAGCAGAACTAGGAAAAGTTGAACTTTAGCGAAAGAATTATTAAATCTTGCAGTAGTCCAAGGCAAGAACCTAGAAAAGTACTAGATATTTTACTATTTAGCACATGAGACGTGGTACTTATGTTAATTAATATCGATATTTTTAAACTGACCTAAAAGTTACCTACCCTAACTTTCTATGGGCGTATTTCCACTCGCGCGTTATTCGCGTCCTGTGGTTTTTAAACTCTTGTCACATAATTAGTAAATCTTAGGAATAGTCTAAACTTCTTCATGGCTAAGATGCCACTTTGTAAACGAGATTTCTTTTCTTTATTTTTTTTTCGTATAATAATATTCTGTATAAGTTACACACTGCATGCTTCCCTTAAAAATCCTTAACTTATTTTTAAATTAGCACGCGAATTTTTCACATAAGGAATAAGATTTTGAAAAAAAACAGATTTATAAGAACAACGGGAAATCAAATTGTGGTCGTTTTTTTTTGTTCACTTGGGGAATATATTTACACTTTTGCAATTTCCGAAAAAACTCCTTATATAATTAAAATTCAGTAGTTTTTTTCTATTGAAAAATATTACAAAAGAATTGATAATTTATGTTTTATTTATACCTCTTGCTTTTAATTGAATTATGTATATTAATTAATTATGCATATGTGAAGTATAAAACTAATGCGTGAATGGTGCGTTAGAATCTAGCGTTATACGAAATCAGAAGTGCAAACAGTTAGAGAAAGATCAATATTTAGATCTTTCTTGGCATAACAAAAATTAACCCACATTTATTTTATTTTGAAGGAAGCCAATGGTATTTTCAGTTTTATTTGTTGTATTGAACAACTTTAATTGAAAATAAAAAATTATGTTTAATCACCACCAGTATTGCATAAAATTAAGTTTCATCGACATCATTCCTTCTTTTTGGGTCGAATTTTTTCCAGGTTTAGAAATCCATAAATTTTCTTTTGATAGTGCGTCTACTTTTAATATTTCCTTACGAAGAAATTCACCTCTAGGTTTACTTTTCAATTCTCCCTTGTGAAATACGGAAAATCTTTCAATTTTATTTTTAAGTGTATAGGTCTTTAGTTTTGTTGTTAGTTAGTTTTAATACGAGTAGAGTTTCATTTAAATTGTATAAAATAAAATTAAAAGTATTGTGGGCAATCTGTGGTGACTCATTTTCGTCGCAAGATAGTTCATCTGATAGATTTACAAGTTGATCTTAATTAACAAACATGCTCCTCATTAATATTATACAATACCTCCATAGAAAAATATTGGTTTTCATTTATTATACCATTAGTTTCTTCAGTTAAAGAATTAATCAATTTTGTTTTTTTACTGCCTTAGATAAAATTCTTGACGAAAATTAATTTAGCGTTGATAATTGTAATTTCTTGATAGACAATACGTTCATTTTTATATAATTTAATACTATAAAATCTTTCTATATCCCCATCAGAATATGTTTTAAGTCCTCATTTCATCTTCCCAAAATCTTTTAAATGACCGAAACATGTTGAAAGTGTAGAACTTTGCAATATTTTCATTGTCCGTGGTTTTAAGTGTTTAAGTGTTGATTAATCACCAGTCTTATGACGCAATCCCCAACACAATACACTAATTATATTCTTAATAGTTTAAAACCGAAAAAGTGAAAATTTTTCACTTTGCACAATGCGTGTCCCCCGTGGCATTTTTGTTTCTAAAATAAAGCGGACTCATCAGCGTTCAAGATTTAATCTGCTGGATTTGATCCATTTTCTGTAATTTTAGAAAATTATTTCTTAAATTTCTTTACACTTTCTACATCTATTAGTGCAATTATTTTTATATCGAAATATTGTAAGCAGAAGAATTGTAAAGACACAATTTAGAACTTTCTCTTTCGACTGGCTTCATAGGGTGCACATTAAGAAAATTATACGGATTTAAATGCAGAACACAAAACCTGCTAAGTGATGCACTTTATTTGGGGGTTACCGGAATGTTAATCAAAATACTCCATAGAATCGATTGATACATATTGAAAGTCGGATGTCGGATGTTCACAAAAAAGTACATGACCGTCAGTAGTGTCAGCTTTTCAATCATTAGCCGTGCTTTTCTTGCGAAGTTGTAGAAAACGAAACAACAATGAGCCTTTGTGCACAAGCAATAGAAAGATGAACCTCCACTAAAAATTCTGAGATTGGGAATATTCTTTCGACCATGTTATCACAGATGGTCATCTTCGAGAACACCCTTAACAAATACCTAGACCGCATACTTTTGGAGTACATCCTCCAGCGGAACCACTGAGACTCACGTAGGAGATTCGATATCGTTCTACCGATTTCTGTAATATTTATGAGTGGCTAGGAGCAAACCCTCCACTAAGCGTGCATTTTAGTACGGTCGTGCATAACCTCGACCAACACTGCATACTTTTCCCTAAACATTTTTTTATTCAACGAAAGTATTAACTTGAACATTAATGCCCTCGTTACATCGGAACTCAGACTAGAACCAGCTGCTTAAATTTTCGGAAGTAACACCTTTTCAATGGGAAATATTGACCTATACTTGAACTATCCACTCTCACTAGGAATGATGAGTAATCGTTAGGTGCAAAAGTGCATCTTTGATTGTGATCTCGAAAATTAAATTTCTTCAAAAAACGAATCATGCAATTGAATTTAAATTATGTTGCTCTTATCAAGGGAAAGTTACTTTTCTTCGTTTCTCACTTTGTTATTGTGTAAAACACCAGATCTCCTTACACTTCCTCAGTATTCAGTAAACACTTTAAAAAAAAACATGTTTGCTCTAATGAACTATCTCAATAAATAAACCGACCTAATGGAATTATGGTAATTGTTTAAAATTGTCCTCCTGGTGTTGAGCCAGACCCAAAAAAATTGTTTTTGTTATATTTTTTCTTACTATAGTTACTACCAGCACTCCTGTTTAATTAGACTGCACTTATCTATAAAATTCGTATTTATCTTGCTTGTGTCATACTAAAATAATAACTCATAATTTAAACAAACATATTCAATATATTTTATTTTGATTTGATACCATCATTTCATTTGTTTTGACAAAAATGGAAATGAGCATAAATATATGGGCGTTCAGCATCCCCTCCACCCAATAATAAATAAACTAATAATGCTAATTATGGGGTCGTCTCAGTTTATGATGACAACAAGACAAATCCTGAAGACATAGATAATCAAAAGACAAAGAAAGGTAAGTGGTCTAGCATAAACCAATTAGAGTGCAATTTAGGCCGTGTCACAAAATTAGGTCTAGGAACCCTACTAAAGAAATCGAATTCAAACAATCCAAGTCATGGACCATCTTGAAGAAAATGTCGCGTACCGACACGTTTCACGCAAACTCTAAGAAACAGCCGTCGCGAACTGATCAAGGATCAAATGAATAAGTCAGAACGGGATCAATAAGGTCGTTTCTTTACTGCCAAACTGCCATGCGTCTTCATTTTATTTTTAACGAAACTGAGCAACTAGCCTCGTTCAAAATTAATTTTCCTGGGATGAAAGTAAAGCACACTTCCATGGACCAACCCTCTCCTGTGAAGCCCTTCATCACATTTAAGGTTAAGGTTAAAGCTCTTTATATGCCCTTAAATGAGATAACAATTAATCTCGTAAATTGTAAATTGAGCTAAGCATTTTAGTCGGTGTGAACCCGTCGCAGTCCGAGCCGTGCTAGTATTAACATTCGGGAAGTGTAACAGTCCCCGTTGACATACTTCCAAACTAAAAGAATCCGGAACTTTGACGTGCAACATCGTCAAATCTGCTCGTAAGCGTGGATAACACGGGAAAAGGCGCTAACATTTCGTCCCGTTGCCTTGGCAAGCCACCCCCGAGTATCAAGTCGGTAATTATGTTTACTCATATACTTTTTTACACATTTTAAATTTATGCACGATAAACAAGGGCACCGAGCGTACGTCAAGATTAAAGCTTAATAAATTTGCGTTGCACAGCTTTAGGTGCTTAATAAATTGTTTTTGCCCCCGGCTACCGGGACCGGTTCACTCGAGCGGCGGAAGAGCCTCAAAGCCGTGGCCGCTCAGATCTTTAGCGTCGTGTCTGCTCGAGTGCCCCCCTCCCTTTCCGCAGACGACGGCTTCAGTCAAATCAGGGCCGAGCCATTTCCAGCATTGGCCGCAGAGGCGGAGGGGGAGGGGCTCTGGATGCACTGGGCCCCTCGCTCCGGGATGCTAATAAGCTTAAAAGCTTTTGGAATATTTCAGTCCGCGCTTAATAAACTTCGGAATTTAATTTCTCCTAAAAGCCGTCATCACAGGGGGCTGCGGGACCATCTGATTGGCGCAGCACAGTAAGCGGTGCTGACGGGGTGGGGGAAAAGGATTAAGGGGGGCGGCGCAGTGGAGGCGATTCAAACTGAAGTCAATAAACGTGAAGTGCGGATGATTCTGGCGAAGCACCTAATTCGATAGGAAAGTTGGTAATTGACGATTCGAGTACGAGACGTGTGTGAATTTATGAGGCCCTGGAGCTGGTAATTGCTATTTATATTGGCAACTAGGAGGGGAGCACTCAGTCCACCAACCAACTCGGCACAGCAAGCACCATCGGCTAGAACAGTAAGTAATTTTCACAAGAGCCCTCCTTGAATTCCTTCATCACATTAAACAAACTGAGGTTAGAATGCTTTTGGGCTATATTGCCTCAGTTAAATGTTAGTGACTTACTCTGATCCTTATTGTTGGCTACTCAGCTAGTGAAATAAACTGTATGTTTTTAATTTCAATACAAGATAGCGACCACAATGGAAGGAATGGAGGAAAATGGAGGAAATTTTATAATTTACTTTTTAGGTAAACTGCCTAGGTAATATCGCACGAAGATGAGATGTTAGACAGACCAAAGTTCATACAAGAAAAGATGTTTATTTATAGGAACTAATCTCCGAAATTACTGGACCGATTTTCAAAATTCTTTCGTCATTGGCAAACCAATTTAGCAGTTTAGATTATCCTTAATTTATAAATGTTTTGTGTAATATTTAGATAAAGAAAATTGCTTCCCGAAAAATGAAAAAGAAATTAATCCATACCGCATAACGCTAAAAACATTTTTAAACCTTTTTTGATCTTCATGAGGGTTTTGTTAAACTTTTCTTTACCTTCCTTCCACTTCTAGCTCCATTTAGAGATTGAAATGGAGGGATGAAAAATATATGAACAAATTCTAAAATTGTTTTGTATAATTTGCAAAACTTGAATAATTTCTATGAAGCTACAGTTGTTTAATTCGGTTGGACATGGGTCCAGGTCTACCTTTTAACTATATCGCGACACGATACTGAAAGATATAGACTTGAAACTTACTGGGATTTTAAATTATTTAAACATCCATTTCATCAGAATTTCTCGGAAACCAAGGACAGTCGGGTCAATTTTTTTTTTAGCATTCACCAAGGATATGCTATCTTACAAGTAACTATATCATCCTCAATGTTGGTTATTCGCATATTCGACAAGGGGACTGTAACTGAAGTCTTCCCGAAGATATTTGATCTTAATCCATAATTTACTTGGCTGACTTTTGTCAAGGGCTATAAAATTGTCTACAGATTTTCATACTTAATGGAATTTTTCTTTTTGATTTTAACATTTCAGTAATTTAAGTCCACTAAAAATTAAAAAATAGAAATTCTTTTATGGAGAAAAAATTATGCATTTGTGTCTATTTGGTTTCACGTTAATGAGGAGAATACTGTAGAGATCAATAGACATGCTAATTAAAAAAACTCCGCACTTACGCAGGTGTATTATTTTAAATTTTTTAGTAATGTATACTATAATTAATAAAAGCAAATATTTACATTTAAGAAGAGAGTCATCAAAGACAACGAAAAGAAGTCATTCTTTCCAAAGTTTTTATTGGCGAAACTAATTATCCGAACGTTTTGTAATTTAGAGGGTTGTTTTACTATGTCATAAAGAATCATCATAAATTTCGACATTTTTGAAAAATAACAAAGCAAAATATAATTGTCAAGAATTCATTAAAAATCTTTATTCGAGCATAGTGTCAAATTTTATAGATTCATAATTTCAAAAATATCAATAAAAAGAATCTAATTTTTGAAAAGAATCATAGGACGCCCCTCAATCTGTAAAATGTAGTTCTTGAATTTAATAAAAATTAAATATTTGATATCTAACCCATACTTTTAGTGTTTATAATCCTTCTCTTCAAGTTTTTACTTCCTCAGAACAGCCGTAATCTTACATCAGTTGCTTAGAGTGATATGCAAAAAAAGAGTTTACTCGCGAGACAAATTTCAATGTTTGAGATCGATCTCAATAGCTGAATTGAACTTCCAATCAAAAGTTTCAATTGAGGTAAATCTCACCATCGTATGCTAAATTTTGTAGTATGACTAGTTTAGTTGAGGTCTTTGAAACACATTCGCTTTGGCACAGTTTTCACCAGTTTCGATTCTTAGAAATATACAACAGCGAAGATCACTTTATCGGTCCGACGAAGCAAATGAACAAACTCGTGGTAGGGCTTCGAGAAATATAGAAAAACGCGGATATACTTACGATTTGTTGGAGATCCAGGTTTTCACAATTCCACTGCGGAGGATACAGGTATATACCAATATACTGATTCAAGAGTCATTTCGAAAGTCTTAGAAAAGATCATAAATCACTCTCCTGAATGGATAAAATTTCCTAAATTAGCTGAAAAAATGCAATTAGCAGGAAGAAAATGGCACGCCAAGTATAAATTTCATTTTGCAATTAGGGCAATTGACTGCGCGCATATTCGAATAAAAAAATCGTCTGCACAAAGTGACGATTGTATTAATCGAAAAAGATACTATTCCATATATGTTCAAGCAACATATGATGAAAAAGACATGTTCACAAGTGTTGATATTTCTTGGCCGGGCTCTATTCACGATTCCCAAATATTTAAAAACAGTGCAAGCCAGCAGTTCCGGCTCAGTATTACTTGGAGACAACGGATGTGGTATAACACCATGGCTCAAAACACATTTCAAGCAGCCTGCGACAGATGCTTAAGAGATTTATAAGGAAATTCTTATTAAAGAGCGAATTGTGATAGACCAAGATTTTGGGCAATTGACACATCGTTCTCCTCTTTCGCCATACAAAACAAGAATTCAAGAAACGTGTTGACATGTGTTGTTGGAAGCTGCTTCGTTTTGCATAACGTTGCGAAGTATTCGGGTGACAAAGAAACGATCATGGAGGAGGGCAACGCTATGGGCATAGAAATAAAGTCAAATGATGAACTACAACCCGACGATTTACAGCCATCAAGAATTCGTGAGACCGGATAAAGTCGACGATTTGAAATTGCATATTCAATGCTTGCACAAAAAACACAAGATTTGATATGATTTAAAAAAGTTTATTTATTAGAAAACTGAAAATGAATGCACATATTTACAAAAAAAGCTATTTTTTTAATTTTTTCATTATGCAAAATGAGTATCAATATTTATTTTGACCTAGAATTACTTCAGCATTTCGAATTTCTTCCAATACATCTTGTTTAATATTTCTAATTTAAGAGATAAAACTAAGTTTTGTTTATCCAAAGCACAATTATTTTCTTTTAACACTGAAAACTGAAACAATAAAAGAAAATAAAGAATTATTTCTTCTGTACGGTGTTAAGGAATTTACCGAACCCTTTCGTTTGTGCACTGGTTCATTTAAGTTCATATGCTCGCACGTTTAATGCCACAACTCGTTTTAACTTCTGAATTAGATTCTGAATTTTGCGAAATTAATGATAAATGGCCTATAATAATAGAAGTAGTTCCCGTTAGTTTATAGTATGTTACATATTTTGCAAACATATTTACCTGGTATTCTGCTGAGGCTAGGATTATTAATTTCATCGATTAGTCAAGTAAATTCTTTCTCCCAGTTTTTAAGTATAATTTTTTTGCTTTAAGGTCAGTTTTTGCTTTAATTCTGCACTTTAAGTTAAAAAGATTTTTCTTTATTTGTTGCTCACTAATAGATTGAGATCTTTATTGCTTCTGCTTTTCTTATTGTAATTTCTGGAGTAATATTTTATTTGATTTTAATTCCACTACTAAGAATTCAGCGAACTTATCACTTACCTTTTGCTTTCTTTATCAGTCATAGTTAAGCCTAAGAACTCGAACCGATGCACCATGCACGAGATGAATTTACGGAGTTGGTTTTAAATGTGAGCTTCTGAATTTTTTGCATGCAATTACGAGCTCAATCTCAATCAATTTGGTCATACTCAATAGACTCGAAAGTCTTAGCTCGGAGTTCAACCTCAACTTTTCACATATGATCCATTGTCTGATATTCTTAGATTTGTCTAAAGACGCCATCATTAGCCCTTTTTACTTTTGGGTCGGTTTAAGAATAAAGGTCAACGAGTTTCTTCTAACTATTTGAAAAAAAACATTTTAATATCATAATTCTGAAACTTGCCTGAAATAATGAACTAATAAATTATTTTTCATCAATTATATTTTTTATTGTAAAAGCACTTACCAGAAAATATAGATTAATTGGGATCCTCATGCGACAATCCTTTTAAAGACAATGCTTTTACTTGGAGATTGTGGTCTTCATAGCAATAAAGGTCAATCTATACAAATCATAAAACTGCAGATACGACGTATCTACAGCATTACGTATTTTTACGAAAAAAAAATGTTTCAGGGGGACAAAAAAAAAGTAATAGAATACAAAGATCTAGTTTTTGAAAATGTTGTCTGCTTGTCTATTTGTAGGTTTGAACACGTAACACACAAAAACTACTGAAGGGATTTTGATGAGGTTTGCCTGACATCGCAGTCGATTTACTAGAAAATAATAGGATAATTTGAAATATCAATAAAACACTATTTCCCTACATTTTTTTTCATTTCTTTGTAGTTTTGTTGCAAAGTAGGCATTGTTTAATGATTTAGTGTAGATTATTAAGAAGCATTCAATTTTATTTAATTAGATAGATTCAAAACACTTAACTTAAATTCATGTGATAACGAATTTCCTTGTGATGATCTTGATTTGATTTGTTAATGTTTTTCAGTAATTACGAGAAGTGGAATGAGTTGGTCCTCTAAATACCAATTTTAATGTTTAAGGGTCTAAACAACAATTTGTTAAATGTTTATTACAAAATATTAATTAATATGTTTTATTATTTAGGCACGATATTTCCCAAATCACGCAATATCTCCGCTTATTCATTTTAAACAAATAAAAAAAGGAATTTTAATCAGAAGAGATTGCCCGTAAAAGCCTGTGAAAAAAAATGACGACTTGTTGAAAAAGAGCGTTTGACCTTTAATAGTTTTTTTTCGATTTAAAGGTTTTACAAAAATAGGGCAACAGAGGAACTAATCATAAAAAAGACGAATCGTGGCTCATCGTAATGAGTTAATTAGTTTTAGCTTACATTGCGTGAGATGTTCCGAAATAAGTTCAAGTTTCATTTCAAGTCTCGCTAGGTCATTTGACGACTGGTGCGCGCGTGGCTATAAACTTCTATAACCCTTCTAATGTTTGAAATATCGAAAAAATTTCAATATGGGCTTGTTTAGGAAGGTTTATAAATTAAAATAATTTACAAGAAAAATTTAATTTCTTTAGCCTGAACCAAAGTGAACAAGACCTAACGTAACGTAGAGATTTAACTAAACAGAGGCTTTGCGTCTGTCGAAATTCAAAAGTTCAAAAATTTAATGGTATTATGTGATTTATGTCAGACGCAAAGTCTCCGTTTCATTGGATCTGTACGTTACGTTACGTTACGTTTATTTTGGTTCAGACTTTTTGGCCAGTTCATGGGAATGACTTTTGTTTTTTGTAGGAGTTTATTAAAATGATTTGCATCCTGATTTCATGAATCAAACTATAGGATTTGCATTAAATAAAATTGCCTGCCATGACGACATTATAGGCAAAGCAATAAACATTTAATGTCCTTTGGTCGCGAAATCTGTTTCGAATATAATAGAAATTGGGTTCCAAATACTTGGCAATAGTTGATCTTCTCCTTTCTGGTGATAACTTCTATAAATAAATTGAATCATAAGTTGGTTGTTAAATTTGTAATACTAAAAAGGGACAGCACGGCTTTGCAGACACCAATTTGGATCGTCTTGTGTGTGGTAATAGTACTCTGTGTACACGTCCCTACTACAAAGTAGTAACGCGCAATAATCAGTCTTTCACGAGAAATAGCATCTCAAACTGTTCCAAGTGATTTTTATGCTATGCTCCTTACTTGTACGGAAAAAGTTATACCTCCTAAACACATGTCGTTAGTTCTAGCTTGGGACGTTTACTCTTACAAACAAGTGAACAATTTTATAAAACGTGTTCAGATTAGCGCTATTTTACGCTAACAAAATCGCGCAATTAGTTCTCGAGCAGACTGCATCAAAATTCATTCAATAGCTTATTATCAATTATCGTCTCCAATATTCTATGGTATGATTAAATGTAGGAGCAAGTTTTACAATAGAACACCTAAAAACACCAGTAATAGTAAAAGAAAAATTTAACAAAATTTAATTTTTAATCTTTTTAGTATATACACATGGGAATATCTCGGGAAGGTTCAAGATCAGACCAAAACCAAGACTTGAAAATAGCGGTATGACACAAGCCAGCTTAAACGCACAATACACGGCTGGAAATAATATTTTTATAGCAATAATAATGATCGAAAAATAATTTATTCCAAAAATAGTTACGCAAAAAAATAGTAGTAGTAGTTTAATAAACACTGTTGGACTGAACTGCGTGTGCGCAGGTAGTTCGGAAGCTCAGATGGTGCGGAAGCTACCAGCCTGCTGCTAACTACCCATCACAGCAAATAATTTGGACTCCCATGTGTGAGAATAAGTAGAGGGTGTACGTCTAGGGTGCGATCAAGAATACAGGCCAGAAACTCGATGAGTACAGTCCGTCCCGAAACGAACATTAAAAATTAAAAGAGGTAACTGGAACCGAGCTGGACAAAACGCCAGTAAAACTTGGGTACATAAATTTTGATGTTCTTGGGCATCCGAGAAATACAGCAAACTAAGCGTGGAGCTAGAAAAAAAATACACAGCTAAGATTAGAAAGGTGCTGGGAAGCTTCCAAAGAGTAGATTTTTAATAGAGGATGCTTCACGATCACCTGCAATAATGAAAATTCTAAAGAGTGATTATGCAAATAAGCTAGAGTCACGAAGTATTACTTTTGCGTTTGGGAAAGCACGAAGGTGATCAAATTCGAGGATCTTTAAATCTAATAATAATACTATTTTGGGCCTTGTGAAGAGAGAGAATGCTCAAATTTGGTTACAGCTCAGGCCTTTAACGAAATTGATTTTTTTCTTCATGAAATCTTTGGTTGAGTTAATTTGGGTTTTTCGAAATATAAAGGCTTAAAGTACAAACAAATCGGAGAAAATGAAAGCTTCTACTTAGAATTTGACCTCCACGTACCGCACACTCCAAAATCTTGACAAATATAGTACTTACTAAATATAACATTTTTGATCATTATGATGACATTTACAAAATGTTGAAATTAATTAAAAGATATTTTTTTTAAACAGGACTCAAGCCCATCTGATACGGACGTTTGACTGCTTATCAAGTGATTCTTATCGAGCGAGATCATTGGAGACATTTGAAATTAAAAGACGTACATACTTCTCAAGATATTTAATTATGTTTCTTATTGTCTGCATAATTATTCGAATAATACTGATCAACAATTTTTAATATTACGTATTAAAATATTCCGATTGTAAGAAGGAAAACAATTAGTTTAAATTTTTGTAATATAATCAAATCCATAGAAGTTGAGATGCGGTGTTGTATATGCACGCATATCGTCAAGGTGGAACTTAAAAACACTTTTTCTTAAAACAAGATTTTCCAAACGATGCAATAACTAAAGGATCGATTGAATTGAGATTTTACAATATTTTCAAAGTAATTGTAGTTTGTATAAATATTAGCAAAACTTAAAATTGTTTGTTTCTGATCAAGACAGTGGATGTAGTCAAATACATCCATGGCTCTACGACATGAAAATTAGTTTGATCATCTATTTCTGTTGTTTAAATTACTTTTCAAAAATTATCCTTAATTTGGGGCCAGGTGACATTATGAAAACCTCAAGATGGGCCGTTGTATAAATATCTTCATCATTTTTGTAAATGTAGTTTTATATAAGGCATATTTTAAAATGTTATAACTTATGTTGTACTTAAGGTAGCGTTTTCATTATGGTTTCAAATGAAAGGTATTTATTTTGTCCTTTTTCCTGAAATTTCTTGAAAAACTGATTTTCGATTTTATTTCAAATTTATCTTTTAAGTCATAATGTATGAATTTTGAATTGAGGTCTGAATGGGTATAAAAATATTGTTTTAAATAATCACAGTTCTATAGGAGTTACTTAATAATTGAAGTGTATACAGATCTTTGCATAAGGCCCTGTTTCAACATTAACGGATCGATTAATTAATAACAAGGTACAGTTTTGATATAAAGAAAGTTTGGACTTTTCAGCAATGCGAGCGTACCATTTTCATACATTTTCATAATACATATTTTCATAATATTATAACACGGTAGATAAGTTCCTAGAAAATGCCGTGTTGTGTGAAACCTTGTTATATGAGACCAAGAGCAAGTACAAAAAGGGAAGGGTAGGTTCCTACAACTTACTAAAAGCAAATTTGTTTTTCAAATCCATTCAAGCAAATTCGTTTTTATTAACAATATTAACTTGTGTATTTTCACAAAATTTTTCCAATATTTCCTTCGCTTTCACTGCTTGGTACAAACAAACGTAAACGTTGCACCTTCACACTCGGAATCCTTTTCATCATTTGCGTTTTCTGAACTCTTTAAAAAATCAGTCGATTTCCTGATATGGAAATTTTGCAACTTATGCGTCCACAGTGCGTAATTCAAATCTCTTAATATGTACATAAATACATTAAATAATAAATGTACAAGATTTCTGCAATTTTATTACCGTGTTAAAATGAAACTGTGTTGTAAGTTACCGTGTAATACGAGGGTTTCTCCAATTTTCTTATCGTGTAAGAACGAAACCGTTTTTTGGGAGGGACACCTGTACATACTTTATTTTCATATTTTATTGTATCGCAATAAACTTACGTGCAATAATATTACAGAATAAGGTCCACTATTTATTAGTTCATTCATTCAAAACGCAAAATATTCCTAAAGCACACGAATCACATAACCCAGCACGATTTATTTATTATTTATTTATTGTCTAATGTACCCGTGTAATTTTATTTCGATTCACACTCCAAAATCAACTCCAGTGCTCAAATATAGTTTCATTTCGATACCGCGCTTACATATTTCCCTAATCTCCAAAAGCAGTATGAATTGATAGATAAAAATGGTGCTCGGCTTCAGCGAATTCGTATACGAACGAACGGGCACTGCTTTAAACTTTTCAACTCAAGATATTATGCAAAAAAGCATTTCTAGATGGTTCGCTCTAAAACACTACTACCTGAATACGTAATATGTGGCTTTTGTGAGCCATTGTGGTCATGGTTTCTACAAATTCAACAAATCAAATATTCATGAGAAGGTCATAAAACATACCTAAGATAATTTAACTGGAAAATATGCTCCAACTCAAATATGTTCCGACTGTATCATTATTATACCTAAAACTTTGCAATTCTCGTGTAGTAATATTTTGAAATTAGAAAATCTATTCTTGTACCTACATAAACGAACATTTTATGTATTTGGATGGAATTATGAGAGATATAATAATGAAAATTGAAGCAGGTTAAGTGCATAACAGACCCGGACGATGCGAGACGGACGACTACGACGGAGGAATGGATTGACTGACTATGATATGCAAATTAATTTGTTATTATTCAATCATCGACTTAGTCTAACATCAACAGAAATTTAGGAGAACAAATATGAATATGACTGGACTGAATAAGCCAAAAGGATCTACTTATCATTGGTCTAGTATTACTAACCAAAAGGTAGACAAAATAACGCCAACAGTCTAAAAATAGCAATTTTAATGTTTGCTTCTAAACATTAAAATTAAATTTTATGATTATAAAAATACAAATGAAATTAGTAAAGCGTATGCGTGAACTGGTCTAAGGGTAAGGGTATTTTCTTCAAATCACGATAGTTCAATCTCAATAAAAATTAATAAAAGGAATATAACCTATAACCTTTGATTTTATTGTATTTAATTAAATTAATAACTGTCTTGTTCCTTTAACTTTAAATATATAAATTTAAGAATTATTAGTTCGATAATTTTATAGAGCACAATATCAGCTTATCCTGGACTTTGTTGCATAGAGTTCTTTTGCTCGAATCATGATGACCTAAAGTCAGAGACTATAAAGAACACTTGGTGACTTTGCCAACTGCCAACTGTTGATTGTTGTTGTTGTTGATGTCACTATGTAGATTATTCAAACGAGTATATAACTTTTTTCTCATTGAGATGGCCGTGTTCCACAAAAACTGTTTTTATTCGATAAAAATGCGTGTGAACATTTTGAATTTGTATTTTTATAAGTTTATTTACTGAGAGAAATTTAAAAAATTAATTTTATAAAATGTTATTATTTTCTGCTCTTAAATTCTATTGTAATGTTTAAAATAACAAACATTTTCGGTTTCTTATCCAATGAGAATTTCACTGAGCTTTTCAGGAAATGAAAGATGAAATTTAATTACCAATTGAATAAGAGATTTTAGAAATTCCAAATAGTAAATGTTACAGTAGAGTGAAAAATTATTTATTTGTTTAATGAGGAAGTAAACTATGAACTTACTTGTAACTTGTCAAATTGCTGGTTCAATTGCAAATTGAGAATTTCATTTATTCTGTTTTTAGTTATGATAAGCTATTTATAAATGAATGTTTCACGAATAGTTGGTAAATTCGCGATCAAATTTCGGCAGATTAAAACAAATGCATGAGAAAACCGCTTTTAAATTTTAGTTTAGATATTTGCTTAATTTAAAAATAGTTCAGATAAATCTAGCTACTCTTAATTCTTACTAAAAACAGATATCAATAGCCTTAAAATAGTCGCAATTCTTTTTTCTTTTAATAAAAGATATTAGAACTTATGGATTTTATCGGTAGTAACCAAATCAACTATATTAGAATAGGATTAGAACATGCAGCAATTTCATCAGCAATAAATCTTAGTTCAATAATACGATGAAGTGAAATTCAAAAATGTTACAAATTCAAGCGGCACGCATCATTCAGATTTGCAGTAATTTTTGCCATTAACGTAATATGATTTCCCATTTATGGTTAAACAGGTTACAAAAACTGAATTTCTACAAAAATCAAACTGGAAGAGAATATTCAAAAAGTTTCCTCTCATGAGCTTTGTTTGTGTAAATAGAAATTGGTTTATTGTATTAACTTATTAAAAAGGATCAAAGCAGAATATAACTCCCACTGCGAAGATCTCAGCACTAATATCCTTTTTGCGCAATCCCTAAGATTTTTCTTACCATTTTATAAAATAAATAAAAACCACGCACCATTAAACCAAATATCATTTTTTCATAAGCCCTTTTGTCACTAAATGTTAACAATTATTTACATAGCTTAGGGAAGCCTCATCAGACGCCCAAAGGCTGACATCTTCTCTGTCGTTTTACCTCCTCCCGAAAGGTTTAATAAAACTGAAAAAGCAGCTTGACAGAAGAAAAAAGGAAACATGGACTGTCCTTCGTGGCTTTTTCCCTGCAGAATGTGTGCATATTTGGGCTTCAGGCGAAGTAGTCTGTCAAGAGATAGCTGTCTGTCACGTGGCGAGGGCTGCCCTATTCATAAGGTTGGATTTGATTCAATTAAAAGGATTTTAATTTGAAGAAAAAATCTAGACAGATATTCAACTTTTTTTGCAGCACTTCAAACTAATTAAGAGGTAGGGCGGCATTGATTCGGTTAAGATTTGTAGGTAAGACAGACATTAAGAAACTCGGAGATAACTCACCCTTTTTAAGTTGAGGGTACAGATTGTAATTATGCATATATTGTATACAATTCTTTCAATTCAATTCAACGTCAGGCCTGTGGGTTTAAATGAAAATCTATTTCTTTTTTTGAACTTATTATACTAAAGAAAAATTATTATATTAAAGTTAAAGCAATAAAATGAAAAAAATAGTGATAAAGTGAATACTACTCGTCGCCAAAATAATTCGTTCATTAAGGCACGTATTATACAAAAAAGTTTATACCTTATGTCCAAAAAATACGTGCGTATGCACTTAAAAATTATAAAACCAAAAATAAATGTTAAGAAAGCTTGCTTTCACCATGCAGATTTATTCTATGTTCATTATGTCTTACTTGGATCCTTTGGGTTATGGTTTTCTTTTTCTTTTTCACTTTAAATTCCCGGATGAAAATTTTTTAACACTAACAGTTTAATTCTTTAAATTAATGAGTTAATGAATAAGACTTGTTCAGTACTCTTTTAGTTTACCTATTAACTTAGTGGACACAGATATTTTCTTTTATTTGTATTTATCCTTTGACTGGTAACGTGGTTAAAGGTTCACAATTCCAAAAATGTAATTTTTAATGGTACAACATGGTTTCGCTCTTACCCAATAAGAATATTGCGGAAATCCTAGAATAACACGACAACCTACAACACGGCTTCATTTTAACACGGTAATGACATCGCGGAAGGTTTCGTATAACACTGCACATTTTTTATTTAACGTATCTATGTACATATTAAGAGGTCTGAATTACGCACTATAAACGCATAAGTTGCAAAATTTCCATATCAGGAAATCTACTGATTTTTTAAAGAGTGCAGAAAACGCAAATGATGAAAAGGATTCCGAGTGTGAAGGTGAAATCACTCAAACGAAGAAACGTTTACGTGATAGGGAAGAAAATGTGGGAATGAAAAGTTTTTTGTGTTTTATGTTAATATTTTTAATAAAAACGAATTTGCCTAAACGGATTTGAAAAGTTCTCGGAACCTAACCCTGCTTTTCGTACTTACTCTGGGTCTCATATAACACGGTTTCACACAACATGGCATTTTGTAGGAACTTAGCTACCGTGTTATAGGAGGTTACCTGTATTATACATTCTTAAATATAGCTTTGAAAAATGAAAACCAGTCATCACATAATAAATTTTTGCATTAAAAACCTCTAAAAGAACAAAACATAAAAAAATTACTACAGCAAAATATGACCGTTTGAAGTCGTCTGGGGTCTATTACATCTCTCATTAGCAGAAAGCGAGGCAAATTCCTTCAACAGAAAAATAAAAATTAGTTTTATAATTAAAAAAATCGAATATTCACAGTAAAGAAAATCAAGTCAGTTCATTAAAATTTCCTAATTTCTTATTCTACTTACGTTTCCAAAAATTATTGTACACCTAGAGGAAAATCGTTGGTGTAACGAAAAGTTACCACTCCGCATTTTTTTTTATTAATATTATTTTAAAATACAATTGAAAAAAGGTCTGGGTGTGAACCCGAATCAGCACCGTGAAAGACGGAGCCTTTGCCGATTGCGCGACGTCATGGTTGTTATAAAGCAGAAAGACGCGCGCAAATCGGAGTTCGGGAATAGTCGCTCAGCATGAAAAAAGGAGTTCTTGTAGAAAATTGTTTATAAAAATTAAACTATTTGATTTGGTTTCTATTCTGATAGTTAACCAATCGATAAAAAGAAGAATCAGAAAAATCGGCCAGTACGGAGACCAACAGACGGAGACGCATGTCATTTTTTTAAAATATTTAAAAAAATTAAAAAATGGATCGTTTTTTAGGGGTAGATAAGCTCTTTGCAAAAAGGCTATATTAAAAGTTGGTTAGTTGTAAAATTACCCGAGTTATAATTATACTAGACTAATTTGAAAATTGTAATTAGATTGCGTTTATATTAATTATTTCCTTGCTATGATAAGGACGATTCTATTTTTTCTACGGAATTAAATTGTAGATATGTAAATACTCGAGTATAAATTGTAAATTGACCTCATCACTTAGAAGTTGGCAATTAAATTGCTATTTTTGTAACTATTTTTATACTGAAAGCCAGTTCTAATAATCTTAGTCATTGCATGACACGACAAAACACGGAAAGGTGCGTAACGAGCATCGCTTTAATGCATAATGTCGAGCAGGGTAGAGCGGGGCTTGTTGAGCATAGGGGCAAGTTGGATGATTGAAATATCTCGAAAATTACGCACCGTACGATAGTACATAAAAGAAAACTCATCACGAACTGTCTGTTTATTTTTATAGTGGAAAACGAAAAAAAAAGTGTCAACTACTTTTCTTCTAACGTTGTGCAGAATCATAATACGATAGACAGGTAAGTGTTGATAATTAGTAAATTTAATTGACTTCTGACTTTCTATACTTACTTAAACCCAAGAGAAATTGTTTTATCATAAATTCGGGATGGGATAGCTGGGCAGGATAATTAATTTACTTCTTATTTTTGTTTTTATTTTTAAAAGTCGTTTATGTCATATTGTGACCTCTATTTCGTAATTTCTTGATCTCATACTACTTAAAGGTCAAATAATTATCACTACGTGTAGTTAAAGAATTATCTTTTAAGAAAAAATCTACATAAAAATGAATGTAAAATTTGTTTTTTTTTTTGAGAAAGTAAGGCTTTTAGTTTCATTGCGATAAGCATTAATGTTTAAATGCGTATATTTGATTAATAACTAATATTTAATTAGATATTTTTGTAAAAAGTGATCTTTGCATTTTTATTCGGTGTGCTCCTTATTTTGCTCAACTCAAAAACCCCACCAACGCGGCAAGTTGAGCAATTTGGACAATCGGCACTTAAAGGTCATTCTCTCCAAAACTAAATCGAAAACAGAAATTTTATCAGGAGACATTTCTGCCAGGAATAAATTTCCTGTCCAAATCTACGGCATTATAAGGTATCTACGGCTATCTACAGTAGCTTCGCGCTACCCCAAGTATTGGAATCCGTACTAATAAGAAAATTGTTTTAGTGTTTTTTACCAATTATAGCGAATTATAAGACTTCAGATACTTCTTTTTATTTATCTACCACTTGCTTTACTAAGAAAGGATTAACCAGATACAAAGTGCTTTGCATATCTTACTTATCTTTATATGAGATAAATTTCAAAAGAGGAGTTCAAGTTGGTGCACTCAACGTGCTCACCACAAACTTTCAGCTTCAATTGGTTTACATAAAAATTAGCATAAGGAGAAATATCATGCAAATTTAATATGGCGCCCGCAACTGTAAGGAACCTTTAGTGCTGCTGGAAATTAGGGGTTTTCTTCATAGTTTTGTTTGTTAAGATTTAGAAACCCCTAACGACAGGCAATTTAGAAGATATCTTTCTATTTGGAGATAGTTAAATTGTTATGGTATCATCTGATATTTATTGTCAAGTGGAAAATGCATTTTGTTTTTTGAAAAAGTACTCATTTTAAAATGAGTTATGAGAATGTTAACATTTTTATTCCATTAAAACAAACGATCGCCGGTTCGCGTATATTTTCTTAAACTGACGTTAAGTACGCCAATTTAGCAAATAACGAGATTTAAAGTTGCATGCAGTTTTACTTTGTTCTGCTTAATTTTTTGTAACTTTTTTAATATGTAGCCTATACACCTCCATGTGAGTCCATAATTGATTCTCCATAAACATTCAAGACTGAGGAATAAAATAAAGATTTCTCAAAAGGAACTGAGTTTAGTGATGCAGGTTATTATAACTAATATAAAATTTCTCGATTTATATCCCAACATCTTTAAGGTAATTTAACACGAAAACAATTACATACAGGGGTGTGTATACCAGCTATGGTTTTAAATTATATGCTGCCACTTTTTAAAATCTGAAATCTATAATTTTTTTAATGTACATCCTGTGATGAAATACTTGTTAGATATTTTCTTACGTGGAAAGTCCAAATTGCTTTATTTATGTTCAGGCTATGTTACCTACGAGCCTTTTTTTCATGAAGATTTAAACGTTGCATACAGGAAATATATTTTCTTTAATAAAAGTAATTAATTTATCTATAGTACTACTTAGCATCACTTATAATGCCTATGCACGACTTAAGTCCAGCTAGTTGCTTTGTTGAAAAATGATGCTTATTTATTGGAATTCAGAATGTAGTTCAAACATCAATGTAATATTCAGCAGCATTTGCAATTTTAACCCTTTCTCGGGAGGTGATGAATACCCTCTCGAGTAAAGGATGCTGGTTTTGAGTCGTTAAAGTCGATAATGCATTTCGATTTCTTCGAACCTTTTGAGGCGGGAGTTTGCTAAGCAGTGTTAGAGGGATCGAATTTAGTGGAAACTTGATGGGACCAGATTTGGCTCATACGCCCAAAGTGGAAAAATTTTCTAGAGGTCACTGAATTGAGTGTATGCTAGATGATAGATGTATCTCTTTGGGTTGTCCATCTGTCATTTTAATGTTTCCATTATAGAACCATTGAAACATTTTTTGCTAGGATTTGAAATATGGGTGTGCTCTTCTCTTACTGAAATGTATTTATAATATCCAATAGGGTTTACTATTTCATACACCTGTCATATGCCAATCGTGCCAATTGCTTGAAGTTGTTTACATGGTTTACATGGTTTACAGCCCTAAAATTGAGCAAACTTGATTTTCTTAAATCAGGCCAATTGTACATCTAATTAAATCACTATCATTAATTAAATAAGTATATATGGAGTTAATTTGGTGCCTGTTGCGTTTAGAACTAATATTTGGTTTTGGTTTGAATTTTATGGAATTTAATAGAATTTCTATTGAAAATTAAAGCCGGTAAGTCCGCTATTAGGTTAGGTAAAGCTAGGCAAAGGGCAGTACAAATTAAAGGAAGAATGTCGATAATAAATCATATTAATACATAAAACTGTAGCTCTAAAAATCTAAATATATATTTCTAACTTGCCTCAGACACTGCAACACTCCATATTAAATTTCCAAGGGACCAATAATCAATAATACTAAAACAAAACTTATATGATCTTGCAATAAACTACAAAATAAAATATTTTTGTGGATGTTGTAAATACTATTTCATTTAACATCTACTACATAAATTGAATCATCACAAGAAGAAATTACAGAAATGCAAATTATTGTTTTTTTTTGAATTTTTAATAGATGTCTTACTATTTTAGGATTGTCTCCTTGTATACAATTCTTGTTTAATGTACCTCTCCTATCTTCTCATGACACATGTTATGATCTCATATCACGTGTCACGTGTTGTTTCATGTGTTTTAACTATTGCATGGTTATGTTGTATTTTTACCACGTGTCATGTGTCGCATCGCATACCACATGACATATATCAGATATTAGCTACATTCTATTATTATGCATTATCTGAGTTATGTGTTACATGTCATGTTACGTGTCAAATGATACTTTTTATATGTTACTATGTTACATAACATCTTTAGTACTATATTTCTATCACGCGACGCATCAAGATGAACCATGACTTTAATTACTTCCCGGATATTAGGCCAAACATTAGGGAAAGCCTCATTTTAATGCGTTCAGTGCTTTTTACGTGAATACACGCAGGCTTACAAAAATTTCATAGGTCGTAAATATCGTTGTTAGAGCTCAAGTACAAGCCACTGAACTAATTTCTTAGAAAACCTCTTATATATACGGACCTTTACAGAAACTGGAATAAGACATTATAGGCAGTATATTTTTTGAGAACATTCTATAGATATATTGCCCGGGTTTTTAGATAACATAAGAAGAAAGAATTCCTTCCTTTTTGTGAAAAAAAATGAAAGGAGAAAATTGGATAGAAAAGGTAAATTCAGATGTACATTAAATTATAAAATTTTCAAAATTTTAAAGTAATAGTGTTGATTATTTCATACTTTTTAGATTAAACATGTACTTATGCATGAAAAATATGTGAAGTAATAAGATTCACTAAAAATATTTATGAAGGAGAGATCCCTTAGAATACAGAAAATAAATATTAACATGTTTGTTTGCAATTTGCATTGATTGTAGAATTTTATTCTTACAAAAAGATCGATGAAAATTATTTCAATGTGTCAACAAAAAAAATTTAAGATATATATTTAAATATATTAATTATTGCAAAACATAGAAAGACAGCAAAGTTGAAGTTTGTTATCTCGTAAAAGCCAACTACCTTTAGAATAATGCAACTCGACATAAAAGTGTTATTTAAACATTACAAAATGAAAAACGTAAGGTCATGAAATGGTCCAATTAATTTTTTCCCAAGCTCATCCGGCTGCCTCAATTAAAAAAAAAATAAAAAATATTGCACAAGCCTGGTCTTCGCGAAAGTAAAGAAACGTTTCAGTTCACCTTTCGGATGGGAGCAGACCAAGAATACGTTTCCATCTTAAGAAATTCGGCAACCTTGGCTCACCTACAGACCTGCAAATTTCCTGGCTTTATCAAAGAAGAATGGTACAAAAAACAAATGGTTTGCACCAAATTAATGCTTCCACTCTTGCAAGTGAAGGTCCGTGAAGAAGAAAGGTATAAAAAGCGAAAAACGACAATAAAATATTATCCAATCACACTGACACCGGTGATCGTGATGAAGAGCGGATCCACAATTACTTCAGTATTACTTCCCCAATGTTTGCAACTCAGGCGTGGCGAGTAGTGGTGTCGGAAAACAAACTTACAATTATCTGGTCGGATAAGTGCTATAGCAGAGCCGATGATCTGAGCTATTCGAGGTACAAAAACTTACTCTGTCCACTGGCCAAACTTTTACTTTCATTTTATGTGAATCACCCTACGGAGCGATTATCATTCGAGGTGACCTGAATTTACTGCGCGATTTTGTTCGAGAGCTCAAAAGCCTTTGGTTGTCTGTAATAAGCAAGTCAACTCAAATATATCAGCCTCAATGGAGAGCAAATCGGTTTGATCCACCTCTGCTAAGTAACATACAACTTTATTTGTGTTTTAGAAAATAACCGTATATTATTATATTATACTAGATAATAGGCTTATTACTGCGTATTAGTTCGCGTACTTCTAA
Organism: Proctacanthus coquilletti; assembly: GCA_001932985.1. Lineage (NCBI taxonomy): Eukaryota > Metazoa > Arthropoda > Insecta > Diptera > Asilidae > Proctacanthus > Proctacanthus coquilletti. The sequence goes on from MNCL01000019.1 coordinate 886,885, forward strand.
TTCGAATTTCTGACCACCACAATGATTTTTTTTTATTGCAAGTTGGCTTGTTAGGCCTAAGGCCATAGTTATGTCATTATTAGCGTTTCTCACAGCTTGTATACAATTTTTCCACTCTCTGTAGTGTGGAGAATTATAAGGAATAATTATTATTTTCCAAACTCAACTAAAATGACGGAGCAATAACGATCAATAAGAATCGTTAAACTTATTGTTTACAATTTCCGTTCAGCAATAAGAATCATAGTTAAATTTTATATTTTGTGATCAGAAATATCGATCAAAATTGACTTGTATATTCCCTGATCCGTGATTAAATATGCTTTTTAACCGACATCATAGAGAAAAAGTTATTTACTGATGGTATACTTCATCCTTCATATATGTTCAAGCATAGCGTTTTGTTAGGTTCCCTGACTTTTCTTTGAGGAGAACACACTTCACATGTGATCCCATATAATAAATTTGTGAATAATCAGTCCAATAGCTGTTAATAATTTTGAATGAATGGCCTGATTTTTCAGGATCGTTATTTAAATATTGTTTTTTAATTTTCATGATCTTGTTATCTAAGAAAAGTTTCCAACGAATTTCATTAAGCGATTTTAAAAATAAGAAGCTTTCAATTGACAAATTCGTCCATATACTTACATTTTGTGCAATAGCAGCACAACACGAGGCGAAGATCTGCTTTTTGAACAATGAAAATTACAAAATTAGGTCAACAATAAAAATGAAACACATAAAAACTTTTTAATCAAAAATAAAAATTTTTTCAAAATTTGGCGATATTTTGATCAATGAACAACTACAAGTAACTAAAAACTTAACAATAAAATTTAAATTAATCACTTAAAAGTAAGAAAACATACATAAAAATTAATTACCTTTGATATTAACTAATTTTTTGAAAAAACTTTTGTAGAATGTAAAAAATATTTAAGAAATTTTATTAAAGTTTAAAATGTCACAATATGCTCGAAAATTATTTTTTTAATTTTTGTTTTTATTATTTTAATTTTAATTCAGTTAAGGAAACCGCAGATCGTGTTGTTATTTACTTTTTTATTGATAAATTCCCTAGCTCAGACGTGTCGACAAACGATTCCTGCTGTAGAGAATCCAATTTTCAGTTTCAGCATTTTCACTAATGCAATATTTTTATTGTATAATTTGCATTATAAGCTAACTCATGCATTTTCAGTAACATTGAAAAGTTTATACGTTTTAACTCATAACTTGCTCTACTACAGCAAGTATTATGTAAAATGTTGGCTTACATACGGCACATATGCTTATGAAAATGGGTTTTTTGTACGCTTATATTTAATAGCGAATATTTCATAAGATGAATACAAGTAATATGTAACATTTTTTTCTCTTCCTTCGCTACTAATTTTGTGTTTTTTTTTTTTAAATCATAATCAAACAAGCGGCAAATAAAAACCAACATAAATTTATAATTTGTACGCTAGAATTTATTTTTCGTAAATTAACTACATCCATTTCAATTAAGTGCTATTTCTGTTTGTGATAAAAACTGTACACATGTGTGAAAAGGTTTCAATTCAACTGTGCGTAAAGGTTACACGCATTAATTTTTTTTGTTTTTTATTTTTTTTATAGAATATCAATGTCGAAATGTGAATTATCAGAGGTTAAGAAACATTCAGCAGTTACCAATGTGGAAGTCTCCGGGAATGGATGACGATACGTGCAAAGTACAGACTTCTTTACCAACGGGTGACTCATAGGTAGATGGGAGCATTCCGTTTAAAGTGGAATGGTCAGTCCTATAAGTCTGAACATTTAACAGATTGTTGTTCGCTATTGATGAACAATTTCTATGCAGGGCACATTTACCTCAATCACCCGTTTCCGTTTTCACTTTCCGCCATTTGGTCGGCACATTTTAGATAAAGCGTTACCCGCGCCACTATCGGTGCCATTTCATTTATGTAATACAAAGCGGCGTAACTGCCGATGCGATTCCACCGAAACGGCGGAGGAGACAGTGCAGCACGACAATAGCAACATACGACGCATTTTTTCGACTTAAAACCGGGAAGTGAAGTTTCTGATGCCCCATGCCACGCGCTGCCCAGGGTAAACTTGATTGATACATCTGCTCTTATGAAATGGTATTGAAGTGAAAATACCTTCAAGAGGCGTTTTTTCCCCCAATGGTACATAAGAAAAGAAAGAAACTCAAGATGGTAATGGAATCAAGGAACTTAAGTTAACTTTGGTAATTTATTAAAAAGGTCACATATATCACATAAAAAGTGGTATTTAAAGATTTCTCTCAGAGGTAGGTATTTACGTCCCTGTGTGATTACTGCTCAAACTTTACAAAATTATGGCCAAAGGTTCTATATAAACATTATACCATATGAGTTTTCGCTTATAAATACCGCAAAAACCAAATTGTAAGAAAATGCTAAATATAAAATCGTAAATCTCTTATCTCTTATTAATTATTTTATTTTTTCATAATTATTTGGCATAAAGTACGCTTATAAAGGCACTTTTTTCTTCTCACCAATAATAAAGTAACAAAACACGCCTCCTAATTCATATAAGAAAACTAACTCGTGGCGCTTTGAATAATTTTAAAGAGGAAAGTGATTTGAATAATTCCCATGATAATTTGCATCTAAAATTGTCTCATAAATAAATCCTCATCATTAATGTGATAAAATTAACACTTCCACTTTCTAAAAAAAAAAATTCCTAAATCTTATATAAAAACTAATAGCATTCCATTCCCGTAGTATTTACAAAACAAGAAACAAGCATGTCTCGTTTATCATGAATTTGTCTTGATCTTAATTACGTAGTTTTTAATCATGTTTTTATTTTTTAAAATTTAGAAATATGATTAATATTAATAATTAAGTACGCATATGTTAAGCTAAGTTGTGGGCTTTTATTATTTTTATTATCACTTTTTAAATAAATTTGCAAGAGTAAAAAGGTTTATATGCTTAATTTTTGTTTCTTTATTTATTTTGTTTAGTAAATTACATGATAAACATAAAATTCATCTGTACATTTTTTTATAATGTTTTATGAGTTTAGTTTCCCACTATCTGAAAATTATAAACGGCTTTCTAAAAAATTGTCAGTAATAAAATAATTTTAAAATTAGTTTGTTAAACACTTGTCGCGTATGCTTGTTCCTTAAAAATTATACTAATTTTTTCCACTTTTATTTACTTTATCATTTTATTTTATTTATTTTATCACTCTTTAAACTTATAAGAGTCGCGAGAACTGGGGGCTTGATTTGAATTAAATATAGAATTTATAAATTGTCCCCTAATCCCATTAATCCATTAACATTTGTTCACATTTGCTCTAGTTTCAGAGGCAATTCTTAGTTTTGCATTAAACACCACCTTAACCCTGTGTCCAATTTTTCTATGATGGAGGAATGAATAACGAAATCAAGAAAGAAAAAAAAGGCGGGAGTTGTGATGGCTTAGATTTAGGAATGAGGTCCATTAAAGCGTAAATTTTATTTAGTAGTTTAATGTATTAGAAAAACGCAACTTTGATATGAATTTGAACAGAATAGCTATTAGGTTTTTTTTTATAATATTTCATGCAAATTTATCCCAAATATCTGCATCATTAAAAAGATTGCCGGTACCATTTTGGTGACAACACGAAATACTATAATTGATAAATATCGCTAGTGCTACGATAATACTAAAAATGGAGTTTAGTATGAATACGCAAAATCACAAATACTAGCAACTGACATCTCACGTGATTGTTTTAGGACCAGTTCTACAGTACCAACTTAAACCAAAATTTTGCGGCGGGGAGGTTAAGCTTATTCTTAAGTGGCCAGATATGTTGGCTTAAGCCATGTTCAATTTAGCAAAGATTAATCGATGTTTCATGCAAATAATTAAAATTTGTAATATGTAATCATGGCTGAATTATCTTATATCTTTCCTTGAAAACAGTTATCATGAATTTAGGCCTTGAAAACGTGAGCAATGAAAAAAAGTATTTATTTAATCAATTAATTTAAATTTGACACCTTCTGCTATGACTCAATGTTTTTTAAATAAACTACGATGATTTATTATTACTGTGTTTTAAGCAATAAAAAAAGAATAGTATTTTATAATCGTATAGTGTGAATAATATTAATCATATTTATGAGGCTAGGAAGTCTAGGATTGATATTAATAATACTGATGAAGTTTAGGAAGTATTTCAGACTGATTCTGAAGACATTCGATTGTTACTTGCAAGTGGATTGATTTCTAAAGCTATTCAAATACCCGGCCAAGAGTTGGCAGACACTATCCGTATCCAATAAAGTAGTTATATAAAGATATTTCGAAATTTTCTTTACATTAATACCAAATGTTTAGAAGTATTTTGAAATCAATCTTAGACTTTTAAAATAACCTTGTTGATTCAATGTTCAATTTTACGAGATAAAAATAGCTCTATATGTGGGCTCCTAAATAAACTAACATACTAAGGGACGTTTTTACGGAAAATAAAAGGTGTTCTTCATTAAAGATATGACAATAAAAAACACTTTTCATATAAAAACATATTACGCAAACGACGTGTCTATTTCTTTATTTAGAGGCCATACTAAAATTTGGTTAAAGTAGAACTTTAAATTATCTATGGATATAGATTTTTTAAGTCGACTTTAGTGTACATTTATGACTAGCACCCAATGGCATGGCCTACCAAGAATTAGAATAATCTAGGAACAGGTACCAAAGTTAAAAATAATTTTATAATCTATCATATTTTACGTATAACACTGTAATTAAAGAAAATATTATATATGTATAAATACTAATTCTAATTTAGCCACCATAGTAGGCGTTCACATATATACACATAAAAGTTTCCAATTAATTTATTACTTAATTATAAAATGATAATGCAATGCATTTATTTATATGATGGAATTTAGCCATTTAACGTTTAACGTTTAACGTTTCTGCAGTTAATAATATTACTGTCTTTAAGGCAGTTATAAATATGTTAAGAAATATTATAAACGCAATTAATTCTGTGTACTAATATACCTTTCGGCTAACTTTGATATTTCTCCTTAGTAATTAAAATGAAATTTGTTTTCTCAAAAAAAAATTACCTAAACGTAATATGACGCCGATAATTTGAATATAAAAACGTATTTTCGGAAAAACACTAAAAACTTTCTCATATTTTGATCTTTGAAAATCGCTTACAGAATTGTGTAATCTTTTTTTGTTGGAAAACAATTAAATAAGCTATTTAAAATAAAAAACACATTTTTAAAATTATAAATTTTACAGGAATAAAGAGCCATTTGTAATCTCTTGAGTAGATTTCCACGGCAAATTAAGCTCGTTATCTTTGAAAAAAAACGAAAACCCTTCAATTCTGTTCATTTTTTGTACATCAAGATAACATTTTTTTATTTTTTTAAAGGTTTAAAAGTTGTGCTCTTTCGAGAATCACAATTCTTTTAAGCATGTGAAATTCAAAGAAAGATTAAACAGGTGTGATATTTCATGGAAACACCTATTAGAACTTCATGTTGTTATTTTTTTTATTTAATTCTCAGCAAGTTATACAGAAAAAAGAGACAAACAAAATCAAATCTTCCTTAGACTTATTCGAATGCCCCCAGGATGACAGACCCGTATAAAGAGTTGTCCATATTTGGCCATTCAAGTTTGAAATTATTATTCCCGAATTCACAGAGGGATTGACGCCTTTATTCATGTCAATTAAACGCTTTACGGTAACAGTTGATTTATGGAAAAAAAAAATGTTTTTAATGCCAAAAACTACGAAATATGCCCTTTTCGAAATTGCTAATTAAATTTATCTTTCGATTTTATTTATTTGAGTTTTATCTAGAAAATAGCAGAGATATTGCCATCATTTTAACTTGTATTTGTATTCAATAATAATTTTGAACACCCGATTTTGAACCAATTTTTAAACTTACCTGAAACAAAATGAGTTTAAATTTTATGATTCAGTGGAGTTAACCTTTCTGTATTATCAAATCTGGGATAGAATTGAAGGTCTTAGAGAACATTATGACTAGAATTCATAGGCACTAAGGTATGCAGTCTTCAAAACATTAACACACGTTACATATATGTGAATCTGTAATTTTGTTTTATTTCAGTTAAAGAAACACAGTGCGCCGTAAGTCCATCAAAATAGGAGGATATAGCTGAAGGCACGGACTCTATGCATTCATTTTCCCCGTGCATGTATTCTAATTGGATTATCATTTCAGCACAGGTAACCTTCCTACAACACGGTTTCGCTCTTACACGATAAGGAAATGGCAAAAATGCTAGTATAACACGACAACCTAAAACATGATTTCGTTCTGGTATTGCGGAAATCCTCGTATAAGACTGTACATCTATTATTTAATGTATTTATGAGATCTAAATTACGCACTGTGGACACATAAGTTGCAAAATTTTCATATCAGGAAATCTACTGATTTTTTAAAGAGTGCAGAAAACGCAAATGATGAAAAGGATTCCGAATGTGAAGGTGATACCATTCAATGATCACGTTTCTACCGAGCAGTGATAAGGAAGCAAATGTTGGAAAAATTTTGTGAGAGTACACAAGTTAATATTTTTAATGAAAACAAATTTGCTTGAACGGATTTGAAAAAAAAGTTATTCGTAACCTAACCCCCTTCCGTAGTATCCGGGTCTCACACAACACGGCATTTTCTAGGAACCTATCTACCTCATTATAGGAGGGTTACCTGTATATTATAATCTTATTTCGGTCGAAGCATATACTGAACCTCAAATTTATTACAACATAGTCCGACATAATTTTAGCGTATATCTAACGTTTTTCTTTTTAAAATTGAAGTAAAAATCCGATAGCAACAAATATACGACCAGTTTTTTAATTATTACTATCTCATTAAAACTCAATATGAGCCACAACCGTCCCCAACTAGAAATACAAATGGTTTTGCTATTTTTTGCTTTAACAATGCTATTTTTTCCGCAAACTCTCACCAAAGATACATCAAATATCTTCAAGAAGCCAATTTTTAATTGCTGATGACCATTGCCGCAGGCCCCACAAACTGACACAGAGGATTGAATTTCTGACCAGAACTGGAAAGGTTTATATCCTTTATACTTCGTGATATTTCCTGATAGATGATTGAGGAGGATACTAGCGAATTAATTTTCGTCCATCCACTTGCGATTGTAAAGAGTACGTGGCTCTGACTCACAATATATGAAAACTTTTACGCTCCTGTGTACGACACCTGTGATGATGAAATGGCTGCCGACCTTAAATTTTTCTATTAAACATTTTAAAAAAACCTTATTGGTTTTCTTGCATTATTGGGAAAATGGTGGCAAAATTTCAATACTTTTCGAATTTAGTCGCGATTGAAATTTAATTGTAATGAAATCTCGCAATATTTTCAAATGAAATTTTAACAATATTCTTTTTCTATTGACTAACTACGAACGTCAAAATTATCTAAATACTATTCTTATTTAACATTTTTAAAGTCGATATAATATCAAAATGCTTTTAATACACTTTTTTAATCTTTTTGATAATTTATAAGTTAAAGAAAAATGTCATGTTTGTCTTTTGATGGCATGAATAGGAAATATTACCAAACTTTTTCGAGTGAAAGGTCTAGAAGTTAAGAAACGTCAAAAAAGTTCAATATGCAAATTCGCTCAATTAAATTGAAAACTTTAACTTTAAGCTTAGACGTCTATTGGGGTCCGCATTTCGCTTTTTTCAACCAATTGAATGAATCCCGAACAAAAAAGCCAATCTTTAAACTTGTTTAATTTCTTAGATAATTTTTCAAACAAATTTAATACATAACTACTTTAATCGTTTTGTAAGGAACCAATACGAAGGTTAGATTAATAAGCATAATTAATATACGTAACACCTATTCGCAACGTAAATTTAACAATGATACTCACAGTGTATAATAACACAATTGAGGTGCACAATTACTCTCAAGAAAAATATGCTTTCATGCTTAAAATCGTTCCCATAATATTTTTGATTCAATAAAAATTCAGACATTTCGACTAAATAGGTAAAATGTATCCATATCCAAAGTGTTACTTTTCAAATTCATAGAATTTAGTACTAGCCAAATATTGGCTACTTTTACTAATCTTGTAATAAGGGCTGGCCCTAGAATTTCCCCGCTAGTAGGTACAAAATGCGCTTATTTTTAACCGATCAAATTTCTGACCTCTATAGAAAAAATTTGTCTTTTTAAGAATACCTTTGGTTTTATTCTCTTGTGGCTTATAAAATCTTTTCTGTAAAACGGTTTTTATCTTTTCTTACAGATGAAGTCTGGAAGAGTAAGAAATATTGTAGACGGAAAATGTTCCGGATGGCCAACACTTTTGGTTATCCAAAACAAAGAAAAAATTGGAAAAATAACTGAAAATAAACCAGGTGTCGGAACCAGAAAGATAACAAGATAGCTAAATTCCTCCTAAGGTGTTTCGCAACGGAACAAGAAAGTTTGTGATCAACAATCCAGAGATACATTGGATCGGCTTTTTGCTTACAAGCAAAGTGTAAAACCACTTTTGAGGGAAAAACAATCGGTGACAGAGTTGCGTTTTGTATAATAAGGATCTGTTTACAGAAAAATGCCTATGGAAATGTATCCAATGTCAACTAGAAAAAACAGAACGCAAGAATTACCGATCTCAGCACGATTCCGTCCGTCCAAAAATCAAAATTCGATACAAAAGTATTGGTGTGTGATAGAATGACCCGTCTTTAGGATTTTGTAATTTTTTGTTCTAATCACTGTAGAATACTAAAAATGTAGACTTGTGAGACTTCAAGAAAGTCTCATGAATTAAGGAAGGTTGAGATTTATTCATAATTTAATTTTAACACGCTTCTAATAACGAAAACTTTAAAGTAGTAATCTAATTAAAATATTAAATGTAATAGTCCAAAATTCCATTTAATGTTACTAGAAATTATAATTTATTCTTTCATAAGGAAATAACATCAAAATGTCCAAATTTAAATGTCTCAATCAAAAATTTTAATTTAATTAAGAATTTTTCCTTCTTCAATTTAAGACATTAAGTGTAAACGTTTATTTACCTAAGACGTGCTTTCAAAGAAAGAAAATTTGGGTTATATGTGGGAAGTGGTATTTCCTGAAACATTTTTATTAAATCAGTGCAGATAAGTAAAAATCCGGATTTCCCAAGATTGACATAACTCTTTGAGTTAAATATCCTCAATTCACTAATACGTTGCATCTACACTAAATAAGCAATTTAATCGCCAGAATCTGAAATTGTTCAAATCCATTACAGCTCCTATAGCCGGCGAAAAAGTTGAGTAGCTTACTTAAACATCTTTCAAAAGTAAATGTAGGGCTTACATAAGATTGGTTTTTGCTTGAGCTGTGTGGATTCTGCTTCTTTCCAAATTTTTTCTTCATTATTAATTTCTGAAGATTTATTCATTACAGAGCCATTTTCAACATTTTGCTTTTTGATAGAAAGATTTGAAGCGGTTATAGAAAAATATGCTTCCAGGAAATGGTATGTTAGCTGTAGGTGATAAATGGTCATTAATCCTGCCAGATCGATTGGAGGCGGTGAAATTATCTAATGTTTCCTTTTTATATTTTTGGGAAAATCATTTTTATTTTCCAAAATTTTTCTATTGCTAATTTGCAGAACTATACTCACAAGAAAGCACATATTGTGATAAACAATGGCAATTTTACGAGGAGCGAGGAAATAAATTCATTCGAATGACCGATGTTGAAGCACGGTAAACCCTTCACTTGACCCCACTAGTTTACATCAAATAAAACAAAAGAAAAAAAAATACTCATTTAGCGAGTTGGTCTGAATTACAAACACCCAAGAAAAAATCACCGGCAGTTGCACTTCCACTTGAGCGCACCGTACCGATGTTCGCTCGTCGACGCCTCTTGCGAGTTTCTTATCGCATCTTGAGACTTTCGATTTGGATCCATGCACACGATCAAAGAGTACACGAATTTTTTTCTTGCGTTTTGGTGAAGATGAAAGCTCAAAGGCCTTTTGAATTACCCATTTTCGCGGGGAGGAAGACAAGTTTCCGAAATGATCGACCATGCCAACGCCATCAACCTCCAACCCTCCGTCGTGCAGTACTTTGTAATTGCTTATGATACGGGTATAAAACGAGCAGGTCGATATGGAGATGGCATCATTTCTTTGTGGTCATATCGCGGAGTAACATCCGACGTAGTGCACTTTACTAACCTCTTTGGAATATCCTATTTTGTGTGTTTAGATAGTACCAGCTGTGTTCGCAATGAATAGGTTTCGTGTGGTAAGTTGCCTAAGTGGATACCAGCTATTTTCACGTTCCAAACTACAAGGATTAAACTCGCCATTGCTAAAGGATTATGCTGTCACTTTTGCTGTTTTCATATCTTATACCGTACCTGGGGCACGATCGCGAAAGTCGCATTTCAACGTATTACGAGCGTTGCCTAAAAGATGAAAGTGTACCACAGTTTCTTTACGCGTTTACGCCAAAAGGGAGATAAGGTGACAGTGAAACCAATGAATCGAGTTTGGACTTGTGGCTTGAAGCTTACCTGATCTGATGATGTTGAACTGGTTTATGATCGTGCGCTTCTGTTTCAGTTTCTCACCCTCGCTGTTGTTGGCCTTGCTGCTGCTGAGCCCCCAGTAAGCAGTGGCTACGCTTACAGTGGCCCTTCGATTTCACATACGTCCATCATCAGCTCCGGATCTGGTGGTGGTTTCGGAGGCGGTTATGCCCTTGGTCACGGAGATTCATACTCACTTGGCGGAGGAGGAATCGGAGGCGGAATTGGTGGCGGACTTGGTGGCGGACTTGGTGGCATTAGTGGACCTTACACAGCTGTTAGCCCTGGCTATCAAACATCCGAAGGGAAACACGTAGACCCCGTTCTTCTTCATAAAGTCAAAGAAATTCTTCTTGATCAGGAAAATCAAGAATCTCTCCTCTTCGGCGGTGGTGCTGGTGGTGGTGGACATGGACATGGAGGACTTTCTCTTACCTACGGTGCTCCCTCTTCTCACTACGGAGTCCCATCATATGCTGGCGGATATGGAGGCCGTGTTGTAGGAATTGAACTTGGACCCATCAGGCATGGAATTCAAGTTGCTCAGTACCACCAACACGGATACGTCTCCATTCCGTCAGGATCTTATGGAGTACCTTCCGGATCCTACGGTGTCCCACATCACTAGTCACTTTTAGTTCAATAACACTCATGACCTATTTTTACTGAATGTATACTTCTTGTTGATCTTTTGTAAAAAAGCTCTTTCCAGCCTCTCTTTGTAAATATATTTCTTCAGTATTTTTGTAAATTTTATTTTAATCAAAGTCAATCAAAATGTGTTTAAATCGAATTTTAATTAAAAGCTATTGTAGTTAGTATAAATGTACGGCCATGACCTTGAAGGACATTTAAATTCCTTGAACAGTGGCTGCAATCCCAAGCTCTTCTGGCCTACCTTCTCCAGCATGTTGTTCCAAAGACCATTGGCCGATATCGCATGTCCTTTTTGGCTTAAATGAACACAATCAATGGACATGATAGACATGCTCGGCTGCTTATTGTCCAGGAATACTGATGCATCTTTAAAGAACGGCTGGTAAACTACAGTAAAGTTGTTGTTGTGAAACTCGTCTAACAGGCTTATTTTTTCCATGATATTAACAAAGTTTCGCTCCTTTTCTCTGTAGAGATCTCTCTTGCCAGAATATGCTGGTCCAAATAAGCAGGAACACTCAAGAGGTCTTGAAAGGGAGCAAGAAAAAGGTACCTTCACTTTATCCATCGAAAAAGACAGACTGATTAAAGGCGATGGCACAAGATTAACAAGTGTTCTGAAAAAAAAATTAATGTAACAAAGTATTAATTTCCAAATCCTTCAAAAAATAAGCAAGTAAGATTGAAATTTTGATGTAGAAATAAATAAAGAGTTGCGGAAAATCGAATGCTCCGATGAATGTGGTACATTAAAAAAAACACCAAGATGAACTTACTTCACTAAATGGTTAAAACTACCAAAGAGAGTTAAAATATTTCTTCCAGTTATAGTGAAATTAAGATCTCGTGTATTTAAGAATAACGACTAAAAAACCCATTTATTGTATATGCCACGATGATATGAATCTCATCTAAAAATGTAATTATGTTTTATTGTTCTTTTTTTTCAAAAATTTTCGACAGGGATTTTTTTCCGTAAACAAGTTGAACCTTACGTTGCAATTGTTGAAATAAAATAAAAACAATAACACATTTTCAGTTTCACAAAATCTGCTAAGAAGTTCAAAAACTGAATCCTCGGTTTCCCCCCGTGCCTGGTTTTTGCCTGAATTCTTCACTTTTTACCTCTTTAAAAATATTTACCTTCTCTTTTATTCTGACTCGGGCTCATACTTAAAATCAATGCAAAATAAAGTTCTAATTAGAATCTAGTATTAGTAAATATAAAAACAAAAGCCGTCGTATCGCGAAAGTTGAACTAGTATCTTTGAGTTGAGGTGTATCCAAAATTGTTACAACCGGCTAGAAAAATAGAACAGAATATTTTTGTTTGTAGCGTTACTTGTTAACGAAAGAAAACAGAAACGTGCCTTTTACATGATAATAAAACTATTTTTATTTATTCCCAATTAATGCATACTTTTAAATTTTATAGCAAAATGAAAAACTTAGTGGATGTCGTGTATAACCGGGACTATTTGCGAAAGAGTGAAGCAGTCAGTCTAGGTAAAAATTCTCAAAAACTAGATTTTCTTTTTTGAAACCAACAACTTGAAAGTCGAAACTCAGAATAGTTTAGAAGTTATAATTTTTATTTCAACTTGTATTTTTTAAAGAAAAATCTTCCAAATCGCTTCATATGCATTGTAAATTTTCTATACGTTGTTGTTCTTGTTTCTTGTCACTATCTTCACACAATGCTATTTTACCACAAACTTTTTTATATGATTTTTATTTGACATAACGATTTAAATATTTTCCTAGAAGAAAATTTTATTATTGTAAAAAACAAGAATAATATTAAGAAGTATGTGCTGAAATATAATCACTATGATAGGGTTAGTCTTCAGTAAAATAACCAAAGTCTAGCCTAGCAAGGTCTACATAAGGGCAGAACTTCAATTAGAAGAGAGGCATAAAGTTATAAATAAAAAGGATTACATTTTAACATGAATACCTGTACAATAATCGACTACACGAATTTTTGTGTCATATTCAAGATATGATTGGATATTTCATTTAAAGTATCATCGCCAATAAACATGTGGCATGACATCAATAAAATCATATTTATTGCCTGGAATTAGGACTCCCAGATTACTAATTTTTATTTTTACTTTTGTCCTTTGTGGATCCATTAGTTTCCTTTTTACCTTTAAGAGCTATCCGAAATAATTTGCGACCTGTGTGTATGTTAAATAATCAACACTATTAGAGTCAATATCACAATTAATGCTTGTATTTGCATTAATATTTTTTTATAAATTTCTTCTTGTTTCTCGATGGGGTATTTTAAAAGTCTTTTTACACTTCAATTAAAAAATAAGTTGTTTAAAGATTTTATATTATTAATCTAAATTTAATACTTAATTTGATGTTTGATAACTGAACGAAAAGAATATAAAGGTTTTCGTTACAGTGCAAAGTGGTATTTTTAATTTTGAAATTAATTTCTTAAAGGTTTTTGAAAGAACATTTTGAACATTAATAAACTTTAATATTTAATAGAAAATTTCGTTATTTTCTTATAAAATTTACTTAGTTAGTGCTAAATCGTTTTGAAAATTATCTTTAAGACATTTTCAATGATTTGCTACTTAAAGGAGTAAAAAAATAATTTTATATTAGGCTGCATCAGTAAGACACTAATTGAAAACATTGTCAGAATTGTCACGGTTAATTATTTCTAAAAATCCCCTCAGTTTGCTTTGATAGGAATTAAATTTTTTCGATAACAAATTTTTGCGTATAAGGGTAACATCTAAACATAGGTCACTTTACAAATGGATAGGTCCGTTCATAGACCGAATTTTAATATTGTTGACTTTTGAATTTGGAGATGGACACAACTAACATTTACCATTACTCGAACATGTACCATAATTTGAGTTCAACTATATAAAAAATTTATTCATAAAGCAGTGAATTAGTTATTTTTTATTCATTTTAGAATTTCATTATTATTTCAATTATATTCCTTTTTTCGGGTATTATTTTTTAAAAGAAATAATTTGGGAAGTCTTTTTCAAAGCTTAAACATTTTATCTTCCTCTTTTATATTTCGCGTAGGTTTCTGGTTACCTATTTATACTACCTTTATTTCTTTTCTCTTTACAATTAAACCGCCGATTTCTACTGACTATGAAAAATCTTATGATTTTAGGGATAATTAAAAATAAAAACTAAGAAAAACTTATGGAAGTTACCATACGTTTTTTGTGCAAAATTGCATGCACTTGTCTGCAAAAAATAATCAAATTAATTGAATCTCTCTGTATGTATAGGATGTTGTGTAAAGTCGCACAAATTAATTACATTAAATTGATTTACAACTCTTGTCCATAACTGTCTGTTTTTATATCGATAAAGATAAAATGGAGATTACCTGAGTATAAAATGGAGATTACCTGAGTATATTAATTTGTTACTTTACTTCACCATTTCAAGTACTGTTCAATTAGTACGTTACTGCGACGATACAAGTTTCGTTAAACTTCGTTTTTTATTTACTATATTAATCCCGGAAACTATAATTAGCTGCGAAAGGTTATAACTTAACGAAAATGCTTCCCAAGAGCGTCAGACTTCTACGTATTTGTTTTTTAAGTCATTAATTACAGTCAGACTGACGGTTAGTTAATAAAAGGGCTCAAATTTAGTGCCACCCAAATATTTTGATTGGCTTTGTGGGCATTTTATGATATTTAATTTGGACATGCTCAAAATGTCCAACTAATTTATTGCATAATAGCACCTTCGACTTTAATGAACTTTTCGAACGTTAATTAGGAGTAATAAGGGCATGTTATTTATTGCCTTGTTTTGATACAATGAAATATATTTGACTACATGAGTGCATACTGGACTTCAACATATGCAGGCTATAGATCTACACTATTTTTCATATGGAATTAGTTTGGCGTACACAGAATTTGTATATAACTGCATACAATATTTATAGCAAAGTAATAATGCATTTATTATTAAAATAACATTGTTTGTTTTATTTTAAGACTATAAATAAAATGTCGTAAATAGCGTCATTGGGGTACAGAGCAAGATTTGGAACCAAGACCTCTATTTAAAAGAAAAAAAAATAATTCTACCTCTTGTTGATTCGTAGCAACTGCGATAGTCAAATGCACCTTCCTAAATTTTGTTTCAGGTCTTAACAGAATTTTGCAGTAGATACGATTTTTATCAAGAATATTTATCAAAATATTTATTAAGAAATATAAATAATTTTTCGATGTATTAAAAACAATTTCGGAATTGCTCGAAAATATTTCCTATACTGATAACTCGCATTGGTCAGTGGATATCAAATAAATATGATTTACAAACTCATGGAAATAGACAATTTATCGATTTACAAAAATAGTTAGTTCTAATATTCGTTATAAATCTAAGTAATATTGACTTGATTTTATTTTTTCTTATTATTTTTTCTTTAATTTTTCTTAATTATTTTTATTTAAATTAATTATGAGGAATTTATCCCGTCATTGCCCAACGATTTCGAAAATTGCTAATTAAAAAGAAACTATCAAACAGTTTACGTCAGGTTTATAAAAGCAAATGTTTATTGAGAGCGTAAAATTTTGATAATTTTCCGTATTTTTATAACTCCCTTCGCTGTAAATAAAAATGGAAAACTCTTTGAACTTCTAGACCGAAACTTCTCCTTAATGAAAGACTTAACACTTTATAATTATTTCACGCTTTTCAGATACAATCTGACAACAACTTTCAATTGCATTAAATTAGCTTGAGTGATACCCATTTTGACTAAGTTTTAATTAATTGATTAATTGTTTAATTTTTAAAATGTTAAAGAAAATAAAAAAGCGTATGCGTATGCGTATGCGTATGCGTTTAAAAGCTCCGTGAGACTTTGCAAGATACGATAGGTCTCGAAAGAAAGCAAAATTTTGTCTTCTTTTTTCTTTTAGTAGGGTGTTTAAAGATTTTTGAAGTATAGAATACCACTTTTTCTAGTAAGTACATTTCAAAATTTCTGATACAGTGCAAGTGATTCGAAACTGAACATTTTTATAGTACAACTTTTACAAAAGGAATTGAAATTATTAATTTAATCCACTTAAGATGGAAAAGCGATTTTTCCCAATTAAAAAATCCGATAAAGTGGCAGTAGAAAATCTTGGAAATTTTTCTCTAAATGAAGTTTTTTTTTTCTTTCTTACTAATAATTTAATTGGCTAATAGAAGTTGAAAGTAAGTTTTAAGTTGTGTTCAAGTTGAACATAAAAACCGTATATTTTTAAAGAAAAATGTAAGTAGGCAACAGAACGAACATTAAAATTAAGTGAACGCTTTAGGCATAGTCAGCAAACATGTTCATTATGCTCCCCACATGTAGTCTCATGACATAAGTGACAGTATATTAAGGTCATTATTCTTTTCTTGACCAGACAGATTTCGTAAAAAAGTAACAAAAAAACACAATAACACGTAATATATATTCGCTTACGCACGTGTTTAATTAAGATTAGGGGGAGGAACGAGAAAGTGGCAACAAAAGTCTGCAAGAAACCGTCTTTTTTGTGATTTAGCTGTCGTCGAAATTACGAGCGATAAGCATCTCTAAGATTAGAATAATGGAGCTCTTTAAAACAAGCGTAAAAAATTGTTAAGCTTGTACATACTCCTCCTTTTACAGCTTTAAACGAGCTTATAACACAAAAAATTATTTACAATAATTTAAACATTTTAAATGCTAAAATTGTTACAACGTACGCCGCATATTTAAAGTGTTCAAAACCATATACGAACACAAATGTCTACTAATTTGTAAACAAATGAATTTAAGAAATATAAAATATATTATTTAATAATAAGCTAACTTAAACGGATTAAGTAGTCTGGACTCGCAAGATTGTTTTAAAATTAATTGTAAATAACGTGGCTTTAAAATATTATCATTATTATTATAAAAATAGGGAGTGTACCCAACTATTTATGACGAAGTGTACGTTGGATGAACATTTCTGTAGCAATAAATATTTATAAAAACGAATAAGTCCTTCAGTAATAAAAGGGCATCGCTCCTAAATCATCAAAAAAATTCTTCAGATTTCCAAACAATGATTTTTAAATGGTACAGGTATAAAAAAGAATATATTATTGATCTTCGTTAATTACTTCAAAGGTCAATAGTTTGCTTATTTTAAATGTGCGCTGTGTAGTGATAGTGTTGAAATTATAAAATGCGGTTTAGAACTGAACTAAAGATAAATTTACTGTACAAACTTGAAGAGCAAATTTGATGCGACCGTCAAAGAAATCCCAAACTATTAGTCTTATCTCAAACTTTAATGACACGCCAGTTATTTATGAAACACGGTTCTGTACTCTAAATTAAAGCAATAGTCACTTTTCCAGAATCAAACTTTAAGACATTGCACGTACGAACCATTTCCTACGCAGACCTTAGATACAACTTCAGTAGACGTCAGACTGTTTGCTTACCTCGGCATGTTATCACGTAAATATCTCAAAGTTTTGATGAGATTCTGTTCCTGGCTTGAATTCATCCAATCGGTAGCGTTCGTCTGATAGCAAATGTCTGAACAGAAGTCATTCCCGCCAATCATGAGAGTAAGTAGCTTCCAATTGACATTCATATTCACTCTGAAATTGTCAAAGAATTTTTTTTTTTTTAATTTTGCAAGGATAAGTATGGTTGTTCAATCTTTGAAATTCATTCCAAGAAATGCTCAGCATAATCGCAACCACCGGACATGTCATGGCATTTATTGGCAACAAGTGAAAGCGGTAGTGGCGGCCACGATTACCTGAGCGGGTGTGTTCGTGAATTTTAACAGGTGGGCCAATTCAACCAGAGCTCTTACCTGGGATCCAGTCTCATTCGTTTAACCAGCTTTTCGGCATTGTAGGGCATGTCGCTAGTAGTGGCTATATTTTCAGCGACATTAAATTGGGCAGAGCGATGGACGTTGAAGGCGTCACTCAGCGAATACCTGAAAAACCGGCAAAACACTAAATTGAAGATGCTATCGTAAGATCTGGCTAAAGATAGCAGTTCTGGCAGTTTAAGGTTTACTCAGTGATCATAATTACCGGTTTCGAGCAATTCCTAAGTAAAAGTGAAATTTAATGTGAAACGAACACTTTAAGCATTGCACGAGATTGCGACCAGCCGCAACATGTTACACTTCAATTCTGCAATCATTACCCACTTTTCTTCTTTGTAATTCAAGTACAAGACAATTCGACATTTGTTATTTGTTGTATAATTTTTAAGAAGCTCCTTAACAACTTTGCGTAAATAAATAAAAATTTTACGATTTATTTTATAAATCCTAGGGAAAAATCTTACTGTATGAACAATTTAAACAAGTTAAATATTTATAATTTCTTTTTTCCATAAATCTTTACTAATGACGTTTGTAAAGGTATTAAAAAGAAAAAATGAAATAGTAAGACTAAGACTCGATTAATTTCTTTTAATTAGAAACGTGTTGAAAATTCAGATAACGAATCCCCGTTCTAACGTTGAGCTACGTTTTTCCCTTAATTAGGCAATATAACGATTCGACAGTGTAACCGAATATGTTGAAATTATGTCACACTTAAAAGGCTTAGGTTGTGCAGGAAAGATTTTAGCTGGTGTTAGGTCGCTATTGGAAAACCCCATGGTTCTGAGATATTTAATATTTGTCATATCTTCAAAAATCTCCACCTTGATTAAGTTTTTTAGTTTTTTTTTTTTATTTTATAGCCTACAAAATTTAAATTTTCATCAAAGTTTTGTGCTGTTTAATATCGTCAAGGAACACAACGACGAAAAAAGTTCAAGTAGAAGTCATTTTTCCTTAATTGATGTTCCTTCAGGTAATCTAAAAGTTTACTTATTTTATTCAGATTCCAAAAAAAAACATTGCCATTTTAATTAAGTTGGGTCTAATATTCGTCATGGAATTAATGCTCCGAATAGATTGCAGAAATGTCTAATACTACATTTATCAAAATGGTGGATTAAGCATATCAAACAGACCTTTATTGTATAATTGAATTCAAAATCGTTATTTAGTGGTTCTCAAAGTAGTGGATTATAAACGGAGGTGCTATTATAAGCTGTTTTCAGTATAGCAATATTTGAAAACGATAGAGCTAAACTTTTTCAGCGGGATTTTTAATAAAAAAAGAAGCGAATCAAGACAAAATTCAATTTTCTTTTTCTTAAAAATATTTACCAAAAAACTAATATTATTTATTACATGGAGGTGTTTATCAATTGCAGATCAATAAAAGTTAGAGTAGTCCTTTAAAGTCCAGTTATTCCAAAACGAAAGTTCTGGTCTGCGTAAATTTTGTGTACAATAAGCTAGAATTTTTTCTTGTTCAGGGTGGATTAATTCATTGCATTGTATGCAATTTTTAACGAAGTTTTGCACTTGCCTTCTTTTTTATTAATTGATTAATTGCACGTGAGATCAGCCTTAAATCCCTTTTAATAATTAGGTTAAAGGGAATACTATTTCCGATGTTTATACATAAAATTGCACTGTAACCGTGTTTTCTTCTGTAGTACACCTTTTCTTCTATATACAGCATTAGTGGTATGATGAAAATGGGTCTACGTAGGAATATCACTTTTTTACCAAGATCATTCCAAAAATCAAATCAAACATTGATTGTAATCAACACTAGCCATTAAATGACTTTCAAGGAATGAGTTTATATATAAAATAATTTTTATTTAAGTGGATTTCTTTATTATTTACTAAAATTTCTATGAACATTAAAACTTAGAAGCAAAACGGGCAGAAAATATATTTTTTTAAATTAAATGATATTTTGCTCTAAGTTGGACCGCGTGTATAAAACATAAGTTCCCACTTTTCAGATTGTTGTAATTTTAAATCTAATACTATACCAAATATCCAGAAATATGGTGTTCGATATGACATACATGGAATAAGTAATAATTACATAGGCAATGATTTGGCAGCCGAAAAATATGCCAATTTTTGATAGGATCTTTTATATAAATTACCAATTTGACATCAATTACTCAAAATATTGAGCGATTCTTATTTTTGATGTTTTTAGGTATTGTGATTTTTATAAGCAATGCCAGAATTTTTATACTCAACATTATTGATTTATATTCAATTAACATTTTCTGTTTTTCCATCATTATATAATTCATCTAGAATTTCAAACCAAATTGTTGATTATTTCATGAACAATCCAAAGTTAACTAAAACTAGCCCTATTGACCTACCTAAAAGACGATCTTAGAAATTTTCTAAACGAGCGTTCGGTTTACCAAAAATAAATAACTCGACTCTTCACATGTCCCACATGACGACTTACAGCTTACCCGAAAAGATTTGGATTGAACTCCTTAAGGATATTTGGTAATGTTAAATGTGATCTCCAGTTGCCTTGACCACCAATACACCACGCTAAGCCTCTGTTTTCCACTAGGACCTCCCAAAGGGATATGGAATTCGCAGCTGTCGCACTGGTCAATGAGTCTCCCATAGCAGCTATAATATCGATATCACCTGTGTAAAAGTAAAAAATGGGAGGATTAATTAGTTCGGCACTTTAATGCTCGTCTGAGGCAATTGTAATTTTTGATTAATTGGGACAGCCCGGGTAGACAAGTACGAGGCTTTAAGTAATAGGCACACCTTATGCCAAAATGTCTTACCTGGCTGTAATTGATGAACACTGGTCGGTATTGTCCTGCTGCGGTAACCCTTTGTGTCGCACGGAAAGGGAGTGCTATCAGGTATCTTGCTCTGCAGAAAATCTCCATTCTGCCGGCGCCCGGTATCACCTAGTAATCTGCAAAATTAATTGGTTTAGTGCCGTCAATTTGGTCAGTCTTTCTGGGCTCGAATTTTAGAGGATAGTAGCCAGTATGTGGTGTATGCGAGCATCTCATTACCTCACAATTGCAAATCGTTTAGGTCAGAGAGTGGTATTCAAGGATTGCAAACGGTCGGTTCAATGGCTGCCGGGAAATGTCCTGACTCTCCCACTTAATGGGGTATGGCCGGAGATGGTAATTGATTTATTTTCGAGGATAGTGGTTTTGTGTTAATTCGATTTTCAGGCTGACCAAAGGGGACCTGTGAACATTGATCCCCTGCCGAGTGGAATAGAGGACGGCTTAATTAGATTTTAGAAAGTGTTCGCATTAAACTAATTTGAACTACTCGAATTTTAGCTATCGGTTGGTGCTAGAAAGATATCTGCAGTGTAATACTGCAATTGAGTAGCGCTATTCGCTCCTAATAAGGACAAATGTTGCTTGCTCAGGAAACTTTGTAATGACTCCGTGTGAAGCAGTTTTCAGAACAAATGCTTTGCACTTTATACGATTTTAACTTAATTCGGTGTAATAAAACCAGAAGAGGTTTAAGATCATTAATATAAAGTTTGATTAATTGTCGCCATGAATTGCAGAAATTTTGCAACTTTGCAACCAATGGCCGTACTTGAAGAGTGAATGGAAATCAAACTTTAAGAAATATCGATTGATATATTTAAGTTTGTATTGTTCGGCTATTGAGCTTAAATATAGAGTTTTAAGCTATTCATTCGGATACAGACTTTAAAAAAGGTAAAATATTTCTTGCAAAAGTGCAATATTCTTTTAAGGTGAACATTTTCCAAATTGTTATTTACACTATTGGTCTCTGCAAACATTGTAGAGTGAAAAAACGAATACTAACGTTTGCAATTCCTTAATTTCTTAATATTTCTGCGATAATTGATGAAAACTGAAAGTGTTTATATGTTTAGAGTGTCCGGCTATAGTCTGTATAAGCAATAGAGAGTTTAAAAATATGATTAACAAAAATCAATTAACTCCATTCTAAGCAAATTTTTGATGTAACGTGGCTGAATAACTTGTTTTTTAACAAGATCTGTAAGTATCTTTTTTTCGTAGGTCCGAATTTGGTTTGTTCTTAGCAATTGTATATCAAATAAAACCATGAAACTTTGTTCGATATGTGTAATTTAATTTTGGTCATTTACAATGTAAATTTAGTACAAAAAAACAACTGATTCGCCTTAAGTTACTTTGAAACGAGAAATACCAAATTTTGTTTCTTTCTCTACATTTGAATTTAGAGTATTGTTTTTGTGTATTATTCAAACATAGCCATATTTATTTGCATTTATTATTCCTATAGAAAGTACACCTAACCCTCGATTTACACGGTAGATTGGTTCCCCGAAAATTCCGTGTAAATTGAAATCGTGCAATTTGGGTCCATTCACATTGAAAAGAAATACATAGACATGTAATTAATTTGGAAAATATATGAAGCAGTATTATTTACTTTTGTAAAATAAAAATGTATGTACATATTTTTAAATAAAACTTTATGAATTCAAGAAAATTGCTTACACAGCATAATTTACAAAAAAAAAATATTAAATATGTTTTTATTCTGTTTCATCTTCACTTGTTAATAACACGCCAGCCCTTCTTTTGTTTCTATAGATAAATTTTTCTCTAAAGGTTTGCCTAACTTGATCGTCTTAAAGTGAAATGAAAGTGCCGTGTAAATGGACGTTCTTCCGCTCTTCTTCAACCGTGTTAAACCAAAATAGTGCAACTCGAATGCCATGTAAATCGAGGGTTAGGTGTACAGAGAAGGTCTATAAAATGTCTTTGAATCAAATAATGTTCCAATTCAAATCAATTTCAGAATTTGGGTCAACATCGTTTATTAAAAATTGATCACCACTTCCATATCCATTAGATCCAAAAAACAAATAGAACTTATAAAACTACATGTAGCTATATTTTTACAGGAGTGTTCAATTTCAACGTGATTCGAAAATACTATTATTTTTTTCTGTGCATAAAATTTCACTTGTTTTGCGAATAGGACAAGACTCGACTGTTAATTTTATAGGACGCTTTATTTATAATTAAATTTGTACGATTTATAATACTTGACACATGTGAGCAAACTTTGTAGTAATGCATTAGTCCTTAATCCTAGCTTGGGTCATGTACTGAATATGAAACCGCTGTATATTTGTACAAAGAATATTATTTTTTATATTAGCTAGTTATTCCCTTCCCCAAAATGTGGTTCTTTGATTTTCAAATGAAATACCTTAAGGTATGATTGAACCAATTCTTGAAGTATTGAAGTTCATTTTTAACATTGTTCAAAAAGCGATTTGTAGTGAAAGTTAGCAAAGATCAGGACGACTAAATTTTGTCACTTTAATCATATTGTCCTGATACAGCTTATATAAAAATGTTGGCCCAATTTTGACCAAGCAAAGGCAATGGAAGAATATAATTATAAATATCGCCGACTTCATATTTGGATAACATTCGGACACTAGTAACACACTGGCATTGTTTCTACGATAATTCTACGTTAGCGATTTTCTCGTCATATTGATACTTAATTATTTCCAAATGACTACATTAATTCGTCTGTGTATATAAGTTTTATGTATGCCAATGCCAAACTTTGTATAAGGCTCACCAATTTTGATGTTCGTTTTTTATTCAAAATCACGTGCTTACCTGTGAATTTAATATTTCAATCGGCCCAATGGTTTTAGTAATACTATGACTTTCTTCGGACTCAACGCTTAAAAATTTTTAAATCTTCGCGCTTTTTTCGAAAAAGACTAGACCAGTCTGGATGAAATTGTATACACATTAACTGGGGGATTTCGACAGATTAAAAAAAGAAGAGGTTTAAAATTAGTCCATATCTTACTTATTTATATGTTCATGTAAGATGTGATCATTATTTTTTTATTAAAAAGATTTGGTTTTTAGAACATTGATCCAACAGTTTTCCAAAATATAATATATAAAATATATTGGAAAAATGTCAGTCCTGTCCGATAATTAATTTGTCTTCTCTTTACTTATCTCTGGTGTGTTCTTAATTTTCTCGAAAACTTCTAGACCGATATGATAAAGCATTTCGTTTTACATAACTAAGTAACTAAAAAGTTTAAGTACATTACTGAGACTTAGTTTGTTTCTTGTATATAATTATTTTATACTTTTTAAAGCCTCATGTTTTTGTTAATAGTTTTTATAGGCTTGAAGGCTTGCAGTATTAAGACCGTATACAAGAAGATTCGTTTAGTGGGTGTTTAATATTTTCGCATGGCAAATTTCACAGCATGAATTATTTGATTTACAATTTTATTCTAACCCTCTTCTAAAGAAGTCTTATCAGTTCGTTTAGTCTTTTACGTATGTTCATGCATAATTTTTCAATAGATTCACTGATTTTTTAAAAACAGCCCCAGTGGTGTTTTGATAATTTTCGCGTTCATTTCAGAAATTATTGTGGTGATTTCAATGAAATATAACTTGGAAAGTTCTTTAGAAGAGGTTTTTTTAGTAAGAGGTTTTTAATTCGTTTTTATACTTGTTTTTTATTAACGTGTAACTCTCTCACTAGGTTCACAGGTTTTGATTATGCTTTTGATTTGGTTTGGAAGGCCATACTTTCCACATTCTTAGAAAATCTGCGAAATTAATAAAAAATAAAAATAATTATTATCTTGGAAATATATCCTCATTTTTCAGATTATTCCCTATGTCTTTCTCAAATTTTTATGATTTCTTCGAAATTACTAGATTAAGCTGGATGAGACATTCCTACATAAACTAGGAATAATCGTTTGTCTATAAGGTTTATTCCGATATTGTCCAATAACTTTTGATTAAATTTTAATAGGGCTTTGATTGCCAAATAGTTCTGAAATAAATTTGAAAAATAATGTTTGGCTGTTAATTTCTTCCCCTGCTTGTTTGTTTCCTCTCTTTAGGTACGTTATTGATTTCGGATAGTTAGACCAACATAGTGAAATTTTATTTTTCCTGCATAGGTATCTAAATCGCTAAGAGGTTTAAGTACTTTATTAGAATTTTGTTTGGCTTTTATTTTAGTTGTTTTCACAAAACTCAATAACATTATATGCTTCTACCGTAGACTCGAACACTAAAAATTAAAAAAAAATAAGAATATATAACCAGAAAAATAAAACCTCATTCAAAACTAAAACTTAGGAAGGGATAAACTTATTCTGAAATTTCCAAAATATGTGTTTCAATCTGTATTTAGATATTTGAAATACACAATTGAAGTCGGCATGAAAATTGGATAGCTACTTTTCATTGCTAAGTGATTTAGATTTCGTGTAGATTTCAATTTCTCCTTAAAATAAATAAATTTTTAGAATTTGTTTCAAAGGAAGTTTTAGTTTTTTTTTTTGCCTCTCAAAAATCCAATGTATGCAAGAAGTAACCAACTCTGTTCTGTATGTGCGGTTGCGAGAACACGCGATGCCTGAAGTTCATCTTCAAAAGGCATTGAAATCCTTGACACGAGTGTAACATCGGTTTAAATCGCTCTAGACGTGTCATTAAAAGCTGGTTGAAGGCGTACTATTAACATAATTACTGCGCGCTCCTCACTTGAATGCTTGTGGGGAAATATCCAGAGATTCGGCTGACATAAGGTAATCATTGTAAAACTGTCAGTAATTACTAGAAACCATAAGTACCACTTCTGTAAACTGCCATCTAAAACCTCAAAATAACCCGGCGTCGTTGGACCACTTACCTTACGTACAGCTCCCGGAATCCGCGGTAGAACATTCTTATTGGGAAAGAGGCATCAAGACGACTTGTCACAATGTTATCCTCATATTCATGGGTAGTCGTCAAATTGCGCAGGATATTACCACGCTCCCGACTGATTACATTCTCATTGCCTTGGTAACTGGTAGTGTAATTGCCCACGTATAGCGTAAAGATCAGTGCCACCGGATTTATTTTCATGATAGAAAATCTAAAAAATTACAAATTGCTAGTTGATATTACTACGTAAGAGATATTTTGTTAAGGGTATTTACACTGAAAATTACTTAAAGCAAAATGAAATGAAAAGGATGTTTTTATGTATTAGTTCTTTTATGTTAAGATAAAAATCGTAAATAGTCATATTTTGTCTTGGCTGTAGAAAATTGTACGTGAAAAACACATTAAGCCTTTATTTTGAGACTTTGTAGTTAAAAGGCTATTACGCTCAGTGTGACACATCTTACAAGTACAAGTAACCCTCCTGTAACACGATATATGGGTTCATAAAAAATGCCGTATTGTATGAAACCGTGTTATAGGAGACCCAGAGCAAGTACGAAAAGGGGTTTTAGATTCCGAAAACTTATTAACAGAAAATATTTCTCTTCAAATCCATTCAAGCAAATTCACTTTTAGTTTTCTGCGCTCTTTAGAAAATATAAAATAGTAGATTTCCTGCTATGGAAATTTTGCAACTTATGCGTAATTTAGGCCTCTTAATATGTGCATAAATACATTAAATAAAAAATGTATAGTCATACGAGGATTTCCGCAATACCAGAACGAAATCATGTTGTATCTTGTCGTGTTATACGACGGTTTCCACAATTTTCTTATCGTGTAAGAACGAAACCTGTTGTAAAAAGTTTGTCGTTTTATGGCAAAATTGATTTAAAATGTGAGAATGTGCGTTTGGAGTCTAATTAAAGAAAATTTCCATATCATATTATACACACAAAATTTTCCAATTTTGTCCTTTCCATATCAAATTCCTCCCACTAAAATAAAATCTATAACAAGTTTAGTTTTAAAGAGAACACCTACGTGTCCTTAATTACCCTCAATTAAGCTATTGATGAGATGCATTATTAAGTGGTCAGATGGCCTTCTCACAGCACGATGGAAATGCATTAGTGGTTTAACCCTGTTTATATTGTAGGTTAATTTTTGATACGTCTGTGCAGATATGGACATAATGATATTGATTCATGCTAACTGCACCATAATTGGATAATTAATAAAAAAATTCTCGCAAACAGTCTGACGCAGCGTAAACAATTGTTTGGACGGATATTGGGCCTGTCAATTCTAAAAAATATGGCCAAATATTTGACAGGGAACAACACATCGGTCTTGGAATCACCCTATCCATAGAACAACTGTAATTGGAACCAAAGGTGTGAGTGACCACTGCCCATGGAAATTATTCCATCCATAAGGACCCAGGAGAATCAAAGGTATAAGTACCCTGCTACCTAGAGCTCGTCATTTGCCGGCAGGTGGCTCGATGGTAAGCAGATTGTGTCCGTAGTATGGCGATGGGTTCGAAAGTGTTGTACAGATGTCGGCTGTACCAGTAACCACAAGTAAAAAAGGCGAGCCGATTTGATTCCAACAGCGATTCGTTTCAATTTTGTGCTTTTAATGGGCAGGACGTGTTATCCTTCCCATTTGATTATTAATGTATGCTTGTTTGTGGATTCACGTACCCACACTTGCGATGTGCACTGCAATATTCTGCCCGGGCATCAGAAATTACCGAATAAGCAGATTACGTCGACCACTTTGTTGATGAGACGAGTAAAAATTACTCATTTTATAGATGAACATTTATTGTTGAGTCTTTGATTTAGCAAATTTGCCTTAATTGTCGACTTAACCCTTTTAAAGTCTTGTACATGAATTTTACACGTGTGTAGTAATTTATAATTTACATAAAACAATTGTATGAGTTTCATACTTTTTATTATTTAGCATTAAGTAGTATGTTAACATATTTTTATTGATTTTAGACTTTTCGCTGGCATTCTAGTCAATGTGAATAAAGATACAAGATATTGTTTTGTGATATATTACATTACATAAAGACACAAAAACATATCTTTAGTAGTGGAACGGCTTTGCAAGATTGTTAAGCGTTAATTAACAAAAGCAAAAACAAACACTTATCCAATTGATAAGCGGTGTGAATCATAACTTGAACTTTCGTCGTCTTGAGAGGTCAAAGTGACCATTTAGACGGTTAAGTATTAAACAAATGACGCAGTTTGCGCAGGAGAAATTGAGTGTAACTTTTAGGAAGCGAATTACCGTGCAAATTACTCAGTGGCCAGAAAATTCACCTAATATTTTCCTTCTCCTTCATCTTAGCCGAAGTTCACTAGAAAATTGTTCTGAAATCAGTCCAATATGTAGGAATTTTGTACGATCATCCAATGTTTTAATTTCTTACTACCTCCCACGCCCTGAAGATCATGCGTGGGTAAAAAAGACATTTTTCTTGAATGCAAAAAATCATTTTATCTCTTCAGAATCGCAGAAATACTAAAGTGAATTAATTTTATTAGTTATTTGTAGAAGACAATGAATTTTCAAATAAATTATTTACCGTCCCCACATTTTTCATTGAAAAGTTTTATGCTTTAGATTTAATAAATTTCTAAATTTTGCCGGGTGTTTTCTGTTATCTATTTTATCTCGATAAGTGTCTTGATCTTGATCTTGGGTGGATAAGTATTTTCCGATTTCTTACCGGTAAGGAGAAAGTTAGCAAATAAATAAAAATATTGAAACTCTTAATACTTGCTTGTGTGTTTTTTGATTGCAAATACTAAATATTAGGGGAGAAATCTTACTTAGGTTTGTTTGAGTACTTATTGACATTTTCGTGTCATGTCACGAAAAGAACTATACACCTGACTTTGGCTTTTATGTACACGCAGGCTCTCTTAGATCATACATAGGCTAAACAATTCTACATATCTCTCTGCCTTGATTTGGAACCCCTCATCTATCAGTTTGGTTGGTTAAGCTATTACGTAGAAATATTCAATTTGATATCATAAGATAAGAGATAACTTATAGACCCACTTAAAAGAACCACTATGTTTTTACTTTATTCTGTATGTAGTACTAAAAATACTTCAGAGAAACGATACAAATTTTGTCCATTCGCGAAATCGCGGGTAAAAATCTTTTAAACAAATTTTATTTCTTTCAGTTGAGACTCTACATAATTACAGGATATAAAAGTGCTGTGTTTGAGTAGGCTAAGAGCGAGTGCTCTAAAATCAAGTGTGAAGAAGTTATTTTCACGTACGGATCCTAGGAAGAAATATAAACGCTGAAATGTGTCGGCATTTTGTAAGACAATTTGCTACTGCTAATAGCCTATTATTAAGTGACGCCTTACATTAAATTTTTCAGGACCTTGTAATACATAATACGTCCTTTAACTAGAGAGGTATTAGGCAATTGCCTTAACATTTAATACTGAGAAATCATTGATGAAATTCAGAGCATTTTAGTTAGGGGACAATTAAAACAAAATAATAAAATGAATAACTTAATAGTTATTTTAAACAATGGTAAATGTTTTTGGTGAAAAATGCAGAATAATAAGCGTAAGAGCAACTGAAATGAACAAACACTATCTTTTGTAGACAGTTCGGGTCGAATTCAAACTCACAAGACTCAATAAGAACGCAATCTGGCCTAACAAGTCGATTACTTGGTAGCCGCAAGCGACTACATGCAATCTGATCTGAACGTAAGTCTTAGTCTTTTTGATAATTTCAAAAAGTCCAATTTAACTATTAGCACTTGGTAAATTTTACCATATACGACCATAAAATTCGCCTTACATTTCTGATTGCTTTTAAAATAATCATAAAGACCTTTTATTGTTTATTACAGATTCGTGATTACTATCCCGATAAAACCAGGACTACTTACTCTCAATAGTCCCACTATACACTTCAAAACAGAGCTATGTATTTATTTTGAAACATAAAATAAAAATTCGTTTACATATTTGGTAGTCTTAGTTTTTCGAAAAAATGCGTTTTTTATTAAAATATTTCATTCAAAGCAAAGCAATACTGAAGACTAGCTATGCCCGCGACTTTGTTTAAGTGGACTTTATTGTTTGGTTGCATAGGATATTGGAAACAATTATATATAAGTGGTGCTATATAAGACAAGATAGCAGTGGCACTATCAATTAATTATTATTCTACTGAATTTCAGTTCAGAGTATTTGAACAAAGTGGTTATAATAATTCCATAGATCCGCTCAAAAAACATGAAGGTATAGCAAGTTAAGTAATACAAACTGATTATTGACATCACTTGCACAAAGCTACATACAGCTGGCCGCACAAAAAGGGCTTAGATTTCTAAGTAGAACTATGGGGATAGCTTTTTTCAAATTGATTATTTACGATGGAAGTCCAAGTGTGTTTAACGAATTCAAAACCATCCAGTCGAGGTTTGTAGTTGGTCACTACCAACACTTTCGGGACATGTCCCTCCACCAACTTTTAACAATAAATCTGAAAACTCTTATCCATTCTGATGGCCCCGAATATGCACCCGCATGTTGACTATTAAATGCATCCGCGTGATATTTCTCCAAAGATTTGGACTTTTGAAACAGGCTTTTATTTCGTTTGCTCTCGATGCCCGTGACACTATTGGCAAAGTTTGCCTAAAGTCGCCAAAAAACAAAGGATTGATTGTCGTCCTGTAACATCCTACCAACTGCCTCTGTGAGTACAGTCGTTCCATATTATTAAAAAGAGTTTGCCAAGATCTTGCGGCTTTATCACTGTTTCTGGAGGTGTCGTCGCACACTGGATTTTCACTACCATATGTTGAAGAACTATGGTACTTTTATAATTATATGTCTTGTATTGAAATTTCAAATTACCATAACTTCCTTTCTAGTACGTTAATTGCGATGAAACAAAGTTATTATTACTCTACACTAGAGACAACAACAATTGGCTTTAGTCCTTTCTTAGCAGTTTTCATTATAGAAATAAAAAACTGCTTTGAACACATGAAAGAGCGAAAACCCTCGAAATGTCCTAAGAAGACATAAAATGCACTGTGGGAGTAGCTAGAAAATTTATCGCATATCTATAAATTTACGAATTATTTAAAGCCTGAGAGAGAATTTTATGGTTAAAAGCGCAGCTGATATTAAGTGTGAATTAATACACATGGTACCATGAAATAACAACAATGATAAAAGGCCATTATGAGTGCATGCATTGTCGGACTATTTTGGTTGTGTATGCACGTGCATAATAAAATAGAATTACAAATGAACGATTGGGTCTTTTATCTTCAACATAGCAAAATTAAGATATAAAGTTAAATCGAAACAAAGAATTTTTTGTGCAATACCTCAAGTATTAAAGGGCAGGTGCTTTTACCAACTTCGTTGGAATGAATTTTTTATTACTTCTTGAGTGCATACTTTCAAAAATTGGCTAATAAAACTTTTGCCAACTTTCTTAACAGCCGGAAGGGACCAGACTTCAGACAGACATGAAAACATGGGCGTCCTCATAATTTTAATTGACGTCAAATTACATAATGGGGTTCTGGTGTTCTTATCGTGCAGTTGCAGTACTGCGGGACAATACGATTGTTAGCACAATGCAACAATTTCGGGAAAGTTTCCCCACTAAGGATGATCAACTTATTTGGGGCTTGAACGTAGTTTCCTTTAGGTGGCTTCACAGACCATATCAAGAGTCGTAATCCACATCTTGCTGGCTCGTCTGTATCAAGTTGAATTTATGGTTTTTTTTCTTTTGTGTGCCCGCAGTTGTGCTCGACAAATATGATGTAGCAATTCAAGTGACATTTTTATTCGAAATGTCTTTACTTTGAAAGCACTGGGGTGCTAAGTACAAATGTCATGCAACGAACTTGGGCATTTCGTCTCACGAAAAAATTTATACAGATGATGAATTTTGACGAAAAAGATTCTTTACGACATCATAAAGGAAATGTTTATCTTATAAATAACACATTTTAATCGAAACTTAATAATTTGAAAGTCTAAGTGTCCTAGAGACTAGAGTAATTATTCTTGCTATATATAAATAAACAAATATTCCTAAATAACTTTTTTTTGTGCGTGTGCGTCTTTGCTATTCTTGAAAGTAAAAAATACAAATTTTAAATGAATTAATGAAATTTAACTAGGTATAAGAGGAGGTATAAGTCGCTTTTCGACTGCAAAACGCTAAGATATACGCTATTTGTTTAACGGCGCTCTTTTTCGCGTACGTATATGCAGTACTTAAGAGCGACATTAATAAACAAAATTTAAATAAAGAGCGTATGCCTTGATTTTTTTGAACAGAGTAGAAGATTGAATATTCATTAAACACTTTAACAAAAAAATCAAATTATAAATCCTGATACATATTTTTTTCTTTGTTGTATTACTTTACTGATGCGTCTGAAGGGTATAAAATGAATGACACCTCTACGGTGCCTTTAGAGAGCCATTTTTTTTTTTTTTTTGGTTAAGCTTTATGACTGTATTAGAAGGACATATCTCATATTAGTCCTCACACATGTACTTCGTAGATATGTGGCAGGGTGCTACGTAATCCTTAGATCTCCACCTTTAATTAATGGAGGAAAATCGAAATGGACAAAATCGAAATGGACAAAATCGAAATGTTTATTAGGTTTTCAAGCATACGATTTTTTGGTTTGGTTAGCTTTAAATTAGGTTTTGCATATTTGTTGGGCTGAAGACGATGTCGATGCATAAAAAATAATTATGTCAGCGAATTACGTAATATACTATACAGATTCATGCCTCGATTTACACGGTACTTAATTTACACGATTTCGCTTCTGCACAGCTTTCAAATTTAAAGAAATATATGTATTTTCTATTTTTTTCGATTATTAGACATACGTGTACACTGGTTGCGATCTTTTCACAAACTCAATTACAACGCAGATCCAGATACTGAAAAAGTCTTGAAGTCTCAGAAAACAATAAAAATACGCTTGGTCCATATGAAGAAATTTACAAACGCGTCCGCAAAAGTAAACAAATTTTGATCACTAAATTTGTAAGATCAACAAAAGTTTAGTACCATTATCGAACCCGAAGAAAGCCTGTAGTTCACCCCGTTAAGTGGTAGCTATGACAAAATGAAACATCCTCCTGGATTAAATTTCTTTTAGGACTAAAATGAAAATTCTGCTTTCTAAAACCTCTGGCGACAAATAAAGGCTGGCTTTAATTGTCTTTGATTTTATTTCTTACGGATAATTTGCAATTTGTTTTCTTGTTTTTCATTTATATATTAAATAAAGCATGAAAAATGTTTTGAATACTCTTCGACTTTTTCTTTTTTTTATTGTTTCAAATGCTTTAATACCCGCAGACATAGAGAATGCTAGATTTTACTTTCAAGGATTCTTTCTATTCAATATGAAGGTAGACGTAAATCCACACAAGATGATGAACGCTCGGAACGTCCAAAAATCGCTATGACCTATGAGGTCGTCACAAAATCCACATTGCCATATTAGACGATCGCCGACAAAAGGTATGTGAGCTTGCTGGACATGTCGAATACTTTACACAATATTTTGGATTTTGGTTGTGAAAAAGCTTACCGCGCTGGTAAACAGCCGATCAAAACACATTCGAATGAACATTTCTTAAGAAATTCAGATGAAATATGGACTGACCACTATACACCAGTCAAACAGCAGTTCAACACCAGTCAAACAGCAGTCCAAAAGTCATAGCTATGGTTTTCTGTGATGTGCTCATAGACTACCCGGAAAATGGTAGGATGATCAGGGAGGAGTATTTATTTTATTACTAGAACAATTGAAGGGTGCTATTCGGGCTAAATACCCACATCTTGCCAAAAATAAAGTGGTATTTTACCACGACAATGTTTTTCTTGCAAAACTCCATGATCTACATTTCGAAATGCCTTCGGATGTGCCATATTCGTCAGATTCAGCTCTCAGCGATTACTAACTCTTCATAAAACTGCAGAAATGGCTCGATTGACAAAAACTCGCTTGAAATGATGATGTCAATGCTGAGACAACCGCTTATTCTTATAGTCTTATATTATAGACTAAGTTAGTTAGTCTTATATTATAGACTTCGAGAAATCGTATTATACCTAAGAGTATTTAAAAGTTTGGTTTGTGATTATGACGAAAATTAAGAAAAACATCCTCAGAAATCTCGACCGTCGTATAATACAAGTAGACAGAAATGCATCATGTGCAAGCTAAAGATATAAATAAATAAATCATAAAAGTTTGCAAAAGAATGCACAATAATTTTAAAGTATAATCCAAATTCAACTGTCGAATGTTGTGGGTTCGATTTGCATATTTAAAAGTCAATAAAATTTTGCTAAAGTTATTTTATATCTATTTAGCAGCTTATTGTTTGACGCCGGCAAAGTAAATAATAATAGTAATAATAATTCAATAACATTAGTTTCAGTACCGCATCGATTTTCAAAATTTTTATTCTATTTCTTTACTAGCAAGTAGCTGCTAGTCTGCTTAATTGATATTTCTCCTGCTAGTGCGTAAATAATTCTCTTTTATACCACGCATTTGCCTCACTTCCATAACAAGTGATTCAATGTAGGCAGCATTATAATAAAAGCAATCGCTAACAATGCACTACAATTCATCAGGATTTTTAACGAAAATCATTTATTTTGCCTTAAGCTGCGGGAGTTTTATAGTGGCGAACGCAACCTCATGCGAAATATATGCTTACATCGCACGTTCTTATTACCAGCGCGGACGGCACACCGATCAATCAATTGCATCATACGTGCCGATGTAAGTGGCAATAAATGTGCAAATAAAACGCAACGCGAACGGGAGCAGCGATAGAAATGTGCAGTTATTTAACTTTACTTGAACATAGTACCTTGAAACCTGCTTTTATGCGGCCCTTTCTTATGCGTTTTTTTATATGCGATTTTCTATATACGATCTTTTTATGCGGTGTATAAAACAATCCATCAAAATGCATAATATGACTAAAACGTAACAAGAGGTAAGAAATTTGAAGATTATTTTGTTGTAAGGTTACCTGAATACCCAAATGTATAGGGTGGGCCATCGGCAGGAGAATGTTTTAATACTTTCAATGAAATTGATATTGTTGAAATGATTCTGAACGAAACCGTAAGTGATAGTGACATCAATTACGTAACAGATCCTACTGATGAACATGATGAGCCTTATTCTATGACAGAAAATAACATCTATGCAGGGCTCCAGTTTTGGAGGAAATTAGAAGGCTATTTTCTTGCAATCGATACCAATTCTGAAAGAAATTCTGAAAGAACTTTAAAATTCCAGAATGAGCGTCGATCTTGTATGTCTGGTGATCGCGACATATACAAACGGCTAATCAACCGTCGTCGCAAAATCTGATCACCGGTAACATGGTATCAGAAAAAAAGTAGCATCTTCAAGTAATGAAAGTGATTTTGAACAAGTTCTCCACAAGAAAATCCACGTTCTTGACAACCAAAAATAATTTTCTTATGTAAATTTTGAAAATTATCGTATGTGTAAATTAATTTTTTATCTTGTTGGGAAAAGCAATTTCTGGTTACATAGTGAGGTTTTGAGGTACGTATTTTCTATTTTTTTAAACGTGTTGCGAACAATATGTTTTTATAGCTACTTATGAAGTCTTGGAATAATTTTTCTGTGCGTTTTCTTTTATACCCCCGCGCAAAAAGGGGTTTGAGTGTATATTGTAATAATTTCAAAAGTTTTAATCGATAGTAACAAACTGAGATACAAAAATACGCCGTGCTTCAAAATTACCAATGCAATTCTTCTACATTATTCATTTTATATTTTCATAGCAATCTTTTATTTGTCCTCAAAATTCCACGTATCACAAAACTAGATAATCTATATGCAAATTACTCCACGTATTTGGACGTAAACCTCATGTAATGAGAACAAAACTTTTTCTGCTCTGTTCCGCGAATAGTGAAGATTTTTTACGCTCTGCTGCGTGGAAATCACCAATTTAAATTTTTATTTTAAATTTTATTATTTTTTTAAAATGTGTAGTTGTTCTTCCAGAATTAGTCCTCAACGAAAAGATGCCTTCTTAAAGGACTTTTAGATGCAATTGTCTCACGAAAGCTTTTATGAAAACTCCCACACTGAAAGTGCTAAACGATTGAATTACACGACTACGTCTTGAGTTGGCTATCAATAGCATGTATAAAATACCAAAAGCTCGAGAGGATTTAAAGCGGTGTAGAATTACAAAAATTATGAGCAGTCGATGGTCGCGGGAAGTACCTCCAATTAAAAAAGCTCTTCACAGTTTTTTTCTTTCCGTAGCAGGGAAAGGTCATACCTGCCAGTAAATGCACTCGCCAGACAGCGGTGACTAAATAGACGAGAGGAGGAAATTGGACAGAAATGGAGCTTGAAAACATGGACTCCCCTGCTGAGTTTGCAGTTCTATACCTACCATTTGATTAAAAGCAATTAAAACTTTTTGCGAATTTTTTAACGCTTTGATGAACTTCATGCGTGATTTCAGAACAGCTTCAAATTAAACGAATTAATTCTCATTGTGAGGGATACGAACTAATAGTAGCGGGTGAAATGTTTAAGTGTTGTGTAATTAGAATAATCGACAAAGAAAATTAAAATCGATTTAAATAGTTTCAGTAAATACTCGTGTGTGTCCATACCAGAGTTCGAGGAAAACTTACTACGGAAGATGTACCTAAAAGTCCAAATTAAAATCGTTGTCTTTAAAAATGCGTTCTGATTTATGGTTCATTGAGCTCTATTCCTTTCTTCGTCTTTTATAGCAAAAAACCAATAAAAAATACAATTTCGATACGTTTGTGTAATTACCTAAAACCATTTAAACCATGCATTGGGGTTTCTTTTCACTTTTGTATTTGAAAATTGCATAGATGGGCTATTCGCCTGAAAAGCTTTTTAAATACGGTCAATTAAATATTTTATGTATTAAATTAATAAATTAAATTTATTATTATTTCATTTGGTATTTAATGGGATAATTTTAATGGAAATATAATCCATAAATGTTCCATTCAGTCATTCCATCACGTTTATGTGTAGGGTGATGGTTGATCCCGCGCGACCGATGGTGTGTCAAAAAATCCACGCCACCGACGGCGAGTTAATGGTCATATATTTTTTATGGGTTATATGAAGTTCAATCTACGCTAATAAAGGTATAATTTTCTACTTAAAACGGAATTTGTTCAGATTGTTAGATTTAGCTTTTTGCCACTGCAATTGAATAAAAATTTTATTATTGGAATATTTAAAGAAGAATTCATAAATATTGTTTAAAAAACTTGGACACCCACAGAACTAAAAGCCTTTTCCAGCAATATACAGGGAATTTACAAATGTTAAATTTATGTTCAACATTTTTCCAAAATTCCCAATTTACATTTTGTACAAATGTCACATCTTATCATAAAAAGCTATTATTAAATTAAAATATAGGAGTCTTTCTTCATATAGCAAAAATAAGGAAAAGTTTAAAATTATTTTCTTAAATTGAACGTTATTTAATTATGAACTTTGGTTTCTATTTAAAATCGCGCAATATGCTGACTTAGATTAAAAAAATTGCATTAAAATAGCCCTAGTGCGGATTTGAATAAATTTTTTTAATTGAAAAGCAAGAAAAGGTATTTATTGCTTTTTTTATATCTTCTTTAATTCAACTCCATTCGGAATTTTTATATTTTTAACCGGAAAATAATCTCGATATATTCTTCTTCTATATTTTGGAATACATAAAAAAACGTTACTTGTTTATAAATTTTTCTCGAAATTGTCAATTTCAAAAATTTGAAGAAATATTATAGAACACAAATCTTTCTGTTAATTCATTCAGAATAAGTTAAGAAAACTTCATGTCCTTTAATTTTATTTTTCTCCGAAAGGTATAATTATAATAATTATAATTTTATTATACAACTGCACTTCCAAGAAATCTTAAGACCACTTTTAACAAGTTCTATTAAAAAAATTGTGAACACAAAATTCATTGTATCAGATAGAAACAAATCTCTTTAGGTTTTGCCTTTTTAAAACCTCTCGTTTCCTTATCGAAAAACTTTGTAGAACGTCTTTAGATTTTTTTAACATGGAAGGAACACTTCTTTTTCTTTTAAATGATCTGATATTAGATTCGCAAATTCATACATAAACGGTGTATTTTTAAATATCTTAGGCAAATAACACAGATACGAGGGTCCAACAACTTTAAATTAAAAATGAATATAATTACACTTAACTTGTTTATTAATTATTAATTATTGTACTAGATTTTTAATAAGAAATTTTTATACCACGAACAATATAAATTATATCATAAATTTTAGCACAAAAAATATTAAATTCACTTACAATCCAACCAACCAACAAAATACGAAAGATATTTGACACTAGACTGTTTTGTCTCTCGTTTGGAAGAATTCGATAACCAGTCGATGTGCCGGCGGCATACGCCAAAACTAATTAAAAATTCGACACTACGTCCTGCTACGCAATCTATTTAACCAAGCTCAGTTTGGTGCACGAGGGTACGCATAGGTAGCACATTACGAGTACTCTGTAGTGTAATCACTGTTGATTACACAATTTCCATAATCTATTGCATTTAGCCCGTGCTTGGAATTAATAGGATAAGCGTTCTCTGAAATATTCATTGCCAATCCGGTGTTAGAGAAACCTTTTAATCAGTGCTTTATAGTTCCTTTGTCCTCTTTATTTACTACAAAAGCTACTTTACGCCAAAACCGTGCATTTTTAGCGAAAGGTAACCGGTACGTAAGGCACGATCATTATCAATAAACTTTTATTTAAACTTTGTTTGATAAAAATAGTCATCAAGCAAATTGTTTTAAATTTAATAACTTTTAACGAAAAATGATGGACCAGCAAAAGGATCTGGGCCTTAAGAGACTGAACCCACATCGAATTAGTCATTAAAAATAAAAATAACTAAAAAATGTTTGACTAGAAATAACTCATATGGCTCTATTTATAGTGACATGCCAACAGGCACACCTGAGATCAATGTTCACTGGCATTAATCAGAAAGTCTTGAGCACGTTAAATTCAAATTTTATAAAACAACTTCTTCGAGTAAGGTCCTCTAAGATGTTACTTTCAATTGGGAGAAAAATTGGAAAAGGCATTGCATTTAAAACAAGACGGGATTGAATGCCTTAGTTAATTATGCAGTTGTGATTAGAAGTTTCATTGATAAATACAAGGGCATACAAATAAAAGTCAGTCGTGTCTAGTTTGTTCCCTTGCAGATTTTTTGTGACTAGTTAAACTTGCCAGAGTGGGAGTTATTTTATTTCGTTATTTTTCACTTCTTTACATCAGATGCATTTCTTTATGCAATTTTGTGTTTTTACTTCTTTTGTATGCTTGCTTGACAAATTCAGCAATTACGGTCTGTTTTCTTTTATTTCTTCAAAGACTTTTACTTCAGAACGATGCTCCGAACGGAGAAAAATAAGGTGATGTACACGTACAGGTAACCCTCCTACAACACGGTTTCGTTCTTACCCAATAAGAAAATTGTAGAAATCGTAGTATTACACGGTAACCTACAACACGGTTTTATATTAACACGGTAATGAAATTGCGGAAATCCTCATGTAACACTG
This sequence comes from Proctacanthus coquilletti, assembly GCA_001932985.1. Classification (NCBI taxonomy): domain Eukaryota; kingdom Metazoa; phylum Arthropoda; class Insecta; order Diptera; family Asilidae; genus Proctacanthus; species Proctacanthus coquilletti. The sequence goes on from MNCL01000019.1 coordinate 926,630, forward strand.
TACATTTATTTTAAACCAAATTACGCACTGTGGACGCATAAGTTGCAAAATTTCCATATCAGGAAATCTACTGATTTTTTAAAGAGTGCAGAAAACGCAAATGATGAAAAGGATTCCGAGTGTGAAGGTGAAATCACTCAAACGAAGGATCGTTTATGTTTGTTTGTACCGCGCAATGAAAGGGAAGGAAATGTTGGAATGGAAAATTTTGTGCTAATACACATGTTAATATTTTTAGTAAAAACGAATTTGCTTGAATGGACTTGAAAAAAAAAATTTTCTTTTAATATGTTTTCGGAACCTTTTTGTACTCTGGGTCTCGTATAACACGGTTTCACACAACATATCTGTATAATCTTTTAAAAGTTTAAGTTCAATATTTTTATGTAAATCAAGTTTTAAAAACATAAGAATAAAATATGTTACTTATAGATCCTAACAAGAGAACAATTATGCACAATTTCCAAAGTTTATCTTTATTTTGGTCCCGGGATAAAAATAGATCATTATGCGTAATGGAAGTGTTCTAAATTCTAAAGGACTTTATTTTATTAAGTGGGAAAATATACTTTGGTGTATAAACTTTACTATAAAAACTATCACTTTTGATTATTAGCTTTATATAAACAAAGATCAACATCTAGGAGAGGAGTAAGATCGTTGCAAGATAAGCCTTCACCGTTCTCATAAAATCCAGCCGAAGCTGTTCTCATGAGCGCTTGGAATGTTTGGTATGTTTCCCCAGAAAACCAGACAATTTTTCCGAGTTCATGTGCTGCCCAAATGTGACAGACATATTTGACTGTATGTACATATACGAAAAAAAATTAAGCTGAGGTTATTTTTGAGGTCTTTCATCCATGATCACGAATAGTAGTGTATGTAATCTACAGGCATCCGCAAGAAATAGACATGCATCTAAAGCACCCGATATTCTATTTAAGGCGATTTTCTACCTAGTTCGTCATGAAAAGTGGAACATTCCTAGGAATTAATAAGTAAAGAACTAATAAGCGTAAAATCCTGAATATCGGTGTAATTATGAATCACAATTTGTTGAACATAAAAACAAATTGAAATATTGATAATCGATACAAAACGTGGAAAGGCCGGATGATGAATGCTCGCGGCGGGGCGATTTTCGCAACTACCTCGATTTTCAGACGCCTCGATAAATTCTTAGAAAAAAACATAAATAAATATATTGTCATAATTTAGACTAGAATTAAAAATTATAAAATTTTTTGAGTGAGTTATGGTCGTCTGAAAAAAAGCGATTTTTTAATCAAAAATTTTGCAGTTTTTAATTTATGGAAAACAAGTTTTCAATATTTCTAGAACATTTGAAAATCAAGATCAATTGCATAATTAGGGACTTGTACAGAACTTCTGAACGTCATTTCGATAAAATCCGTTCAAAGCAAGTACAGAGATCCAAGCAATGTGGGACACCTCCCAAGTAACAGGCTGTAAATTAAATATTATAACATACTTTTGAAAGTATAATCTTTAAGAATATATAAAAAAACGAGTTTTTTGGCCCCACAAGGAAGAAAACTGCCTTAAGGAAAATACTCGCAGAAAATGCATATACTCTCTGTTTGTCCTTCTAATGTTTTAATAGTAATTTTATTATTTGCCAGATGATGATGCAGAAAATTTATAAATGAAGATTTTTTAAATTAATCTACAAATACAAAAAATATATTTAGGAATCCATTTCATAAAAAATTAATTTACATTTCGAACAGCGAAACAATTAATGTAACCCTAATTTTAATATCTTGAAATGTTTATTATCAATAACGAGTATTGACTCTGTGGCATGCCAGAATTTACTTAAGATCCAAAACAAGATTGCACCTTGGAGATCCAAAAGAATAAAGTTAAGGTATCTCTGCTAGAAAATTTTCATTATACTGCAAAAGGAGGAATCAAGGCTTTAAAATTTATGTTTGTTTCGAAAAGACGAATATAATTTAATATTATTTTAATTTAGTTAGGAATTTTCAAAAAGTAGTTTATTAACACATTTGGACTATTTTCGTTTACAAAATATAAATAATTATACTTTTAAACAAGTGTGAAAATGAATTAATTATCATGCTTTCAGATTTTTTTGCTTTTGCATTTTAACCTACGAATCAAAGGCCTATGAAAAAGTCGGCTGTTTCACTATGAGTATCAAGGAACGCGTCATATAGGCATAATTAATTAAATTCAGGAGAGTAAAAAAGTTAAGATATTTTCAAAAATAACGCGACCGTTAAGTATTTTGTTAGACATTAGTTTATTTATGAGTTTGTCCAATTTGGTGGACTTAAATCGGAGCCAACAGCGATATAATTGGTCTTTATTAATTTGTGATTGTGTATTTGAAGATTGAAAGGTATTTTTTTTATTTTTGGTATTGCATCAATATCATTATCAAAGATACAAACAAATGCAGACTTTGTGTTTCTAAAATTAGATATAGTTTAGAGTTGAGGAAAAAATATAATTTTACATTAAATTTTGGAGTAAAGTATGAAATATATCCGTCTACTTGGACCTGATATTTCAGCCTCTAGAGTTAGAATGAAAATTATATTCCTAAATAAATTTTAAAAAGAATCCTCACGTTTTAGCAATTTTCATTTAACATACGCCACTATCAAATATTTCAAGTTCGAAATTACGGACGGTATCCATCAAAGACGACAGCAACAGCGAAGTTTTTTTATTTAAAATATTGAACACCAATGATTAAGAGAATCAATGGGAAAGCACACTTTGCCCGTCGATAGAGCACCATGCATCGAGTTTCCCCGATCGAAACGTGCATCTGCCCTGCAGTTCTACTCAGTCCCATATAAAAAGAAAGAAATGGGATGAAGATAATCTTTGCGCTCCTTGGGTATTTTGAAAAAAGGATGCGCTTTCCTTGCATGCAATTTTTATACTACTTCACCGTTTTTCTTCCTTTTATTTGCTTCGGAGGGCAATGGTCACGGCAGTATCGTTAAATTTTCTTTTTTTCAGACATTTAAGAAGAGGTTGTTATCTGTGGCAAGATGTGTGTATGTATATGAATATATACAAGTCTATATACTCGTATACATAACAAGACTCGACATCAAAGTCCTGGCTCGCAAAATGCTTCCATTAGAAGAATTACTTTAACAGCCCACCGATAACGTGCCGGTAAAGGGGCATGGAGAAACGCGCATTTGGCATTTGATGGTCAAAGTACAATGAGAGATACACGAATGTAATAATTTTTCAAAAATTATTTTAATTTAGGATTTACTTACACACAAAATTTTTAATTCAATCGATACTTTGGATAAATAATTATTTTTGGTCGAATAAAACCTTAACCAACGCTTCGTCCTTGCTTTAGGCTCTTTCTCAGAAGCTATGCAGATAATTTTAACAATAGAATCACAATTATTGTTAGTTATAATTCTTTTTCATAAGAATAATGTAAGTAACGGTTTTCAATTAAAAAAAACTGATAACAAACTGATAACGAACATTTGAACAAATATCTAGGAAAAGTGTTGATTATTTATGGTTTTATGGGCATATGGCATATCTCATCAATTCCAATTTTTTTTTTTATTATATTCTGTATTAATCAAGTAACAATAATCATTATTACCTCATGGAATAAAAAACTAGTGGTCATACTAGTGATGTCTCATTTTGTTTAGTAATTGACCTTTTCGCATCTAATTCAAACTTAAGATCATTAAGTTGTGACAAAAGGAGCAACGAATCAGGTATCCGTTTCATTTTTTTTTAATTTTATTATATTTGTTTACTGAAATCAAACACCTTTGTCTACATAAAATTTTTGCCAGAGTGATTAAGTAGAATCTATTTCAAAATTGGCCGAAATCAAGAAATTGAATTTATTTTATTAATTCTAAAAGTAAAATTGCAAAATAAACGGAGATGAATTAGTTTAAACTTAAAACAAAATTTTTTCAGAACTCTTAAAGAAAATGAATCTTTAAATTTTTTTTGTACAAAGTTTTACAGAAAATTGCAATTGAATAGCAAAATGTTCTTGCTAGCAGTTTTGTCAGGAAATTGTGTAACTATTCTTTCAATTCCCTGAGCTCGAATGGCAAAAAGGTAAAATTGATCTTGAACTGGACGAAAGAGTTCTTTTATAGTTTTATTTTTATCTTATTTTATTTGTTTGAAGTCTGTCCTGTGAAGTTTATTTTACAATCTGTGCTCTGAACTTTGCAGAAGTGTCCGCGTTTTTCTTATTTGGATTATTTCGTTCATATTGTAACTTATGTAATCGTAAAGGAATAAAAGTATATTTATTTTTAATCCTAATATACTAAGCTAATCTAAAAATTTAGAATTTAGAAATTTTCGTATAAATTGCGAAAAAATAAACTCACTATAATTATCTAGCAATTCCAGGATAGTTTTTAATTAATTTTATATTAAATCGAATTGAATACTTAATTATTTGTCTAGAATTTCAAAGAAAAATCGATTTAAATCCTTTAATATTTATTTGCATAAAGTAATAATGTAGAATACATTAATATTAGTGTTAATGTTGTTAGTAGTGAGTTTTTAGAAGCAAGGCCAATTCTACAAATGAACTAGTTATAATTATAGTTACTAACAGAAATAGAGTAATTTTGTGGAATAATACTCAATAATTGTAGAATCTCCTACAACCTTAAGCTTTTTTTTTAGCTGACTTATAAAAGTATGAATAAATTTCTCTTAAGGAAATTTTCATACTAAGAAATCGAGTATTAAGAAAGCCTTTTATTGTAATACCATTAGCATAAAAAGTATGCAATGCTGTCGCACTTTTAACGCAAAATATAGGCGCAAAATATTGCCGTAAATGTCACATAGACTTGCTCTAAAGTAAAAGCTAAAAGCTCTTGCGCTAAAGTAATTAGGTAAGGTCTAATTTTGATTACCCGCATTAACCGAGCCTTCGCGTGTAAGTGCTCCGGTTCCGGGTTACACGTAAAAATATTTTTTATACAAGCAAAAACATATCGTAACAAAGTGCAATTCTTATTATCCGAGTTAAAGTCGGTCCTACAATAGTTCAAATAATCAAGGCTCTACGGCAGTGAATTATTTTTAATAGATTTTTTAACTTGTGCACACATAACATTTTACGATTCTGCCTGTTTTTTATTTTTATACCTATGTCAAGTGCAGACGACCCCGTTGGTAGCTTTCGTTCTGGCAAAATATTACCTTAAATGAGAAAGTGCACACAAAGCTAAATTATCGATTCTATGGTCTATAAAATGCAATGCTTTGTGGTAAATCATTTTATTACCAGAATTTGGAAAATAAAAGGCAGAGAATTGTGCCGGAACTCGAAATGATGTGTAGAAATGTTATATGCGTTATACTGCTCGCAAAGGGTTAATAAACCACTTGAAATACATTTCTCATAAAGCATAAATCAAAAAATTGGGAGAGCTTAATTTTATAACAATACTGAAATAAATTCATATATCATAATTCCACAAAAACTACAAAAAGGGTTTTATGCACACAAATAGGCAGTAAATTATAGCAAAACCTCATATAATATGTTAGATATAGTAAAATGCCATTACTTTCCCGGATCAAATTGTTAAAAACCTAGTAATTCGAATAACTATGTAATTATAAATACCCACCTGTCCCGATGAAAAAATCCTGGTGAGAAATCGTCAACTAGTTTCGACCCAACCATCACGAATTTTGATGAATCTCGGTATATTAGTAAAACGTGTGGAGTACATAAAGTGCGTAATTTATTATTGTCATACATGAAGGATTTTAGGATATGCAGACGATTGAAATTTCTCAAAAATCGCGTATTTAGGCATATTTGATATCTTCAATTTTAGTAATTGTAAGATTATGAAAGATGTCACAAATGAAAGTTAAGTCATCAAGGTATAATACAAAAATGTAAAGAAAAGAAGAAAAACAATTTAATAAAAAAATTTTAAGGTTGCGATATCCTTAAATGCGGTGAATTAATTGCCCTTACCCTTTTTATATTTATTTATCTAGTCGTCTGCAAAATTTAAGGATGGTATTTTGAATAATTCTGAAAATTCATTAATTCTGAATGAGAAGCAACAAATGTTTGCAGATTTTCTTGAACCTTAAATTTTTACCAAAAATCGTTTCACTAAAGGTCACAAAATTAAAACTACATATAAAGCAAAATTTTAACCCTTGGTATCGATAACACCATAACAATTAAACTAAGAGTCTTTAAGAGGAAAACAATTTCATACTTGCTTATTATACTATAGTGCAGATATTTATGACCACATATGGTTAAATTATTTAAATATGCGGCGTGAGAGAGCACTGAGACCTCATATAAATACCATCGAAACACGTCAGTTCAACAAGTGGGTTACAAAATTTATTATTGTTTAATTATTGTTCCACTGAATGAAAAATTTCGTTATACTTGCTGCAACGACATCACAATATTTAGTACTACCAAAAATTCTTTAAACTTTGGATAAAATGGATATGAATTATAAATTATTCGCAAATATGGTCTATCCAGTTCTTCATTCAATAGCAATGACCTTCTTGGATTTTATTGTCACATTCCTCAATGTTGTTTTTCCTTACGTTTTTTTTCGCAACACCCAAAATAACTATCCCAAAGAACATGAAGCCGGTACCGGACTCCTATGTCAAAGTTTATCTTCACTGCGGTAATATCTCGAACACTGATGGAAATTTTTATCTAGTGCAAATATCCTTCGGGTAGTCCTATAACTTTTTCCCGGGGACTAGCACTTCGCAAACGCATAGCATTAAACAAATGGGAAAATAGAATCCTAGAAAAAAGTTTTTTATTTATAGAGAATGAGGTAAGTTTTAATAGCTATTGGAATAAATGAGGAGCTTTTGGCAAAATTGGATCACTTCTGAGTTTTAGTCTTACAACTTCCTACGGGGAATTTGTGTTTGTTTAACTTAATATGGAATAAGCTTTGCTCTTTTGATGGCATGAAGAAAAACGGTAAGAATGTTAAAGGTAAGTGAATCTTAAATAAAATCGAAATCCCTTAATTTATTCATTTGGGCTTCATGCAAGTTATATTAAAAAATAACATCCATTTTGAGCATAAAAGGGCTGAGAAGGCATACATCTCATCGGGAAAAGGGGAAGTTGTAAATGCTTTTATATGAGACGTTGTAATCATTCTGACCTGAATTTTCAAAAATCATTTGGAACCATAATTTTTCAAGATTTATTAAAGTGAACAAGTCATAATTGTTATTTCTGATAGATTTTGTGCCAAATAGTTAATAACACAGATCAAATTGAAACTTTTTGCGCTCTCTCGAATTTTATAGGTGTTTCTGTAGTGTTTGGGGGTGCTGATTGCGAATATGAACCCAGTTTGTTGTTTGTGTTGATTGCGAATATGAACCCAGTTTGTTGTTTGTGTTGATTGCGAATATGAACTCAGTTGTTTCGCTTACGTCAGGAGTTTTCAGAACAGAAATGCGACAATTAAGTGAACATTTAATGATTAAATTATTTAAACCAATACGTAAATTATATTCACGAAAAGTATTTATTGCAAAACCATATCTGAAAATATTTTACGAATTTTTGTGAAATCTTTTCTATTTCATTTCAAAGCTTCTATTGTGTGATTTTCACTTGTAATTCTTTTCTAACTCATCACATTTAACATCCATCAAGGCCATATTCCATTTATCCAGGTTATCTTTGCTCCATTTATTTTGTGTCCTAATGGGATCTTTCACCCTGTTCTTCAATGGTGGCCTCTAAGTTTTCAGTACCTGTAAACCACTTGCGGAGTCCTATAGCACATGTAGAATACGCTCTGTTGGGCGACTATCGCTTGTCCAGGTTTTTAACACTAATGCCGAAATACGTGTTCCATACATTCCCACAAAGTCTGTAACGTTTCTTTTTTGTTTTGGTAATATAAATTTACCACAAATTAAATGTTTGTCCTAACCTCCAATTTCAAAAATGATATTGACCATAATTTTGAGTAAAAGTAACTTTTACAGTATAAGCTAACCACTCGATTTGTCTTCTAATAATCGATAATAATGCACACAATGTACAATTCTAAGAATCATCAATTAAAAAATCTATTTGTGATTAAGTAAAAAAATACGCATTTTCTGCAAAAGTACGCTTTGTTAATAAACTTTTATTATTATGGTCAATATTGTCCATCTTATCAGGGTAATTGATTCATTAACACTAGATTTACGTTGATTACATGCATGAGTCAGTTTGGCACATACCACAAAATTAAATGAATCCAAGCATAGCAATGTAAAATAAACATCAATTAAAATACCCTTTTACAAATAAATATCGAAATTATTTTGGTGGATCCACAAAAAATTATCTTATTTCATTAAAAATATCCTGCTCACACGTGGTGTAAAGATCGCAATGATGACAGAGTGGATGGAAAGGCCCTTATTGAACCCCAGCTAACTAAAAAATGGCAAGATTGAGCATGATTGCTTAAGCATCGGTTGTTTTTAGAGTTTTGATAAAAACTTTCTTTATGGAAGCAATAAATTTTTTTTTGTTTAAAACGACTAACTATAAAATCATAAAAATGTACCACATTGGACGATGTGAAATTAAGAGGTGAACGGAGAGGAGGAATTAATATTTACAAATATTCCATTACATAACTAAAAACCGAAAATTATAATTATAATATTTAAGTTTTTTTTATATAAATAACGACAAAGTTTCGAGCGAGTTGAATTGGTTCAGTCCATAAATCTAGTGTTAAAAGACAGGTAATCAGACCTACTTAATATAGAACATACGGGGAAAAACAAAAATCAATATAATAAAAAAATCTGACGTGATAGATGTTTCATCAAAAATCACTGCAGACCGTGTAATTATTAGGCTTAATTTATTTATTTTACGTTGGAGAATAAAATCAGACTTAGGAAAGAAGCTTAGAGTTGATTTCCTTTCGAAAAAAAAGAATCACAAATATGGTTTCACATTTTTTATTTATTTTCACAATCACTTATGTTTCTAAATTTTCAACCACTCCTTTTGCACTTTTATATTTTTTAGTCGATCGGATTTTGTTGATCATTAATGAAAGTGATCGAATTTTATTTTATATTACATTTGTTTTATATATATCAACAACATCACGTTGTTCTTGGCTGTAATCTCATGTGGTAGATCCTTATAATTAAAAATACCTGATTGTTATCGAGAGTTGTTGAATAGTTTGGTATTCGAAAAGCTTTACGGATATTCAACAGTATTAAGCAATGTAAAGAGTAGTCAACTACAGTTCACCAACAACAATATAAAATTTCGTTAACAAAAGTACTTATCAATAGTTCCACGCCTCCAAGTATATTGAACTATATTCAGCAATGCATAAAACATGCATTCAACAATGTTCAACAATCTTCGACGGTGTTTGAGAGTATTCTATTACATTCCGCGACGCAAGACACTGCAATCAGGTTGGAAAGTATTTGACAACATTTAACTTTATATAAATAAACTTCAACACTATTCAACAATTTCCAAAAACCAGTTCAATGAGGAAATGTTGAATTACGATTGAGACTTTTACTCAAATGCCCAAGATTACATAGAAGAAAGGGGATGGTGTGTTTGAATTTCCTACAACTATGTTAAGTTCTTTCCGTAGATATCTGCAATACTGCACTCCGAAAAGATCGCTGTAAAATAATGAAAAAAGGTGGATGTTTCTACAATTAACTTGAAATGAAATGACTTCAAAGACATTTCTGGTTACGTGAACTATACACTAGAATAGTTAGTCATTGTTAAATTAATTAATTAAATTAACATAGTGTCGCAATAAGTCGGAGTAAAGTAGAAATAAGCAAATGAGGATCAGATTCTTAATGGTCTATCTGGGAACAATCGTGTGTGATTTTGTAAAGCATGTTTATATCTCTACCAAAGCTAGTAGGGAAATTTTTCAGCCCTGTAAACTAAAAATAATGAAGACGTTTATTTTATTTAGTGAACGAAAGTTTTTTTATATGATTTTATTATTTATTTATTTTATTTTCCCCTGAGCATAGGATTTTTTAAGATCAGAACAAACTTAGGCTGAAAGAGGTGAATGGTGTGAGGAAAATTTTGAATGCTACTGGCTGATACTTTCCAATAGAGAAGGAGTATAAGATGTCTCCCATATGTGGGGACTGATTGAAACATAAATGTAAAACTAACTAAACTTGTGATTGTGAAAAAAATTAATATGAATCTTTATCGTCTTACCTGAACTGAAAGACTGATTATTAATGAAAAAATTTTAGTAATATACAATTTATCTTCTATGTTTTTCAATCTTTTGTAAAATTATAGAAATAAAGAAAGGGTTATGCTAGTTCTTTTGCCCTTAACGAAATTATAGATAGTTAATTTTATATAAAACATTTTTAGAATAGAAAAGATAAACATTATTTTTGACCCCTGCTTCGTATATTTACGCACACATATTCAACTAATCTTACTTAAATCTTTGGACTTATACTTGATTCGAAACTACGAACTTAACTAAGGTATTTATCTAAGGTTTAAAAGGCTAAGGTCTCATAATTGATGTAATCAATTTTAATTAATGCATTGCTATATACGATTAGAGGTTTTCAAGACCAACGATACTTTTGAAAGAAAGGGAGTGACGTCCTTGGAGCCGTGGGTTTTTAAATATTTATAGAACATAATTGAGAGAAATTCGCGCAAAACCTGAGTCATGCCCTAACAATAATGAAAAAGTTGATTATGATGAGATTTCCATATTGGCTCCTTTTAAAAATTGAAATATGAATGGAGATATTTATTTTTAAAAATTACTTGTATTTTTTAAAGACTTAGTTTTGCAGAGAGTTTTTTTTTTTTTTGTTAAAAAATTTTTATTTTTCCGCTGTGAACGTACAGTATAAATTTTGAAACGTTATAGCAATCTATTCGAATAAATTGCATAAAAACCTGTCAAGCGTTAATAATTTAGCCTTTGTTATGTATGCCATTTGTTTCCCTTGAAAAATAAGATAAGGGTTGTGTCTGGTATAGAAAAATGAGCACTACGACGAATACAAAAAGCACTAAGAGCTGCACATCCGCCTTACATAATAAAGTTGCAATCACAAATGACATCTTGTTTCCGGTGTAGGATGACTAGGAGTGCCATCCATGTATGTATGCACACCTATAGAGAGATTCCTCAAAGGACTAAGGAGTACCAGGTGAAACCACGAATGAATGCTGCCTCCTCACCAACTAGGTATAGTAATAACACCAGCAAAATTGGATGAAATTTATGGCTTTATCTGTGAATACACGAAATGCCCACATTATATGAGTGTGTTCCTGACGTTTGGAAAACATGCCAGAATAAATGGTGCGCATATTCTAGCTCCCTGGCTGGATCTTTGTTACCATTACTGTCCTCCTGTCTTATAGGGTAGTGCTCTGTCAGCAGCGTTAAATATAAGGGTCTTCTAGGTTACTTGCCAGCACTTTTGTCTTTCATCTAAAGGCCACTTTGGCTCCTGTGTTGAATCCGGCTGGAGATAGATTGGAGTAACCTTAAATATGCCTTCACAGACCTATTGGATTTAATATTCAAATGTAAGCCATATATTACTTAACAGTATCAGAACATGAAATGATGTAATAAGAGCGGTTATTTATTGTTTATGATATGTCAGGCCCGTACGAAATGTGTGTGAAATGTTTCTCATTGTTCGCTGAAGGGCTTTTATTTAGTGCTGTAGTTTAGATCAAATTTTGCTCAAGTAGTAAGGCCTCTCAGAATTCTATTAATAATGAAGATATTAACTGCAGTTCTACTTATATCCTTCAAGTTCATGAAACTAGAAATTTTTCTTTATAAAGGTTTCATGATAAAAACGTCATACTTGTGGGAAAATAAATTTAGGACATTAAATACGAATAACAATTAATTTATGATACTAATTTTTAGAAAATTTGCCTCTTTATGTCGCCCTCTATGTGATAATTCATAATATCAAATCAACTTATCTCAATATTTCAGTCAAATCGTTTTTTTTAAAACTTTCTCCCTAAGTTTTTGTAAAATTTCTCCTTTTTGCTTACTTTGTTAACCAGGCGCCGTCTATGTGACAAAAACCACCGTATCGCCGGGTCTTTGAAGCCCGTCTAGATATCTACAGATTTATTATATGTCATCAAAATATCAAGGAATCAGACGGGATTTATTGATTACACGATTTTTTCTCGAATATCATACGTAAATAAAACAGTAAAATATTTAATTCAATCTTTATTCGACTTTAGATCTGCTGATTTCGCCAAATTATGGCACCGGGCATAGACGGCGCCAGGTTATACAAGTAAAAGGATTTCCCAGATGTCGAGTGTTTTCCGTTTTTTTCCTGTTTTTACGAAAAGTTCTTACTTGTTAGTTCTTCTTGACAATAATAAGAAAGTGAAAAAAAGTGATTTCTGTGTGTAATAAATTTTTATCATTCTTAGTCTATGATTTTAGAAACTTCTTTCCAATGTTCTCGTTATTTTGAGGTATGATATTAAAAAGATAAGAATTATTAATTTAATGTCGCTTAAAATTGGTATACAGATGAAGTTTCGCTGTTTAATGCATTTTATGATAATTAACTTGAATAAATGTATCGTTGCGCACAAGTGCACTGAGAGAAAAATCATGGGTTCATCCCTCGATTTACACGGTACTTAATTTACACTTAATTTTCAAACAAAAAAAAACTTATGTGTTTTCTATCTTTTCGATTATTTTACGTATGGGTTCACTGCACGTGATTGTTTCACAAATTCAATTATAACAGAGATTCAGATACTAAAAGAGCCTTGGAGTTTAAAAGAAACAATAAAAATTGCGCAAATGCATCCGCTGAAGTAAAAAAATTTTGATCACTAAATTTTTAACATCGACCAAAAAACTAATAGTTCACTTCGTGAAGTGGTGTTTGAAAATTATTTGAGCACCCTTCGAGACTTTTCATTCAGTGGAACCAATCTCCGTTTTTCCATAAAATTCTTTCTTCATTTTATCCGGCCATTATGAACATATCTAGGACATTTCCCTAAATTCCTTGATTCGATTTACACGGTTTAATGTTCAGTTGAACCTATCCTATTTTTCTATGTGCATACTGTGGATTATTTTACATGATATCGATTTGTACGGTTTTTCATGGAACTTATCTACCATGTAAGTCGGGGGATGGATGTATATTTCATAGTTTAGAAATAATTGTAGCAAAATTCTTATTTTAATCAATGGCTAATGTTTATATTAAACAATACGAAATAGGAAGCTCACAGCAACTAGATTGTCATTCTCGTTGAAATGTTGAAATGGAACTTATCAAGAAGTTTGCTAAAATCAACTAAGTGATAGTAGGTACGAGTATATTGCATAGAAGACACCTCGCCAAGGAAAATAAAACTCATAAAAGTGAAGATCCGTAAAAAAAAAATACAATAAAATAAAATTGTTTAGCTAATCCAGATCCTGGAAAAAGTCTCTTAATTAGTTGATGAAAGCAATATAATACTAGATAAATCTCTGCATGTTCACGTTCAGAACGAAAAACTTTCTTGATTTAGGCCATCTTATAACATCGCAACAAAAGTATCGCAAGGAGATTTGGATCTGTTTTTCTCGCGTTTAAAAAAAAAGACTATATCGAATGTCATTTACAAGAAGAGATTCGAGTAATACTTTTCCAAGAAATGTAAACATTATAAAGATAAAAAAATATCTTTAACTTGCGGCCATGTTCTACATGAAATGAGATACTTCTATTAAAGCATGAAAGAAATGACGAAAAAGATGATGATTGTGTCTGTGACTTCAAAGAAGAAAATTATTGGCCGAGAAAAAGAAGCTATAAAGAAATAATTCGGATCACTTATGTCCCATGACTCGTTTTATTTATTCCTGAGCGATTTTCATGCACGACACAGGCTTAAAACACTTTCATTTTATTTTTATATTTTTGTTTATAATTTAAAACATATTGGAGATTGATAGTGAGTGTTTCAAGATCATGCTCATGTTTGAAAATTAATTACCAACCTAACGCTATAGCGTACCACGTTAATGTTCAATCCGCCCGTACCTCATGATGACTCAAATCAAATACAGTTTCGATTTTCCTCACAGAAGAATCCTATATAAGAACTCAGTACAAAAGACATAAGGTATAAAACATTACATCTCTTCACAGCATACTTGCTTTGTCCAGTTGATGTAGTTGGGATTGTTTGGAAAACTCAATTATCCGGTAAAATGTGATATTGTAGATTACATGACCCTTTTACCGAAGTGCTATGAAAAGAACACGTATTGACATTGTAAAATTGAACCTTTTATAGGAACGATGAAGGTACATCAATACAGAAGAGATGAGAAAGAAAGCTACAATTGTTTTGTTAAAAATTTTAATTTGCTCAAACAATTTCGTTTCGTAGAAGAAGAGTTTTAATGTGGAGAATAGATTATAGTAGTCGGTTTCCACAAATCCATTCCGCCTACAGTAGACCAACGCGAGTTCCTACAACGCGAATTCCTACAACGTGCTAAAAATATTGGGACTACTTTTTTATATAACGTGATTTTTGTGTTTGATTTATATTTTGTCACATTTACTCTAGTCTATATAAAAAAGATGTTTCCGGGTTTAGTTTAATTAATTACAACTAATGAATTTGTTAAATTGTTTTTATTTCTTTTTTGGATTCATATGAATTAAAGAACTTTGTTTACATACATCCGTAAAATTTATTTTTTCTAAATATACAAATAGCAGATGTATACACTACATAACATTACATATCATTCGATTTCTTATGACATACGCATATAGCATAATTCAATAAAGCTATCATCCTATTTCAATTTGCTAAATGTGCTTTTAACGAAGACATTTTACTATTTTAATCGATAAAATATAGAAAATAAAATTGAATATGACAATAGTCATCCCAAAAACGTTATTTATTTTATCCCTGTTATACGAGGAAAATTCTCGTGTAACACGGTTTCCTAGAATGAGATTTCATACAACGCGCAACGTATTAACCGCGTTATACGAGAGACTACTGTATTAACAAAATATTCAAAAATCTTCAAAAATATGCAATAAAAAATTCAACGAATAAAAAACTTTAACATCTCACAGAGAAAACTTGAGATAAATTTTAAGAGTAATATTTTAATTCAATTGCTTATTTTCATTATTAATTAAAAAGATCGAAAAGAGCAGTCATGAGGGCAAAATGCATCAATTACATCGACAACTATGGAGTTCTTTACCATCATATTTTCACGCTATCAAATCAATGGAATCACATTCGCTAATCGACTGAGGAGGTCACTATTGGTTAACATTATTTCGTTAATTTTAAGGTGTTTTAATTACATGTTACAGGGCAAAATGGACCTTTCCCATTCCAATCAGTCATTTCTTAAGCCATCAACCACTGAAATTGATTATTTTTCTTTTGGTGCTTTATATTTAAATTACCAGCACGTAATGATATAAAAACCAATTAAAAACATTATAATTATACATTTGAGCATTGAATTACTGACATTTAAATTTTATACGATTTTATATCGTACAGTTTTAAAAAGAAAAGCAAAACAGGATTTAAGGCAAATCATGGTTCAATATCACTTCAGACTAAAAATGAATCACTTTAATTATCTTATGTGGGTTTCATTGAAAGCGTTACTTCTAGAAATTTTGTAATAGTTCTAATAATCTTATATTCAAAAACTTTCACCTTATTGCTCAGTCTTTGCAGGCATCGCGGAAATTACCAAGGACTCGTTAAATGGATGTAGAACTCCTTATTAATTGTCATCTCAGTGATGTACGCAAGGTTAAGTAAGTATCAAAGCATTAAAACAAAACAAAACAACAAAAAAAGTAAGTGTCTAGACAAACTAAGGCTTTTAAGTCCCTAAAATTTCACAATTGGAGGAGGTATATTCATCAAGATGTTTGTGGATAGTTCATGGAATGGTCTAATAGCGGTGTATCCAAATAATTCACTATTTATATTTGAAATATAAACAGAATGTATTCGCGGTTTTTTTTTACAATTTCATATAATTAGAGTTATTAAAATAACTAGAAATAGTAATTATCTTAGGTTTCAGGTTTTTAAAGTTAAGACTATAATTTAAAATTAAATTTATCTATTTGATTATTTAAGCCACATGCCACGCACAGCCTTAAACTATTTCTGACAAATTTTAGTGTAGTAAAATTTGAAAAAAGTGCAAGTTTTTAATTCTTAAAAGAACGAAAGATTAAATAGAATTTCGAATTTCGATTTTCGAAGAGGTAAAAAGATGTATTTTTCACAAAATTGCAGACATCGGTAAATATACAAACTCTTATCATAAACTTATGTAACATTGGCAATTCAGTTGTGTCAGTATGTAAGTCAACTAGGGATGGGGAGCAAGGAAAGTGTTGGCACTAATCCTTAGACTGTCCATCAATCCCAAAACAGTCTATACGTGACTACTGTCTGAGTAATAACCAAAACTTTGTATCATATTCGTGGTCTCTATTTTCCAGATTGACCCCAGAAGAAGCAAATTAAATTCTCCACATTAAAAGTTTGAGACCCACAGGCATCGTCATTAAATGTGATGTCACGTTAAAATATCATAGAATAGACAACATTAAATTGTAAGGCAAACCAAGATCTTACATTTTCTTCCATGATGCCATTAAAATAAAATCAAACAAAACAAATCTTGACGGATTTCCTGGAAAATGCGTTTAACCCTTTACTGGCCGAAGGTTTATTTGGACTCGTTGTATAAATGCTTTTACAAAATCCAATATAAAGCTTGATTTCGAGAGATCAGTCAACGTTTATTAAACATTTTGGAAAATAAACATAAATATCCGCGGGTGTGTGCATCTGTAGGACAAAAAGTTACATTCAAAAATGTTTATGCTGCAGTCCTCTTGAACCCTCCAAAAGAGGATGACGTTTTGTTTATCATGAGTACACTGGAAAAGAGTAGGATGATTATGATTTAGCGATGGTTAACCCACCTTTTTTATAATGCGAAACGAATTTACCTGAATTAGTAGAAATAAACTGTTTTATTCTGAAGAAACCAAAGTTTATGGCCAACCAACCAAAGTTTATGGCGGACTGCTTTAAGAGTCTGCTTTCTAGGCCACGAATTTGAAAATTTCGACTTTTTTTGCCTTATCTGAAAGTATGTACTTTTAAAAATATATAGTAAAAATTTTATTTGGAAATAATCAATCTATATAGTTTTGATTTTGCAAAAGTTTTAAGACTGACCGGTCAACAGTTTAGTCTTTAAACTTTAAACGCGTTTATCTCGAAATGATTTTGAAAAAAAAACTACTGAACCGATCTCTTTGAAATGTTTACAAAGTGTTTTACACATCTGTAGTTATCGCTGAAACTAGAAATATAATTTTTATAAATTATTTATATTCTTTTTATAACAAAAAAAGGAAAAAAATCGACATTTTCGCATTTCTTTTTTATTGCTTAAAATTAAACTTGTTTATAATTTTTTTCTAATCCTAGGTCCAGCGATAGTGACACACCTGCAGATTAATTATTGACCTTACTTTTTAATTTTCTATACGTTAGCAGCATCCAAAATTCTAAAGGCCTATTTTCAACGTCATCTTCTGAATGTTAAATTTTTTTTTTAAATAATTAAATTAAAATTCGAATAAAAAAAATATTTTTTTTTATAACTATATGAAAACCAAAGTTGAAATACCACTAATTTTTTCAAGCTCTAGATTAGAATGTCCCCTTAAATAAGTTACTTGGACCAAAACTTTCGAACACTTTCGTATATCGCACCTATAAAATATAAACAGAATTTTATGTTAAATAAGTTTCTTGACAAAGCAAATAATTCAATGTGCTTTCTTCTGCAACACAAAGAAGTGAATATTGGTTAATTAGTACGATCAGCTTTATCCAAGAACTTCAGGGTTAAAAGCCTCAAAGTCGAATAGTCCTGAACAGATATAACAAGAAGTCTTTTCTACGTCATTAAGCTAATTTTACTATATACGTAATTGGATGAGGCCTGGCGAAGAAAAAATTACTTAATTATTCAGATTCCGCACAAATTTAAATGCTCGACCCCGAAAAAGATGCATATTAACGAGCCTTAAATAAAGCATGGTAATTTCTTACAAAATTGCTAATGAAATGCATAATTAAAAAGGGATTTTTTATTTCAATTTTCCCTTTTCATTAAATAGGTCCTACTGTTCAACTGCTTATTTTGCCCTTCTTAATTTCTTTTAATTTAACACTTTTTGGATTCGCCTTTATTACACTAGTATATATGAAATTTCCGTAGACATCCGTAGTAACTGGTAAGTAGTATATTTTTTTTTATATGATTGAAACGACGTGAATGAAGTGATTTTTAAAATGATAAAAATAATATGAAAAATGGCTACGTTTAATATTTTATTTTAATTTTATTGCATAAAGTACATTTTGTCCTTTGAGGACAAGAGGAGGTTTAGATAAACATGGTTTTGTTTTGAAGTGGACTTTGAAATATACGATTTGACGTCAGTACCGCTGTATTGTTAGATAACTTGCAAATAGAGAACTAGATAGTACCAGAAATGAAGCTTATTGATTTTATGAATCTAATTACTAATTTATTTTGATTTTTTATAGTCTAACACTTTAGCGACTGTACTCGCCTACTGGCGTCCTGCAAGAAATAATCATTTTGCGATGTGTAATTATTGGAAGCGCCTTGAATCTCGCTAAGAATTAATTATTAATTATAACTATACTGTCTGACATTTCATTGTTATTTCCTTATTTTGAACCAGCTACGCCCACGACTTCGTGCGGGTGAGACTTCACGTTTTATAAAAAATAAATCAAAATACCATCGAACATATAAAAAATATAACTTCCATGGGATCGTAAGTACAAAGAAATGAAAAATTTACTAGTTTTATTGTATTTATTTTAATATTCTAATGTTATAGTGAAATATTGCGAAAAATTATGTTTTCCCAGAATCGCCCACATTTTTGCCAAATCCAGCTTTCCATTCTTCTCAGTGTGAATTAATTTTGAGTCGAGCTATTTGATACATTAAAACTGGTGCATATGAGAAAATGATTGAAGGTACTTACTTATGAAATTTAGAAAACGCACCGTTAACGGGTTAACACACCGGCAAGAGACCAGTAACGGACCAGTAGCAACCGGTCGTCTACAATAGGCCTTTATTTCACAAATGCGGACTGCATAAAAGAGCAGTAGGCAGCGCTATTACAGTAAACTCTGGCGTCTAAGCTGCAATTAAACATTTCAGACACGTTCTGGAGACTCATCATTGCACTATATAAAGCGACCGCAGACCGCTTGTATACCGTTTGCCACCAGCGACGCAAGAAGATACCTATACTCAATAGCGTGAACACGCATTTCATGTGCACACACGTGCGCTTTCAAATTGTTCACCCATGTGCGCATGCATGTCTAACGCCTTCAAAGCGCACATGCTCACTCATGAGTTTTTCAGCTTTAACTCGTGTACGCGAATCTCAGATGACTTGTGAATCGCTTCGTGACCATACATAGGTGTACATTTTCATACCATTTCAAAATATGTAAAAGCAACAGGTAACATAAATGTTTACAATTCTTCCTCTTAGAGTTAAACAAATTCTAAACCACCTCGATCCTATGGACATATTTAACATGTACATAATACCTCTACTTAGAGTAAAACTATGACGGGAGTCAATTCTGCATATTGAAGATGACTAAGGTAAAATGTTTTTTTGGAGGCTATTTGACACCAATAGAAATCAAAGACAAGATTAATAACCTAACCTGTCCTGTTGTGCAAGCATCACTCAAAAGCTATTGAACGGATTTCAATGAAACTTGGCATAGGGACACTTCATACTATGGGATAATCCTTAGAATACATTGCAAGTCCATCCACCACAGAGTTTCATGATTTTTTATATAGCAACAATTCTGTTTGTAGCTTTTTTTGCATCGTATACAAATCAACAATTTTTAACCAATTCCGATGAAATTTTGCATAGACACTCTTAAGTATCCTTGATCCTCTTCAGTAAATTTCACTCCCTCTCGAAATTTTAAGATAACCGAAGCTCAGTAAAAGTTCTAAAATATCTTAGAAGTTTGGAGACGGCTCCCTTGTTCTACCGAAATTGTGCAAGGGTACAAGATTGCGTCAAAAAGCTCATGACCAACGTTGGGCAAGGTATAACAGAATGGTGTAGTAATACTTCTGGGTGTTAATATATGTCAAAAAAAATTACTACATCCCATTTAAAATGGCTGACCCCGTTGGTCAACTAGCGTGGGAGATTAAAATATTTCTTTAAGAAAATTGTTCAGTTCCATGAGTACATCCATTTCCAAAATTATTACCGTTCTGTTGTACCCTAAGCCTACCTATAACATTTCATTACCGTATGCAATAAAAACCTACGGTCCATGCGAACGAGGTCGCGGGCACAGCATGTATGCATGTAAGTTATAAAGGTATGTATTTCCATTCCAGAAATGTTCAAGTAATCTCGAATATCGTCCATTCGTCAGAAATAAATTAGGCATCCCACATTATTTTATTAAAATCCCTTGTAGCCTTAGTTCACTACACTTATATGCATTTGACATACCAAGGACGCTATAAATTTTACTTTTTGCATATTCTATAAGTGTACGCACTCACATAGTTTGGACATTAAGAACTTTGTAGGAAACGATTATATTTTCCTTTGGACTTGTTAGTTCCAAAATTGTAGAGTATTTATGGAAAAAAAAGAGCAAATATTGTTGAAATATTTTCCTTAAATTATGGTCTGTGTACGCTAGATTTAATTTGAAATAACTTACGAGAGGAGGTCACAAAGTTTCTCGGCTCGGTGCTATTGACATGCACTTTTTTGTTTTTCTAAGGCTAATTCTGTACCATTAAAAAAGTAACCCGTTTTTCGTTGGAGTTCTCAGGTATGCTTTTAACTCATTATTGTCCAGGAATCTTTCCTCTCTTACTGCCCGCTCAGTTTGGTAAAAAGCATTTAAGACCAGGTCAGTATCACGAAAAAACTTTACTTATACACTTCCAAGGCAAGCGGGTGCCTGGAGCAACAAAAGCTTCCTAGGAAATGTACCTGCATCGTCGCAAAACTTTTCGACTTACCTTGTATATGAAGGGTCTTTCTACGTCACTAGACAATTCTGTAAGCTGCTAAAATAGAGTAACGTCACAAGGACTTAATTTCGGGCGAAATAGATAGCCCAAATTCTCAAAGTGTAACTTGGCAGGAAAGACTAATTGACTCTGGGACTTTGAACATTTTGTTAATGCTGCCGGCTATCCGTTGAAAGCCGGCAGGTTCATAAAGACACGTGGACACGTTTGCTGATGAACCAGCGAGGACAGTAATCGAGCAGCGTTAAAAAAATCCGAGATGTTTATTCTGTTCTGTAAAGGTTTAAAGCTAGCAATGCTATCTCTGAGCCCTGGGTCGATCTCGATGTCATCGCGGTTGTCCTCCTACTGCTGCTTTTGTTCTCGATGGTTGGTGTTGATTCACCTGATCCCCTCACTTTGTTGGTCGGTGCCTCTTGTTTTGAATTTCTCCGCTTTCAGGATTTTCATGCGAAATACTAAAAGTACTTATGGCTTGCATTCCAGTGCGATGATAAATAAAAGGCAGAATTATGCGCTCTCAGGGATAAAATTGAGCACTTAAAGTTGTTAATAAATTTATTTTCCATGTAATCAGATTGCATTAACACTCGCTATCATCTGGAAAAATGAAAAACTAGTGGTGTAGAATTTATTAATAATCAGAGGTCTTAATTATGTCATAATTATCGCGACTTTTCGCCTAGTTAACATCGCCGCATTTAAATTAATTGAGCTTTTTAACATTTGCCGGAATTATGCTTGGCATTTAGGCCAACGAACAAGTGTCGGGCTGTGGCAACCAACTGCATTAATAAATGACAGTGCTAATGAAGTCACACTGCTCGCCGGGTCTTTGCTGCTCTTTCACATTTCGCAATTCCATTATTTACTGGTGTTATGCATTCTTTGTTGCGACAAATTACATTAAATTAATCACAGATAGAAATCGTGACACAACGTGGACGGGGAATATTTAAAGAATTTCTCATTGCTTATTTAATGCTTATTTATTGCTGTTTAGTTGAGGCAATCAAAAGAATCGAAATACAAATTTAGTTAGTCTCTTTATATTAGGAAAAATAAATCTGAAGAAATTTTATTAATTACATAATTCAGAAAATATTAAAATTTTCATGAATGAGATATAAAATCATCTTCGGCCCATGTCCTGGTTGCAAATATTCCTGAAAAATTTCTCAATTCTTTTTTTCTTTTAGTTTTACTACTCACACTATATTTTTTGATTTTAAGAAAAGAATTCGATCTAACTCTACCTATCTTCACCGACAAGGTAAATTGTAGCCGATTAGTGTTTTATTTTATCTAAAGGCCCATTAATTTACAGTGAAAGTATAGTGCGAGCATAGTACACTAAAAAATAGGTGGAAATTTGGTGAAACAATAGTCTCTATAGTGGTACTATGAATACATACGGCCTTAAAAAATATATGAAGGTCAAGGGTGACCATTTCGGAGAGCTTTAGTCAATTCTTAGCAGGCCCGTGCGAATCCTTAGCACTTTGCAATACCAACGAATTAATTAACTATAGCTTTACATGACGTGATAGGATACCTGAATTGAAAAAAAATACGATTGAAGTAAAATGGAAAGTTTTTAATGGACTTTAAGAAGAAGTATCAAAAATATTAATTTACAGCATCACATGCATTCAGAGAACCCCTTTGAAGGCCATGTTCGATATAACTACAGAATTTTCTTTCACTTTTAGAAGATTTTATACTTACTACCGCCCCATCCCGCCCTCACGAATCCAATAGACGCGTTGAAGGCCACTCAGTGCTATCCCAAAGGCGGGTAGAGGGATTGCGCGCGCACTCGGAGTTAAATATGTCCAAAATAATTTCTCACTTTTGTTAAAATTTTCTTTTCACTCGAGATAATCAATGAGAACGTTGTTTTTTTTCTTTTTAGTTCAGAGAAACCTGTTTAATTAACATTTTGTCTTTAGTGTTGGTTTTATGATTTCATGTAGTTCTTCATTGAATGCCGGTATTACTTTAAGCAACAGCCATTTTGGTTTCGGTTGCCTACTTCAGGTATTTAAGAACGGTTTGAAAAAGGTAATTTTAATTAGTATGACACAGATGGCGAATCTAGCAAAGGTTATGTCTATGGTTCATGTACAATTAAGTAACGAAATAGTTTAGGTACCTAAAACAGAATAATTTTGAGTTAATTTCGAAGTTCCTAATTACACTACACAAATTCTCCCAATTACGCTAAAAAGTGTCGGGTAAATAAGAACGACTCTATTTTTTTTTTTAATTTAATGAGAGATTGTTTGTTTAAGTGTTTTGATATGTTTATTTTGTAAGAAGATTACCAAAGTTTATATTTTAACCCTTTCGGTGCTAAATAGAAATAAGGCCATGTACTGGACGTGTATACACGTCTACAACACCGAAAGGGTTAAAAAACGCTGATTAAATCTGGGACTTTGATTGTTTTTGGATTTTCTTTTGTTTTTTGTTTTGTGAGGTGTTCCCAATTACACTAATTTGCCCTATCTGTTGTAATATAAATAGGACATAGGACATAAAAGAATTGTTAAAATAATACAAATAAATTGCATATGTACGTCATATGCATAGGAATCTTAAATGCAAACTTTAAAAAACTTTAAAACTTTATTTAGGTTTTACTTAATTGTAAAGTCATAAAACGTGAAAATAATACGATTTGATTATGACCCTTGTATTGAGATTACAAATAAGTCTTCATTTATGGTGTTTCGCTGTGTAGTTCACTTAATACAAAAAATGCTCTGAGCCCTTCACGTAATAATATACAAGAAGATTTAGTATGAATGGAAAACCATGTCACGTACTCCTTCAATTACGCGAGTAATTGGTTCCACGGGAACAGCGCATAAATAAAACAATAAAAAGCCATTTAAATTAAGGATTTGAATGCTCTCAGACACGGTTATATAATATTTCGGAATTTAAGAGCGGTTTCTAATCTAATTTAATTGGCATGAGGAAAAAGCCACTTTTTCGGGATCTCTTATAAAGGATTGAAGAAAGATAGAACAATGATAATGAACTTAAAAAGGTATTGAACGGTTTTCTAAACCAGTCAAAGACACTGACCAAATCACCATTCTAGTCCTTTTACAAATTCAATTTTTCTGAAAATTTTAAACTTAAATAGATGTTGATTGAATAATTTAGGCATCTCACAGAACTTCCACCATCTTGAAAAAAGTATAATATACATAACTTAGTCAACTTTACGATTTCGATGTGGCATTTTCACCACATTTTTTTTAAAAGTAGAGTCTTTAAGAATATCACCCAATAATGTGGAAACTCCACCTCCAATAGTCCAATAGTCTTTTTCCCATACAACAATTTTAATAGTCGTCAAGTAAAAATATGTCATATTTAAACCATTAATGAAAGGGAATGACCATGATTTATAGTAACTTTGGTCTATGGTGAACACACACTTTGAACACGACAGTGTTCGGAAAATAAAATTATAAGACATTTCATTTTCGTAATACAACATTCGAGAGAAATGACGAATTCCAGTTTTATACACTATTTTGTCAATTGTAGAAATTTTAACAACCTTAAAACGATTTATTCCATTACTCCTACAGAAATTTTAACACAATTGTGTTGCGCATTCCATGGTAAGTTAATTCACTTACGTCCCGTACTACTCAAAGTAACTTTGTTAATATTTATATGATGATATTACATAATCTAATTTTTTAATTTAAAGTTTAAGTCAAATATTTGGATTTAAATGGATTGAGTTACCAGCACTAATCCAAATTTAAAAATGGCTTTGAGTGCACTTTTAACAACTTTTGGAAACATATTTTTTGCTGTCTCGCAGGCCCTAGTAAATGAGCTATTTCTTTCGCTCGGATAGATAATTTTAATTTTTAAGAAGAAACTTTTTTCCGGTTTTTTATATTTCTTCACTTTAACCCTAAACGGAGACAGCGGTTTACCCCAAAAATTATATTTTAAAACCTGTTAAATTACTTTTTCAACATCACCTTGTTTGGGTGACCCTACAGAAGTCGTCCCGTAAATCATTAGAGTATTGTGCTTGGTATTCCATTGTCAAGTAAAACAAAAAAAATAAGTCTACTGGAAATACTGAAAAATGCATTCGCTTACAATTTTATGTGTAATTTACATACGTAGACAGGTATTTACATTTCTCAGTGCTTTGGTACGGTGACTTTTTCCTTCTTCTTAATTTGATTTGCTAAGTTATATAATTTAAACCTACAAATAGCGTATTTTGTATTTAATTCACGCCCGTTTAATTATGTGCCTAAATTTTATCAATTCTAAGACTTATTATCCTAACTTAATGAGAAAACCAATTCGTGCCAAACTTGTATGGTTTTAAAAATTAAAATTTGGAAATGGCTGCGATTCATTTGAAAAGTTTTCATTAAAAGGATTCTCATTTCATGCAAATATTAATTATTAAATGGATGTCTTATATCAAACATTTTTCCTTAAATAGATCCCTTTTAAAAGAATCTCTTGGAAAATTTTTTGTAGAACCGCCCTAAAAGAAAATTAAAGAAAACACGTTGCATAAAATTTGCAATTTCACGCACGGACACGCGCTGATCTATAAAAAGAAATATTTTACTCAGGTAAGAACACGATGTTATAAAGCAAAATGGGAAAACGAGATTCCTTTGGGGCCGCTCTACCTGAATTTCAAACTTAAAAACAACTTTAGCAGAAAATTTCAGCTATAGCATCAGCCACTTAAATAGCCAGCAGACCCCAATCTTATCTAATGACGGAATTTCAGCATAATTGTAATTTCACGGTTTGTCACGTCGGTGTAACGCCAAGTGACAAGACGTACAATAGAGCGTTGGTACTCGCAGGAAGAAACAGCCAAATAAGCTCCTCTTTATCTTACGCGACAGTTAAAGATTTCATGTGGAGGACCAGCAGCAGTAAATGGTAAACCCCAATTTGTTGGTCGTACTTTTGCCGGCACTACAGGACTAGATGGTTCTGCTTGCTCCTGTTCTCAGCTAGAAATTTATTTGTCGCTAAAAGAGATACCTGAAGTGTTGAATGGATGAAAAGAGACTCCAACCGATTTTCACGAAACTCTTTTCAATCTTGCAGGGAAAAAATTCAAAGCATTTTAGAAACTTTTTAAATACTCAAAATAAACTACTTTTAACAGATAAAACCCTGATCAATTCCATCTTAATCTCCAGAAACCTTCCCCAGACCACCCTCTCGAGTAAATCGAATAACTAATTTATTTTTAACACCTTTTAGACCAGAAAACCCTTTCACAATTTTAAAAGAAATTTTAAAACTTCTTCCGATGCTGATTACGAATGTAGACTCTATTTGTAGAGCTCTTAACCTCCACCTACCGACCAAATCAGCCCCCGTCTGCTCCACTTATCTTACGAATTTTCATGTCTTCATCAGTTTTATTTAGTTTAGTTAGACTTTTTATAATTATATCAGTTTGTATTATTAAATAAATATATAAATTTTTCGTTCTATCGTTCGTTCCTTAGCAAGCAAGTTTGAAAGGAAAGAAAAAAAAAACAAATGTTTTTTGGCTTAATCTTACTTTATCGTAAAATATAGATTAAAATAAAATAATACACGTTTTCACACATTGAGGGTTTTCAAGGCAATCTTTGTTTTTTTCCCAGAAAATTGTGCTTGGCTTTTTCATGTCTAAATCCCACCCAGTTTGCCTCACTTTAGCATCCAACAATAGCCTGCCATCATGGTAAATCTTCATCTCTATTTTCTATTTCCTTAATACCCGCGGAAATCTTCCACCGTGTTTTCTTTTCGGCTGAAAAAATAAAATAAAATAAAATAAAAGTTCTTTTAACTGTTCGTTATTTCTATATTAAAATAGTTCACCGAAATTATCTTAAGGCAGGATTCTGTCTTGTTGGATCACAAATATCGTTTGTTTTTTTCACATATTCTTAAAGATTATACTTTCCAAAATATGGTTAAAAATTTTCAGGCGCTATTCCCAAAAATTAAGTGATTCACAGCCTGTTGCTTGCTTGGTGCGCCTTATTGCTTGAGATTTTGAACGCGCTTTCCTCGCAGTGACTTTTTTCAAGCTGATGGAAGTTCTACGATTGACATGATCTTGATCGTCGTACACACTTCTCCTATGAAGTGAACAATCTTTTTATAAACTAAAAACAATATTTTTGGTCAAAAATCGTCTATTTTTCCAATAACTATAACTCAGTCAAAAAATTTTATGATTTATTAATTCTAGTCTATTTTAAAGTTATTTTTTAAAGATATTTTTTCGAAGCGAACATTTGTCGCAATTTTTGTATCTTTTTTTTCATTTTTGTGTTCAACAAAGAATGATTCATAATTATACCAAATTTCACGATTTCATCTTTATTAGTCCTATAAGTTCCTAAAACTTGTCCACTTTTCATGCCAAACAAGGTAGAAATCTACAAAAAGAGCCTTAATTTAGTTACGTGTAAAGATTTATAGAACCAACCCATGATCGGATTTACTCTAGTTATCATTTGAAATTATATTAATTGATGATCCATTTCTTGTCCATATTATTAAACAATGTTATTGACATTCCCTTTATCGATTTCCACTGAAATGAATCGATTTACCCTTTGGCTAAGCCCAAAACAGAACAGTTTCCTACTTGAACGTACTCATGTACGGGTATGAGCGGCATATTTGAGCATGGAAATCTGTCCTTTCAATATAAGATTGATACTGTGGCTGCTTAATGCAAACTGCACGTAAATTAGACCTGGTATGCTTTGCGCTTAATAATCCCAATAACAGATTATCATATCTCATTTATCTATGATATCAAGACTAATGGGATATCATGTAAAATCTACCTGAGCGTTTGAACATTATTGAACATTATTTCTTCTTCTTTTTATTTGTAGTGTGACGTCTTCTATGCCGATAATTGGGATTATTCTTACTAAACCTTTTGAAGGTATTAACGAACAAGGTTTCATATATATATATATATATATATTATTGTTTCTTGCACTAAGAAGAAGCTGTTTTAGTAGTTCGCAATTTTTTTCTGAGACCTCTAATTACCAACTGTAGGGTTTTTACCACTTTGTAGACCATTTCTTGTAGTTTTATGGTAGAGGACCTGAACCCTTCAGGAAATAAAATGAAGCAAATATTACATTTTAAAAAAAAAAAATCGGATTTGGTTCACCGGGTACTACTCCGGCTACAATGTGAACCACTACCAAATGGACAATGAACCAGGGATTTAGCTTAGTTTTAAGGAAATTCGTTCTAGAATCTTTAAATATATGTAGAATATCTTCTTATTGTTATATTAAATTAAAACAAAACATGAATATTGTCCACTAATAAAAATAAAAACATAAATAGGTAGACCCTAATTCGACAAATCGAATCTAGCTTCTAGAATGCATTTTCACTTCTTCATTAGCTCTTAGCGCACATACTTTGCTTCTGGATCACCCTACAAACGATCGATAAATTCTTGAATCTTTTCTTATTTGTATACAATTTAATGGACTTAAACTTCATTTTTTTGTTGCTGCACTTAATGCTTTCTTATTTTCCCAATATGCACCTTGTATCTCTCACTTACATGTCAGTTTAACGGGAATTTTACATCCATTTAATGAGCCTTTTCCGCAGGATTAAGACTTTTTAAGGAAATGGAAAACTGGCTTTTAAGGACAGAGTACGAAGAAAGAACCTTTGAGATAATTTAGCTCTAAATTAGACTGCTGGCATTCTTATTTGGTTGAACAAAATCCTATCTTCTAATTAACACCTCAATAAAATGATTTTCAACAATACGTCCTAACGGCTTCTGTTCAAAAACTTTATAAAGATGTAACTTATTTCAAAGACATCCTGTAACAAAATAATCTTTAAGAATCCTATTTTCTAGGGCAATTTACAGGGAGTTTGTTAAGCTTTTGTTTTATTTACATCGAAGCTATGTTACCTACATAATTTATAAAAAGTGGTTAATGTGTCCGTAGTACTATTAAGCATGCATTACCCAGAACATCTAGCAGGTGTACAATTTAAATCCCGGTCCTTTAAATTTAAATTTTTGTTCATTACCCTGATTTCCACTCATGAAAATCGATAATGTTTTTTTTCGATTTCTCCGAACGTTTTGAAGTGGGAGTCTGTTAAATGCTGAAATGGTCGGAATGAGTGGAAATCTGCAGGTGCTTGATTTGGCGACTACGCAGGATGAAGAAATATATCTCAGCTTAAAAAATTAAGCATATTAAGCGCTGTGTTGTCCAGAAGAACTAGGTTAAAATTTTCATCATAGAACTTTTTAAATCAATTATTACATATGATAACATTTTACTTCACATATGCTTTTTTTCGAACTAAAACAGTATAGCGGAAGCAGTATTTAATATGTTGCTTGTCGACGTCATCGTGTTAATTTCACTCAGAGTTAATTACCCGTGCATATTACGCTTTTATGGTTTATTGGGTTGCTTCTGTACAGCGTATGGTAGTGTAGGAATCTGCGGAAGGCAAAAGTGGCCATGCGCCATTCGTGGCTAAATCGTATTTTTGTGTTCATTCATGTGGAATTGTGCTAGTTAGTTATTGGGATAAAACTGTACATGCCAGGTAAGCTGACAG
Source organism: Proctacanthus coquilletti (assembly GCA_001932985.1). Classification (NCBI taxonomy): domain Eukaryota; kingdom Metazoa; phylum Arthropoda; class Insecta; order Diptera; family Asilidae; genus Proctacanthus; species Proctacanthus coquilletti. Next base: position 956,629 of record MNCL01000019.1, read on the forward strand.
ATTTTTACAACTTTTAATGTTGTTTTTTGTTTTTTGAGTATTGGGAAAACACAACCAAAAAAGTAACACGCGATGTGGAGGCTGGTAAGAATTATTTAAAGAGCCTATCTATAATTGGAGATTTGATAGAATACTCAAGATGCCAGGTGTGGTGGCACGAACAGTGCATTGCTTATCCAGGGTTATCTTGTTCAAATGTGATCTATGTGCCAATAATTAAAGTGGGTACTCTTATAGACCTTACTGCGCACTTTTACAACGCAGGAGTGCACTTTTTTTCTTTGTGTAGTTTTGTGTCATTAAATCCAATAACGATAAGAATTTTGAATAGATAAAAATTTGTTAAATATTATTTAAAGTTTAATATTAATTAAAGTTAATTGGATAAGTGATGATATATTGATATTTTATGTGATTTTATTTAAAGCATTCACACTCTTACACAACCCTACTCTATATGAAATTTTAGTTACAAACATTACTTGCCAGTGCCTTGCAAAATTGAGTCGTTCTAACAATTAAAACTATAAAAAGTATAAAATAATTCAACTTTAGTACTAAATATGTATATCAAACTAAAATTTGAATTTCTTCTATAAACGTAACAACAACAACACAGCAAGTCTAAAATTAAATTATTACTTGGAAAGCATAAAACATACAGAAAATTTTTAAAAACAAATCGTGGAAATAAAAATAATAACTTTTGCTAAAAATCAGAAATGCCTAACTATTAATATTTTATTTGCTTTCGCACAAAATAAAAAATTTTATAAAATCTTGTATTTTACATGTAATACTGTTCTATTTTTAAAATAGGATATGAGAATTATTTAATACTTTCTAGAGTCTGTAAAAATGACGACGTGCATTTAAATAGTTTTACTTAATGCCTCTTAAAGTCTACGTCTATAAGTTAATAAAGTATAAAGGTGACTTCGATTCGACTTTTACAAATTTAATTGCCTTGAAAGAGTTCTTAACGATTTGGTAAATTATAATCTAACAAAATCAATAAAAGGTTCAGTATAAAACTTTTGGAAAAAAATCAGGATAAGTCCTTAAAGCCGAAATACATCAACTTGGCCACATAAAGTCCCATAGCGATTCTTAAAAGGAGGGAAGGTTTGCCTACTTGCAGCTGCCCTTGAAGAACTTCAGTATCAACGTATAATGTGAAATAATTGGGGTGAATTTAATTAATTTAAGACAATGATACCTCCTTTGGTATGGGTAAGCCAAGGTCGAGGTTCGTACGTATCTCGAATGCCATTTTATTTTAAATATAAAAATGAGGATCTACGTTTGTAGACGACCGCCCGCATAATTTGCATAATTTTCTTCTGAAGAAAAATGGTAAATTGCAAAAGTTGCAAGGGTTAACTTGTCACCGAACATTGTTTTGCTTGCTCGGATTAAGAAGAGAGCTTTTTCGTTTGATGGGGCTTAATTTAGAATTAAGTGTGATTAAAAGTAAGCTGTTCTCGAGGAAATTATGAAGTGAAGGTCTCCATTCCGAAGAATCCCAAAAGACTATGCAAATTCGCGATTTCCATGCTAAAGATCGACTCTTTGAAATTTATAATCGGATGTTGCGAACAGAGCGGGGGATAAATTGTTTCTGAATATTTTATAAACCGCAATTTTCCTGAGTGAAACATTTCAGTAGATCACGAGCGTACCTGTAAATTTTATTTGAAATATAAACAGGATACTCAAATCCATTCAAATACACTCCTATTAAATATCTGATATCGTAAAACCTCTTCAGATAGCGCAATAAATGATTGCCTACTTTAAATTATTTCATGTGAAAATCTGGTGTCCAAATCCCAGAGCAGAGCAGAGGAGAGCTCCGAGTGTGTTTCGGACAAAAAAGCATTATTGCGGTCTAGTGGTTTTCAATTCGACATAAAATATGGGCGGACGAATGCAATTAAAAATTTCTCTACATCTGATCGAAGTGATTTATGATGGTCGAAAAATCAAAATTCAATAATATCAAATGATATTACCCGACGACGACTGCACATTTTGGTGTCTTCCGGTTTTCAATTATATGGGGGGGATTGCTAGTTGCGTGACACGCTTTAAAATCAAAATGACGCGCTGAATACCGCAACAGAAATAGTAGCTAAAAAACATATTCTGGGCTGAGATTTTATTCGAACAAGCATCCCTACTGCGATGTCATTCTGTCCCTACAGGGGAACTATTTTGTTCATTCACATAATTTTGTTTACATTTTATAAGTAATTGTGGCATAATTGTAATCAAAATATCCTTGGGATTCAGGGTCAGAATGAATGCCTTATATTTAGAACATAATGAAAAAGATTGTCTTCTCCTATAAATGTTTACGTAACTTGACTTGAACTGCACAAATTTGCACTCTCCCATTAAAAAATTCGGTATTTTTTGGAGTTTATTTTTGATACCGATTTTTTTGTACATTATTTTGATAATAATTGAGGAAATCCGTAAAAGATCACAGTGAAACTATTTTTGAATCTCATCAAGATTACCTCCTTACAACGAACTAGAAATGTTTAAGGACCTTCGGACATTTTATTTCTGTATATTCGTATTTCACTTGTTATTAAAGAAGATATGCTGCGTATATCCACTAATCCAGTTCGTATCATCCAATTGTAAAACAAGAAAAATTCCAGATAGGCAAAATAATCAACTAATTTTGAAAAAAAGGTATCGATTTTGGAGGGACTGACCGATATACCAAAGCAAATGAGTACTCATCAAACACATCATATACACCGAAATAGAGTTTTAGATTGACATGGATACTGGTCACGCGGAATTAAGTGGTTAAAAAAGCTTTTCATGTGAAAATTGTCAACTAAATTATTTCATAATTTCCAAGTTTTATGTATGAAGTTTATCTAAAGCAAAGAGACAAAAAATAATTCATAAAACTTTAAATAATTTAGAAATTTCCTTCCCCAGACACGGTTACTTTGAGAAAATGAAAATAGAATAAGAAAGGAAAAAGATTTTTGAAATTTATAAACCACAATACCATTTTAAATCGTATTCATCGGCTAGTTTATTTTTGTAATGCTCTCTGTCACCTGCCGCAGGTGTCATTGTTATTTTTTCACTCCTTAAATATATTTTTTTAATTATTGCTCTAGAATAAAATTGTTGTCTACCTTTAAAATGAGATCGTTAACACTGTTTTTTTATCTACCACAGATTAAATAAATAAACAGGGGGACTTCTAATTCCAGCATCTCTATAAAGATTTAAAGATTTTGATAAGAGTTGAATTCTAAACTACTTAGCATATCTTCTTTCGCGCGGTTGGCGATTGCCTAAATGATTGCTCCAAAATATTCAAGAATTCTTTTTATGCAGAGATGTAAGATTACAGAACGAATTTTTTCAAAAGGAATGTCGAGTATTCTGGTGAAAAAGAAAAGTTTTACATAAAACTGAAATTGTTATAAAAGAGTAAAAAAAAAAGTGAGCTACAGTAATTTTATTCGAAATATGAAAACTCCATTTTCTTCAGATAAAACTTTTACCAGTAAAATCTCAGGTAAGTTTAAGTCCGTGCGAGTAGAAAATAATCCGGGCACATGTACGGAATTCAAAATAATGCTCAGAAGTATCACCTATCACTTGAGGAACAACTTTTTATAGGAAATGAAAGAAATGATCCCAGGGGAGGAAAAAATATGTAAACGTGAAGCGTTAGGAAATTGTACAACTTCTCGTTCTGTTCCAACTTTCAGTCAACCCAATCCTGCTGCACGCGTTTGTAATACTAAACAACTCTTTGTACGCGTTGTTGTACCACTCCGAATCTCATTTTTGTTTTTTCAGTGAAAATAAAAGCATGAAGTACTATCAACCTTTTTTCTTCTCGTACATGCCTAATGAATATCGCTATTGGAATTTTTGAAAAATGACCTCTATAGAGATATTGTCCTGTCCAATGTAAGCACCAGACTTCTTAATGGAGTTGTTCTCAGATTTTAAGATAGTTAATTTCATTTACATAATTTCGGATAAAATATTTATCATATCCACCAAATATGACTCAATCAAACCACATGTGAAACTGAATACACTTAATAATTTTATTTCCCATATTTTGATACGAGTTTTCAGCTTTGTTCTTGCTCACTGATAGAAATAAAAGGACCACATAAAGCAAGTATTCTTATGATATTTTGATAAGAACGTCTCCAAAGCCTGGAAATTAGTTTAGATTTAGACCTTAATTAATAAATTCAATTACTATTGGAATTCTAAAACAATACAGAAAATCTTAAATGTAAAGAACCAAAAAAAATCATTATGGATAGTAATTATATGAATTTATATAAAATTATATAATAAAATATTCATGAAAATTAAAATAATTTAAAAGAAAAACAGTAAAAATTAAAATCAATTATAATATCTCCGAAAAAATAACAAGATCATACAAAATTAAATATTTTTTCTGCACCATTTCTTCAAAATTAATCATTTGCATTCGAGTGGTGCCTTTAGGTCTTTCATGCCCATCAGTAACGTCAAGCAAAAAACAAGAGTATGCATATCTTGCCAAGTTTCATTCTATGATATGATTTATCAATATTCAGTTGTTTCTTTATCCTTGAAAATCAAGATATATACTAATTAAATAATAAAAATAATTCATTTCTGTTTTATTCAAATAATTTGGAATATTTCCAATGCTAGAAGGATCCTTGACAATTCAAAGACGCATTTTATAATCAAATATCTCACCTGATGGTATAAATTTGTTTGCAGAAACGTTGCGTTTTGCAAAACTATTTACGAGGGTGGTTTGTAAAGTCCCCGTAAAAATGGAAAGTATTTATTTTTTCGGGATAAACCATTTTTATTTTTCAACGTAGAGGGGACTTTTAAGCTTATACACTTCGTCCAACGCTAGTCCAGTTCGTTGATCCCTTCTGAATAATAGGATTGGTCCAATTCCGCAAAATAGGCATTCATTTCCGCAATTGCATCCTCGTTTGGACAACAACTCTTTCCCGGCAAGCATGTTTTCATATTGGGGAACAGGTAGTAGGCGGCGGGAGCCAAATCTGGAGAGTAAGGGGGATGTGGAACGAGTTGGAACCCTAACTCCATCAATTTCGCTACCATAACTCCAGCGGAATGAGCTGGTGCATTATCATGATGGTAAAGAACGTTTTTTTTGCCAGTTGTGGACGTTTTTCTTGCAACTCGGTTTTCAAGCAGTTCAATAATGATGCATCATAATATGCACCTGTACTAGTTTTACCCTTTTCCAAATGATTGAAGAAGATTATTCGTTCACAATCCCAAAAAGCAGTCGCCATAACCTTCCCGGCTGAAGGAACCGTCTTGGTTTTTTTTTTTTTGGTGCGCTCTCCGCTGCCAACTCATTGTTTGGACTGTTCTTTGGTCTCAGGCGTGTAGTGGTGTATCCACTGTGGACGAAACAACGCCTAGTGTCCTGTGAACTCCGCTGAAATAGCTGCAAGTTCTCCTTGGAACACATCACACGATTCATCAATTTTTTTTGGAAATCACTCGACTTGCACGATTCAAACGAACGCTAAACACAGAGAAATAAATCTAGGAGTTCATCCAAAAGATGCCACCAACCGAAAATAACCTCAATACCCTCCAGTGATGCCATCTCTCTGATTTTGCACGGACTTTTCAAACTATCCACCTAAACAGAAAATTCGCTTACCAAATGTTATTATGAATTATGAAGTACCTTTCCCTTTGGCAATGTTAGAACTCCAATTACAGAAGCTTCTGTTGGCACGTATCGATATTTGAGCTTGAAAATTCAACAAGATAATGCAGCAGTCAAGTTTTCATCATTTTAACCCGTAGCTGAGGACGTTCAGTAACATTCATGCCACGTTTTAGTCGCGGTATGTTACTGTTCTTGAAATTAGTGCAAAGGATCCATCAGGCAAAAGTGCAGTAGAGGAAGAAGCACCGGAAATTCTGAGAACAGGAGGATGAAAATCTATGAACTTTTATGACATGATCTGGGCCTATGAGCAAACCATGTAGAAAAATTTCACCTCGCACTGTTCGATAAAACGTAAAAAATTTATCTGATCTCAGACATAAAAAGCCATCCGATCAAAAGAAAAAAAGAACAAAACCAAAAAATTTTCATCATCTTTAATTTTGAAAAAATATGAGAAGCCGACATGACATCGATGGGAGCTTTTTATATATTCGAAATTTTTGGAAGTTGTTCCTATATTCGATTTATTGACCAGTAATAAAATAAATAAATTATTTATACGTTTTATGATTTGTGTTTTTTTCCGTTGATCATTGGAATATTGATTTAAGTTGAATTTGCATACATAAATTCTCACAAGCTTATTTCGAGGAGGAAATATTTTCGGCATATCTTTTATTCCTCCACTGCAAAGGAAAAAAGGTTTATCGCAGAAATTTTAAATAGAAAGAGGGCTAAAATTGCATTACCTTAGTTTTAGCAATTGATGATTCTGATGTAATAAAAACAGAGAGAAGAAAACCATGTTTTTCCTATTTAAATAGCACTTTACTTTTTTGAAGACCATAAACTGCAAAATTAGGAAATAGATATACTCTACCAATAGCCTGTTATGAACTGGGTAGTGCTAAGTTCTCATTAAGACTTGCATTCTCTTCGTTGTTAACAAAAACAGAGACCTCAAAATTTTGGTTGTTATCAAAGCAAAGTTACATTTTGTTACTCATAAAGAAGTTGTAAAAACGTCTTTTGTCCTTATAATTTTAAGATAGAGCGTGTTAATAAGAACAGACCAAATATTTAACCTTGGAACCGTACTCTGAAAACAATTCAAACAAATTTTCGTCTATATGGTGATCATGAAAAATAAATTCGCCCAAAAAAAATAAAGTTTTCAGTTTCTCGTGAGTTTGTACGCACCTCTCAGTTCTTTAAGATTATTTTTGTTATTCTTAGCATGAAGTTAGACCCCTGCATAGGGTTTCTTTTTCTCCTGTGATGGACGGTTAGTATTAAAAATAGTTTACTTTTATAATCTTAAATCTATCTTTCACCAATTTATTATTTAATTAGAAGATGGTATACTTTCGTGCCGTAGGCATGCTGCTGTCAACTTTATTTACTACTATTATTATCAAAATGAGACACAAAATTATGTTCTAGAAAATAATGGAAATTTATTGTTCATTTGAAATTTATAATTTGTGGAAATATTCGTTGTTAAAGAAGTGGTTGATAAAAAGTATCCTGCTAAAAATTAATTATTTTATTTTAACTGTAACTATAAACTTAAGGTGTAAAAATTTACAAAGATTATACAGCATTTGCCTTGAATTTTATAAAATAATCGTCAATTAGTAATAATTCGTATAGTAATAAACAAAATCGGATATGCTGTTTGTGGTCACAAGAAAAGCCATTTTTTTCAATGGTTGGTGATGTTTGCTTTATTTGAATAAACTTACGAATAAATGTATAAGAATAGCAGGATGGCGAGTAAATATCTGATGTTCGAGACAAAAAGATAATATAAAAAAAATGTCTTTGACCCAGGGCACGTGACTAGAACCACACAAAAACGCATTGGTGTGACAGTAAAGCGTTTAGAAGCACTTGCGGTGAACAATTCCTGGTCCAGATTCATCATACTCCTGCTTCGAGATCCACATCTGTTGGAAGGTAGACAACGATGCCAAAATGGATCCACCGATCCATACAGAATATTTACGTTCTGGTGGAGCAATGATCTTGATTTTTATTGTCGATGGAGCGAGAGCTGTGATTTCCTTTTGCATACGATCAGCAATACCTGAGCATTAAAATATTTAGAAAAAAAACTACTAAGTATGCATGAAATTTTAAAAATACCTGGGTACATGGTGGTGCCACCAGAAAGTACTGTGTTGGCGTACAGATCCTTCCTGATGTCAACATCGCATTTCATAATAGAATTGTAGACGGTTTCGTGAATACCGCATGACTCCATACCCAAGAATGATGGCTGGAAGAGAGCCTCTGGGCAACGGAATCTTTCATTACCAATAGTGATAACTTGACCATCAGGCAACTCGTAGGACTTTTCCAAGGAAGTTGAAGCAGCAGCAGTAGCCATTTCTTGTTCAAAGTCTAAAGCAACATAACATAACTTCTCCTTGATATCACGAACAATTTCTCGTTCGGCAGTAGTGGTGAAAGAGTAGCCTCTTTCAGTTAAGATTTTCATCAGATAGTCAGTCAAGTCGCGTCCAGCCAAGTCCAAACGGAGAATGGCATGTGGCAAGGCATAACCTTCATAGATGGGCACTGTGTGTGAAACACCATCACCTGAGTCGAGTACAATACCAGTGGTACGACCAGAAGCGTATAGAGAAAGCACGGCTTGAATAGCAACGTACATAGCCGGTGAGTTAAATGTCTCAAACATAATTTGCGTCATCTTCTCGCGGTTAGCTTTAGGATTGAGTGGAGCCTCTGTCAACAGCACTGGATGTTCTTCTGGTGCTACACGCAACTCATTGTAGAAGGTGTGATGCCAGATCTTTTCCATATCATCCCAATTTGTGATGATACCGTGTTCGATCGGGTACTTCAATGTGAGGATACCTCTTTTGCTCTGTGCCTCATCACCAACGTAGGAGTCTTTTTGACCCATACCAACCATGACACCTTGGTGCCTTGGACGGCCTACGATTGATGGGAATACAGCTCGTGGAGCGTCATCACCAGCGAATCCGGCCTTGCACATGCCTGATCCATTGTCAATGACAAGCGCACCCGCATCATCATCACACATACTGGCAGTTTTTGGTTGTTACGATCTGTAAGAAAAATACTTGAGAAACAACAGATGACACCGACAGACTTAAGATGCCACGGACAATGTTTTAAGATGGAAAAGCGCCCTAATCCATTAATCACGTAGGAAAAAAAAAGTAGTAAAAAGGGGTAATTTTCTCTAGCGCGTCACCCTTTAAAAGAAATCACGACAAGTAATCTACCCGCGGACACCTCACGAAATTTCCTTTTTGTCTTCCTAAACTTTTGTTCTCTTTAAAAACACGTTTCGTAATTTTCTTTTCTAACGCAAGTATTTAATTTTCTTTGTTCTATGTGTTTGTTGTTTTTGGGCTTGTTTGTCTTGCCGCAGTTGTTTTTTCGCACCAAATGCATCTATCAGTGGCTTTCGCCTTAAAAAAAAAACAGGTTGAACTCCTGTGAAATTGCCTACAGTTTTTGCTCCCAACTAACCCAACATTTATCATTTGGTTTCGTCTTGGGTTGTTTCTGTTTTTGTTCCCTCTTGTTTAATTTAAGTGGTCTTATTCCTTGACAGACGACTTGGTGCGACATTAGATTTCCATCTTGCGCTTCTCATTGTAGCCGCTCGCATTTAATCACATCGGGCAAACAACACATGGCGTTATAAATCCAATGAATTGGTTTGGCGTAACGCGAATGTAAGTAAAAAAGTTTCTCGAAACGGTTATCATATGTGTAGTCACGGTTAAAATTGATAATACTTTGATAACATTTTAAGCGAACTTTTTAAAATAAATATAAGTAAAACCAATTTTCCAAAACGATAAAAACTAAAATTTAGGAATTGAAATTGTATTAATCTCTGCTGAATTCTTCATCCTCTTATGATTTTTTTTAATGATATTATCAAAGTAATATGCCACGTTCCTGATAACGATATAAGTTCCTTCACATTACTAACACAATATTTAAAGAATTGATTATAATGATGAAAATTCACAAGATTTTGAGACAACGTGAACTAAGTTTATTAATCCGTTTGCCCTCGTCCTGAGCTCGATAGTATCCTTTGGATAAAGTCTTATGCAATCACAACACAATCGCCTATTAACGTACCTCAAAGAAAGAAATTCAAATAAATGTAACCGATCTGATTTGTTCGTCACCACCACCGGCTCTGTTAACCAACGAGTGAGATTTAAATAATCTTGATCGGACTTTTATACTGGCTCTTGATTTCGCTAAGATTGATGCTATCAGTCCTTGGGAGTGGTGGTGTTCGCTGCATCGGTGCATGAACTTTTTTAGATTTTTCACTTTGTCGTTTTAAGTGTGTGCAACTTTTTTCATTGTTTACCCGTTGCCAGAGAGTGCGATAATGGGTGCTAGAAATAGAAACGATCCTTAGAAGGACTGAATCAGATGCTAATTGAGTAAAATGAAAAAGAAAATACTTTTCTCAATTGTTATTGTGATATTGGTTCGTATTAACTGGTGGAGCGTTTACACATGTTTTCCCAACAGTGGTGATGAGCGGATACAACTTTAGTTACAGCACGTGAAACGTACGTATCGTAGTATTGCCACATATGCTGATTTTTTTCTGATGATGCGTTGCTGCCCTTAAATGGGCATGGTTTGCTGATTCAAGGCATAAAGATGTAACACCCTTAACCATTGCCAATATATCGTACAAAAATATATTTGTACTATAATTATTCAAACTATAAGTAATTTTTAAATTTTTAAATTAAAAATGATTCATCACAGTTTTTGTCATTGTCAGCCATTGTGTTTTGAAATGAGTACTATTTTGGCTAGCGCCAACGTCTTATTATACAAATATAACTCACAACCTTGACACTTCTGGGAAGTTAATAAATTCCTTTTTATATAAATTGCAATATATTAGGAATTACAGGTGTTTTAATAGCAGATAGATGTAATCCCTTTTTATACCTAATAGCCTTTCTGATCTTACCCTGGAATGATTTTTAAACGAACATACCTCACATTATTCTAACTCTGTCCCTCTAAAACCTAAGATATGATTATTTAAAAATACATTCGACAAAGGATTAATAAAAAAAAACATGTATTTGTTCGATATACAAGATTATTATTTATTACTAATAAAAGTTTTTTATATGAAACAAGAAAACCCGAGTCTTTACACAAAGTTTTCAGAAATTTAAGTGAGCTTGAAGGTTTATATTTAATATTAAAGTTTATTTATTTGAAACTCCTTGGGACGGGTGTATTCTCTCTTAAATGGCATATCCATTACCTCCATTAAATATTAAAAGATTTCATTGTAATAAACCTACGTGTAACTCTTAAGCGGTGTATTTTAGAGAGTGAATAGTAGCGGAAGAAACATTAATCACGATACTCCATAGAATCGATTGTTGTATATTGGAAGATTTCACACACCTGTTATATACGTATACGTAATTTATAAATGTTACAATTTATTGGTATATATTGCAACAAAAGGCGAGAGAAATTAATGAACAAACATCTTAAAATTTAGTTCCAAAAGGTTTACTTAGGACTTCGAGATTTTGTAATTTATGCGTCTAACGTGACACCACGAATGGTTCTTACTTATTTACATGTGAATACTCGAATTCGGTCTCGTCGTGTGGAAAATCCACATCAGGAATTAATACAGACTTTTAGATTCAATATCATACATGTTCACTTTAGTGTGATTTCAAATATAGAGCCAGGACGCATACATGCCGTCGATTTATTAACGATCTATCGTAAAGAAATAGGCAACTTTAGCATTGTTAATAATATTTCTGTCAATTCATTTTTAGTACGAAGAGATGTCGTACTCTTATTTCAAGTTAAACTAGCAAATAAATAAATAATAAATTAAATACTGAGCAAAGAAATGAATTTAGAAGAAATACGAAACAAACAGGACAATGTAAAATCAATTACGTTAGTTATAAGTTCAAGATTCTTTAAGAATTTGAAGTTGAATCATTCCTTATAAATTGATTTATTTTAATTCCTGTTTGCTATAGGAACGCTTTTAATTTTGTTTTACGTTATTAATTAAAAAATATAATACTAATTATATAACGCATAGGAGGAAATCGGGAGGGTTGATACGTACACTATCGAATTCAGGTTTTAACCAAAAAATTGGTCTAGTAGACAACATAATATTATATTTGGGTTTGGGTTTGTCGCTATATTTGTTTTTTACGATTCAAAGTGTATTTTTTGACAGACATGAAGTAATTTTGCAATTAGTGAAAACACTTGTTATTTTTTTTCTTAATTTTAGTGTTAAATCTTAATGGTAAGTGTTAAGGATTATACGAAATACATTTGTATACCTAAGTTGTTTGGGTACTGTAATTACGAAATAAAATTTTACTTAGGAAGGGTTGCTACACAATTTCACATAAATTTGAAAATGACTTTACAAATTAGAATTGTATTATTTATAGGATTATTTGTTTCTTTAGATTTTGTTTAATTTTGAGAATATTTTAATTTGATGTTCCTAATTTTAACGAAATTATAAATGTTAAAAACATAAAGTTTTTCATTGCTCCCCAACTACGGTATTAAATCTTCCCGAGTTCAGGGTACATTGATACCGCTTATACCTTTCTTTTCAAGCAGTATAAAACAAATGCGAATTATGATTCCACTCAGAAACATGCAATCTTTAAGATTCACTACTGATAATTGCAATTAATTCGATACTTTCTGTTGTATACTTGTCTTTGTAAAATTCGTATCAACCCCCCCAACCTCCCAATCTCCCCCTTTCAAAATAACCTGGCTTCAATAAAATCTTAAAGGTTTTAAGATATTTAAACTTCCTTAAAATTTTCAAAAACCTCCAGTTCAGCTGTTTTTCTAATATGCAACCAACAGATGCCTACTTGTAATTAAGGTTTTTTGTTATTTAAAAATTTGCAACAAATTTGACCTCACACATAAAAAATGTTCATAGTCGCCAAAATATGCTTATTTTATCTAAATTTCAAAATTATATACAAAACTTAAATATTGTTTTGAAGAAAAAAGTCATTGTTAATTTAATTGAGCAGGGTGCCATTTTTGAATAATTACCAGTAATTAGAATCTTACTCAAGTATTTTAATGGCCGATTTTATTTCTTAATGTGTTTTGATGCAACTCAATCTTAGAAGCAATTCGAGAAATAAAATAAAGGAAAATTGATTGATTGATTTTATTGGTCTAGTGTAATTCAGCAAGAAGCTCTTTTATTAATCAATACGACACCCCTGAATTTATTCTTCTTAAGGTGTTGTTTATTCATTACTACTTCAAGGTTTTTTTAATAATCTGAGAGTAAATTCCGAGAAATTTTAGAACGATTATTTTAGATTTTTATACGAATCATAATCGTAAGAAGTATAGTGAAATTTTTACAGTTCCATCTGCATAGTTATTTTTTTATAAAAAGTTGACTTTATTTCTTTTCTTAACTAGTAATTTTTAAATTAAATTTTCTTATCGGATTAGACCAATATCATATAATTCCTTATTTTCGGTAGTGAGTTGTAGTAAAGCTTTTTAAAGCATTGTGAATGTTCTCAGATTGCCCTTCCATATTTAAAAATTTTAAAAATTTCTTACAATAAACTTCTCTTGTGTAAAAGACAACTGAAGATTTTTGAAATTTTTAGAAAAGTTTAAATATCTTGAAAAACGGGGAAGTTGTTACGTGCTAGATTCGTGATATTTTGACTACATATGGTGAAACCCTGTCGCTGGTTAAAGTCTCACGGAAAGTTTCCTGAACACCTTGTTTATGCCCAGTATAACCGCATCTCTAACAAATTCATACAAATAAGATTTAGTCAGTCAAGCGCAAGTTCATTAGATTGGCTTTGAAGTATTAGGAAAGGAAAGGACTTCTTTATCCTTCCTCCTTATGACGACTGATTAAAGTTACTTAAAATCCTTTATTTACAAAAACATGAAGTGGTTTGCGATAACTAATAACTAACAATATTGACTCTTTCCCTTAGATTGAGATTACCCATGAGAGAAAGCCATCACTACTTAAGTAAATACCCTTATAAACATCTATTCAACTTCGTGTAAGATTAATTATAACTTCTTTGAATCTACTAATCGCATATGTATTTCCATTCATAGCCATGTCGGTGTGTTCTATTAAATTGTTAATAAGCAGGCTTTAAAAACGAACTATTTAATCATCACACATCCGTAAGTGTCATTTGGTGTATACATCGCCCTGTTTTGACACTACTGCTGAGACTAAGCTGATGATTCATTATATACCACATTTGTGATTAATTTGCTAAAAATCCTTGCTTATAAAAACAATTGGGGGGAGAGATCTCGTTCGATACGTGTCCATATAGAGAAACACGGATTTTTCAACAGAGCTAATGAGATAAACAAGATCTTGGCGTCAAATCGGAGCCAATAGATGCCAGACGATACGCTGTCAGGCCAAATTTCCGATCGTTTCCCGACGTGATTCTACTTAGCGATTTGTGCAATTCTTGTCCCGGTCTAATCGCGTGCCTTCATTAATGGGAAACTCCCCTATAGTGAGACAATTATCAGTATTATTAAGGTTTAGTGACAAAAATAAACCACACGTTATTTTTATCGCTGTTTAATTTATAAATACTTTTTTGACCTGCAAACAGCTGGAGCTATAAATAAATTAGTGGTTTACTTTGTAGAAGAAGTACATAAAAGGAATTTTAGTAATGATCCTACATTACTAGGCTAGACAGATTTAGACAAATAAAATATAACAATGAGCAATTTGTGTAATCATCCAATAAATAACCATGAGTGACTACATGCATACTTTTATGGCAGACGCAGTCGACTTTTTTTCTCCTAATTAAATTACTAAAATTCAAATAAATATCTATTTTCCTACAAACCGTAAAGATCAGCAAAACTTCATTGGGGTTATTTGACTATTATTTCCTAATATTTGTCAATAATTATTTTTGAATATGAAAATAAAATTCCGAAATAAAAAACCCCATAACGCAGTTTCCTATAGCGCGAACTGAAAATTGCGTTGCTGCTCCCCGCAGTTAAAAAATTGTTGCATTTGCAAAATGAATTGCGTTTCTTAATTGACTCGAAAATCAAAGTTTTGCATTAACCTTTGAGTGATAAGGAAAATTTGTTTAAAGATTATACAGAATTAGTTGTGTTATTTCTAAAAAGAATTTATTTCAATATAAAAGTGCTAACCTTTTTTCACTATTTTTAATTTCAGAAATAAGAAGTAGTGTTTCTTAGTCATAACGATGAAATTGGACCAAATGCCGTTGGAACTTAATTTTAAGCGATTCTGATAGTGACTACATTTTAGTTTTACTTGACTTTCTACTTTAAGTTATTCTGAATAATGAAACGTCTTAATTTGTTTTAATTAGCTTAATTTAGTTTTTATTTGCTGCGCTCTGGGTCCTGTATATCGCGATATTCGTGTTTTTTCTCATTCGATCGTTTCTTCCGTTTTATAGGGGGTCCTACTGTACTTGGTTTTTCATCGAAGGTATAAAACTGAATTTGGGTACCTTAAGAAACTTCAAGAGCAAAAGAAAAACAAGTTTTCCTTACTTTAAAGCTTTTCTTAGTAAAACAATGCTCTAAATACTTAGAAAAGTTTTAATTACAAATTGTTGTACCGCCATGTATCATATGTCACATATCGCGTGACATATCGAACTGAAACATGCTTTAGATTACTTCTCGGACTTTTAAGTACGTTAGTTAAATCCTATTTAAGTGGTTTCTAATAGATGTCCGAACATGCAGACAAACAGAAAGATGAAAATTTCAAAACTCATTTTTTCTAGAACTTATTTCGTTTCAAAAATATCTTTTGTTTAAAACCTTTTTCTTTCTACAGTAGTGTTATATATACGGTGTTCGATAAATAAGTAGAAATTTATATGTCAATTCCTTGAGGTGTCCTTGTTCCATAAACTTCCAAATTTCATTTTTTAATTTACCCGGTTATGTCCATTACTATAATTACATAAAATCTCAATGTCAAACAGTCTTAGACAAGAGAGGACTAATTTCTGAAATATTACTCCTTTTCCTAACCGGTAAAAAAATAAGAATTATATTGATGTATCATAAATATTATACCAATAATACTTAGCCTGAAAAACAATGTTGTGTAAGAACGATTTTTCTTTTTAAAACGGTGTCCCTTGTGGTTGAGAGCACATTAAACTTTCCAGTACACTTATTTAATTAGGGCCATTATTGAAATCAACACCCCAACATTCGCTTAGTACTTCCCAGACGACGCTGATGCATAAGCCACCATTTTATCGCCGCCTTAACGCTCGAACGGATCGATTCATTTCGATTCTTCTTTCTGTATTTATGATCTCGGCGTTCAGACCTTGGACCGCAGTTCTATTTCTCCTTCCTTGGGTTGTTTGGTTGGCTAGAGCACGGGTGCATGGAAATTGCACATGCATCAGGCTCCTTCGACTGGAAACCGGCTAGGATCGTAAATATTGCGCTAGGAGGAGAATTCCGAAAATCACTTCAGCCAGTGGTGCTGGTAGCAATGACCAAAAATTCATTAAGTACGCCTTGTCCTTTTATTCGCGATTTATCTTTCTGTCCAGACCGTGACTAGTGTTGGTATATCCTACGTACGTCTTGCCAACCGAATTAAATTAGCGAATAAATTTCCCAGGATCCTTCTCAACAAGGCGCTTTACTGGCTATAGAATCGCTTAAGAGAATTCTAATAGAATTAACAAGGTGTTGATCTGCGGCGACGTGCAGAAATTTTATAGCCACTGGAAAATCTACGAGAATGTAATGGAAAATAATTTAAATAGAACTGAAAATGTTGCCGTAAATTAGAGATAAGACTCTTTTAAGGAAAGTGTCCTCTCTTCAACTTAAATTACCCATAGCAACAATTTTAACAATTCGCACTTAAGGTTTTATAGTTTTTGCAACACAGAAGCAGAATTTTGTGTATTATTAAAATAGAAACAAAGTAAACTTGCTTTTTCTAATCAAATATAAAAAAGAAAAAAATATTGATCACTGCATATCTCAATCGAAGTCGTTATCATATAAGAATATATCGTAAATATGTTAATTGATCACATCTATTATTAATCCTGAGAATAAGAATATATCACTTCGTTTATCAGTTTTGAAAGGTCTTAATGAAATCTCGAATATGTTGTATTTATGTTGATGATTATACCTAAAATTAAAAAAGGGGGATTATGTGTTATGAACCAATGATTTTATCAAATAGTTACGCTTTTACAACTTTAAGAAATCCTAGTAATTATAGCTGCAACAAAGGACAAGTTTAGTAAAATTAAAACTGCATAAACTTGCGCAACAGCGACCAGTGATCCCATATCGATGCACTATTGATATACGCTCGATCCGCTGAGGTACTGATCTCTTCGGCCAGGCCAGAGTTCAACTTACTTGCGAGGCAGTGTAGTTCAAAGCCTTCGCGCTTTGTTAGTTGTGCAAAGTGAAATAAACTTAAACATTTTCTTTGTTCAAAATTTACTGTGTTTTTGGTTTCTTGTTCAGCTCTGATTTATTTAACTTTTTCTCCCTAATCCCCACAACTTCTTTTTAAATAAAAACACTCTTTAACCTAATTCATTTCTCAGACCTTTTGAACTACCCTTTCGGAAAGGAAGAAAAGAGAACCGTTTTACCTTAGCCTAAAAATTAATTAAGTTCGCGAGATTGATTTTTTACTGATCTTTTTAATCATGTCTCACGAAATTTCATTTGCAGAAACAAATTATGAAGTAAATTCCAGATCAATATCTCTAAAAACCCATAATATTTAGCAAACTTGTCCGATGCATTTCAAGAAGCTGGCTTAGTAAATGTAGCTTGAAAAATTTTGTATTCTTTATTTATAAGATAACTAAAAGATAAAGAAGAAAAATAAAAATCTACACAAATAATAAAACCGTGGCGGGTTATTTCTGTACATGGAAGATATTTTACAAAAAATATTTTTGTGAGACTATAAACAAAGACAATAAAAGCTAAAAATTCCATTTTTAAAATTATTGTTTGTACCTTCGTTTGTGCACACATCACGAAAAAAATACTGGACGATTTTTAATTCTTATCACTTCAGACTTCAGACTTCAGTGAATTTGAGTCACTAAAACGGTTGACAAAATGTTTCATTCACAAACCCGTGGAGTGTAGCATCAAATGAAAGCTGGCTAAGCATGCATTTTGGTAATATAAGGTTTAGAATTTATAAAATTAGTTACTACTATACACGACTAGACAGGGTTTAGCAGCACATCGTACACAGACGTCTCTTTCGCTATCGGCGTCACCATATATTTCTTGAACGATTCTAGAGACGATTGTGATCCTCCATTAGAGCGTTGCCGTGGTGTTGGTTACTAATATTATATTAATTAGAAAAAACTGTCCTTTGGCAAACAAGTAAGGTCTGAGGTGGCACGGAACGTGTTAATTGGAATGAAGTAAAGATGATATAAAAAATAATGTTGTAATTATGATGACTGATTTTAGTATATCTCGACGGCAGATTAAAGGTCAGTTTTGTTATGGTTACTTTTCCTTTTCGTAAATTAAATACACTTATGAATCGGGAAATGAAAAAACGAAGAGCCTTTCGAGATTTAAACCACTTTAACAAAGCATTGCTCTGTGGTAGCCTATTCATTGCAAACTATGAGATATCTCGTAGGTGTATTTAGCATGAATGTCACTATAAGTTTAAGCTGACTTTTACGAAAGACCAAGATATGATCATATGATCGATAATTAGACGACAACTTTTCCTGAAAAATAACAAAGCTTAAATTTTATTATCAAAGTAATAATCTTAAATACTCTTAAATAATCTTAAATACTTGAAAGTAATATATCTTCAACTATTTAGAGACTAGTAAATAAGGAAACCATTACAATTTAGCTAAAAATTACTACCCATCATAATTCATTGAGTAACTTTTATTTATTATAAAATTTTGGTTAGATTATAAAACAGCAATTTAAAGGAACTGAGTCTTCAAGATGAAACAATAATATAAAAAGTATTACTAGACATCTCAGACGATTTTCAATCTAAAAATTTTATTCAATAGTGCCGATTAAGAAATATGTCGTATTGTTTTATCCTTCATTAAAAATGCATCTTAAAGCCTAAAAAATTTTAACTGAATTTTGTTGTCTAGGACGAGACAAGTTTCTTTTTCTCGGCAGTGAATGGATTTATCTATCTTTTATGGTTTTGAAAAATTCAATTCATTTGACGAGGTCATTAATCATATCAGTGTTTTTGATACAATTTTCGATAAGAGTATGGTTAATCTTTTTGAACTTTTGCCGGCGATCGGATCAGGTATTAGTGCGCGTGTTTAAAATGCTGTTCAAAATATTCAAACAAAGCACTTTCAGTGTAATTATGTCTATCAATTTTTCCCCTTTTAAATTTGACTTATTTTAAATTTTAATATATGAAAGTACATTTTATCATCTGCTACATCTTATAAAAAACAGAAAATGTTAGTCATTGTTTTAGACTAAGAAAATTTTGCTCGACTTTATCATACTGAGATTTGTCTTTCTTACAAATATTTTACCTGCTTAATTCTTCAACGTCCGTTAGCGTTAGTACATCGCACTAGTAAGCACCATTATGAAATAATGTTGGATGAAGTATCTCCCGCAATATCCAAAAAGCTTTATAAGATGATGCACCTGCGTTTACCAATGGTTAATATTGCGAACACATGTAATTAAAAGTTGCAATCTCCCGACTGTGTAGGCTCTGTCGACGGTAAACAAGTGCCCATTAAATTTTCAAGTAATTAAGACAACATGTTCTAAGTTAGCCGACAAAGTGTAAGGAGAAATATTTTTACTGATTATTGGCAAATACACGCAACCATGCGTCCAACGTAAGGTGAGTTCTTTCGCTCTTTTTTAGGGGCTTTAAACCACCGTATTAATGGCAGTGGCTAATGCAGTTTTTGATGTCGGGGCTTATAGCAGCGAGGGAATCGCGAACTCTTCTGCGGGAGAACAATAAATAACTGTCGGGGGGCGATTAAAATGTCCGTGTAATGCAAGCTTCAACATTGCTTTACATTTTTATAAATTATGATACATTTCCTCCCCACAAACGAATAATGAAATCGTTAGTGCCCAAGAAATCAACAGCACTAAAGGATGAGGAAATTATGTTTAACTATAGACTTAGTAGTACAAGACGCTGTGGGGAGGAATCATTTAAAATTGTGCATTCAAAATTTTACCTTTTACTACGGGTGTTATATGGACATGATAGAACTCCAAAAATCGTTGTTGCATACTGCTTGTGCCATAATTTTTTTTGGCTCCAGGAACATAGCTAATATTACATCAAATTATTGTGACATATACAACAATAACCGACTTTTTAATCAAAGGCTAATGGAGGAAAAATATTCTAGAAGAATTGTTCTTTACATAGCAAATTTAAGGTATGGACGAACATTTTTTGAAGCAATTCTTGGAGAATACCTATGTGGACACACCGGGCAAAGCTGAAGCCGAGGCGCTGGAAAGCGATGTATTTGCGGTAATAATTAATCAGAATTTCAACATAAATAGCACTTCGTTCCCTGATTCAAATATATTCAAATATACATACAACTCTATCTACAAAGCGTTCAGCAACTGTGGAATCTTCTTGGTTTGAAAATGGTACTGCGAGCATGAATTTCGTTCGGTCAACTCTAAAGATCTATAAGTATATATTTATTTTCATATTTAGTTACTAGAAATTGTTACCAACAACATTTACACTCCAATGATTCTTTTATTTATACTCATATTCATGGTTCTTTTATTTATACTCATAAGCATTTTTTATTTTGAAAACGAAATACGGCTTGAAAATGTGGTATCATTTTTAATTCGGTAGAAGGACTTCCCAAAAGAGTGTCAACATTGACAAATGAATTATATGCCTTTCATTAATTTTAACGGGTTAACTATTTAAAAAAAAAATTACGGATCAATTTTTTATAGTAGCCGATGAAGCTTAGATGAGATGTAACTTATTTCTTGTCATTTGGAACCACCAAATAACCACGGCGGTAAATTTTGTCGCATCAGGTTTAATACTTTTGTCGGTAATAATATGGCACGAGTATACAATCTCCTTATTTAGAAATGTACATTTACTTGTTTAAAGTTTCAAATTGAGTTCTGTTGCATTAATTAATTTGCTTTCATATGTTGATCATATAAACGAAGTAATTTGGATTCCCACTAGTACTCTATTCAAGTGCTAAATCGTAATCGCAAAAGAGTAGTCCAAAGGGTACTCTGTTAAATTCGTAGTGTAAATTAATTCGAGATTTATAGTCCTCATCTACCCCGATTTGGTAAAGATAATTTTCCAAATCGAATATTTTGATTATACTACAGCGAAAGTGATGAGCCCACCGGAGGAATAGCCCCATGTACACTAGGTTCCCCATTTTCATTTAATAAATAGACCTGAAGATTTTTTTTCGATTCTGACAGAAAGTTTTACGATATTATTTTAATTCGCCTTTCATTTATGCATCATAAGGACGTCCTGGTCAACATGTGAAATCGGAAAACATGGAGTGGATGAAGTAAGTGCAAACCATCGAACACGAAGATCTTTTTTTTAAAAATCTTGTTAAACTTTATGCCCTATTATTGCCCGCGTAGACCTCAATGACGCTTTCCAGTAAGACTAGGTTGATTAAGTTGAATAGTAAATATCAAGACCCGGTGTGACGTGTTCCTAAACCATTCGTGGAATGTTAAAAAAGCACTTCACTTTAAGATGCTTTTTCGCAAGATGTTTCAAAACTAATTCCTTTCTTGTAGAATATTTTGAATTTGATGTGGTGTTTAAGATAGAATTTCTAAATAAGATTTCGATGAATTAATAAATTAAAGTTGGAATTGTAATTGTTAATAGAGCCAATTTAAGAATTTGAACAGGTATCCGAATTACATGAAATTTAGTATAAATCGGATTAAAATGCAAACCTAAAAACTTAATCGTTCTCAATTTCAAGGAATTTTAATTGCTGCTTGAAATAAGTTTATTTGTTTATAGTTTATGTTGTCAATATTTGGCTATGTTTAGATGATAAAATGATGATACGGTTAAATATTTTATTTTTTTCTCTTTTCCAGAGCGGTTTTATTTCCTTACTTTTCAAGCAAGTATTAATTTAAAATGTTTATTCCATTAGAAAACAACAAAAGTGTATGTTAAAATAAAAGTTAAAATTGTTTACTTTTGTAGTTTAACAAAATACAAAACAAAAATATTTCTTGAGGGGGTCGAATTGTCGACATTCTATCAATATAAATATCTTTCTAAACAAAATGTCCATTAACCATACGACAGGGATGTAAATGCATTCACCCATACGGCGTAATTGAATAGAATAAAAAATCTGACCATCGCACTAAGTCTGTGGAAACATGTGTTAGCAGAATATGATAACCTTACAAAATATCATTTATTAAACTTTAAAATGGAACACAACACTTTTAGGTATGCAAGTATGTTATATTATACTTTTGTAGAATGGATCACAGTAAATATCGCAACATGTATTATTTTCAGAGTGTAGAAGATAGGGCTATATTTTCTCAGAATTTTCATGATTTCAAGTGAGAAAATCGAAGAGTAATTTCACAAAATTAAGGTCTGAGATAGTAAACTACAGACTTCACCCCAAAAATCCAAAAGCATTACAATTTGTAATCGGATATCTTTGGCTAAAGTTACACAATTGTTCTTTTATTGACTTCTTAAAATTTTTTAAAAATCAAAAATTTAAAATTACATCGAATTTATGTTTTGCATCCAAAAACATAAAATTGGCCTAAAAATCAAAATTAAGGTCAAAAGTGATTGGCAGTAGAAAGTTGTAAAAACATAGTTAGGCAAAATGCAAGCGAAAAATATTTGAACAAATTACACACGTAATTTCGGAAACAGAATAATATTATTTATATTTACATATGAAATGTTGGCAACTTCCTGTAGAAGAAATGGGAACCAAATTACTTGCCTCATGTTTGGATAGAAAAGGATTATTTAAAGTGATTAATTTAAAGTTATGCTGTGATGTACGCATTCTACTCTGAATTACTAGACAAATTCATTGGGCCTGCAAGGTAAAGTATATATTTATACCTATATATGAGTATATTATAATAAAAGGAGGTAAAATACTTGAATCACATCTTAAGCGAAAAATAAATAAATAAAAATTAATAAATAATTGAATAAAAATCATGGGAAAGTAGGACCAATTCGAGATATATTTAAGAATCACTTCTTAGGAGTAGCGTCTGCTCGCCGTTAATTTATCCAGAATTCTTCACAAAGAACAGCGGCCTCTTTTGCTTAAGGGGTTACATACCCCTGAAATTTTAAACAAATCGATTTTTTTTTTCATAAAATTTTATTTTCTATACATTTAAAAATATTTAGAGTTTTTCAACACTCTCGGCACGATTACTCAATTAATTTTCAATATATTTTAATCTATTTTTTATTTAATCTTTCTAATCTAATTCTAGAAAAAAAAAATTAGTACAAAAAAATTAACGATTTTTTTTTAGTTTAAAGATCAATTAAAAAAGCCTAGCCAATATTTTGCGCTAAATGCAAATGATGATCATGGAGCAAGCTTGACTAAGTCAATCATTAAACTAACAAAACGAGCATACATGTCCATTTATGTCCATGTAGAGGAATGTGAAAAAATCTACGACCATATCCATACTGAAATATCAAACATCAAAAAGAAATTATAAAAATCAAAAAGCAATTTTCAAGATGCTGCGAAACAGGAATAGTATATTCTAAAATTGACCTGATAAAGGAGCTTTTTTTACATCGAGATCAATAAAGTCTTTAAACCGATATTTCATAAAGCTAAGTACAGTATTGACACGTAAGTGGTCCTCAAGAAAGGGGCGAAAATTAAGAAGTTCATTATCGAAATGTAGAAGGTTTCCTTTACATTTGAAAGACATACAAACAAGCAGAGGCAAACCAGCAGAGTAATAAATCAAAACAAACCAAAGACTAGAACTATTCCCACTTTTAATTCTATGAATGAGAAGAGAAAGACTTTTTTCAACTCTTTATCCATCATGGATTTATAATCCTCCCGTCCAGTTTATGAAAAAGAATCTATTATCAGAATTAAGTTCCAAATAATGCCTGTACGATTTTTATGTACTAACTGCCAATTTATTTAAGTTATATGTTCAAAATCCAAGAATCAAAAAGTCATTTCACGTTCATTATCAACATTGTCAAACATAAAACGAACTAACTTCAAAATATCAAAATTTTTAGTTTTAAAGATCATCAATTTACCCATAAAATATTGTATTTTTATATAACTGTAATTCAAATTAAAATTTTCCCATTAAACGATTTAAATGTAAAACCTAAAATTAAATGAAAAGTTATTAAAAATATCATGATATATTTTAAGTACTGCTGGCCAAGAATTTGATTTTATGGAAATAGTTCTTGAGAGTTTTCAAGGGATTATACATAAGAAAAGATAATTCTTTTATGTTTACTGACATTTACCATTCCAGCAAATTAAAAAACAGTTCTTTAAAATATTTTTATAAATATATAAAATCAACGAATATAGTTCAAAATCACATTATTACGTTAAGATAGCATCACAAGCTACAATAGAAATGGCATTTACGAATTCAAGAGTCTGAATTTTTGAGAATTTTTTATTTTGAGAATTTAACCTATAAATATGTTTAACAGAGGCATATTTAAACAATGGCATAATTTCACAATAGGTCAAGAATAAAAATTGTCTTTGAAATTTTATTTTAGATATCGATAAAATCCGTTGATCTGGAGCTTTTTTTTCAGTTTTCAAAACGGCTAAAATTAAGCGTTATAAATATCTAGAGTGTATCTTGTTGAAAGATTTCAACTATCATGAATGGTAAATAAAATTCATTAATTTATTCTCTTTTATTCGTGCAGCATTGATAAGAAGTTATTAAATAGAATTTCAATATAAAATTTCACACTATAGATTTTTCTTGTCCTAAAAATTCATATTTAAGACATAATATCGCAGAAAATTTAAACAATATTACAAAAAGAATAAGCTTAATTTTACTATATTTAAAGTTAAACAATTTCATTTACTTATCAACCACAATTTCGCAGGATTCAGCAATCCAACTTCAATTGTAAGCATCTGAAAACTCTTTAAAGCTGCTAATTATTTCGTTCACTAAATTTATGCCGATAGAAACTAAAATGCAGTAGTATTCCATAATCTTTTCGAAAAGAGTTATTTTACTATCGATGTTGTGTTTTTCCTTCTCAAATTCCATAAAATCTGCATTTTTGTTTGACCAATCAAAATACGCTTGCGTGTAAATATGCATCTTGACAATTTCTATTATATCGTCTTCGTATAATTTTTTACGGATCTGTTTCTGAAGAGAAAGGATGAAAATGTTTCACCAAAATTGTCCACACCATTCTATGGAGTATAACAGAAGATGAATAATTGTAACGTAAAAAAGGTGGTATGTCGTAGATGAGGATTTCCTTTAAAACATCCCCTAGAAAATTTAGCCGATTAACTTTCCGTGTGAACTTTTCTCTAATTGTCCATTTTATTTTTTTGTTTGTTAGCTTCATAAAGGCAAGATAGCAACTGACAGTATTAATTTCTATGTCACCATATGGGTTTCCAAGATATCTATCTTCATTGTCTAGTAAAATATCTTTTGTGAATTGTCTTGAATTACTTTTTCTATTTCTGTTTCGTTTAAATTTAAAAATATGTTAGAAGTTTTTGCTAAAACTTTTAGAGCTGACTGAAGCATTCCTCTCACTAGTTCTTTGATTTTACGGGTAATATTCCTTAATGAACATTTTATAGATAACAGGTTGATATAGCTCATCTATAGATGCAACCCAATAGAATAAGTAGTTTGCTATAACTTTAGGTTCAAGTTCGAAGATTTTTTAGGCAAGGCGCTTTAACAATCCCAGCCAGTTTGTGTGAACTGGGTAATCATCTGGTGCTTTTTGACCAGATAAGGCTTCGATCTGCCTATTCCAGCCGATCGCAGGAAACTCTTCCTTAAGACGCTTATAATCAATTGATTGATCGTCAGGGGTTAGGAGAATTTTTCATTTCTGTGGTGTATAAAGCTACTATTAAAGCATCAGAAATTGCTTCATCATCTATTAAATGCGACAGTTTCTGTTTTATTATACGTCCTGTGTCCATTAAACTTTACTGATATCGAACTCTCATAATCTACGTATATTTCATATGATGCATCTTCATCCAAAGTTTTTAATTTTAACACAAAGAAGGTCGGTATACCGTATGAATGAAGTTCCGCACATGCTGCCTGAAGATCAAATTTATCTGGTGTCCAGTCCTTGTTGATAATTGGCCATCCGCCAATAGAAGAACCAAAATTTCGTAAAAAGGCCTTCTCTGCTTTTAGACTTGACTTTGTACAACACTCTTTATATTTGTAGTAACCCTTTTCAGCTTCGCTCAGCTCTTGTGCATAGTTATCAATTCGGAGGTCTGACATATTTTTTCTTAGACATACAAATTTAAAATAATTTGAACAAGGTGTCACACTCCTCACGAACCATTTTCAGCAAAGATACTTTCCCCGACTTGAAGTAGAATTATTACCACGAATATGATCGAAGATAGAAACATTTTTTCGGTCACTGTTTTAGACGCTGCCTTTTCGCAGTCCTTTAAGTTTTGCGTACAGTTGACCTCTACTGTAGTTCACACAGATAAGACTTTTCACTCTGATTAAGATTATTAATTGCTTTCTTGAGTTCGAGGTGGGTGTTTGTGTTTACTAAGAGGGAGTATATAATTTATTACCAATCTAAAATCGCAAATTCTCACGTATCTGATGTAAAACTAGAAATATTATGAGATTTCGAATTCTGTTACCAAATAACCTTCTTGTTTTTAGTCAAGCAAAAAAATGTAGCGAAAATGACGGATATATAAATTCTTCACATACCCAGTACTGATCCATTCACGTCAGTAGCTAAGAAAAATTAGCTCTTATATGATAAGATGAGAAAAGGTAGAAAGAAATAAAATCCTTCGGTTGAAGCCAAAAATCAAAGGTTAAGAAACGTTGACTTCAATTTTACAAAAAGTACATGACAAGCCTTTGGATTTTTGGACACACGATTCTATGATCAGAATGAAAAAGTCATGGTAAAAATTATATACGGAAAGAAAATGATGAGACCCTTTCGTTCAAATATCTTGAATCAACTTTTAAGTCGGATAAAAGTGGTTTGATTATATTAGAAATGGGGAAGATTGTTATTATGGAAGGTAAAAAAATAAACGCAAATCTCTACACTGAGCTCCTAAGCATTGATCCTTCTGACGGAAGCGTCGATATTACCATAGAACGAACAGATATTCCTATTTACATGGTAAAATAATTAAAGAAATAACCTTCATAAGGGAATATAAACATCTTATCATGGACTCCTCAAAGCCCTGACCTCTCCCCCAATCGAAAATATGCGGAAATGCTTGGAAACGAAATTTGCGGAGAAACAAGAAAAATCTTTCGCGAAATTTAAGGCATTTATTAAAACTACTTGGAATTCATTTAGTCAGGAACTGTAGAAAGAACTTCTAGTTTTACTCTGATAATATTACATTTTTATTTTGCTTATATATTAGCTTATTTTTTTTTTAAGTTTAGGTTTAAAATTCATTACTTTAAAGACTGTCACTGCAGATAGATAATAAAAATGTATAACAAAAGGTTGCATTGTTTTCTCTTTTACAAGAGGAATAAATAACCGAAGATGCAAATGGAATTGCCGTTTTATTAATTTATGCAAAAGTAAGTGAAATAACAACTCGCAATTTCTCAAATTCACTCCTTTATTTGGCCTCCCGTTTGTAAGGCTCTAGTCATTTTCTTATCACAACGCACCATTCTTTTTGTGTTTTAAGAGGAACAAAAGGAATTTTTGCTCGCACCTATTTCAGGAATTATTTTTGCTTGCAATTTTTAAAAGTTCTTTTCTTTATCCCATTGGGGATTTGAAAATGCTCCTTTTACGAATCACAAAATCGCACTCCTTATAATTTGTACGTGTACGTAGGAACGTTAAGCAGAGTATTTTCTAAGTACACGGATGTTTGTACCGTCCGAATTTTGTAACCATTGTCGAAATCTTACTGCAATAAGAAGAGAATATGAGTTGTGATACAAGCAGTAGTTCCAATTACGTCCCCGCTGCGATTAGTCAGTCGAAACAATCGTTTCTTAGCTTAGTGTTCTACCGTGAATTAATTAAATACTTACCTTTGTATTACCCGGTACGAAAACAAATGAAATTGCGAATGTGAAGTGTAAAAGTCTCACGGAGTTTATATTGAATTTAAGGGATTAAAACTTAAGTTTCATACCTACCTTGGTTTTACTATTACCAGGTGAGAAAGCCAGAAATTGTTCCCAAGCTAATCGAGCTATTTTGCCACATTTTAAGACTTCTTGCCCTAGTGTGCGTCGGTTAAGTTTTCTCTAACCGTCCATTAAATTAACCGGTAGAATTTCTTGTCATCGTTATTACTTTATTTTGTGAAGAGTATAATCATAAAGTAAATATAATGGCGTATTTGCAATACTTTACCTTATAAAGACGAAGATTATCTTGAAGAAGACAAGCAAGAAAGTTTAGAAATAGCGCGAGTTATTTTATGGAATGTAATCAAAGCGGATTTATCAAAAGATTTCATTAATCGAAGAACTGTTTTTCCTTTTATTGTTACCTGAATTAAAAATGGTTCCTTTTAAAAATCCGTCCGTAATTCATATTATAATTATTATGTTTTTATCAGGGTTACTTAGGAAACACACCTCTCTTTGCTTAAAATTCGATGATGATTTTACGTGAGATTTACTAACTCATACAAGGATCCTAGTACAATTTTGCCTTAACTTTCGGTTATTTAACTATCTTACTTGGTAGAAATGAAATTTTTTAACCGATACTTTACAATGATAATTAACGCGTTGCGGTCCAAACAAGAATGTGGGAGCCCACGCGGGAAACATTTTGCTGTTTATCAATTACTTGCGATTTGACCTCATAAAAATTTATGGACATATAAAAAAGCTTTCTTTGCAAGATCCAATTGTTTACTTATCTGAAATTAACGTTTCACTTGAAGAAAAAAAATTAAAAGAAATTTCTATTGAAAAAACTGATGGTGTCTTTTGGACCCCCGGTGACCGCAACGGGTTAAGCAAACCCTCCATTTGGTACCGAAAATTGTGATAATGTCCTTTAGTTTAATAAAGTTGTTATTACGAACGCTGATATACTCATATACGAATACGTATATGCTTTTTTCGCGATATTTTTAAATCGCCACGAGAAATTATAGCGCGATTTTGAGATCCTTAAAAGAACACTTTAAAACCACCAATAGGATGAAAAATAATTTTCTTTTTTTGCCCGCTACAAGCAGGCAGTAATGCCTAGTTTTCTGCGCGGTTAACAAGAGGAAAGACCCGATTTAACTGAACACGTGCAATTAAAAATATATTTCAGCTTTAATGGCAATTATTTATTCATTATTTATTCGTAAAAATTGATGTAAATAGAAACACTTCTCTGTGGTTTTTTAATCTTTAGTATTTTTCAAAATTATTATCTATAAAAATATTTAATATTATGTTTTTATTTAATTATTTTACAGCATTATTCTTGATTATCTATTAGCGCATGATTATTGATGATAATCATCATAGATTTTATGGTCACTGTCAATGAAGGCTAGAGCTTTTAACAAGTTTAATGCTTCCCTAGGCATTACACCATTTACCTGTTTCTGTTTTTGTTTACGTGTGATCACAGGTTCAGAATTCAATGAAAAAAATGTCGAAGATATCCCTGGCCTCTTGTGCTTTCTAGGTCAATTCTCTTATGGGTAAAATTACCAAGCATATAAGTTTTGGTCCATGGATTAAATACTTGTGTAAAGTTGGGAAAATACTGTTACTAATAGCACTTTTAGGCAAAATATTTGCGCGAATACGATATTTTTTCTACATCTATATCAAATCCACTAGATCTTACAATCACAATTACATTCAATCCACATCTATCCCTGTGATTTGAGCAGAAAGTTATAAAAACGCTTGACTGTAGTGTCATTGTGCGAGTTCTTTAGTTTATCAATTATCAAACCACATTGTTCTTTAAATTCTTTTTGGATTCGAACAGTACTTATAGGCCGAATGCTAAATACTCAGATTTTATCTCCCTTGAAATCAAGTCGTTAAATTTATTAAATTGTTTAGATTTAGCTCCACATACGAAGCAACTCATAACTGAAGTTGTTTCCGTAAGGACATTATAGACCTTCCCGTTTACCATTGCAAAAATTAATCTATGACTTATTTTTAAAATTTTTTTTTTCCGCTATTGATAAATCTGTCGAGTCCTTAGTAAATTGTCCTGAGGACCCATCAAAACCCCATTTTGATACCAGACACAACTGCTTGTATTCGTCTTCTTGAAGTAATTCAAACACAGGTTCTAATGATAAGCATAAACGGTCTGTAGTACGGTCCAACATTGCAAAGGAACAAAGGCACTAGTTTCGGAAGATGTGGTAAGTTTAGGATGGCATAGCTATTTCGCTGATTGCACACTTTTGTAAGAAGGGAATTTCCTCGGGGCACTTCTCCTTATTAGATCGTATTACTCGCAAGACAATTTGACATCTATTAAAATAACTTCTTCTGACATAAGCTGTTTCTATGATTCCACAGATTTTTTGTATGCATTTTGGTACGTGTTGGCTCGCTTTGGATGTATCGTTCTAAGTTTTTTGTAAATTTTGAAACCTGAACTTGTTTTTCGACTCTCAAGCTCACTTCTACATGCCTTCACGCATCGAGACCTATGCTCAGACTTAAATTGCGATAGCTTTCGTTATAAGTGAAAAAATTTATTCTCGTCACAATTGGTCCGCGTCTTCAGTTCTTCTATCTTGAAATCGTATTGTACGCCTATATTAGTTGCCTTAGAACATTTTCTTGTATTAAAAAGTTCTCGCCTTGTAATAAATCGTAGATCTGAATTCGTTCCTAAAGTAAAATAAAACATCATAGCGATAAGTATGTGGGTAAAATGCGAAAGACTTTAATTATGAACGAAATAGCAGAGTGTATCAAAGTGTCTAAAAATTTTTTCATTCATTTTTCATAACTAAAACTTTAATGCCAGTAAATTTTATCAAAAGATTTAAATTTATAGTGATTTTATTGTTTATAGGTCATTATTAAATAGTAACACATCTGAAACTGAAGGTTCTACAATCGGAAAAACTACTAAACAAATTTTACGAAGACTAGAAATAATCGCTACAGCCGTGCTATTGTAACAAAGTGGTGATCTGGATAAACTCTTAAACTTTAAATGCTTTTTTACCGTTAGTCTATAAAGTGACCTACTAAAATATAATAAGCCCTTAGTTTAAAAATTGACTTTATTTTCTGCAAGATTTAAAAGCTGCTTGCTCCAGCTCCTGACAGTCGCACTCTAACTGAAGATTGCGGAAATGGATTTTTGACTAGCCGTCAGTTAAAGTCTTAACCAGCCCTTAAGGTCCGAATTAGGAAAAAATACAACTTAGAACTAGAACTAGATTGACTTGCTAAATAACACCGCATTTAATACAACACGTTGAAAACGTAGGCAGGCACCTGCATAAAATTTAAGAATTTGAACAAAAATTTTTTGCATACACATATACATATACCTATTTAGAAAAAAACATAGCAACTTTTTATTTATATTAAAATAATTCTGTACTTATCCGCGAGCAGTTTTCTTCAAGTTATCACTGTTGAGAGACAGGGTGTAGATAAATTTCTTGAACTCCTTAACACTTACATATGTCGTCGTACAATTTCGGTAGATCGAGGGACCCGTCTCCCGGACCCGGAATTTGAATTTTTACCGAACTTTGACTATCTTAAAACCTTTTTGAAGGTTTTATTTGATGATCCGTGTTCTGACGTTACAAATAGGTCCTCATTTATGGTGCTACGTTGTGTAGTTTCCTTAATATTGATCCAAAACTGCTCTGAGCTCTTAGGCTATACCATATCAACACCATTACTTCCAATAAATATCACATACAAATATTTAAAGGTGTAATATTCTAGATAGGTAAATGCTTCAAATAATTTATGGAGGTTTTCTATTCACCCATCATTAGGGAAGCAAAACCCCAAGTGCGTATTTAAAAAAATCTTATATATGTATATTTCGATTAATACTCAGGGTATCGGTTTGATATCTAAATTTTTTTTAATGATCAGTACGAAAACAGAAAATACATACATTTGTAAGTAGCACAGTATTCCAGTGCACTGATTTTATAAAGGTACTTTACTTTATTGAAGAAAACTAATTCTAAATAATATACTAGACGTATTTCTTAAATTTTTTTAAATAATAACACAAAATCTTGATTATAATAATTTTTTTTCTTATTACACGGTACTCGAAGGAAAACATTCCTATTTTTTTTTAAGAGAAAAGATCACTTGTATTTATTGTTTTTCATTTTTTTTTTTTCTTAATAATTATTAATTTCTCTGATATATTTTATATAACGTTGTTTTGCAGACAAATGCTCTCCAGTAAAATTATGATATTTAGAACTGCTACTTTGTAATAATTATTGTTAATTTTAAATTTATAGTAAAAGGATAAATTTTTTAAAGAGCACCAATTTTACAACTCAAAAATTTGTAACTATTACATTTATTCAGCACTACGAGCACAATCCTTCTGGTTTTATATCACCTATTTGTCCAGCTCTAATGAAAGCGTGCGGCCAAGGCGCGGATAAAATGAAATCTCTGTCAATGAAACTTATAGACTCCTACTCCTGAACTAAAACCTTCAAAGTAATTCACTTATCAGATTGAGGAATACTGAATGCATCTCCACCCATCTTAACGTTAAGCCATATTACAAGAGATACTTCCGTCACGGAAACTCCAACGTGACTTGCATGTGGTTACAGAAGAGTCTCTGCAAGTCACGGGCTCTGTGATACAAATAACTGGCAATTAAAGAAATTTCGAAGAAGAAACAGCCGTTGGATAATCCTTTCCAATCTGCCTTAACCCGAACAACTTCATTCTAGGGCTGTTTTACTGGAGCTAAATACCGCCAAACTCCGCAATTGCTTTACAAGAGGCGATTTCAATTCCTATCACGTCTTCGAAGTTGAGCTCAGACGTCGAGAGGGACAGATTCGTCTTGAACATATTTTTGTCTCGAATTTTAGCACTTTAGTGGTTGCAATGCTCGCAGGACTCATTTGTCTAACTAAAAATAAAAAAAAAGAGTTCTGAGAAGTTGAGGAATTTTAAGCACTTTTAAGTGCTATGATGGGAATTTCTTGCTACTGCTGAAGGTCTACCCACTGAACGAGACCGTCATGCAAATCGGCTCAGCGACAATAGAGAGACAGAGATTGCAATTCTACGGTCATGTAAATAAAACAGACTTGATTTAATGGCAGATTTGCATACAAAGTAATTAAATTAAATTAATTGATCGTAAATTTAAGGTTTTCTCAATGGTTTGCATATTCTGCCCAAGATAGTGTTTCGATTGCATACGCAGAATCAGTGAGAAATTCACCCAACTTATTAAATAAGCGCAGTAATTAAATGTTTTCTTCTTATGTTCATCCTATACCTGAGTAACTACTTTTAGATAAATTTTCGTTCTTAAGATAAAAGTTATGAGGTAAATCCCTCAAAATTTGCAGATTTGTGTGTCCCATACACTGAGTACATTGATACACACCTGGGCACTTTACCTTACGCTCTTTTTCGTTAATGTTTGTTGTTATATATAAACATAAATTAAAGATAAAACATTTTAGTTAAACTAAAACATTCTTTTATTTGATAAGCAGATTATGTATATAAATACAAATAGGATACACGTTTTGAACACCACATAACCATTATTAATTAGTTTTATTCCACCAAAATTAAATATGTTTTGGTCCAATATAGAAAAAAAGCAAATATACCTTTTATAATATATTTTAAAAGCAAATATTTATCAATAAGATAAAAGTTTAATCTGACAAAAAAAAAAAAAACTACATCATATTTCAGTATCACAGAAGTTTCTATAACTGCTATTACTATTACATTACCAAAGGTATTTACCTTATTAGCGTAGCTTAAAATCAGTTTCGCATATTTTTAACGGAAAATCCACAATTAAAATTTAAGCCCTGCATTTTATTTAATAATGTATAAACAGCCCAAACATGAGGGGTGTTAATGAATTTTGGAAATTTATTAAAATTATATGACTGGCTCCGTCGGTAGTTACATGTCGGTGAGCGCTGCAAATCTTCTTTAATTTTTAATTAAGGAGTTCTGTATCAAGGTATCCCCTTTCCCGTAATTATTTTTAATAAATGCATTTAATACTAACTTTTATTTTGTTAATGGTCAAAAGTAATATACATTTTAACCAATAATAAGTATCATTTGTTAATAAAATGGAAGGGCTCTAATTAATTGAAAGGGTAAAATATTAAATTACTTCAATATACAAAATTTTTTGCATAAAATTTATTAATTTACACATTTATATATTTAAAGCATTAAGGAAATGAATTTTCAAAACCTTTCACATTAAACAATTCCACTCGAAATAAAACATTTAAAACATTTTTAATGATTTTGCGTAAGTGTTTACAAATTCGTACGCCTCGATATCACTCAAACTATTTTAGAGAAATGGTACGTCGTGTTAATTTTTGCGTAGAACTACGTTTTTGTGTGAATTATACAAAGATAGAAATTAGCAAATATGTCCTGTCCAATCTCCAATTATAGAATCACAGAAATGCAGGGAAATTGTTTTCATAAATTTTATTTATTTTTTATTCCAAATTGAGCCTATTTCTACATGATTTAATTTAGCCTGCATGTTATTTTAGCATGGATAGCAATTAAGTCAACATTTTGATATCATTTAATATCATTAATAATTAATATACTCGCCAATGTTCGCAAAAAATACATTGAACTAAAAGAGAAAGTCACGGGTTCTCATATTACTGCAATGATTTAGTTTAGAATAGAATAGGAATAATAAACACCATTGTGGTTGGAAGAAATCTTTTTTTTTATATTATAAATAAATTTGAAACAAATATGCGAACAAAACAAAAATAAATTCTGTGAATTTCAGAAACTATTGCTTTTGATTGGTTGTTACAAGAGGAAAGATCATTTACTTTTCGTTCTTACAAAACACACAATACAAAACTATATAAAAGAAGTTATGTATATTCACTTACGACTATATACACAAGTAGTATTTTTGGGAATGCATAATCGAATTGATATATTAAACAGCGGTGTTTATTTCATCACCTTGAATTTAAAATTGATATATCATCATTAGAAGAAAGATTTAAACATACCTTGATACCATAAAAATAATTTGGAGTTCAACGAATGTCTTTGATATGCACAAATGCACCCAGAACTTTTCAACACTACATGACGTAGCATTTATTTAGATGATATCTTATTCCATGGAAGAACTATTCCGAAATCATTAACAGATAATGCAAATTGTTCGAGACACTCAATTTAAACAATGGCACATTTTTGACTGCTATAATATCATTTCTAAAATCTAATATTTCAAAGGATGTATTAAAGCAGGCCGTGGTAAAATAAAAGCTATTAAAGATTCTACAGGACGAAAGATAGATCATGAGGTATAAAACTTTCGTGACTTTGCCAAAACCATTGAGATCATTCGTGTTTAACCCTCATTCTCAATAAATGGCTCATTTTCCTTCCAAGAAACTTTGAAATATTAAGTCATCCCCAAAAGCTTTTTCCATTCTACCACTAGTATGTTTAACATATGCAATATTTACTTTTGATTACTGAGTTATATTCTACTGTACTACATATCCCTATTTGTTTCCATTTTTAAAGACCGCTTATATTTTGTGTTTATACTCACCTTGTGAGAGCATAATAAATAATACCGTTCCACTGCCAGTGTAATAGCCATGAAAACCCTTTTCGGGTTTATACTGGATCTGGCTAGGCCCAAAGCGTTTACGACCACTGTCATAGCTAAATCAAGTCGCGTCCACAATAACTAAAATTTTTAAAAAGATTATCCTGCATTTCACTTAAGAAGCAAATCACACTCAGAAATGCCTACGCTTACGGGGATTACTCCACTGTCATGAAGCCGATTCCGAAGTAACTCCTAAGTACGATTCGTGCCCACCTTTAATTGTGGTATCTTCTCCTGACATTTCCTTGATCTGTAACCAAGTTTTCGTTCCAAGCGTAGCTCACTCTTTTAGAAAGAACACACCCTCATAGTGCCGGAAAGCCGGGGAGCATTGGTGATCCATGTGGACAATGATTTTTCTTGTTGGTCGCGTTATATTTGAGATCTATGCAACGTTCCTTTTGTTTTGAGCAGGACTCTGTCTTTATCCTGTGGAGTAGATCCTTCATTGTATGATCTTGATAACATACTGTGGCTTCTTTTCGATCTCCCTATTCATACAATGCTTTCTTTAGTTCATAGAACTATTGAAGAGCTTGGAACAATCGAAGTGTTCAGCCCAAAAAAGGAAAGGTTAATTGAACTATGTAATAAAAGAATTCAAATAAAATCCGCACCAATAAAAAAGCTTAGAACACGTTGAGTACAGGAGAAAGTGTAGGAAAGTTGGGTACAGGAAAAAGCAAATCAAATTTGGCACTATTATCATATTTATATAACAGTCCAAAATACTTATTATGCAATGACCATAGTTTCCAGACATGGATATTATGGTGATTGCTTTAAGAAAATTGCGATATGAGAATATTACTGCAACTTTGGCTAAAACAGAAAGGACTTCGTTAGTTAAGAGAGATTTGTTCCTATAATTGGTGAAAACAGAGATATTAGCTTCCTAGGAGGAAGTCCGCCAATTGTTTGCAAAAGCAAACACTATACAGTTCGAATTAATCAGCTGCCAAATAGGTCAATCCATTATTACACAGTATATTGATTCTAATATTGCATTGTCTGAATGCCTATTTAATATGAGAATTATTGGTTTTAAATTGTAAATACTATAGGAATATTAAAACTTTGTATACATTTTGATAGGACCTTTTAATAGATGGAAATAAGGAAGAAGTTTTAAAATAGACCTTAATTTAATCATTTCTCAGAGTATAATTTACTATGCAAATATCATAGATTTTGATTTTATTAAATGTAATTTTAGAACCAATAAGAAATTCCATCCCATTTAATGTTTCAATTATTAAAAATATGTTTTAAGAGGTTCTCTTTGGAATTTAGATACGTCCTATTCGCTGGATGCAATTTACTATGTATGCATAGTGATATAATTTTTAATATCTGGGCTACCTCTGCAAGCATGAGATATAAATTTTTCATGAAATTCAGTTTTCTTGCATTCACAAATGGAACAAAAATCTTCCCAAAATTCTCAGTAAATGAAATACGTGCAGCAATTCGTCTTGAGCGAAACCACTTAACCGTTCTTTTGCCATTCCAACTGCAGTATCTCTTCCAGGTAGAAGAGCTCGCACCAGGCCTGGTGCAAAAATGTACGGCTGTATCATAAACCACAACAAGTGACATCCTGTTCTCCATCCCACTGCAGTATTGTACCTCAAAGGGCTGCGTTGTGAAACACTTGGGATAGCACGGTTCAAGGTATGGTCTGAAGGAGAATTTCACCTTTTCGTACATATAAGTGCATATAGTGTGATAACACAATGAACACGTACTCGCCCGAAAAAGTGGAAATTTTCCAAAAATGCGCAGAAATATCCAGCAAGTAACTCACTTTGCATATTCTCATGGTTGTAATCCCATCTGCACCGTTTTTACCTATTTTCATAAGTACTGACACTATGTTCTTCCAATCCGCTCATATGGTGCGATACTATGCCTGCAGCAGAACTGTTAAAAGAATATATGAAATTTGAACATGGTAAAGTGTGCGCGACCCGGAAATACGATGCCTTCCTGAATTTCTTGAATTTTGCATGTGGATTTACTAGGTGCATAATAAAATTATCTTCTAATTTGTTTTTAATTAAGGATCAACTAATAATTTTTGTTGACAGACATTGTTGACAGAAACATTAAAATATCGACAGAGTTTGAGGTATCCCTCAAGACATGAGTAGATTTACCAGTCCTCACAACAAAACTTGTTGGCTCTATTGAATTCCTAAGGAACACAGGGAATCATTCTACAACTTAGAGTAGAATGCCACAAAATTAGAATCACCCTCGGTTGTTCTAGTTAATCGTCGATTGTTAAGTTTTGTTACATTTTTTCAAAACAAAAAAAACCCAACTATAATTCTCTATTGAAGGTTTTCTACTCTAAAAACATGTTTTACAAATAAGTTAATTTAATATTTTGTCCCGTCCCTTCTTCGCGGCATGCTCTCAACCCTTTATGCCTGCGGCAATAACTGGACCCCCGTGCCACACATCGTGAATATTTTGGATCAGTACATCTTTAGGGGGATTTGGTTTTTGATAAACTTTGGTTTTGAGGATATTCTAGATATTTACAACAGAATTTAAATAGGGAGATTTGATGGGTAAGGAATAGGAAGATTTCGTGAGGACAGAAAATTTTTGACAGATTTTGCGGTATGGCACGGAGCTTTATCTTGAATAAATGTTACATTCGGCGCGTTTTCTACAAATGATGTCATAAAAGGCAATAAAGTGTTCTCTAATACCTCCTTATATTACCTAGTACTTTAAATAAATGCAAAAAATTTAAATTATTTTAACGTGAGCAATTTTACAAGACGAAAGGGCTATCTAACTCACGAGTTTCCACTCCTCAATTGTAAAATGTTGATGTGTCTTAGCAAATTCTAGTCGAGCCTTTCTCGTCTTAGGCGTCAATCGTGTCTTTTTTGTAGGGCGATAGCATTTGAGTGCATCTTTGGCGCTTCGCCGTTTCAAAGTGAGAACATATAAGTCCATTCCGGCTTCTCGCGGTAGTTTTTGAATTTCCCTATAGGGTAATTTTTGATAGGCTGTATATGGCGTTTTTGAACGCACTAGGTCAGCCATTTTATTTATTTATTAATTTTAATTTGGACCAAAGATGTCCTAAACTTCAAAGATTAGTGGACTAATCACGATCATAGCACTCAATTTTACAGATAATGATAAAGGATGACACAGTCAAATTCGCATGGAAATCTAACATACCTCTGCATTGTATTACGAAAATGCTTCCGTCCTAATCAATACTAAAAAAAGAAATAATACACGCCTTTTCAAAGGAAAACTTAAACATAAACATAAACATAAAAATGTTTTTGAATTTTGAAAATGTGTTTGAATTAAGGAATATTTTGTAACACTGAAATAGTCGCAATTTATTTCTTATGTAGCAAATTTTTTATTTAGTTCATTCATTTCAAAAATCCTCACGTGTAAAAACATTTCCTATTATCCTGTGGCTTTAGCCATTGAAGAAAAAGTCGTAGAGGATGCAAATCGCTAATGAGAAATCCTTCGTACACGCAAAGGTAAATTTTTTACTTTATCTATAGAAATTATTTTAATTATGCAAATTTTATGAAATTTTTTTTTTATATTTAACACTGTTCTGATCTTTGCAAGAATTTCTTTTAGTTTGCTTTTTTTTCTAATGATTACGTGAAGACCTCGTGAAATACATTTCATTAAGAACCAAAGAAAAAAGACGTCTGAAGTCTAAAACTTTCGCAGTGGTTGTGGACGGTCAAAGGAAAAAAATTATTTAACCTAATGGAATAAAAAGTGGTATTATCAATGCGAACGGGAGATGACGGAACGTCGAAGCACCTCAAAGGATAGGAAATGATATTAACCATAATCTTTACATTAGTTTAAAAAGTTCAGTTGGAAATGAAATTTATTTTGGAGACAGAAATATTTCTTCACTCCTGCACTAAATGGAAGCGAGACTTATCTTTAAAATGTTAAATAGGAACTGAGGTTGACCAGCGCCTCATTTTAAATTATTAATATTCTCTTCTCAAAGGTGTCTTGCTTGTTAAATTTATTCATTAGTACTAGAGTTATCGTGCTACGAACTTAAAGAGTAGAATTCTTTAGTCCCAAATTTGAGTCTGTTTTGATTTAGTTGTGACAATGATAAAGATAATTGTTGCGGCGGTCACTGAGAGGTTTCCATTAAGTTTTTTCTCCAATACTGGAAGCATATAATGCTTTTTATACGCAAACAAACCAAAAAAGTATAATATTAATTAATTTTACCGCAAACAGGAATGTTGTGAATAAAAATTTTTATCTAACTTCAAAAAAGGTGCTGCTCGATCCTACATTCTGTTAAAAACTTTAATGTGGGTTAAGGTTAAGGAGTAAAAATATTCAAAAATGAGAACTTACCAGTCTGAGCTTTTCTTTTTTAAATATAATGGTAAATACTCCAAAAGGAACCTGTTTCGCTTTTGTTGGGCTACATTGTATTTAATTAATGAAAATTGGGGCAAATAATGATGGTAATCAGTAATCAACTATGGCAGCAACTTTTGCGGATATATCGAAAAAAGCCAAATTCTGCACAAGTCCTTCATAGTTAAATGCCTTTAAAAAGAATTATAGAATTAAATAACGAAAAATAAAAACCTGTGTTAGTAGGAGTAAATTATGTAGCCTCGAAAAAACTCTCGACGAAGCGATAAAATGTAAATACAATAAAATTATAGTACATACAATCTGTCTTCGGGTTTTTAATTAATTTAAGTTAAATATCGCATATGTACAACCATGCAATCATAGGAAACATCGATGTACCATGTTCAAAATCGTAAACACTAGTCAAATAAAATAAATTCAGTAGAGTGCGCTAATAACGACATTGAAGGGAAATCACGGTTAGGTCATAGACGTCATAGAAAACAAATAGAATAGTTATAGTAAAATCAAAACAACTAATTATAATTTTTTTTAAATTATTTACAACGAGGAAAAATACACAATCGTGAACATACATACCTTAAAATCTTTGAACACAACTTACCAAGTTTGGTAATTTTCATAATGTTTTTTTTAGTTTATATTTAAAACATCAGTAATTTTTGTTTACTTAAATTGTAATAACAATATCCTACAGTACAGTAAATCTAGGTGTTTTAAAATAAACCATCAACTGCTTCAAAACAATACAAAGCAAATGTTTTAATTTCAAATACGCACTAAAAATATAAGACACTAATCAGGTTTTGAAGACGTTTTAAAGTAAATCACTCATCAAATAATCATTTGGTGTATAAAACACTTCTATACATCAAATCTGATAATAATGTTTAACTAATTATTCCGGTTTCAATATTTTAACTCACTGCATTGAAAAGAAGTAGCTAAAAGATTTAATTTTGATTTTTCTAATTTTTTTTTTTATTGAAAACATCTAGTTATTTAACTGAAAACATCTAGTTATTTAACTGAAAACATCACGCAATAAAATTAATAAAATTATCTGGCGCTATTATTCTAGTTAATACATAATATTAATACAGGTATACCCCGAGTTACACGATTAATTGGTTCCATGTAAGTCGAACCCATTAGTGCCCTGCAAATTTTCACTTTTCAACAGCAGGAAACAAGAGAATTCTGCAGAATATATGAGAAATCCCTATTATTTTGTCCTTTTCGATAAAAATTGATATAACTCAAATGCCATGTAACTTTTGTTCATGTAACTCGAATATCGTGCAACTCAAGTGCCGTGTATCTCGAGGGATGGCTTGGATGTTTGGCTGTAATACGTTTGTAGAATTAGATTCAAGGCTCAATGAGCAGCCGGATTACTAAAAAACGTTTGAATATTTTAAATAGCTTAGATGCATGAAAATAAAACACATGAACTATTTAAAGTTAAATGCTTAAAGTGTTTTAATAATTTAAATGTTTGGTCACGTTTAAAAACTGAGCATCGAGATTTAAACAGATGAACGATTCAAAACTAAACATTTGAGTGTTTTAGAATACAACACCTAAATTTACAGTGGTATTGTATTAATAGGAAATAATTTATCACTGCACAATCGCGGGGTACGCGACGCATTGAGGAAGAGAGCGTGCGGGGGAATAAGAGCGAGAACAAATAACTAAAGTGAATGTCCATCACTAT
Organism: Proctacanthus coquilletti; assembly: GCA_001932985.1. NCBI lineage: Eukaryota > Metazoa > Arthropoda > Insecta > Diptera > Asilidae > Proctacanthus > Proctacanthus coquilletti. The sequence goes on from MNCL01000019.1 coordinate 998,824, forward strand.
AACCGATTTAATTTATTTAAAAATACTTCAATAAAAGTGGTATGTCAATATTAACGAAGTCATTATAAACGAACTAAGTCCCATAGACGTTTGTATGAAAACAAAACTTTTTCATACAATTAGAACATAATGAAAAGCTCGTCATCACAGTCATAATAAACGAATTCCACCGTATTAATAAAATTATTGCACAGGACATATCTAGAAAAAAAAAGTTTAAACGTTCAGAAAGATGAGCTTCAATTGTCCGCATATAAAAGCAATACACAGCACGTCTATGTACATATGATCACATTTTCTCATACCATTCAGGTAATTCCCAGTACCTCGCTGTACCGTCTTTAAATACTTATGTTTACAGCAAATTACCAAATATAAAATAAAGGCTGAAGATTCCCCAATTCCAAGAAATAGTTTCATATAACTCAAAGTAATAGTATTAAAATAAATTTCCTGGCTTACCACAAATTAAGCGCACTTATTTTTTTTTTTTTTCTGAAATAATATAATAAAATGAGTACGGCAAATTTCATTGTCAGCTTATGTTTCAAAACGAAATGTTCACAACAACAAACTTGAAACTAGATAAGCCGTATTTAACAACAAACTGGAAATAAAAACTTACGACAAAAGTACAAATTAATTAAGAATAAATTAATATAAACTGCATAGAACAAGCAAGAGCCCAGAAAATCAACACGAAAAAAAGAAACTCCGCAGTACTACAATGCAGAGACAATAGACAAGAAAGACCAAACAAGAGCTGCAAGGAGCTAACCCTTTACACTCGGGAGGTTCCTCAGAATTGCCACTCAGTTTATGACTTTTACAGCAATGTAATACAGCAAAGCAATTGTGCATTGCGATTTATAATTACATTTTTCGTTTAATTGGTTAATTAATTGCAACTCAATTTTTGTTTACCAGAAATACACTGCGTATATGCAGGCGTAAAAGCGTAAAACGCTCAAGGACGCAAAGGGTTAATCCAATTACACTCTCGCAATCTTAGCCACTTTTACTTCTCCCCTACTGGAGCCAACCTATCCTAAAGAAGAAGTTTTGATAATTCAAAATTGAAAAAAATTTAAATAATTAAAGGTTTCTTAACATAATTAGGCTCATATATATTTATTTACATACTCACTGGAACCATACCAAAATTAAATTTTAATCAAATTGACATACGATCAACTTTCTAACAATACAACAGTTTATTTCAATAAATAAATAAAAATACGAAAAACAATAAAACCATGATTTAATGATAAATATTTATTTTTATTTATTATTCCGGATCCATAAATAACACACCATGTAAGAGTACAAATGATTGTAGTAAGGTAACATTTATATTTCCACTTCACTTTCTTCCGAATCGAAAACTTCACGACATCCTTTACATAATTTGTGAGTGCGGTAAAATGGGCCGTTGCAACAAGCAAATAGCGGTCTACAGAACAGATATAACTCAATTGGTTCATATGGTGCCACTATACTTTGCCTGAAACGTTATACTTATGAAGTGATTGCCTGTACTAACATAAATAAGTGACTCACTTTAATTTTTGCTGCGCAGATATAGGAATAGTTATAAGTAAAGCGTCCATCGCAAAAATTGCATGTAGAAGGTAAGTTATACCACAGATCAACGCTGTAATACTCTGAAATTGAAAAAAAAAATCATTATAGAAGAGATAGAGAATATTTTAACCTCTTGCATGGATCATCCAAATTTGTTACCAGTTGATAGCTAGCCTCACAAAAGGTAAGGAGAATTGATTTGAATATTCATTGCCAAAAAATTACTAAAAGTCAATGAATAGTTCTCGACTAGGAGGCCCGAATATAACTCATCGTCTTATTATATACGTTTTATTGAAATCTGTTTACCCATTATACTTTTACATAACTCCCAAAAAACCATGCCTCCAAGAAGAGGCCGAAATAATTTTCATATGAACAGTTTCTTCACACAGGTGCACATACGCAGGTCTATATCAAAGCTAGGAAGAATCTATGCGTTCATGTGTAAGTATTGGTAATATTCAAATGGGACCGTATAACAGAAATAATTCATATACGGAGAATGTCTCAAAAAGGTCGTTGTGATCCAACAATCCTTTCTGTCGAACTCTTCCATTTGATCTGAAAAGTTTTGGTAGCGTGGTAGCGAACAAATTACTCAAACACAAAGTTTTATTAATGCCTGCATACGCATAAACAGATGCATGTTTTTGAGAAACCTTAAGCAAAATGATTAAGGTCTGTTTATGCGAGGAGGAACTTCTCCGTGTTGATAATAGGCAAGCGCTATGATCACAATGTCAGTGTCTGATAAAACATATCAGATCCGAAATACTCGCTAACTTATCGTAGTTTATTCAGTAAAAGATTAAAAAATAATCGTTAAAGAGTGCAACTAAAAAACGATGATTAGAATGAATGCTTACAAATTAAATGGATATAAATATAATTCGCGCTTATGGAACTGTCCCTCACAGTGAAGTTGCCACTTCATTGATCATGTGCGATCACTTCTACTTTTCCCCATTTTTGTCCCAACTAACTTTGAACTTTTCCTTTTGTTCAGAGCAGACGGCATATCTTTGCATTGTAACATTGGAACAGATAGAAAATACACTAGCCTTCAAGTTAGTGATCGATCTTTGAGTTAAAGTTCCATTTTATTCAGTTTCTATCTACACCTCGCTCGAAAAAAAAAAACAATAAAGAGGAATATGTACATATATAATTATATTACTTGTTTTATTTTTAGTGGAACAATTGGAAACGCTTATATAAATTTCGAGTTTTCAAATATGTGGCGTTTTTAATAAAAAGAAATGATATTTGAGGACATAGCAGAAAACGTTGACTTTTCAATCTGCATACAAATTAAAAGAACTTTATTTTTTGATTGCACGTACCTAGACACAGTTTCCAAGAAATAAAACAATCTCTATCGGTACGGACCTAGCTACACTTTCTCGCACGTTTTTGAGATGAAATAGGTTCCTTTTGATGTGATCTCGCCATGCGTATTTTCTACCTTTGCGACGTTTTCTCCCTTCAAGGAGCTTATTTCCACGTGATCTTGCTATGCTTTTCCCATGACCTTCCCAGAGATCAGGCTTTTTTTCATTTCTCCTAAATAGGCCCACTCAGATATTTAAATTTAATTAGTGTTTAGTTTATTAAACTTATATTAGTGTCATATTTATGTTGTATTTATTTTAATTCATTGGTGAAGTCAAAAATCTTAATTTCATTTTGGCAATTGTTGTTATCTTTTCTATTTATTTAAATTCTTATATTTATTTGTTTATTTCCCTTTTAATTTTAAGTACCAATAATTGTTAAAGTCTAAAAATAAAAGCGATTTCAACTTTAACATTCAACTATGCTATTAAAATGAGCTGCAGTTTCACACACTTCTGAATCGTAATTTAATTTTCGGCACAATAAAGAATGGATTTTTTAGTATTCTACAATTACTGTCGATAAACTATTTCGGATTTCTATTTTCTTACAAATTAAACTCATATTTAATAACTTGATAAATCTCATGTCGTTCTTGTTACTTTTTGCTTAAAGTTGAATTATTTTATATCTCATATACGACTTAAACGTTCTTGGTCCCTTTCTTAAAGGGATAATATTTCACAAAAAAAAAGGTCAAACGAAAAAGTGAAAAATAATTTTAATAAGAAAATAATGTTAGATTACAAAACGGCACGAGAACCAGCTGGACAAAAGTAGGGTTGAGCGGGGCTTGTTGAGCATAGAAGCAAGTTGGGCAATCGAAATATCTCGAAACTACGCGTCGTACCATAATACATCGACTGGTAAAAGAAAGACATGGGGGGAGGAGCGGAACTCATCACACCATCACTAGTTAACGCTCGACGATTGAGTAACCGACACAGACGGTTCTTTTGTGCAGAATCATAATACGACAGCCAGGTAAGCGTTGATAATCAGTAAATTTAATTAACTTTCAAATTTCAATGCTTTTTTAAACCCAAAAGCAACTGTTTTTTTTTTCATAAATTCAAAACAGGATAGCTGGGCAAAATGATTAATTTGTTTCTTATTTTTGTTTTTATTTTTAAAAGTCGTTTGTGTCATATTGTGACCCCTATTTCGTAAGTTTTGAGCTCATACTTCTTAAAGGTCAAATAATTTCCACTAGTTATAGTTGAATTGTTTGTTTTATTTTTTTGAAAAAGTAAGACTTTTAATTTCACTGCGATAAGTATTGACGTTTCAAATGTGTGTATTTGATTAATATCCAGTATTTAATTATATGATTATGTAATTTTAAATGATTTTTGTATTTTTATTGAGTGTACTCCTTCCCTTACTCAATTTACCCTACCATCGGGGCAAGTTGAGGAACTCGGACATTCGTCAATTAGAGGTCAGGATACGTTTCCTGTTCACAGTTTAGGTATCAAATAAATCGGATGTGTCTAATAGGAACTATGGCATTATAAGCAAAATGTTGTTCAACAAGTCCCGCCGTAACCTACGTTAGCAAAGAATTGTAAGAGTTCGAAACTTTAGACGTTTTTAACGCCCACAGGAAGGAAAATTTCTCAATGATTGTGTAGGGGAACATCGACTTTTATTGTAGTATATTTTCTGCTAAGTAATAGATACGACCGAAATTACTTTCTCGTGTAACGGGAATTCCTAATATTAAATTTTAAATAGAGTATCTTTAGCATAAAGTAGGGATGCTTGCAAGATAAAGTCTCTATCAATGACTTTTTAAAACCTCAATTTTAATTACCAATTGACAATTGCTCATGGCAAGTAAAGTTATGTAATTAAAAAAGATCAAATTGAACTTACAAGAGATGTCATGGTGGGTGTTTCTAGGAAAAGTGATGCCTGGAAAACTGTACTTAAGAAGCTGTGCCTGGGAAGCTGAGTAGGGTTCTTTGGGAACAGGTCTGCAAGCACAGGTATGTTGTGCTGATGTAATAACTACAAATAGAACAAATTTTGTGAGTTTCACCTTTGCTTCCACACACCCTTTTTCTTTCTTTTAAAACTGTTGATAGCGTTCCCTTTTTATTTCTTAATTTCATGGTATCAATAAAATGTCTATGAAGTACAAAATTCCTGTAACATTCCGCAGTCAGGCAACCTACGGCTATTCGGCATCACAAACAAAATGTAAGAAAATTCGGGATATACCCATTTATCCCGTCTACTTCAATTTTCCCAAGATGGAAATATATTTACAAAATTGGTATAGTTTAAAAATGACAAATGAAAAATGTATTCCCCGCACAAAAACAGAAGATATGAAAATTGTGTTTGTTAAAAAAAAAACCTGAATAAAAAAATGAATATGAATGAATAAAATTTATCTACTAGGATAAAAACACTAAATCTCGAAGCCAGTGTATACAAATATCAATAAAATCTCTAGTTACACAACCTAAATGGATCCGAAAAATCAAATTTTTCAAAAGTAAATTTTAACAAACGAACGGCTTCTCAACTAATTCGGATTTCAAAAAAACGGCTATGTCTAAACTTACCTTTTTCTATGCAACTGGTTTGGTTTGTTTCAGACAAGAATTCTTCAAATGGCGATTGGTACTGCAGGAGCCCTCATAGCCCTCGTCGTGGAGGACGTTATAAACAATCGTTGACCACGCTTTTACAATTCAAGATTAAGACTTGAAAATTGCACATGTTTAGCCTGCATCAAACTCCAACGTGTGCACAGGGTGTTCAAGTCCAGAAGTCGAAACTTAAGGAGCGTATTCAGGAGATCAAAACTGAATTTTTTTGTTATATGAACCTAGAACTTAAATCGTTTCCCTATCGAGATACATTGATTTTTCGATTTTACAGATTCGGATGCGGATTCTTACCGCATTCTTAAGAATGTGTTTATCTCTTAGTCGGGTAGAAAAGTTTTAATATTTCCATAATTGTAAATAAGTTTACGCGATTACAAAATAAATTACACGGGGAAATCCTCGAATTTGTGTTTTCATTCAACTCACCGTGGTGACATCTGGTCCGAGCGCCCTAAAGTGAATCCGCGTAAATAGATAACGGTACTTTATCTATATTTCTTATTTCTTGAGGCACTTTAAGTTCCCAAAATTTCATAAAAATCAAAGAAGGTTGACTCAACAGTATCAAGGAAATTTGTTCAACGGACGTAAAATAAACCAGAAGATAAATTAAATCCTGGAGCTTATTTACCTTTGAGAAATTACAAAACCTTAGTTTATTTGTCACCTGAAAGCCCAGGTAAGAGGATCAATGTTTCAATTACAAGAGAAAAGCTCATTTGGGAAACTACAGAATGTTTCTTCTGGGAAGCTTTAAAATAAGCTTTATCACAGCTCACCACCCAAAACTACAAAATTACAAACTTATCAAATCGGGAAATTACCGCGTGAGCGCGGTATCTTCAGTAATCAAACGTTAAATTTGCATTTTTCAAGATTTTGTTATTCTTTTAAAATATTTTGCATTTTCAACTTTCCCAAAGGAGAAATGAGAGACCCCCTTCACCAGTAGCACCCAGCGACGCTATTCGCAATTACTCCCCACGAGTCATGGCTCAGACAAACGCGCTCCGACAGTGCCGTGGACTCAAAGTGCAAATCATTAGATTTCTTTTCTTGATCTTACTATTTACAAGTTATCGTAGCGTTACTGTAAATGTTACAGCAGTGTCTTCGGAGAAGTCTTCCTGCGTTTTTACGCACGTTTATGAATTGCCTTGTTGCTGATACCCGCGCTTTACTTGAGCAGTTCTGCTTTGTCCAAATATTTCAACTGATACTTCCACTATTTACAGAATCCTTCTACTTTTACTCTCTCACAAAAAAAGAAAACTTAGGCAAAAGCTTGGTTTACATCTTCCCTAAAGAAATTTGTCTCTGCTAAAGCAGACCGCCAAAGCTTTTTTCTGTTTGGTGTACGGGAGAAAAGCGTTTACAGGGTGCTCATTTGCAGTTTTGCAGTGAAGAATTTAAAAAAATTTTAATATTCCTTGGTAAGTGCTTCAATTTACACGGTACTTGGTTTAAACGGTTTCACTATTAACTATTGTTTTTTTTTTTGCGAATTTTTACACATGAGTCCACTGAATGCACTCGTTTCACTATCTTAATTACAGCGCAAATTCTGGGACTGAGACAGCCTTGAAATTTCGAAAAGCAGTAAAAAAAGTGCTTGGTCAATATCAAGAAAATTAAGAAGACGTCTGATTTCGTAGCATCAAAAAAAGTTAAATTCACTATTATTACCTAATTCGAAAGAAAGGGTTGACCTTGTACACAAAACAGGACACCCTTCTTGATGAAATTTCTACTAGCGACTCGAATAGCACAGGTTTTGAAAGCCCTGACGATGACCAAAGACTGGTACCAATTTTTTTAATTTTTATTCGTTATAGAGATTTTTAAATTTATCTTTATGTTTCTGCCTTTTTCATAAAATAATTGAAATACAATTACCGTGTAAAATGATACTCAGTATGCATATGGAAAAGTAGGATTGGTTCAAATAAATAAAACCTGTTTTGCGCGGTGAAAATAGCGACCGTATAGAAAACAAAACGCACAAAATGAAACACATTCCGAAATTTCAGAAGAAATAATTTTAACAATTTTAAAAAAGTTGTTTTGTGTGGTGAGTAGGGACTACATGAAAAAGGTGTCGGATACAAAATAATTGAAAACCTCACGATGCATTTAGAAATTGGTTTTCCAAACAAGTAACAAAGGTTGATTTACACTCTCAAATATTTTATTTACATATAAGTTTTATGCATATAGAATATTTTCAAAATTTACATACATTTGAATATTTTATAATATAAACGATTTCACCAATTTATTTTTAAAAAAAAAACATTTTTTTATAGCGCTAGTTACAGCCCATTAGCCTTCGTAGTACGGAGTAGTTTCTTCCAGAAGAAACTGTCTCGATAGCCGGATATACAAGTTCGAAGCTCATTGGCGTTTTAAAGTTCTCTCAGAATTGGTATCAATCATAAGAAAATGGTTTTCCAATTTGCTACAAAATTTGAACCCTTTGTAGATTTTGTCTGCTGACAGAATTTGGTTTTTCTTGCACATCAGTACGATCTGTTACGTAATTTATGATGTCGTTATCACTGACGATTTCGTCCTGAATCACTTCGGCACGATCATTTTCACGGATTTTAACTCCAATATTCCAATGTGTTGCATTTAACTAACACATCACTCAATGAGTCTCCGGTCTGTGAGGCGGTTTTTTCTTGAATTCTACACTCAATGAATCCAATAATGCCATGTTATATTCGCTATCGATAGTTTTATCTTTCTCAAGATAGTCGATGAACAAAATACCATGCGCGTCCCAAAATACGGATGCCATATCTTTGCCACATGGCTTTTGAGTTTTTGGTCGCTTTGGACGATTTTCACCGGCTGCTGTCCACTCAGTTGACGTTCTTTTTGATTCAGGTGTATAGTAGTGGATCCATGTTGAAACATGGATGAATCCATTGTCACATACCGACGCAAGAAATCCTTTTTATCTCTCTTGAACAGCTCCAAACAGCGCTCTGAATCGCCGACGTGTTGTTGTTTTTGGTTCGGTATGAGCAAACGCGGCACCCACTTCGAAAGCAACTTACGCATGCTCAAATTTTCGTGTAAAATTGTAAACACACTACCTTCTGATATCTTTAAGGTGTCAGCTATCTCAGGCAACTTCACTTTACGATCTTTCAAAACTATTTTGTGGAATTTTTTTAAGTATTCCGGAACAACTGCCGATTTTGGGCGACCAGATCGTTCAGCATCATCGGTGCTTATACGACCGCGTTTAAATTCAGCATACCAGTTGATAATAATAATAGTTGATTTCCCTGGTCCAGAATCTCCATAACACTTATCAAGCCACTTTTTGGCTTCAACAGTATTTTTTCCCGTCAAAAAACAATGTTTAATCAACATACGAAATTCTTTTTTATTCATTGTTTTGAAAATTACAAAACTGGGGTCACTAAAACCACTGTAACCTGTAGACTAGTCATCAGAATGTCATGAAATTTTGACATGTATTATTTGAAGGATGTTACTATCCAGAAATCGTATGGGTCTGTCAACAGTGTTGCTATATACAGGGTCAGACCGAAGATTTATTGAGTGACGTGTTAGACTTTTCAAAAGTGTTTTCTGCTTTCCTCGTATAGTAATCAGCGATAAACTAAAACTTTGAATACAATTACTCTTTATATCCTTTGTGCTGTATATGAAATTCTAATAATCAAATTAGATTATTCGGAAAAAAGTAGATATAAACCAGGTTTCTGTACTCCCATACAAAACTCTTTACTCTACTCCCATCAGCAAAGTACTTTTTAAAGGAGTTATAAGGATTATTAACCGATTATCTTGCCATCTTTTGGTTTTTTGATAAAGGTTCCATCTAAATAGCAGTTTATAATATTTTTCTTAATAAAACAAATCTGACTATATTTTTGTACAACCAACACTTTTAGAAATATAACCCTTTGAGAATAACAACGAAAACAGTAACCATCCCAAGCATTTTTTAAATCACATCTTTTGGGCGTATCGTAAGGTGAAGGATCACAAAATTAAAATATACCTGACGATGTACAGTTTATTATGTTGTTTGATTAACTAATAAATATTTAATTTTTTTTCTGAAAAGTCTGGCAGAATTCAAATTGACTGAAAATCTTTATATAACCTCCTTCCCCTAGAGTTTGACTTTAGTAAGCTGAAGCCATAAGTAATTACGAAATAAGGCAAGTAAGTGAAATAAATAAAGTTAGATTACTTGTTTTACTGTTAATTTGATAAAAAACAAGTAAATCTTCATTGTTCAAATTAAATTTGTTATTGTATTTATGCGGTTTTGTCTGCGCTTGCTAACGAAAAATACACTATTTTCTTAATTATATCAACGATTCGTAATAAGAACTCTAGCAAGACTTTTCTTGCAAGTTATCGCGTCAAGCAGTCGCATCTACAAAAAGTTCAGTGTTCAGAGTTCCAAGTCTCCAAGTCTTAACCAAGTCTTCAGTAAAATAAGATTTACATTTACAAGGTCCTACAAAATCCATGAAATGAGATGAAGGATTTTTATATTTTCAAGAATATTTCCTTTAAATTGAAGTTGAACTCTTTAAAATATGTGCAAACAAATTTAGATATACGTTTTAAAAAAATAAAATAACAATTATTTTCTATTTTCTAGAATTTGAGCTTTTAGAGAGGTCTTTTTTTGTTTAAATGTTTTTCTGAGTTGATATAACAATATTTTACCTTTGCTGTTTACAAGAGTAGCCCATAACTCCAAGATTCATAAAGGAATTTCCAAACATGAAACTGACAATAATAATAATAAAGATTATGGCACGTGACAGGACACATAAGACGTACTGCATAGAGAAAAAATAATAGAAAAATAAATTGTAAAAGACAATTGGACAACGAATTAAACGTCGGAAGCACATAAATTAAAAGATGCCTAAAAAAGTCCTCAGATTTAAAAATTTTAGTTAGTAGACTAGTTTTAAAAACAAATTTAACTTTCTTTTTTGCATTTAAAAGTATAGTAAAAAATGAAGTGTATGTTGCAGTGTACAAGCAAATTTTTCCTTAAAATTGACGAACTTAACTCAATTTCTCTCGACTCAGTCAAACCATAGACTAGCCGATCCAATTTCACTTTCGTGTACTAAGTCAAAATCAAAGCATGACACGCATGACGTAAGAAGTAATCTAATAGCACATCACCATACCATAAAAATTCCTCTAAATTCACTTATATAAAAGGAATTACCTTGTTTGTGTTCTTTTTATTTATGTTATGCAGTTTTCGAGGTGTTCTTAAAAATATAACTTGAAAAAAAAAAAATTATTGTTTGTCAAGGAAAGCATCAAATAAAAATTAAGATCAACTTTTATGTAGGAGAATTTGTCTTGCACTTAGACCTCGAACAATTTTATACGTTTGTCTTGGCTTATTATTGTGGGTTTTTGTTTCTAGTATTGCTTAACACTTAAACCCTAGCTTGAGGTCCAAGAAAGCCCGATGACTGCATTTTTGTAAGTATTTTTGCAACTATGTGTCAAGATTGTGCCAACGAATAATTTAAAAATCTTATTATAGTGTTAGTAAAGTTGGCTTTAGCAACAGAAATACTCTTTTATTTCAGAAATATGAAGTAGTATATACTGCGGTCCATGAAACCCCTGGGTAGGAATAATGTTTCTCCCGGTGTGGATAGGGTTTAAGGGTATTATTTAAGATATTCTCTAATTTGCAAATTCGACCTTTTACAAACCTGACATTTATTGTGGTAAAAATAAGGATGGATCGATTCCTCATAGTCCGATAGGTACATCAAGTGGTAGTCAGTCTCTGCATGATGCATTGCCATTATAGAACAAATAATGAAGAAGAAAAATGCAACGATTGCAACGAGTCCCTCAAGGAAAATTGGCGCATGAGCTCCCATACATGATCCTAAAATTGTACATTTCCTTCACGGATTATATTTTTGAAGAAAATAAGCTTACCAACATTTATAAAGATGGAAATGCATGTAAATCCGAAGAATGTGCCACAGAAGTACATTTCATGATTGAGTGGTTGATCTTTGTACAAAAATCCTTTAATATGAAAGCCCATGCAAATTGAACTTATGATCTATACATTCAAAATTAATGATAAAATAAAATTGATCATTACTTTAGCAATGTTTGTCTATTAAAAAGACACTGCATGGCTTGTTAAACTCGGTAAATTGACCGGTTACCATACTTACTCCTTCTACAAGTCTAAAAACAAACCAAACATCCTGCATTCTATTTTGAACCATGGTTTAAAAGGAAAAATTAAAATATCTGAGTTCAAAATTCACCAATATTTTAACTGACAAGTTCCACTTCTCGTCCTCTCAGTGCTAAGTTGATTAATTTCAAAACAATTGCATACCAGAGCAGCCTCAATGCTAATTCAATTAATGGGACATGCAACAAGTTTCCCGCTCATTTGAATTTTAATCATTTTCGACTGGTCTGATTTTATTTGCCCAATTTCTCATCGCGTAAATTTGGTCAATGGATTTGCGATTTTGGCAAAATCCTTTATGAAGCGACTGCAGTACGTCGCTAGTCCAATAAAACTCTTAAGATCCTTTAAATTATCCGATGGTTTGATTTTTTTAGTGACAGTAATTTCCTTTCATCTGGTTTTGTTCCATTGTTCGTGATCAAAAAGCCTAGAAGTTCGATCTCGGTTTCCAGAATTTCTGTTTTATCCAGGGTTATACGTAAATTAGCCTTCTCTAACTTGGAAAATATTTTTTCAATGTTTCGAAGATGTTCCTGTTCTATAATTACGTCGTCGCTATAGACATAAGATATTTTACCAATATACTCCTTTGGTATGTTCGTATTTACCATTCATTGTAGAAAAAGCAGTTTCATTTTAATATGGTGGAATCCTAATCTCAAATCGAGGGTTGGAAACAATTTGGAATTTCCTAAAATAGGGATTGATGATCGGGAATGGGGTGTGTCTGAAATTGTTACCGAATTTAGCGTTTTAAAATCAATCACCATTCAACATATTTCAATATTTGAGGCTTCTAATTTTTACTCAACAATACACAGGTGGCGAAATATAAGGGCTCTTAAAGGGTTTTATAATTCCAACTTTTAGTAGTTTTCTTATTTGACTTCCTACCTGAGGGAGGCTTCATATTGGCTGCGAACGTATAGGATTTTACACAAAGGAACTCATCTGTTGTGGTTCTTATTTCCGCCTCTATAATTCTGTTCACTGTTTCCTGGTAATTTATTGGTCCAAAGAAATTTTATATTTTTTTATTTTTTCCAATTCTGTTTTAGTTTAAGGTACGAGATGGCGGGTTCTTATTTCTATTTTATTTACTTAAACGGATTCTTCAGGCTTCAGGAGGATTATGGTGTTAAGTCTAATTTTCAAATTTCTTCCATTTTTCCCGTCGATAACCGCTTCTAATTTTTACAAAGTCTTTTTTCGCACCTGTATCAATTAGAAATTCAAAAATTTTACCATCTCTAATTTTGTATTTTAAGTAGGGAATGCTAGGCTAGGCTTCCGTCATAAAATGTAGTTCAACATTTCCCTCCTCATTTTCTCCAACATTATTTTTCACGTAATCGTCGTGATAATCCTGCATAGTGAAGAAATAGGCAGTTTTTCATAAAAAGACAATCGTCTCGGAATATGTTGTATGAAATATGTGCGGAATCTGCAGGACTCCTTATTTTGCTTAGTTCGGTGTATGGGATTATTACGATGGGATGATGTTAATATGGGATGGATGCTACCACGTTGTGGTGCCGTTTAGATCCGTTTTAGCTCTTCCTTTGAAGTCGCGAAGAGCCTACTTAAGAACTTAGCTCACTTTATTTCCACACTTAAAAGCTCGCGTAATCATAACAACCTGCTTCACCGATGGATCTGACGATTTCAGCAGTACTATTTAAGCACATTTTAAAGAAATTACGTTTCAAACTTGGCGTATTCTATCAGGTAATTTGTTATTATATAATTATATTCCATAGGAAAGTAGTTTTAAAAAAGTGTACAAGAAAATTTTAATTGAAATCAGCTGAAAGATTTCATTTGCATTGTTTTCCATAAAGAAACATCGAAATACTTGAATTGTGTTAAATGTGATATGACAATTTGTGTGCTGAACTGATCTTGTATACAGCAGAGCTATACGTCGAGTCTCGGGTTAGTAGGAAAATTGTCATGTTTTACTACACCCCAACGTCTCGCGTTTCTGCCAGACACGTGCTCCGGGGTGGCGATCCATAAATACCTCTTCATTAACCAACAATTTCCAAATTCGTTCATTAGCCAACAATTTCCAAATTCGGCTTGTGTAGTTTCTTCAGAATCGACGTAGCCACCTCTAGGACTATAACTCATATTTCATCTCTATATTTATAAAATGCATCTGTCTGTCTGTTCCCTTATTACTCGACTTTCACTAGATAGGTTTTGATGTAGTTTCTAGTATCCTGTAGGGCATTTATTCCGAAAGGCTTTACTGTATGAAATATTATTATAGATGCTAAGGTTACCTTAGCGTGTCGTAAAACGTGAGCGCGTCCTAAACGTTAGCACTATTGGCTAACTTGTCCTTAAAAAATATGATTGGATATCAGAATAATAGCGATGCATCAAATTGACAAGGTTACTTTATTTCAAGCGACTCCAATTTCCTACTTCCTTGCTTTACTTTGCAATGACAAAAAATAAGTCACAATGTCAAACTCTAAAGATTACCGGAGTTAACTTAACACGACCTTCTTTTTCTCATGGCCGATCATATGTTGCTTTTTCGAGGGTCTGCATGTTTTGGCCCTCATAACTAATCAAGAAATGTAATATATCAAGAAGTACTCCCATGATATGCAAGCGAAGTTGTGGGCAAGGGCTAGTTTTCATTAAATTCGAGAAACTGAAGCCTCGTGCATCTAGAGCCTCTTAAGGTTTGATACATCGACAAGTTTGACTTTCATTCGACCGAATGCTTTTATATAATATCAGATTTTTTGTATCTTCATCTAATAGACACAGGTGTTATTGCATTTCAGTTCTTTAAATCATTTGCATAAATATTTAATTTGAATGTTCAGTCAATGACGGTTCTTATATATGCGAGTTCAAGCTCAAAAATCCGAGAACAGATCAAAATGTCCAAAGTACCTTTTGAAATTGCTGTAATATTGGTTTTTGTTTTTGCACCAGTTACTTTTGCTGTGAAAATTGCATCTTCAGTGTATGGAGGGAATTCTCCTGGAAGTACTTTGAGTTCTGGAACTGAACGCTTCATTGAAAATAATGGTGAATTTCCTTACATTGCGTGTGTTGAGTATATCTACGGCAAATGTCTCTGCAGCGGAGTAATTATAAAACCAAACTTTGTTTTAACTGCGGCTCATTGTTTGGTGTATCAGTCCTCACTGTTGACAGTGCGTGCAGGGACTTATCTAAAAAACGACTTGCAAAATAAATTCACGCAAGCTATTCCTGTTGGTAATGATTTTATACATGAACGTTATAATCGTAAGACTTATCAATACGACGTGGCAATTCTCAAATTAAAAACGAACTTCAAATTTAACGCAGTCATTAATACGATTAACTTACCTGGTAAAAATCTAAAATCAAAGTTTGTCAATGAACAATTGAATGTACTTGGCTTTGGAAATAGAAACAACCACAATCCATCAGTATTCCTTCAAGTTGGTGACGTTAAAGTGATAAAGAAAGAAAAATGCTCGAAGTTAATTCTAAATCTGATGCCGCCTCATATGTGCACACTTGGAAATAAAAACACAGTTGGAGTAACACACGGAGATTCTGGAGGACCTCTAGTTAAACACTTTGAGGGAAAACCTCATAAAGACATTTTAGTTGGTATCAGTTGCTTCGCAATGAAAAATAGTGCCGGACTTTTGGACCCTAGTCGTCCTTCAGTTTTTACTGAAGTTGCACAAATTCGGAGATGGATTGACAGTGTGATTGGGTGAAAGTATCGTAGCAATGTTAACTATTAAAAAAAGAATTGTTTAGAATCAGTAATTCTATTTATTTCGGAAATATTTTACTAAAACAAATTATAGAAAAAGAAATAAAGTATTTTTTAAAATAATGGCAAATGCGAAGTAGATGTTACAAAGCGATTCATCTTACAAAATTTTATTATATTTATTGTTACAATGTAGACATTCTGTGCAAACAGACGATAAATATTTTTTACATAATTTAGGATAGACTTCGTATTCTACAAATTGCTGTGTTTTATAAAATGTAAGAAGCTATCGTACAGATATTTGTTTAAAGTGCTAATAAAATGTTCTTAGTATGCTACAAAACTATAAGTGAATTTTTTATAAACCCATCAGTAAGATTCATGAAGTAAGCTCGGAGGAATTGGTTATGTCAAGTATGAACGCTTCCTTTATTTTCCTTTTGATTTATAAAATGGACAGTACGTTGTCAATTGTAAACAAGACGAGATTTTAAAATCTTTCATTTAAATGGGCTGTCGATTCAAAGTTCTGCAGATCGCCTACATCCTACAAAGTAAATGATTGGGAATATTTTTTTGTTATATTTATAGAGAAATTTAGACTACATGTGTCCTTAAGAGCTACGAACTATCGTTGTGAAGACCACAGATTGTTTTTTATATTGAATGCTAACTTAAAATGGATTTATTGTGATGATTCTAATGATGTAAACTATCAATTAAATTTATATTTAATTTCTTCAATTGATTTTAAAACTAGATATTTGCATTAATCGACTCAAGTCTTAGTTATTTTATTGGTTATAGTAACTTTTCTTTTAAATTAATTTTTATAATTCCAATTGAGTAAACCATAAAATCGTAATATAAAAGGACTTACATCACTTTGAAATTTTCAGAAAATTGATAAATTAAATTTTTTGTTTTTTTTTTTGCTTTATGTTATAGCTTAGATTTTTAAGAATAACTTGCGAAGACAAAAATGTAAGTATTCCAAAAATTACCAAAGTTCTAGAGATGTTAAATAAGTGCGGCGAATAAGAGAGCCGCGACTCAGGTAGCTATTGTACAGTTGTGTACGTGCAGGTAGAGATACAAGAGGCCAGAAAACAGCTCAACATGAATTTGAGGATATTACAACTTACATATTAAAGGTAATATAAGAAAATCTTTGATTATAAAACTCTGACGCGGTGCTTTTTTTCTCTTGCATCTTTGTCGAAACTAATTTTTTGGTAGAGTTCAAAGTAGTGTAAGTCTTTAAAGCAACTTTATACATTTCATTAGTAGTGTTTAAATAATATTAGTAAAAATTTTAACTTTTCGGATGGCGAGTTTCTGAACAACTCACTCATTTCGATCCCTTCAGCACTGTTGAGCAAAGTCTCATTTTAAAACCTTCAAAGGAATCAGAAAATATGTTTTCGCCAATAACTACCAGCGCCCTTTACTCGAAAGGGATTCATCACATCTCCGAGAAATGACATGGCTTAATTTGCCCGGAAACGTCCTATTCAAAGTTTCGCTTGCATCGCCCATTGTGACCGACGTGGCCTCATCTTGTTGGAACCATACATCACGTAGCCCCACCGCCTCTAGCTCGGTATCGAAAAAGTTGATGAGTATATCAGCGTACAGTATTACCTTGATGATCATCAACAAAGTATGGACCTATCAAACCTTCAGACCACATAACGCGCTAGACTGCAACTCGCTGTAGAAATTTCTTCACTATAAGTCGCGGATTTTCGCTTCCTCAAATATGGGCGCTTTGCTTGTTTACGAAACCAATGAGTTCAAAGTGAGTCTCATCACTGATGACGATTTTCAGGAATGCTGATTTTTATAATAAGTTTTAACGATCAAAACGCGTTGTTTACACGTGACAAGTCTGTACTTCACAATTTAGAAGCTGAAAACTATTTGAAATTATGAACTCACAGAAATAATACCCACAGAAATGACGCGTGATAATAATCTATCTGTTCTCGTTCAGGCACCCTGTACTATATTATAAATTAGTGTAAAAAAAAATCAATATGATATTTGTTTGTAGTAATCTACTAAAATCTGATTCGTACAGCCTGGAAATTTTATAGAAAAGAAAAGAAAATGGTCACAGCTTTTCAAGTCGAGCAATACGGCAACTTATAATATAAAATCTACGTGTAATAAAACTAGCGGGTATCAATTCTGTATATTGAAGATAACTAAGAAAAATTATTTTTTTAAAGGTATTTGACACCAATAGAAGCCAAAAAGAACATTAAAAAATTTTTAGTCGGTGAGTGGATTTTAATGAAACTTGGTATATGGTTCTATCTATGCTGCGGGATAGTCCTTAAGACACATTTCAACTTGCTTTCCTTTTGGCAAATGCTCTAAGATGGCGGATAGCCCTTTTATTCACACCCCCCTGATATGGGTATCAAATGAAAGACGAGCTTTCAACATAAAAATATTGAATCTCCTTCAATGGATTTCATCCCTTCGAAATCTGCAAACTAGCCAAAGCTGGTTAAAAATTAAAAATCGTCGTAAGAGTCTGAAGACGGCTCCCTCGATCCATATATCAATATCTCGCCCCCTCCCTCCTTTTCTCCCCTCAGCGTTTACTTCTGCGTGGGCGAAGCCGCGGGTACCTAAAAACATAAAATAACATGTAATCCAGAATATAAAAAAATATAATAAAATACAGAAAGAACATAAGTTGATAATTTGAAAAGAGAAAAGAGTATCTCTTAATTATACCATGGGGTATACTTTAGTATAACAGGAAAAAACTTCGCGGTATACCTGATTATAAGCCGTTTCTACCAAATCTCAAAACTAACCGTTAAATCACAGCATAGGCCGCTAAATAGGCCTACTAAATTGCAGTGTTACATCCTCCTACTGATTACTCATTCCCTTATAACGCACATATGTAGGCGACTTTTTCAAGTGTAAAATAAAGGAACAGAAAAAGTATATCTTTCTTCCAATCCAAAGTCAAATATCAAATTTCCAAAAGATTCAAATTTGTAAATAATAATAATGTAAATTTTTATCTAATTAATATTTTTGTCTTATAGAACAAATATGAATTTTGATGAAAGAAATTAAAATTTTTCGGTAGATAACGAACACACACTCAGAGATTATTAACAATTTGGGCATTTGGACATTATTGCCCATTGTACTTTGAATTTTCACATATAAATGGTGAATAGCTAACTAAAGTTCGAATACCGTGAGAATGTATCAGCAGTTCGCCATGAATTTATTGTTGTATCGACGCTTGTTATTCAGAATGTAAAACAAGGCGATACAAATTACATTGGTCGTCTCGCTACAATCGAATACAATGCACATGTTCTGGGTGTTAACCAAAACACTACAGGGCTCTTGTTGTGGGTATAAACTGAAATAAACAAACGTTCTGGGTATTAACCATATCATTCACATTTACCTTATACCTTTACATATACTGACCGTTCTGCTTGAAGAATTTTGAAGAATTTTTATTCTGAGTATTAACCAAAATAAGTTATAACTTCTGGATACTGAGAACAACATCTGAACTATTATTCTGAGTGTCACCTATTGACCTTGTTCTGAATTTTGACTAGAATAAGCTGTGTATAGTTAAAATTAACATGAATGCATTGTCTCTCATATTCAAAATAATGTACTCCTTCTAACTTCTGTCAGTGTATGTTACATTGTTATAATGATAATACAATTTAGAAACTTATATAGCAAATAGATGGCTTAATCTTCAATGCTGATCCTGTCGACAGTGTTAATTAAGTATTAGTTTAAAAAGACACATACTGCAAGGCAAAACAATCTCGTACATACACCATATCTATGATATGCATACTCAGAAAACTGTTTGTCTGCACAAGTGTACTCAGGTTGTTTGTTCGAAACCTGTTGTGATTAATGATCAATCATTTAGTAAATTCGTTCGTACCCGTGCAAAATTTCTTATGCAAATTTCAACCACTCAAGTAATTAGAAGGTATCAACTGAATAGGAAAGATATCAGAATGTAAAGGCATATATAAACGTGACTAGTGAAAAAATTACATTTATTCTTTTAATTAATTTTATCTCCATAACTTCTAACAATGATAGATAGGGATATTTAAGAAACTTAATTTAGATCACTCTGGCTAAAATAATAAAAAATATACACTTGGGAGAAATAATAGCAGTAATATATTGTTAAATAATTCATATCAACGTACTTTTAATTAGTTTAGTAATTGTAGTATCAATCCAACTCCTCATAGCCGCAACTTCTACGTACAACGAAGGTGTATGAGTTCTAGTCTCACTAGTACTTTTCTTCACGATGCCAGCTGACGCCACACCAACGATTAGAGCTAATTCAGGCTTCCCTGGCTTTTCAAATACTAGCGGCCCACCAGAATCTCCCCTAAGTATCCCCATATTTGATTTGTATCCAAGAGTACACATTTGAAAATATGCAAGGACTCCACACACCAAATGTTTGTTGCTATTAACTACAACCTGGCCTTTTCGAAGATACTGCGACTTCATACCTTCGCGCTTCTCTCCGAAGCCTAAAACAGTTAATTTTTTATTGATGAACTTTTTTACTTGATTACTTTGTGGTAATTGAATCGGTCTCACGAACAAATCAAAACTGAAAGGATTTTGTATCATGACGAGTGCTATGTCCGGATGAGTGTTCAAAACCCTGTCATATTCCTCGTGAATTCTGTATCGTGTGATTTTTCTGAATTGAATAAATTTATTATTGCTCGGAATGTCATTTTTCAGGAAAGTGCCAGCCGTAACACTCCATTTGCCAGGATCGCTTCCACTGAAGCAATGTGCAGCCGTTAAGACAAAACGTGGCTTAATAATTGCACCCCCACAAACATGGAATCCTTGGTGTGCTAAGGATACCACGTAAGGGTATTCCCCATTATTTTCTATAAAACTGTTCTGATTTGTTGATATTGAAGCTGCAGCGGTACTTCCATCTTTCACAGGTACGGAAAAAATTATTTCAATAAATTGAAAAACTAATAAAACTGCGAAAATCGAACGCATCATTTAGACTGATGGGGTGGCTTGAATAACTAGGCTTTTATACAAAAACGAAAAGTCGAAGAACACTGAATATATTCAAAAATTATTTGCACAATTGGTTTCATTCAAATGCCTCTAATTCTACAAGATTCTCTCGATTTTTACTTTTGGAATCGTAATATAATTACATTAGATGAAATTACATTTTAGAGCAATTCTAAACTTTATCATAATTTTGCTGTTATTTGTGTAATTTGAACACTTCTAATATGAGAACCATGACGGTAATATAAATTTAATAAACATGAATTTTAGAAGCTATAAATGAGCTTTGGAAATGTTATTTAGCATTTTTGAAAACCTTATAGAGACAGACAGGAACTTTCTGTGAGCTCATGTTCCGACATCACGTAAAAGCCACTAAACAAAATTAGATGGCTTTTTCTAATTGATGCATACCTTGCAGTTGCATCTCAATACGTCACGCGTCATATGACATATGACGTATGACATATGGTACAAAAACTTAGTATCACAATGCATTATATGAAATATGTCGACTTGGCTCATGTAATGTCACAAGTGACACGAAACATAAAACGCGAAACGTCGTATACAGTAAAAATATTCTATTTATATAATTGTGTATAATTATATAAGACAAACGAGACATTTCATTTGACGTGACGCATTTTACGTAACATGTAGCGAAAAACCATGTATGATGACATACATGACATGAAACATACTCTTGACACGTGATATCTATAGATATAATAATAATAAGGATATCGAAGATAAAAAAGCGCCTGTGCCTGTTACTTTAATTATTTTGCGGTGTAATTGTTAGTGTTAAATATAACCAAAGATGAAAACATGATCTCATACTTTTCGTTAATTGTAGCAAGTGAGAATGTTCCTAAAGCGATGAAATTGAAGGGCAATAGCAGTAAGAAGCATAAGAAGAATTTATTGAAATAGCACATTCATTAAGAATAAAAAAAATATTAGTGTAAAAGTAAGTAAAGTAAATTGTCAATCGAAATTACCAACATTACCTTTGTGCAATGGAACATTACAAAATTAGCAAATGAAGCATGTTCGGCTCTGTTTTGATGCGCACACTTTGCATTGTCTTTGAGGCATTTTAGTTTTACCACTGGCCTCATTCCTTATAAGCTTATGATATTTCAAACTGTCTCCCTAGGTGATCACCTTTGACGTACTTCTTGAAGTGCTGGTCATATTCGAAATGCTTGAAGTAGTACAACTGCTTGGTATATTAGAAGAAGTGCTTGGTAAATTAGATTCTTCTATTATTTCTTCGATCGAAACTGGCTGAAGATTCGCGGGATCTTCTTGTTCAGTAATCCCGCAGTCTGCAATCCATGCAACTGCTGCATCACGTAAGAATTTCTTATATGATTTATCTTTTCCATTTTGTTTGGTATAAACTCTAAACGAATTAAACAGGGCACAGTTCATGGAAAACATTATAAGCCTTTTTGTCCATTTCTTAGTTTTACTAAGAATGGAAAAATATGCAAGGTACTGATCTGCCTGATCTACCCCCTTCATATTTATTGTAGTCTAATATTGACTCAGACTTTTGAATTATTTATTTTGTCCTTTTATTGACAATATCAATTAATTTTGCAGAATGTATTGTCGATATTATATTTACGTCTCTTTTACCATTGTTCCATATTTGTAAAAGAACATCATTATTTCTGCGGAATATAAGGAAAGGCTTTATCGACTTTAGACTTTCGGGTAGTCCCCTATTTACTCGAATTGTATCGCACACACGTATTTTCTTCTTGATATTTATAATTTATAAAATAAGACATTATTATGGCAAATAAATTAGTCATTTTAAATTTTTTAATGATTTCCCAGTCCGCGATGTTAGCCTCAATGTAGAATGGGACTATCTTTCAAGTTAAAGGTTTTAATATTTTTTATATAAAAATATATGAATTTATCTATCCTCGCTTTTGCATAGTTCTTTTAATTTTATCAACGTAAAAAATATCTCATTTTACACGATCGTAGTGAAAAGTATTGTTTAAAAAGTAAAAAATATTGCAAAGTTCACATTTTAATACATTTCGATAGATCAATAAGAATTTTGTAGATATAATCTTAATTAACAAATAAAAAACAAAGCGAGGAAAACATTTTTAACTAGTTTCGGCACATCCCATGTTTCACCTTTGGATGTCAAATGAATCCTAAGTGGCCTAGTAACACTCTACAACTGGCAAATCAAAGCTTTTATCACTTGCTTAAACAAAACGTACAAACAGTGGCTCCTCATTCGCTCCCAGAGATTTGTATAAAGGCTTGGGACTGAATATCGTTTCTGCAGTTTTCAAGATGCGGTGTACATTCCTCACAATTTTAACCGTTCTAATAACAATCAGTGCGGTTTATTCTGTGCCAATAAACGAAGGAAATGCTGCTGGACCCTCTATATCCAGAAATGGCCATCATTTGATTGAAAACAATGGTCAGTATCCTTTCATGGCGTCGTTGGCTCACCTCGGGAAACACATGTGTGGAGGATCGATTATAAGACCAAAATTTGTTTTAACTGCCGCTCATTGTTTTAATGACTTGGATCCCACTAAATGGACTGTGAGGGCTGGTAGTTTTCTAAAAAACGATAATCCTATTGACAACAAACTTTTACAAGTAAGAAAAATCGTAAAAATTGTAAATCATCGGGACTATAATCCTATTAAAAGTAGTGATAGTGACGTAGCTGTGGCTCAATTGAACTTACCCTTCGTCTTTGATTACGTTGTTAATGCAATAAAACTACCTAAAACAAATATGGCAAAAAAATTTATTCACAAGAAACTGACCGTTTTGGGCTTCGGTGAGAAACGACTAGGTCAAGAGTCTAATTTTTTAATGAAGGGGCAAGTGATCGTGTCGGACAATAAGAATAAGGTTTGTGGTCATCTTATTTATATACAAGTGTGCACTCTTGGGGATCATTCTGGCACCGGTGTACTTAATGGAGATTCTGGCGGACCGCTGATACTTGAGGGCAAATCCAATTCGCACGTTCTTATTGGTGTTACTTCATACTCCTTTAACAACAAAATGACTGGTAATACAGCTTCTGTCTACGTAGAAGTTGCTACCGTAAGAAAATGGATCGATTATACTATAAAAGATGCAAATAAGTAAAAATAAAAATAAATAAAATAAAACAAAAAATTTTATTGATTTCTTACACGTTACATTGAAAATTAAAATTCATTGACTAATAATAACATAAAAATTGTACTGTGAAATTAATTTCAGTTAAAGTTAGTTATGTCGACCTTTTGCATAACCCTCCACCATCGGCCTCCATTCTACTCTATCTCTGACTAGTCTACTCTAAACTTTCCCTACTAAGTCTGCTATATCATCGCTCCATATGGTCCACCGTGCCTTCGTTTGCTTATTCATAGGATACCACTTCGTTACGGTCTTTGTCCATTTTTCATTCCTGACGCTTAGTCCTGTTTATTTCTATTTTAATTTTAGATTTTGTTTGATTTCATCTCTGGTTTTAGTTTGTTGTCTTATTGCAGTATTTTTGATTCTATCTTAAAATTTACGGCCCATGTAGCATCTCTCTAACTTTAAGTTTTTCGAATGAAGTTTGAAATTATTGGCCAAGTTTGGCAGATCTCCATAGTTTGCTTCTTTGCCAGAAAATTTGTTATTGAAAATTTCTTAATTCTTGTGTCTATTTCTTTGTTTGTGCAGTCTTTGGTAGAAATAAAGTGGCCAAAAGGCCCGTCTATTAGCTCATGATATCGGAGGCTGTGGAACTGTTTTCCTTACTGAAAAGAAAAATTATTAACTAACTTGTTTACAATGCTTGTTAAACAGTCCTCGCATGTAGTACATATAATAAAACATTTGTGCAAACGACAATGGACAAGAATGAGTAAATTTATTTGAATTTAGTTCGGATTGTACAATCATGCATTGTAAAAGAATTTAAACTGGTTTATAAGAATTACTTTTTTCACTTTAGCACTAAAAGGTCATAAACTGGACAACGAATTTACCTAGTTAAACGAATTGCTTGTATACACTACGCATGTATATTTAATTGTAGAACACACTTGTGTTTATCGAATGTTTTTTTTCCATGTTCACATTAGAGGAAGCATATGTAAAATATTTGTCTACCTGCGATAGGTGTGTGCTGTTTAGTATATAATTCCAATAATTGAAATTCAAAGAATAATGTTTGGATGTGGTATGGCAGCCTGATGCACTGAATAAGTCTTAAGTGTAGTTTTAAAACTCTTGCACTTGGTGTCCTTAAATTTTGTTGAATTAATGATTTTTGAAGTTGTAGAAGCGAAAATTATGCAATGTATTTTATCTCTACCTTTCGATTATGTGGTATGTAATTTAATTCAGGTAAGTTTACAATTTCCGTGATAAAGTCTGGGATAAAAACGTTTGCCAAAGTACTTTTTATTACTTGGATAAAAATAATCTCAATGAAAAGAGTAACTTTTAGAATATTTATCATAAATTATACTCCAGTGCTGGGTGTTTTTTTTAACAAGAAAACTAATGAGCAAATTTTCATATTATCATGGAACCAACAATCACATCCTGGTTCGACTTACTCTCAAAAATAAGGGGTTCGCCGGAATCCCCATTAAGTACATTTGCTTTGGAATTGTAACCATCAGTGCGCATTTGAATATAGGCTAGTATACGACACAAAAACTGTTTAGTATTCGACACTATTTCATTAGAAAATTGGATTTTACTCTGTCCTCTTTCTCACCGAGACCCAAAATGGTCAGGTTTTTTCTTAACTGAATTCTTCGCCAATTTTCGGTGATTGCATTGCATTAAGAACATAAGTGAAGATGAAAAGGTTTCTTACTTTTGGCACAGAAATATCAACATTGTCGTTTTTATCCGGCTCGTACCCTGGATGATTTACAAATGCTATAATCCTTCTTATTTGTAGAAATTCGTTTTTGATAGGAGGACTATCCTCTTTTATGAAAGTACCAGCCAGAACCGTCCTCTTATCGGAATCCAAGTTATCAAAGCAATGAATGGCCGTTAAAACATGTCGCGGTTTTATAATAGTCGCTCAACACAAGTGGTCTCCCAGGTAAGCCGAAGACCCTATGAAAGGATACTGACCATTGTTTTCAATCAAATGATGGCGATTTCTGGACGCTGAAGGACTAACAACGTCTGCGTCACTTACAGGGATGGAAAAGACAACTCTACTTCTTGTAAGAACAGCCAAAACAGGAACTTGCTGCTTTATTTTCTAAATTGCGGGTAGGAAGTTCCACTATTGTTGATTGTATAGTATTGCTTTACCTATTGCATATTTCGACAGATGAAAAAGTGTTTGCAATTGCACAGTGAAATCAAACTCACACACAAAAAAGGCCAATGTTGCCAAATTTCGAAATTACTGGTAACTGCTACAAGAGTAAGATAAACCAAAGGAGTATTATCTTAAAAAGATTACGTTGCAAATCGAAGGAGCCTAAAAATATTAATTAAGTATTATTTTTGAATATTTAGGATATTAGTTTTAATGTTTTATATCATTCATAGTTTTTATCATAGAACGTCTAATTTTTGCACTCAAATTAAAATAATAAGCAATTAATAATAAATTAATAAACTTATTAAATTTACTAAACTTTTTAAATAAAAATGGCATTATCTTTTTAACTGTTACTGTGGTTTTATTTTACTATCGCATTAAAATATAATCGCTAAGAAAATCCTTGACTTTTTATACCAAACTTTCAAAACTAAAACAGCATTTATTTAATTTGATTGCACTGAACCCTTGGTAAAATCAAATTAAAACGTTGTTTGATTTCGGCCCAAATAAGGAAATTTTAAACAATTTACAAGTTTCATGGTTACTTTTACTATGAAGTAGTTAAAATATTGTAAAATTACATGACTATTACGTAAATTTACTATTTTCATATTTTCGTAATTAAGAAACAGTTCTATTGTTACACAAGAATTCCTTATTTATTTTAAATAAGATTTTAATTACTTAAAATGAATGTGCTTGTTCAAGTATTTTACCTCAGTTGAATTAGAAATTTTGTCATCGTGTAAATTGATTACAGTATTGCTTGGTTTTACAATTTAACTACAATTTTTCATAATTTTACTTTTACCACGAAAAATACTTAATTTAAACAAGCTTATTTCTTTCGGTGTAGTGGCTACAACTTCTTAACAAGTTAACCCCCGGAATATCATCACGATCACGAACAATATTTACTTAACAAAAATAATAATAATAATAATATTAATTAGAAGATCCAACAGAAAATGTCGGAAAAGGCTAAGTGGAAGCATTGGATAAAAAAACTAGTAACAAAAAACTCACAAGTGCCACATAAATTGATGACGTTGATCATGCGGAATCAAGATCGTTTCCGAGGGTGTTTGTGGACCTACCTCTTGGCCTGTTTGCTGAAAATCCGCTGTCGTGCCCACTGTCGCCTGTGATTCCAACGTGACCAGAAATAAATTGCAAGATTGATCTCAGGGCCAATATTAACTGCAAAAAAAGTTTTATTAAAGGCCACTCATGAATCCGAATTCAGGTGTCAATTTCTGCCCCATATGCTAACGCATCCAGGAATCATTTTTACCTTGTTTATTTTCTTGGTACGTAATAAAATTCCACGTAGGGTAGGGACATGGAAAGGAAACACTGATTCTGAAAAATATGCTTTGAAAATCGCTAAAAAAATAAATCCAAAAATATGGAATCAAGAAAAAATATTTAAAACCGAACTTTAAAAAATTTTTTACATTAATAAAATATAGGATGGATTTGTAAATTAGTTATGGTTAGAAAATATTTTACACAGAAGAATTGTAAGTTATTTTAATTCTATAAAACATCACAAGTGTTACTCAAAGATGTAAAAGGCGAAAATCTTATTAGAGATTATTTACTTTATTATAAACAAGAGGTGGAAAATAAAAATAATACGAAGAACAAGCTAATCACAACCAGTAAGTTTGAGTAATCTTACTCATAGAATTGCGTTCTTCTTAATTATTGGGCTAATTTTATCCCACTTATAGGCTTCAATATAATTTACCATTAAAGTATACCCTTCATAAAACTTTTAGTCCATAGAAAACTAGTGTTACATCCTTTTATTATCGGGATATGAACGGCGAACTGAAATATGATTCCATAAAACTGCTTAGTTTTAACCTATTTTCTCAGGTGCCGATTCAGTCACTTTCTTCTTCGAAATTGATTACCGTGCAATTGTCTTACAGCACTGATTAAGCATTAAGATAAATGCAAATGGATTCTTTTTCTCAAGTAGGATACTTTAGTACGTGCCAAAGTGTGGAAAAAGATAATTCTTACCACTGATTCTTGCAATGATTTTTTCCAACGTCGACCTCTTTGCTTTCCTCAGCTTTATTTGCAAAAAAAAAAAGAACTTTAAAAGAGCATGTATGATGGCACTGTCGGAAAATCATTATATTGCACCTTTGCAGTAACAGTCGCAGATGCAAGTGCTTCAGTAGAGCACATGGCGCTTTATGCCAATTCAACAAATGATTTTGACCTTCCAAATTGATGAGTCACCTCAACTAGTTTTCTTTCTTTATTTTCTGAAGTCAAATCAAAATGATAACTCTTTTTGCTATTTCATTTGACTATTCATCCAGAGAATACATCAATAGCTACTAAATCGATTTGAAACTTCGAAAAATACATTGGACATAATGTTCATAGAGTAATTGTCCAAGCGAAACATCAGTAAAATTGACAACATTTGTTTTCTGTTGAGAGCATATTTGTTGCTTCTGGAATTTTCTAGAAGAAAAATAATATAGGGAATAGGTGCTATAAAAGGGACAATTCGTTCCTCTTAGCAAAATTGCAAAATTGTTAACATTTAATAGGACGTACGTTTACTGATAAACTTATAAACACTTAAGAAAATAAAATTTTAATATAAAAAATTAAAAGTGTTCCTTTGATAGGACATCTCGCGCCATGAATGGGACACGCTAGTATAAGTAGCCTTACCAACCAAAAAGGAGAACTAAGCACAAGTCTCTGTACACCGAAATAAAAAACTAATGTAAGACATTACAATTATATAAAAAACATTTCACTTCCTACTCCCATCTACTAAATAATTCCTCAGAAATAAAATCATTGTGCAAATTTTGCTCAGCATGGAAATAATGAACTTAGTTTAAAAATCTTAAACATTGACGATAACAGAATTAAATTTTAATAGACACCAAATATTTCATTAAGTGACCTCAAAACACCGAATTTTAATCAAACTTACATTTTAAACGCTCCTCTTTCACTCGAATAAATTGTTTTCTCTACAATGTTAAACACTTAGCACTAATTTCATAATTTTTAGCAGATACAACAATTCGAAAAACTTGCAAAACTCACATTTCTTTTCATTTTAGCTCAAATGATAGCAGCATAAAAATTTTTTGCATATAGAAGGACTTTATCAAGGCAAGGAATATTTTCGCCTCCTCAGTGTGTTTTTAAAATCCATGAAGTGGTTTTCGCTGATCGAATTGGATAGGAAAAAGTTACCGACAAGGTGGGTGTCACATTTGCTGGCCCTCGATTAAAAACAAATTTGAATGCAAATTCGAAATAGTGTTTGGATCGTTTTACGAACAAGATGTTCGAGATTTTTACTTCTATTTATGACAACAGATAAGACACACGTCCACGACTATATCGAACTCAAAAACTTAATCGAGGCAGTGAACCAAACCAGGATGTTTACTTATGTGTGCGATAACAAACGATTTGCTTCCGCATCCACCTTATTAGACAAATTTAACGCCTTCGAGCTCTCACATGGGCGTTAAACTCAAGATATATTTAGGTGGACAGACCTTTAATACAGGTGATAAGGTTAAGGCTGCTGTCCTCAAAGAAAGCCATAACAAGAATGCTATTAAGGCCTTAATGCATCGATGGACCAAAGGCATAAAACTCGAAAAATAAAGTTTTTCATTGCTAGCCCGGACACTTATTCCATTCTCGTATCATCGCCGATTTATTTTCTTATTTCTGTAGCTAGCTCATTTGAGAAAATATTTTCATCACGTTAAAGTAAATTCCAAAAGAAAGTGTTCTTTAATATATTTTCTATTAACATAGGAGTACAAACGTTTTTCAGAGACATGCTTTTTTACGATTGGTTTTTTAAATAGAGAGATAATATCGCCGCATTGCGCTTCTGTCGAACCGTGTTTATTCGGATGTCACAATCGTTAAAATTTTCTTCAAAATATTTTTATTCTGGTTCATAGTTGAATACCTGCCATTTTTTTTAAGTACGAGCTAAAAATAAGTCTTATAAGACGGTTCGCTTCGCCGGTTACAATGTAAATGGTTAAATCTTGATTATTGTCGAGTAGTGTTTCACTCGGGCTCGGTTTCAAAGATAGATTATTTCAAGTGTCACCATCTGGGCAAGTACAATCCTGGTCTGAATCAGTGTCACTTTGCTCATCGTAATACCATGGGTTATCAATTTTAATTTTACATGTTACATCATGGACGAATTGTTTCTCTGCGGTCATGTTTACGACACATCATACATTTCAGTTCTTCTGTTTTAACGTTGTCTGTGATATTGCCTGGTAAAACTGAAGCCATATTATTTACGTGCAGAGGAACATTCACAAGATTACCTCTAATAAACTGACGGCCTAAACCACTGTCGCGACTTACCTTCAAATGGAGCTAGTTTATCAAGTACTTTAGGATTTGCAGAAAGGATATTGCATAAAGAATGGTCCGGACAAAATTTGGTCAATTAAGTAAATTAAAAAAAGCGGGAAATTGATACAAACAAAACGTATTTAATACCCTGTCTGGCTTAGTAGTTCATTACAGAAGAAGATAAGTAGGAAAAATACAAAAATTATGTTGTATAGAAAAATTCCCGGGTTTTTCTTTTAACACCTGCGGGTGTTAACACATTTGCAACATCTTCATTAGGCAATTTTTTCGCTGCTAGACGCCATTCGTTTATGCTATTGCATTTCTAACGTGGATGCGTTCGGTCGAAGCTCAGGACAATTTGGTGGATTATGTTTTTCCGGTACCACAATTGTGTTTTTAAACTTATAAAAATCAGTAGCCATTTTTCCATAATTGCAAGTTGCCAAATCTGGCCAAAAAAATACCATTTCCTTGTGCTGTCTTGTGAACGGAAGGAAAAGTTTCTCGTAGATGAATTCTTCACTTTTCGGATCAAAATTGCATATTGCTTGCCAGACTAGGAATTTTTTAAGATATTTTGAGGGTTTTGTATTTTTTATGTTGTGTATCTCCACTTTTTCTGCGACTTAATATTTTTTTTCGAGGATTTGATTAAAATCACCAACGCATTACTTTTCGTCATTCACAACACAAGACGCGTTTTTAAGAAAATTTTCATATAACGTTCTAGTTCTTTGTTTTGTTACTTTTTGTTTGTGTGGAGTTCTTTAAACTTTAAAATATCTTAACCCAGATTTTTTCTTTTTTTCTATTCTATGGACAAGACTTTTGGATGTACCAACCTTTTCAGCTGCTGCCAGCTCTGATATGTTTGGATTGTTTTTCAATGTTTGAACAAATTTTTTTTTTAGTTTGCCCCGTGGATCGCGAAATTTTTAAAGCTTTTGTTAAACTATTTTGTAATATATTCGGATTTTCTAATTATTTATTTGTTCACGATTAATTTTTTTCTTTCTAATTCACTCAATTTTGTTTTCTAATATTAACGAAACTTGCCAAAAATTTGCCAATTTAATGATAATGAAGATGTCCATGATTTACAAGAAAACTATTGAGATTGCCAATTTTAACCAGATGCTAAAACGGTAAGAGTGTTGCCAAATTTTTTCCGGACCATTCTTTAGCTAGAAGTGAAATATTATTGAATATAATTGATTTTGAAGAATGCCTGATAAGACAGTTCAGATAAAGAGTTTTGATGATAAAACAAGTAAGCATTGTTTTGTTGGTACTTAAGGATAAATTTTTGCTAAAACAACAATATTAGTATTATCAAAGAATGTACTTTTATGTAATTCCAATCGTTAGTTTTTGGTTTTGTTGTCAATATTCGATGTTAAAGTTCTTCTTCACGCGCGGGCAAAACGATGGACTAATGCTCTTCTTTGCAATATTCTTCCTCACAACGGGCAAGTCTTCTAGCGAACTTATCATAGAATTGCTCTTTTTTAAGTTGTTTTGGCGTCATGCGGTCAGCCCCGTTTACTATTTTATTTCTTCGTTCTTGGGAGCTAAAAGACTCGTTCAGAACTGACTTAGTTTTTCACTTTGTATTCTATACTCTAACTTCGTTTACACTTATCATGCGCTTAACGCATCAGGACTCAACGCCTGAGCATTTCAGTAATAATTCTCAATTGATATATGATCAGAATTTTGATCCGCATTTTAAACTTAATAATATGAAATGTTTTTAACCCCTTCGTATTTATAAATCTCCGATAAATGAGGTCTCATGGCTTAAACAGAAAAGTTAATTTTCAAATTTTCTCTCTTATTTTATGTCCGATATCGGTTAAACTCGACATATGTTTATTGTACGATTGCCGTCCTACTACTAGGAATGCTTAATACTCAAAAAGTATAAGAAATTTTTAGCATTTCATTAAGAGCTAGGGATTTAAAATCAACAAAAGATACTTTTATTGCAAGAATGACACATCTTCCATATTCAGAGATCTTTCGAATGACCTATTCGCAGATTGCTACAGGAAGTCAGAGGAAGAATCCCCAAACAAGAAACCTTTTTCTAAATAAGGTTAAGCAATATTTAATATTTCATAACTCTTCGTTAGTTGCCTTTGAATTTTTGAACTTTTGATAATTTTAATCGAACTGGTCTTAAGGCTTAACTAAATTTTTGATATAGTGCTATAAGATAAAAATTATAAATAAATACAAACACATCTCATTATTGCGTATGTGTTTTCCAAGCACCAGCTCCCACCAGGACTGAATCGCATCTTCTCTCCAACCAACAATCACGCATAAAGCATCATCACTCGCTCTCATCGCGATCTTCGACTTGGATCTGCATGTCACCTCCAAACCTTTTTGACCAATCTAAGGACTTGTGGTCCCGGGTGTACGGTTTTATTTCGAAAGTCATAAGGCCGCAGGTTTGTGGGACGATGACTGTGACAACAAGAATAACAAAATAACAGCCGGGCGAATGTATCTGCAAGTGACCGAGCTGCGCCCGTGCAGCCCCCGCACCTGAAGATATTTATGTTCGCAATTCTACTTATAACTCGCGGGTGTTGCGGGAACCACGCACAAGCGCAGACAAAACGCATCGTGAATTCTTACCCTAAAAAATTGATTACAGTGATGAAGTCTGGTGAATTCGCATTTAAAAAGGTTTATTTCAAGATAAATAAATTTATTATTTCACGTAAAGAAATCCATCAAAAGGATGGGAATAGCCCCTTGATTCATAGAATCTCGAAATCAGCGAAAACCTCAATCCAGAAACAGTGAAAGGTCTCCATAGGACAAGAAAGTCTGGAAAGTACTAGCCTAAATGCAGGAAGAACATACAATCATTGGAAAAGCTTATATTGCATCAATGGATGCCTTTTTCTTGCTTATAGAGTAATTACTTGCATCTGTACCATTATTAATTAATTCTGAAAAAAGGCCCGTGACAAAGGTCTGTACGTACGGTCTGTAAAATCCAGTTAAAACTATTTCAATAAGATTGTAATTGGTCGTTGCAATATTCAAATCATTTCGGTTTGTGATAACTTCAATGGAAGCAAACAATGTTTATATTCATATTTGAAAATATTCCGGGATAACCGTAGTCTGGCTGAAATCATACCATACTTAGTCCATAATCAAATCGCTTAAACTCAATAAGCATTACGAGAAAATCAATGAAATCATGTGCCTTCGAAACAAAATTCTGTTGATTGTGCGTTTCGTAGTGTAATCTAATCAGAGTTTCTATGGTGTGAATGGTCCAGGGTGGAATCTTTTTAGCCTAAAAGAATCTGCTTAAAAGGATGATTGTAAACGCCAAAGCTTTAAGAATGCAAAAGGTAATAAAGCCTAATGTAACAATTACGCCAAAAAAGGAAAGCACTTTTCATTCGCTAAATTAGAAAGGGTTACAAGTTGATAATACAATCTGACGGCCGAAAAGTAGAAAATACGGACATCGTAATTAACCTTTGCAGTGACAGGTGAAAAAATATTACACGAAGCGGCACGCGGGGTCCTCCATGCCTTGTTAAAGGTGGAAATATTTAGGAAGGTTAGACTCATTATATTCAGGCTCTTTTCTTGTTTTTAATTTCATGTATTTAGAAATCCGTGGATCTGTGAGGGTTAAGGAAACGAAAATTTAGGAAGCTAGTCTTACTTCATCATTTCTATGAAGAAATTAAAGTGGTTAAACCGATAGGATATAAAAGTCAAATAATAAAACTAAAACCATTTTTCGACTACTGCTTAAATTTTTTGGCTCACTACACTTAAGAAGAAAGAATCGCGCGTTCCATCAGCCAAATATCATCTATAAAGAATATTAGGGAGGCACACTTCAACAATTAAAGCATTCAAAAAGATCCTTACGTAAATTGAACCGTGTTGGACTTTGTAATACGATTCTACAGGATTTTTCTCATTAGCGGCCATTAACATTTCCAAAGCCGCCAAGGGCCACCCAACAACATTAAAGTCGAAAATCTTATCCTTATTAAATTTGAAGATTTACTACGCTTTACAGTTGCTACCTTACACGCATATTCTCGTAATGATGTCAAAGTCGAAAATATGTTTTGTCAGAACATAGTCACACCATCACCTATAGGAAGATAGGAAAAAGGAAACCACCTAACAGAGAAAGAGGTCAAACTTATCTAAAGTCATCCATTGATGTTGGACGCTTGGGCTGCTTTAATATCGCGTCAAAATCCTCTCGAAAGCTGGAATTGTAAAATATCTATGGATATTTTGATCCCTCAATATAATTTTACATAAACCACCCTCAAACAGGTACTAATAACGTGAATGATCATCTTCATTGGAATTCTAATACTGGATTAGCTATATAAGACTTTTTTGAATTCGAAAAAAGTAACCACAACCTTATGCCATGCAGTTATAGAAAATAAGTGTGAAATTTCTAATTGAAGCCGGCAAGGAGGTTGATGCGTTTTCACCAACTTTAGAAGGAAAATAAATCATAATATTGTCATATATAAAATATCTTCGCTTGGGCTTCCCCCAATCGTTAATTGATTTTTTTTACCTTTACCCTATACTCAGAGGGTTTTTTTTTATTCTAAAATAAATCTGTTCGCGGTTTGCCGCAGAATGGCTATGTCCATTCATTGCTGAAGCTTATTTGTACACAGCAGTATATTTTCCTTTCGTTCCTTAAAACTACGATATTTGGACAATTTTGAATTGTCTATGATGAAATTAACACGTATTTTGTTCCATTTAACGTCGTATAAAAGAATATATAGGAAGAAATGAACGCTAAGAAAAAGAATAGCATTGCACAGAAGACTAAATTAAAATAGTACATATAACCAAAAGCAAAATATTTAATACAAAAAATCAAGAGAATAGGACTCAATGTCAAATACCAACCTCGGTTTGACCAGTATCAATAAGAAAACTAACTGACTGTACAAAAACGACATTCTCAAAGGTACTACAGGTTTGGTACAAGCGCGAACGTCGTATGCACATCGTACCATCAGGCCTGTAGACCTGCTCAGTCTAACTCTCTTATCTAAAAGTATGTTTTGATACCGTCCAAGGGAGGAGAAGACAACACATCGGCTACAAAGTTGGCTTACACTATTAAGGGGACACTCTAGTGTTAAAATTTGAAAAGAATCGATTTTTTGCCAATATCGGAAAATTTTCTTCTTAGGTATGTGCAGTTGAAATTCGAACTATTTTCGAAGTTATAAGCATTGACAGTGAGCGGGCTATGGGCGATAATTCGCGGCCTACGTGGTTTAAACGCATTTTCCTCGAAATGCGTTTTTATAATACGCGGTACTTAAAACTAATGGATGGACCGATTCTACATTTTACGCGCTCTTTAAGGGAACAATAGTGCATTGTATCGACCACAGATTTGCATGATATTCACAAAAATTTTAATTTTTCATAAAAAATTAGGGTAATTTTTCCACTTATTTTTCATATGTGCATCATTTTATCAAATTTTAATATTTTTGAACGAAAGTTGGCCAATACCATCCGAAATTTCTATATGAAAATAAAAATCATGTTTGTTGTTTTTTAATATTACAACGATAATTGTCATGGACCGTGTTTAGTATTACGCTGCGGAATTTGTGTTTGAAAATTAAAAAAAAATCTCTCGACGCTTTCTTAAAATAATAAATTAAAAAAGAAATTTAAAAAAAATTTTCTCGATCCTTTCTTCAATTTGTTTATCAATAAAAAAAGGTCAAAATAATTTTCTTTGATTTCCTGTTTATTTTCCTCAAAAAAAAAAATTTTCTAATATGCTTATTTTTTTTTTTTGTGCGCCTAAACACTAGGACGTCTCCTTAATAAACTAATCAACTCTGGTATAGGTGATTATTTTAACATCACAGACAGACACTTGAATTATTTTTATACTTACAGCCATAAAATAAATTGCACTTACTGCCGTAACTGGAGTCTGTTTTATTAATTTATTAAATCAAAATCTTTTGTTTAATATTACTAAATCTTATTGTCTGGTTTCATATTTTTGTTTACGTTTTTTGCAATCGACTTGGACCTGCGAAAAGTGCGAAGCGAACAAAGAAGCATATCGTACTAAAAATCGACTTCTTTTCAATCTCACAACAAGATAAAGAAAACAAAATTGCCTACGCGTATTCAAGAAAAAGGAGGACATTTTAAGCACTTATCCCAATAAAAATATTGTTATTAATTTTCTTTTGTTTTG
Organism: Proctacanthus coquilletti; assembly: GCA_001932985.1. Lineage (NCBI taxonomy): Eukaryota > Metazoa > Arthropoda > Insecta > Diptera > Asilidae > Proctacanthus > Proctacanthus coquilletti. Next base: position 1,035,553 of record MNCL01000019.1, read on the forward strand.
TTTCTCAAATTTTTTTTTTATTGTTCAATACTAAAATGCATTACGTATTACTTTTTGGTCATAAAATTAAATTACTCAAAAATGAGGCCCTATTCAATTCAAATAGCAAATTTTTTTTTGTCTAAGAAAATATTTAAAAGCCTAGATGAAATAAGAAAGATCTTAGGACTATGGTCTATGAGTAGTACTTCTTTTTCCAGTACGCGAAATCAAATTATGGGGATGTTATTCTATTAAAAAAGGAAGCGGTATGATTTCTATTGGAAGTTTGTTTGTTGCTATAATTAACAGCATCCTATAATAACATTGAACAAAGAAAGGCTTTGGTTTAAAGTTGGAACTGCACAATAACAAAATTTAACTAAGCTGGAGATTTATGTAAGCTTTAAAGAAATATAAACATCTCGGTAGCCGTGAAATTTTTACGGAATTATGTTTTATTAATTTGAAAACACATGCCTATATCTATCACCGATCAGAATCATACGGAAGATCTCCACGGCCCTGTATATACAATCCAACAAGATCTTTGTTGAAGATATTATGACAGACGTTCACAAAATTATATAATATTTTAAATCAAATAATTTAAAAACCTCTCATGGGGTCATTCTCAAAATAAACTCTATACTGTTAAGATTAACACATTACCGCAAAAATATATTTTTGGGATTTTTAATATTCCAACTGTGTCTAAATCAATACGAACACAATGAAAAAACCTTGAGCAGCTATTCCGTCCGGCCATTCTCTCATGGTTTAGCCAATCTCATCCACACGACAGCAATGCGGCACTTTATAAACTAAGCGGACAAAGTGTTCGCGGTCTGGATAGTGATGTGACTAGAATACCCAATATTGATTTGCACATAAAAATGGGCAAATCCCCGAGTAACAACGATTACAGCATGTTGGGCAACCTTACACGGAGGATGGAATAATTACCTGGCGAGCACACGGCCGCCAAGTAGCTCATAAATCCCTTCGCCAATGAAACTGGAACATCTTGGTGCAAACATGTTCCGGTATGGCTGGTTTCTGGTTTCTTGAACTAGTTGGGGGCTTTTTCTTTGTTTTCACGTCTACTGCATTCATGCACTAGTCCGATATCACTTAATGCGGAAATGATCGTAAATTAGTTAAACAACCACTTTCGATCGAAAAAAAATAAATAAATAAATTACGGCTAGAAAATACTCTCCACCAAAGAATAAAATGAATTTTTCGTCACGACTTTTATCTGTACACAACAAAAGAAGCCACCTTTTAAAGGGCAGGCTGAACTATTTCGAAAGGCACATTTTTTTATCATTTCTGTGACTTCATGACGCATTTCGGATTTATGCTGTCAGTAGAGTCGTCATTTGATGCAGGTTTTTCGGATGCGATTTTATCAGGCATCCTGAATCTGTACAAAATCCAACAACAATGACGAACACGTTTTAAGAGGATTTTCAGTTGCCCTTTTCAAGTAAAAAAACCTAACATTTTTTAAACGCACACGAATTCTTTTGAAAAAGAATTTTGAAAAATAAAAAAATAAAAAATAAAAGGGGAAACCTTGTCACTTGAACATTTCAACTTTTGTGGCGCCAATGCAATTTTTACCTAAACAGTGAATACTTCTAAAGACATTTCTTTTATCAAACAACAGACCTTTTTGCAAACAATTCAACCTTTATTTACAATCACCTTGAAATGTGTACAAATAAAATAATTTAAAAAATAAAATTACAATGTCACGTTTAGTCAGAATGCAATTTGTCACTTTTTAAAATGCACGTTGCATTAATAAATTTCAATAAATGCTCCTTAAATTCACAAAACTTTTTCAATCCATCACATTTTTCTGAAGGTAATTTATCATACACACAAATAAAATACAAACGTCTCGACTTGTAAGATTATAAATAAAAACTAAAAAAATCCACCATTGCACCTTTTGCAAGACAAAAATTAAAATTGATCGCCAAGTTGGTGTGTTTTATTTAAAGAGAAACTGCTTAAATAAAAATTCTACAAATCGATCAAATAAAATTTTTATATAAATAAAAATAAATCAATTAAATTAATATTAAAAATAAAATCGTTTCACTTTATCAAATATTTTAATTTCTTTTATAAGATTTTGATTAGCTCTTTACACTTGAATCTTTTATGATGAGATTTGGAAGTTTAAAAGATTTCGTTGCGAGGATTTTTAAATTTACGAAAATTTTTGACGCAAGTCCTTTAATCCCCACTTTAATAAAATTGGTGTATTAAAGGTAAATATGGAAATTCTACTTGACAATTTTGAGCTAAGTAAAAGTAAACGTTTCATGTAATAAAATTGGGCCCAGTCTTAAGGTTTCAGCGTACTTTTTCTTTTTTTGCGCGGCCGATGTTTCGAAGAAACATGTTCAGTGCTTTTAGCGCATTGAATTTTAAAAGTTAAAGGGAATATTGCCTGGGATTTATGCAATAAGAAATAAACCTTAAAGAGATAGAACAGTGATCGTAGAAAAAATTGTGTAATTTTTTTTTTACTAGCGAAATGCAATTTATATTTAAATGTTATTTAGAACTCCTTTGCCTTTGAGTTTTTTTTTTCTAAACCGCGTCAACAAACCACGCAACAGAGAAAGTTAATTCCCACATACTTAAGTAAAAATAATAAATCGCGGCCAGAGGCTGACAAAGATTGCCTAAGAGAGTGATAGGATTTCCTGTACGAAGGTAAATGAAACTTTTGTTCGGACAATGAGCTTAAAATTACACATTCTGCTTAGAGCCCGGTTGTTTTGTAACAATACGCTCGTCCCACTTCCGTGTGAATTCATGAAAAAATTACGCTGAAAAACTATAGACAGGATGACGAAAGAGCCAATCGATCAAATTCGCGACGTACGCAACATTAGTAATTGCTTATGGAAAGTTCTCTAGAAGCACCAGATTTCTGCAAATTGATCCATGTTTTTGGTCTTTATATTCATAGTCGACACTGTCGAAAAAAAGTAAAGTTTTTCGTTTATTTGAAAATACCACGGCACAATTTTCGTCTCACCTTTTTATTCAAATTATAACCAAGTCGAAAATGAAGGTTTGCTTTTAGCCTCCAACATGAATCTCTACTTAGGATTGCTCCTCTGTGATTTATAAGCAATTGTTTGATTTTGTACCGGACAAAATAAGTGTAATATGAGGGTTTTTATTTCTTATAAAAACTCGTAAATTGCGTAAGACCTCGCAGGAAGAATGTAAAAAAGTGATATTTTATTTAAAATGTTGGCGGTGGGTACGGAAATGTCTTTATAGATTGGTGTGTGTCTATAGCTTTCTTTTCTTTCTTTTTGTCAGTGATTTATTTTATTTATTTAATAATTAATTGTAAACAATTCGCTGAGTTATAATAAATCATACAGACGTTTATATCTGCTTAGCAAAGTGCTTAAATGTGTGTTATGGACCACGGAGACCTCATATGACACTTTTTGATACCCAGACCTTGTTGACCGGGGATATTTGATAATGTTCTATGTTCTGATAACTGAACTGAATTTATACAATTTAATTTTGATATATCAAAACCGTTTTGGGGAATGAAACCATAAAACTGGCCCTTCCTCTGGTGGTCCTAGCACAATCCCTCAGCAGATACCCCTGTCGACTAAGGGGTCAAATAAGAAAACTGTCCTAGAGCGAATAAGTAAAAAAACGACTACAGGAGGTGTAGAGTTTGCTCCTCAAGAAAACCACGCAATGAAACGTGCTACATTTGTTATAAATGTTGCCCTCCACAGAGGTGTCCACTACACACAGCCTATCATACTCTTAAAATATATTAAAATACTTTGGCAACATACGTACAACAATTCAAATGAAAAAACGCATACGCGAACTCAATTTTATAAAAAAAAATCAATGTGTCTTTAGTAATCTTCATCACGTTTTAATTCCTAAGCGACAAGTCCTACAAAATTAGGTATAGAAAAAAAAGTTATCTAGACTAGAACACTGAATTAAAAAATGTTGTTAACGCTTAATTCGATCATCGAAGTTTCACGAAAAATTTACATGTAAACTTTTAGTTTTTCAGGAGAAAACACAAATAAGGCAACTATTTCACAACCTCGAAAAATACTCAAATATTATCAAAATAAACAAATAAAATATGGTGTATATTTTACAAACTAATTTAAAACAAATTGATTTAAAATTCCGCTTAAAAAAATCCCCTCAGGATAATTTGGCAATGCGATAAATTCGTAAATAATTTACGCATAGTGTACAAGTAGTGATAATACTTCTCAGAACAAACAAAACTGTGCGAATGAAATTAATTTCGCAAAACCACAGTATTTCGCAGATAATATTGCGTAATTTTATTTTCTTATAAGCTCTTTTTAGGCGATAGATACGTTCCTAAAAAGTACACGAATTCTTAAAGTTTTCTTAAATTATAGATTTTTTATTAGCTTTGACTTTAGTTTAATCTTGTTAATGTCAATAAAAATCGCGTAGAAAAAAATTATTTTTCATATTCCATAACTCCAAATTCGCGTAAAAAAAGATTTAGGTGTATTCAAGTGCTGAAATTATTAATGCATAATTTGAAGAAAAAAAAAAGTCAGATCTGTTTTTTGAACAAATGGTGTAATTGAAGAAGAAAATAATTCAAAAAGAAATTTATTATTTTCAATGTAATTTTTCCTAAACACTGACATTTTAAAATTTTATCAGAATTTATAGTAAAATATAAATCGAATGCTACCACTTAAAAAATAAAAAATAAATAAGTGTATCTTCTTCGAACTGCTTAAGAACATTCTTGCGCTACTTACAGGCAATTATTTTGACGAGTCCTCTTCAAATCTCGCATGTTTTTTTTAAATTTCTTTTGCCTGATCTTTTCCTGCTCATTAAAAATTAAGAAACGCTAAAAGGCACACGAACACATTTTTCGTGCCACATTTCATGGATAAGATAACGCAGCAACCGTAACAACCAAACAGTTAAGGGTTACGTTCACATTTTTGTCTGTCTATTAACCCTTTCGCTCTAGTTTTTATCAGACGGGAGAGTAATTACGGCGAGTCATAAACAACTTTCCCATTTCGACGGGAGGAAGGAAGTCGGGAACCCTCTGAAATGGGTAGGGATTCATTCATATTGCTTTGGGCGGCATTTACTTGCTTGCCATCCTTCCAAAGGGATATATGGTGGATATTTTGTGTTTGATAATGCCCTGAGGACTTTGTAGCTGGAATTTATCAGAAAATACTTCGATATGCACTTAGATGTTCTAAAGTCTAGAGCTCACAGGGCGATCCCTTCCGCTGTTTGCCAGTTCCCGTTTAAAGGATAACGCAGGAATTTAAATTGAGTTGATTAAACTTAAAAGATAGAAAGTGCTGTAATGGCAGAAGTTACGTCAGGAGGAAGGGAAGCTGCTTGTTTTAGATAACACACGGGAAAGTTATGGGTAAAACGACGTATGCCTTCCGAACTATGATAGTGTGGCTAATTTACGACATTTGAAACTATGTAAGTATCTTGATGCTTAAGACACACTATCACAAAATTATTTTAAAAACCTGATTCACCAATGCGCAACGATAATTATTACATGTAAGATATGCGGAAAGTATGATTAACTAATTTATTTCTGTTGAATAATAGGCATTTAAAATTGACATGAAGACTACTGTTCTATAAGTTCTATTGTTCTTATTGTAATAGTGCAAAACAGTGCACAAAATTTGTTGTGGTGTACGTTTGATATTAAATACACCCATCTCTTGATTTACACGGTTTGCAAATTTAAAGAAAAAAACATATTCATTTTATTTTATTTTTTTTTTTTTTTTGATTGTTAGACATACGTGTACACTGATCGCGATCTTTTGGCAAACTCAATTACAACACAGATCCAGATACTGAAAGAGTCTTAAAGAAAACAATAAAAAATGAGCTTAGTCCATATGAAGAAATTTACAAACGCGTCCCCCAAAGTAAACAAATTTTGATCACTAAATTCGTAAGATCAACAAAAATCGACTGTCATTATCGAACCCGAAGAAAGCCCGTAGTTCACCTCGTGAAGTCGTAGCTATGACAAAATAAGACATCCTCTTGGATTAAATTTCTTTAAGGGACACGAAAAGAAAGATCCTGCTTTTTAAAACCTCTGGCGACAAATAAAAACTGGTTTTCATTTCTTTCTTATGGATAATTAGTAGTAGTAGTAATTTATTTTTATTTTTTCATTTCTATAATTGCATTTTTATTTGAATACCCTTCGACTTTAATTTCGAGACTCTTCGTTCAATGGAATCAATCTCCATTTTTCCATAAAATTTTTGGCTCATTTTACACGATTATTAGATCATATTTACGACACTTTCCTACATGCTTTGATTCGATTTACACGGTTTAAGTCTCAGTTGAACCTATCCTACTTTTTTATATCCATACTGTAGATCATTTTATCGTGTATCGAGAGATGAATGTTCATTTTATTTTAGACCTCATTTTTACTCTCATGTATTCAGAAGGAATTATAGCCTAAATAAATAAAACACTTTCCCGATTCCCTATTTGTTTATACATCATTTGAACCCTTAACTCGCTTGCCGAAATCAAAACAACCCCAATGTGTCTAATGCTTGTCGTATCTTCTGCATTAAACATCATAATTTGGTATATTTTCAATTATTAATCCTTTAAAATGTTTGGAAATTACGTGATTACATCAAGAGTATACTCTCATTGCTTTGAATACTTCAAAAAATTCGTAATTGAAGGACATTGTTCGCAAAATTTAGAGCCATCTTTGAATTTTCTTCATTTGTCAAGGGAATTGTATTTCAGATAACGAAGCAGTGTATTTTGGGAAAATGAGAAAGTACTCCAAAGGAAGTATGTAAATATTTAGTGATGAGTATAAATTTTTAAACACGCTTTTATGGACGTGTGGCATTATGAAGTCGCTGTCCGTATATTTGTGCATTTTTTTAACAATTTATTAAATTCTATATTTTCCTAGATACTTCGCGGTGAACAAAATTATTCAGCTCAACCAAGAGTTATTGGATCATTTTGGACAGCGTAAAAGTTCCCATCCCGTCATTGGTTAAAAAGATGTTTCCAAAGACGTTTGTACGTTCGCGGGAGAAATGAATACACTCACACAAAAAGTGTGTGACTGATTCGTCTTCATGTCCACATACACGCAATGATGATTGCGTCCTACGCATTTAGAAGAAGTGCTTGTTGAATCTGCAGTGTCCTGTTAGGATGCTTATTGCTAGACTGATCTCATTCCTCGCAGAGTTAACCAACAACTTACTTATGTTGACGCTTTTCAGTTTGAGGAAAGCTTTTGCCTGCTGCAGTCTGCCCTGTTAATTCACCTTTAAGGTTAAAATTTTAGATACCCATCGTAGATACCTTGTATATTACTTGAAAAAAACAAAAATGGTTAATAAAAAGAAATATTATAAAAATAATAAAAACTGGAAGAAAGTAGACATCTGTTGCTTTCATTTAAGTGTTTAATGCTCTACTTTTATTTCTAGCCTATGCTGCAGGCTTTTTACCTTAGATCATTTTGTTTCTTTTTTTATGTTTATTTATTTTTCGCCTAATCGGTCAGTTGGATGTTTCCTTGATAAACATCTTAAGACGAATCATTTGACATCTTGTTTTTAGAAATATATTTCTTATTAAAACCAACACTGGTTACGCTATCCATATAAGCGTTATTAGCAAGCTTAAGACCTCGGCTTTTTGAGACCACTGATAAGTTTTTATTTATTTTTTTTTATCCCCAAAAATTATGAGTATTTTCCTTAATCGGGCACTGAAATAAACCCAACAGTTAAACACGAAACTTTTGTGACATTGGAAAAAAAGAGGTTAGTACATTCACTAAGCCGTACTACGCCAATTATTGGTAAGTGGGATAAATTTAATCTATACCATCTACCTGGATGCTGATTACACGATTTAGTTTTATAAAATTACAATGAAAGTAAAAAATATGGTTAATTAAAATACAAATGCCCAAAAATAACATTCTTAAAAATTGCATTTCGTAATTTTTTCCACAGATGCGGACCGGAGATATGACGTCGTGAAGTTTAGTCTTCAGGAAGGGAAAGGAATGTGTTTGATAAGAAAAGATTTTTCCTCAGGATTCCTTAAAATCTATAGAATACTTTGAGTGTATGTATGAACTTCCATTGTAGATAGAAAAATATCTGAAAATAGTGGCACTCCTTCAAATATGGGTATTGTAAATAAATACGCTTTTACTAAATGACATGTTAATTAATTTAAAGTTCGCGTTAGACTGAGTGACGCTTGCACTTTTACTAGCTCAACAAGAAAATCCATCACTTTACTGTAGTGCTGTTGATTTGAGAGAGAAAGAAATTTCTTAAATGCATTTAAAGGTGAGTGTGAGGAGTACAAATATTGCCAGCAATCAGCTGATTTCAATCAAATATCTCAACTACGAACGTCTAGGGTGCACGTTATCAAAAATTTAGCAACACATTCTCGGCTATGCTGCCGTTTTTACCAACACATTCTCAAATGTGTAGTCGGGTGTCAGCAGCCAATGAAGATTAAGGAATCTATTCGCGAAGACAAACACATCTGTGTTCAATTAATTCATATTAAAACTTTGCAGGATTTAGGAGTACGTTGTTAACGCATATTACTGCGTAAAAATAAGCCGGATTCTAAAGATTTTATTTATCAAGAATTTTTTATTAACGTTCCTTGTTTCATCTGTCGAAATTTGCTGAACAGGATCACAAAAACCATGCGTAGGAAATGCAAATGCATTTCAAGCAAGGATTTTACCTAAGCCAATTTTTCATCAATGCGATCTAGCAAAATATGTAAACGAATTGCTGTCAAAAATTGTAAACAAACCACCACATGGAAGAGACACACGCTATCACCTTTTAACATCTCCCAATTCTAGAGGAAGAACTTTTGCTCAGTTTTGTTCGTGAATAAAATTCTTAAGTACACCGATTTAATTTTTATAACGGTAAAGTTTCCTTCTTAAGTAGTATGACTGCTTCTATAATTCATACTTGGGTTCAAGATCCCCAACGGGCTCTCGGGAGGCGTCTTGCGCGCGAAATTTTAATTTGTATTTCGCCAGAAAAAGTGACATTACACAAAAACTGCAACAACAAACTGTGAGCAAATTTTTAATTGTTTTTGCCTTCCTAATTACAAAGCATATAAAATTAATAAAATAAAATATCGAACCAAGTGTCGGTAAAAATGGTGAACGGGATCAGCGAGGGGAGGGGACATTTGACACTAAATAAGTAAATTTCGATGTCAAATTATTGTTAAAAGTATTCTTTCTTATGTGGTCCTTAAGAAATTCTGTACTGGTTCTACTCTTACGGTAGAAAATACAAAATACTCGTTTTACATAGCAAAAATACAACACCCGTGTTTGGACCAATAGCTTCTGACATCACCCATTCACATTTGGCACGTGAAAACAATTTTAATTACTTTGTTTAAACCATTTAAATTTAATTCTGAACAAACACCATCGACCGCGGCCTAGTTTAATGTGATTATATAAACATAATAATAAAATCCAGTCTAGACATAAAGCTTTAACCCAGCCATCTGCACTACTCTAACCAAGTTCAGCAACAACTTGGCTGCCCTCATTTCGCTACTTTTTATAACTAACATTTTAACTTTCTTAGGCCATATTTATTAATATTTTCGTTATGAATATGTAACAACGTTTTAAAGAAAATAACTTTATTTTAAAATATCTCACGGTACCCCCAGTACCATCGTCAGATCGGTCCCTCAGTACGCGGTTTTTATACACTTCAAACGTGTATGGGAATAAAACGGCCATTACCATCAATTCACATACCGACCAATAAATATACATCTGGAGCGTGATGCGACAATATATACTTCAGTGTTAGGATAGTTTTGATCGCGTTCGTCATATGTGTAAACTTGAACCTGCTGGACCTAAACTAATACTAGATGTGACCTCAGTACTTCCATACACAGAGCAAGAAACAGAGCGAAATAAACGTAACCCATCACTTGGAATGTGACCTAACCTATGGGCCATCACTAACCAATTGACCATCACCGAAGTCTAAAAACTCGATTCTTTCCTCCACCTTCATAACAAGTTCTAAATCCCAAATGTCCAATCCTTTTCCCTGTAGCGAAGTTCTGTTAAAAGAAACCAAACAGTTCTGATCTTTACCTGTTCAATATTGAACCGTCCATTAAACCTTCCAAATCACGAGTAATACAAAATCGGTTTTTTAATTCTGAATTTGTCGCCTTATAAGGGGCATTTCACGCGAAGTGGACACCGAAGAAGAATTTTTTTCGCGATTTTGATTTTTTTCCTACATGCAGGTAGCTAATAATTTTCATATTTAATGCAAAGTGACCGAGCAATGGCCAGCTAAAGTTTTTGCTAAAAGGTGTATCTTGAGTGTTTTAGTCAAGTGGATGCTCTTTCAAGACATTAACACGGTTTTAGAAAACAATGGTACTCTTATGATCGCCGCATTACTAGCTTTGGCTTAGATTCTAGCCAATAAGTTTCAGATTTCAAATTCTTTCTTTCAGTGGTATCCAAAACCCGCTATACATACCAAGTTTCAAGTTCGTAGCTCTTCCTAGAAGTGATCTTTAGGTCTCTAGGATGGTCTATCGGTGAGTAACCTACGGAATTGACGACTCTTGATGTCATATATCTCGTGAACTATTAAAGATACAAACTTGAAACTTGGCCTACATTATAACTGGGTGTTCATCTCCTCACATGCTAGAAATCAAACTTGCAGTATCTTCTAAAGCAGAGTTATGGGGGTGTCAGAACCGCTTCAGGTAAAGGATGCAGTGTCCGGTAGTGTCGCTTGGAACTTGGCGGTGTCCTGCCGTCCGTTAATTGTTGATTATTGAAGTAATTATTATTTTTTTCTTAATTTTTACAGACCAGTGTAACTAAGGCTCACTGAATAGGATTAATCGTAACAAACGTGCTGATTTTCTTCCTGGGGTGTGTCAGACCCGCTTGGCGTGAAAGGGTTTGTGTCAACGCTCCCGTTGAAAAAAGTTGAAAAGCACTCACGTTTGAGAACGTCGCTGATTACACTCGACTCAGTTTTGGGTTTCACGTTCCGAACGTTTTGAGCGCCGGGTTCTCCTCCGCCGAGTTTTCAGCTCATTCAGCAGAATTTGCGGAGAAATGGAAGTAACGTAAGAACGCCACTGCTCGACAGCGGGGGAGGGAGACATCGACTCAGCGCCAGTGCTGCCGCATCTCATTTAAGATTGACTGCTCTTTTCGACTGAGTGTCTGGGAAAAAGGTTTTAAACTTTTACAGTTGTCGACTGGGGGCAAGTGGGGTCTCCGGGCGACCCTAGAATTGAAAAAATACGGACCTTTGCACGCCTGGAGCTCAAGTCCCCAAAACTGTCTCGCCACTTTTTGTCAAATTCTTGATTTCTAAAAAAGTAGGTGCAATTAAAAAGAGCATTGAGTGCGATTGCCCGGTGCAGTTAGCACCGTTAGGAAGCGAGTTGGCAGCGGACCGGTGCGTGGTGGAGATTTCCTCAGCGTTACGAGCACTTGCCGCTGGTGGGGGTGTGGGGTGCCGAACTCCGCTTTGCTGCTGGGCCCCGTGCAGGCGGATGGCAGCTAAACAAGCGCTCCTGAGTGAGACGGAGAGTGGAGTGGAAATGGAACCGAGCAGTTCCTGCACGGAGCGCTTCGATCGGAACGCCAGTACGCGAGGAAACAGCGAGTGGAGTGTATGCGGTGGTTCGTTCGCTCTGTGGTTGGAATTGTTTATCGTAGCCGAAGTGTTCGTGAGTGGGCATTTTGCGTTGCATCGCGCCGCAGAACAGTGCTAGTGCCAGGAACTAGCCGCGACCGTACGTTGCCGCGGTGCTGTGTTGAGTCTCAGCGGCGATTTTTCGCAGGAAGTGCAAATCAAATCTGTACCGTTGACCGAGGTGACGTCTGATCACTGAAAGGGCGATAATTGCTCTGCACGGGGAAAATCTTTTGTGTAGTGACCAGTGGTCAGTCAAAGGTGAGAAAGTGAAATTGCGGCGAGAGGCGAGCTATCGGTGCCGCGCCGCCGACCTGTGCAGTGTCAGTTTGTCGATTGTGTTCAGTCCGAGGAGGCAGGCATAGGTGACAAGAGGATTACGAGCGAAGAAGGGACCGTTCCCGGCGTCTCGAGCAAGGTATTTGAACGTGATAAATCGTGCCAGGCGCGGAGACCCCCGCGCTTTAGTTAAAAATCACCCAAACTGCAGCCCTGACTTCATTTGCATCTTTGCATCTTTGCATTTCGCTATTCGCACAGCCGCGACTAAGCTACGCGACGTTGCACGGCCGTGCGGCTCTCTGGCGGTCCGCTGTGCCGTTGTTCGTATAACTGCGTTTGTTGTATGGACCGTGAGCTTTGCCGAGACCCGCGACAGACCAGACTTGGGTCTCGATAGTCAGATCACGACTTTCCAGGAATTAAGCGCCGCTGATTCTGTTGCTCCCCCGATCCCCGTGGGAATGGCTTGTCCGGCACTTTTCGTTCTGGCCATGCCTTGGCATTCGTGGCTCGTAATAAATGCCCCGACCGAGGTCTGTTTCTGTGGAACCGTTTCACGGCTTTCATAACACTGCTTCACGGGGAAATTTATCACCACGGTGCACCTTAAGGCCAGAACTTTCCAGGATATACAAAGAACTGTTACACTTAGGTGAAGCGCAGCGCTGTGTTAGCGAAAGTTCGGACTACTTTTGCCCTGTGGGACCATCGGGGAGCCCTTGCGAAACTCCACGTTTAATTTTTAATTGGTACCCATAACTTTAGCAACAATTTTTACACCCGGCGGGTAAATATCACCACGGAGCAGAAGGAGTCGATTTCAGGTCGTTTAACTCACTTCGGCTTGAATGCACGGCGTGGAAACTGGGCTAAGACGACGATTTTAAGGAGAACAGAAGCAAAAGTTAAACAAAGAACAGGGTTTTAAATAACCAACCGAATACACAACTTGTTTTACAGCTGATTTAACATGGGCTTTTATCAGTTTGGATCTTTATTTATTCGTTTTGGGCAGTTTGTCAAGTGAAATATTTGATGATGAGTTGTCTCAAAATGTTTCATGGACATCAACTTTTCAGGAAGGTGATGATTTTTATTAACACATTTAATATTTTAATGCAAAAAGAATTATGTAAAAAATCCCATGAAGAGGGTCTTCAATTTAGCAACAAAATATTTAACCCTTTCGCTACGGGCGATTTCTCCGCCACGGCACTCCCGCTGAACGGCCCGCCGCGCCAAAAACCTTACCCACGTCGTCTTGCACTTCGATACTACAGTACAAGACGCGGCATCTTTTGCAGAGCGACTATAGCCGCCCGTAGTAGCGAAAGGGTTAGCATCAAATCTGAACCGCTACCCCAAGAATTTAACTTCTTAAAAAGGAGTAGCATCGGGAATGAATAAAAAAGAGGTTTATGATTCCCAGTTTGAAATTCTAACTTGCAAAATGCAAAGTACGTAAATAAAAGTGTCCTTCTCTCGCCGTCTTGAAGATATCCTGAATTTAGCAGGATTTTAGTGTAAGTGGATGTTCTTCCGCTCTTCTTCAACCGTGTTAACCGGAATCGAGCAAATCGAATGCCGTGTAAATCCAGGGTTACATGCACATTTTATAAAAATTTTCGTTTAGTTTGTAAAAGAAGATCCTCTCAAGATTTTTCATTTCTGTGCAAAATCCCAATTTAGAACACTCAATAAAAACGCGAGTATGTCGTAAATAAGTCAGCGGGGATCTAGATGGAAATTTTCCTGACAAAAGGCGAAGATTTGGTCATTTTTTTTTTCAAATGGACCATAATATTAATAATATTAACATTTCTTAAAACAAATCGCAAAATGAAATAAAGAAAACATAAACTGAGGTAGAGAATAAATATACTACATACTTTTGAAGAGGCTTACAACAAAGTAAATCCCTTGATTTCCACGATAGATACATTCCATGAAAAATCGTGTAAAATGAGCCACCGTATGCATATAAAAAGTTAAGATACGTTCAACAGAGACTTAAACCGTGTAAATCGAATCAAAGAATGCAGGAAAATGTCGTAAATATGATCTAATAATCGTGTAAAATGAGCCAAAAATTTTATGGAAAAATGGAGATTGGTTCCACTGAACGAAAAGATCGAAATTAAAGTCGAAGGGTATTCAAATAAAAATGCATTTATAGAAATGAAAAACATAAAAATAAAATACTACTACTACTAATTACTAGTATTACTAATTATCCATAAGGAAGAAATTAAAACCAGTTTTTATTTGTCGCCAGAGGTTTTGAAAAGCAGGATCTTTCTTTTCGAGTCCCCTAAAGAAATTTAATCCAAGAGGATGTCTTATTTTGTCATAGCTACGACTTCACGAGGTGAACTACGGGCTTTCTTCGGGTTCGATAATGACAGTCGATTTTTGTTGATCTTACGAATTTAGTGATCAAATTCGTTTGCTTTTACGGACGCGTTTGTAAATTTCTTTATATGGACTAAGCGTATTTTTATTGTTTTCTGAGACTTAAAGGCTCTTTCAATATCCGGATCTGCGTTGTAATTGAGTTTGTGAAACGATCGCGATCAGTGTGCACGTATGTCTAATAATCGAAAAAATATAAAATAAATACTTTTTTTTTTTAATTTGCAAATCGTGTAAAAGCGAAATCTTGTAAAGTAAGTACCGTGTAAATCAAGGGATGGGTGTATTTACCCTAAAAATAACACATTTATATCGAGTTCAATTATCCGAAGAATTTCTAAATAACCTGGGGTTGAAAGAGATGCAGATTATGTGAAAATTATTCTCAACATGTTAACCTAAATATTTTTAAATTAACCCTTTGGACTGCAAATGAAGCACCTGAGTCGCCACTCCATTTAGCAATGTAAGCCACCCGGAAAATCTGTCTGTATTCGAGTTTATAGTTTTATATCCAGTTCTTATTGAGAACTGAAATCCAGACAAAGTTTTTCTTATTTCTTTAATCTTGGATATCCAACGATAATTAATCCTATAATTAAACGAAGGTTTAATAATCAGTCAGGTAATTATACCAAAAATTTTTTACTCACCACTAAAATGAAATAAAATTTTATGGTTACAGAAGAAGTATTAAGTCCCCGGAGTGATGTATTTAAGCATTTGCAGCTGCCGTTGTAAAAGTTCACATTTTATTGGGAATTAGATTTGAAAGAAATTATTAACTGTTTGCTCGGGATGATTCCATATTATGAATTTAGAAGATTACTAAAAGCAGAAAAAAATTTTATAAGAACTTACATAAAATTTTACTTAAACAAATTCCTTATTTTGAACGTTTTGAACTTATATTAAAATATTAGACTATACTACGTCATTTATACTTCGATTTTGATACGCAGAACCTGTGCGTAAGCACAAATACAAAATTTATCCATGCAATACGAAAATTATTCTACTGATCCATTTAATTCTATATTCATAATTTTATTTTATTTCTACCAACTTAATCTGATTGGGTTCAAGGAATTCTGGTAGATACTTTCAATCTTTTTGAAAATAGAAAATATTTATTTTTATAAGTTATTTGACCTATAAAAGCGGTAGTATAGATCTGCTATCCACTAATTTCGTTTGAACTACGTTGGATTTAAGAACATATGAAATTCCATTACAACGTCCATGTGTTAAAATTTGGAAAAAAATAAAAGCTCCGAAATCTGATCCCATAATTTCCTTAACTTGAGAGTTGCTAAACGAAATTAACGTGTGATGAGTAGAAGCCAGAAAATGGTCAGTCTAACTTTTTTTTTTCAAATCTTTGATTGGACTTTATAAAATAGAGACGTGAGAAATTTTTTTGTACTTAATAGTCAAGATGTGGTCAGCCCTGTTCTATGGTCGAATCTTAAATGATCACAATTAAGGGAGCTAATTGTACACACTCAGTAGATGTAGAGAAGATATCGGCAACAATTCGAACTGTATGTATTTGCTGTCAAACTGTATGTAAACGATAGCTTCTCTCAAGAAGTCGATGAACCTACAAGTACGTGGGAAGTGTGACGCCTCTAGAAAGTCTGAACAATTGTACACAAATATTTTATTCATTTACTTCGCCCCGTTATATCTCTCCCCGCGGTACCCTGCAAATTTAGGTAAGGACAAAGATTGGAAGCTTGGTCCATTTTGATCCGGAGGATATACGAAGTTGTATACAAAACTAATAAATTAACGAATTTGACATTTTTATTACTTATTGACGTTTTAACATGCCATTGTGAACATTTGGGAGAAAAATATTGGAAATATTTGGAATTACAACCATCGACATGAGGTCGGATGAGCGTCTTGGCGTTTAAGACATTTTCAGACATGATGAAGTTTGACTGTTCAGAAATTCAAAAAGGTAATCTTTTATTAATAGAAACGTTATGGCTATAGATCTTACCAGTTGAATAAAGTAATTAAAAATCAATTTTTAACTCTTTTTTTCAACTTTGACCAGTTAAAATAATATAAATAATTAATTAATATTAGAATTTTTGTACGAGACCGACGTCTTAAAAGAAAACTATCTCCAGTAGCCGGCAACGTTTGTGCAGATATCCTGAAGGTCCCGGTTTTGGGCTTCCCATTTTTAACTTAATTTTAAAACCACTGTCAAATTTATTTTCTATAAAACTTTTCTTCTCTTATCCACTTTAATCATTACTGTCTGATAACCGACCCACATTTTGCATGACCCACATGCTGAGTCATCGACCGCGAATGTTTTAAAAAAAGACTCTTTTTTTTCTGATTAAAACTGATACATTAGTTTTGGAGATATTCTGTCTACTGTAAAATTTATTACTCTACTTGGTGAAAGAATACTTTTATAGACGCTTTCGTGCAAGTCTTTAGAACAATTGGGCATTTAAAACGAGTTGATCATTTTCCTGGCAGTACCAGAAAGAACATTCACACGTCTGTCCCTTTCAACTTTAAGAGTGCGTTAAAGTCAGAAATCGATCGTTTCTATAGTGCGCCCTTTCAAAGTTCATAACATCTACAATTTTAGACTTTTCGAACATTAAAGAACCCCCTAACTATAATCTATATGCGACCCCGTATGTGCCAGACTAGCTTCAGATTTTCCAGCTGTCTTGAGACAAGAAGGAAGGAAGTATCATTAAACTAAGAATGAAGCATAAAATTCAAATAAACTCGCAATAGGATCCCTAAATAAAATCTAAACGCTTTTATTTTTTGACGACCCTAGTTTTCATTTTCGGGTTGTACATTCGTAAACTAATTCTGAACATGCAGAACATTTTTGGATATTCCACGAGATTTGTTAATAAACATATTTAAAATAAGAATCGATTTTATTGGGTGAAAAAAGATGGTTTCAAGGAGTTGTTTAAGTCGAATCTGTTTTTCAGTTTTACTTATTTTATATTTTAAACTGTGTAAAAATCGTTAGTCCATCCATGATCTGTCAGAGTCAATATTGTCCAGTTTAGGAGTAGGTTTATTAAATTTTTATGGTTAATTCAGCTCTGGACTCGCCACACATTACATTTAAATTAGGTACTTTAGAAGCTTAATCTGAACAATGTGATTACAGATCGAGCCTCGATTATCGGAGCCTCCTTTAACCGATTTTTCCACTTACCGGGGTGAGGTCTACTTTTTATTACCCGCGTTAACTGAGCCTACCCGTGTAAGTGTCCGGGTTAATGAACCTTGGATTGTTTATCGACTATCACTTGTTTAGTTAGGCTTAAGTGTCCGTATTATCCGAGTTTTTCCATTATTCAAGTCAAGATCGATCCACAGCAGCTCGGATAAGCGAGGCTCTATTGTATCCTTTAAACTATCTTCTCCTTCATCTAAGCTAAGGTTATAAAGTTTAATTTTTATTGGACTAAACATTTTTAGATAAAACAAATTTTATATTTTATGTTTAAAACTAGATAAAGTTTATTGGAGTAGCACTAAAATTTTACATAACAATGACTAGACAATCTTATTGAATTAAAAATCCCATTTTCTTTTCTTCAAGCATAGTTTCAACAACATGAAATTTTTCTCTTGGAATTCCGTCGCGATAGTAGACATTTCATAAAAAGTTGCTGTTGCGCTGTTGCTGTATGAACAATTGGCAAGACAACAAACTTTGCAGTTTTTTTTGTAAATTACATAAAAACAATTTATCATTTAAATCATAAGTTTACAAAGAAATAATCGTTAAAAAAAATGTATGTGTGGTTACAAATAGCATTTTAAATCGTCTTCTTCTAAAATTTTTGGACAGTAATGAGACTACTGGTGAAATTTCTAGTTTGTAAACATATCCAGCAACCTCAATTCTAGTTTAAATCTAAAAAAAAATTCTGGAAGCAGGACAAAAAGTCGATATTAAAGGCAACATTTTGAAAATATGCTTCTTGTAGAAATTTGGCGCTTAGTGGCCTTCGCGACCACTTTTTGCACTTTATCTTATAAACTTACTGATTTTATACTCTTCTGACTCTTTATCTAAAATTTCTGGTCTCAGTGTAAAGATGTCCTTGTAAATCGTAAATATTTGTATAAGTTAAAAATATTGTATTTTACCATTTTATGCGCGAGAGCGCATAGGAGACCGTTGCTAACATTTACCAGCTTTAATGACATTAATTTCTATTATAGATTCGAATTAACATAAGAGGTATTATTAAAGCATGCTTACGATTAAAACAAGTCTACTTTATATAAAAACTGGCTTTTATCCGCCACTTCGTACGCGTTGTTTTACTCACTTAGTGACAACATTTTGCTGGCGAAAAAAACGTATAAATAACTAATGAAAGAAAAAAAGAGTAGAAATGGGACTATGAAATAAACTTAAACGACAAAATTGCAAAAATTAAATGCTATTGAATGTTGTATGAAGATCTGTACAGCCGTTGAGGCGTGATTAAGTAAAAAATATGCAAATATATTTTGCGTGTCCAAAAATGTTTTTAGTTATAATAGTTGGGTCCTTTTACATTATTGCATTTAATAATTCTCTTCACTAAAGAGTGTACGTTAACCTGCATTGTAGAATTTTTATATCTATCGATCGTTTCCTAGAGCTCCTCTTTAGTAAGAGTGAAAGGTCAACGTTTGCTGTCGAAGTATTTATCTAAGAAAATAGTTTCAATTCAAATTTCTATTTCAAAGAAGAAATTTTAAGGTGAAATAAGGTTTTGAATAGACATTTTGTAATACCAACATGTACAGAATAATATTATAGTTAATTTTATACCTTTGACCAGAAACTTCACGCCATAAAATTGCATTTGTTCAAATGTCTTTGACGAGGTATTAATCGTTCCTTTTTTGCAGGAAGGGTCTGGCAAATATTTCAAACATTATGAGCAATCACCCCTCGTGTAATGATCTATTCATAGGTCACCTATATGCAGGTTTTGTATCATGTAACATGTGTCTCATCGCGTGCTATAAGTCGTTTGTTATGTTTCATTATTTAATTGCTTATTTCTTAATATATGTCATGTGTCACGTGTCATGACACGGTATAATTTGTCTTTTATCTCATGGTATTAAGTTGGGAGTTATTATTTCAAGTGTTTTGTATTATACGTCACGTATTTTCATATGTCACATGCCACGTAATGCGTCGCGATAAAAAGTACCCTATGACAATTTGCACGCGATGCTCTTTATATACGTAGATAGGTAAGCAAACCTTTATATCTTTTTACTACGTACTATTGTTTTTGGTTTATTTCTGAATCTAAGGATGGTCAATCGATCAGTCGTAGATTGTTTTAAGAGCTTGAATTAGTTTATTACAAGTTGAGGGTGATCTTCATACAATTCTAATTTCAACATAAAAAATTGTAAAAATTATGCATTTATTTTTAATTTTACTTTAGTGGATGTCATAAAAGCACTACTTTTTACAATTCCTTCAGATTTATACCGTCAATTTTTAATGTTAGTAATGATTTTTTTGGTTTTGGTGGTTTTTTTTGTAGAAATTTATACATTTTGTCTTTTGTTAAAACTTTGCTTGTTACTTTATGGTTTTTTACGCTACATTTACAATTTAAAACAAATATAGCAATAAGTAATAGTAAAATAATACAAGATACAGAATTACATTTCATCTAGTCATTCATGTTCCCTGCTGACATATGTTCCTAAAATCCTTAAAATGCGTAAAGTTACATGGACGCGTGGGAAACAGCTTCAAAAAAATGCTGGACCAGTAAACGTGTTAAATAAATTACGAGATGTAATAAATGCAAAAAATATGAGAATATAGTGAAAAAGTCTAGTATTTTTCTTTTTAATGTGTCCATGAGAAATAAAAATAATTAAAAAGTTTTGTAAACGTTTTCAAATTCATTCGCACTCCCTTCAACTATGTCAAAATTTCGAATGTTGTAACTCGAAATGTATTTTAAATGTACTTAATTTCTACCTTCAAATTGCTCAATATTTTTAGTAATTAAACTTTTGTTGCAAATTGCATTATACTCAGTAAAATTTAATGCAAAATGTTGAATTGTTTAAATTATTTAAATTAACAACAAAAGCGAAAAAGGTTAGTTCATGTGTACTAGAAAATCTCTCTTATTAAAAAAGAATTTTGGAATAGGAAATCCATTTAAATACCGTCCCGTTATTTCATCTCGCCAAACTCGAAGGTGACAGAACCCGCAGACCAACAAACAACTCATCGCGATAACTTTCATATTAAATTAGTCTAATGCACTCGTAATATTCTTATCAAATAAAACTGGTATGATATCTTAACGCATTTCCCGATATCTTTTCCTTCGAGCAGTCCCAGTAATTCAACGTTTTTTTTTTTTTTATTTGATTTTCCTGTGATGTTAGTTTATCTTTTTCTGTACGAAATATTTCCCTGCTTTTCTACCAAAATCAGTGAAACACAAAACCAGAAAAGATTTCATTATACAATTTTTTCGAAATATGTGAAGGGGGACTGCGACCCAGCCTCAGTTCTCGTCGGCGTAGAGTGCACGGCATTGTTGTCTCCATAGTTAATTGAAACTTGTGGCTACATTCATGAAAGAGTCATCTCGTAAATTTGCATTGCAAAAGTGTATTCAGGTGAACAACTTCCAAGGATGTTCAGCGAACCGTTCTTTCTTTTATTGGCATAAATTAAGGCAATTCGCTTCAGTGCTTGGAACATTCATAAAACCCCTGTTACCACACGTTGTGGGAAAATTTACGATATTTTGCCGGTGAATGTTCAAACTTGAAAGGAATGTCAGGTGCCGGAAAATTGGATGGGTTTGGTGAGCATAGGTATGAATATTCACATATAACGTAACGTTCAGAAGCATAATCACTTACGTCTATGTAAAATTTAAGAGTTTATCTTGCACAGCAAATTGATAACACATTTTTTTGTAGCCTTTTCAGAAACATCCTCTTGATGACAAGGATTTATGAACAATGCTTGGTTTGCAGAAGCGAAAAGTCAAGCAATATTTTTGACACTATTCCTTCTGTTTAACAGAAAAATGAAAAGTAATTGTAAACTCATTTTTTCCTGTTATATGTGTCCACTCTGTACAAAAGTGTACTTTTTTTTAAACAAAATAAAAGTTATCAAAGTGTCACCAAAGAAAGCACCAGTTTTCTGCATGGAACTACTTAGTTCAGAAACATTTGAATTTGGAAATTGAAAAAAATTGTAAGATGAATAAGAACGTTCTTACTCTTTTTAATCTTTTTTTTTTATTCCTTAAGGGGGAGCTACACCTAGTCCTGTGGTAGAAAATATGGTGTTTTTCATTAAACAATTAATTTTTTTTGTGTGTTCAAAATGGCGGCTGTCCGAAGAAAAAGTTCGATTTTTATTTTACAGAGCAGTAAAAGAATCCTTCGTTCAGTCTTTACATAATTCTGTAAGAAAAGAACTGAGAAAATTTTAAGTGAATTACTATTAGCAGTTTTTGAGTAATCGTGGTTACTAATTTGAAAAATGCACTATTTTTGTGTGTTATAATTACAGTCTATAGGTCTGCATATTTTATACGCATATTTTCGAGATATTGTACTTTAAGAAAATTAAAAAAAAGAATCAATTTTTCGAAATTTATGACTACTTTTAACTTCAAATATGAAATTTTGAGGGCAATGACGATTGCAATGTTTTAAAATCTCAGGCCAAAAATAATATGCCTCGTGAAAACCTTCAGTAAAGTCATGCTCGTGAGATTAGGATGAGGATTAAGAGATTTTTTGGGACAAATTAAAAAAGAAACAAATTACATATTTTAAGACTCACGCTTATGAAAATATATCATTCATACGATACCCAATTTTTGAAAAATCTTGATCCCAAAGCCGGCCTTTAAGTAGAAATTAAATTTCTCGTTTACATTTGTAACTATTTTCTACAATTTTACCAAATTTCAAAATATCTGTTTCGATTTCACCCTTAATTTCATATTTTAACTTTCTCCATCCTCTCCATTTTATAGAAAATTACTGGTCCTATGCATAAAGTCGAGCTTGCATTTGATCAAACTCGTTATCATTGCGGTATGCAAAATAACGAGATAAAGCTCACTTGAGTATACTCGTGATAAGTGAGATCGGTCTGAAAGCTGTAACGGTCGGTACTGATCACTTCATCTGAAAGTACAAAACCTTTATTAAACTGTCCGATAGCGAATCTGGTGATAACGAGACAAATTAGCGTATTTTTGTGTCATTAAAGTGGAAAAATTAAGAGTTTTGCTTTAGTAATATCGATTGCCAATAGATCGAAAAAAAGAATGTGTAAGTGTGTAAGCCTATTGCCACGCTGAGATCGCCAAAAAATCTTTGAGAAACACGCACTTTCTCATTATTGCACAGATCACAGACTCGCGTTTCCGTGGTGGTACCAAACAAACAATCCGCCAACCAATCAACATTTATTTACATTTTCTTACTGCTGCGCCTCTTCGCGGCTTACAACACTTTTTTTTTTTAATTGTAACGGGCAGATTTTCGCTCATTTTCGCTGTTTTTAATGAACTGAGATAAGCAAATAGCTGTCTTGAAATTTATTGAGCAATGCCTCTTATTTTGCATACCGTTTTGAGATCGTCCTCAGTAAAAGTTTTTGTTTTGAGCAAATGATCAGGCCTTGAAATTTATCTCACAACACGAGATTTAGCTCATGAGTTAAGTAAGTTTTCTGCATATGCGAGTGAGTAAATGCTTAAAAAATTAAGTAAGGAGTAATTGCTCGTTTTTATGCATAAGACCCATTATATTCGAAATTAATAAGGCCACACATTGCATAGATCGAAATTAGGGTTAAAATATGAAAAGGAAGACATCAAAGTTCAGAAAAAACCGACATTGAGCATTCTAAAAATCGATTAGAAAAGTCGGCCCGAAAATGTGTGAAAAAAGTCACGAGGTAAAATTATATTCTTCCATTGATATTTTTTTATTTTAGTAAATCTTAGTGATTAAATAATTGCATGTAATTGTGAACCTCGTAAAATACGTGATTAAGCTTTCTAACTGGCTACTTAAAATTAAATAAATTAAAAAAGATATAGATTTTGTAAATATTAGTATTAAAAAATAGCTGCTGTGTGTAATCAATAGTCAATTATGCAAACAATATTTCATCTCAATCTTTAAGGTATTTCTTTGAAAATACGAAGTGTATGGTTGTTCTTCCCATATCAAACATCACAGTTCTATCTGATGAGTTAGGTCATCCGTTTGAGATGATTAGACATATCTCCTTTAGTACAGGTGCGATTAAAATAAATGTGAATGTAACATCTTTATTTACTTTAAAATCTTAATTATTTGTAATATAGGAGCACTTGACGTAGTATATTTGCCTACAATGGTTTGACCAGGATTTTGGAGCTCGATTAATTTTATCCAGAGGAACTTTCCTTTTCTTTAGTTGGCTCTTCAAATATCCCCATAGGAAATAATCACATAGCGTTGCATCGGGGCTTAAGGGCATTCACCTATGAGGGGGAATAGAGGCTATTTTTTTCCTGTGGAACCACTGAAGCGTGCTTTTAACCGTATGACTGGGAGCAGAGTCTTGATGAAGCACAAAATTTCCTTCTGGGTATGACTAGTTGGTCCCTTTCTTCATTGTTTTCTCAATTACATTTTGGTAATATGATTGATCTGCTTTAGCCCCAATGAAAATAGATTTTGTAAGTCCTCTGCTTGACATTCCTATCCAAACCTTAACACACTTTGGATGTCTTGTTCGAGGTTGTACCACTGCATCCTTCCCGGCTGATGATATCCTGAATGTCCCTCTTTCCGTTTGCATCAGTCTTATAAAACCACGCTTCGTCGGAAGTTAAAACATGACGCCAACGTCCACCTCTTAATCTCAGATACAGAGGCCATGACCTTAAACGTCATTTTTCAATAGTAGCCGAATTCAACATGTTCACACGAAGTTTTTTAACAATTTTTTTACTCTGTTTTTTTTGTCCACACCCTCTAGTTACTTTTAACGTTTTTGCAATTGTGTAGGAGGATTTTCATTTTGCAACATGTTTCACAGGAATTTCTTTGATTAGAATACTTTTGCGGCCATGATTCTCTTTCTTCACTTTAGTAAATTCACAATTTTATTTGTTTGTTTTTTATTTTACTAATAAATATGAATATACTTTCAGTTTTTGACTGGCTTGCGTTGCTCATACCTTTTCGCTTCAAAATCGTTCACAGTTAATTTAATCAGACCTGTAGATGCCTGATGTCTTATTAGGAAAACAAAGTGTCACCTTTCTACCTACCTGCTTTTATTTTTGTGTAAACATTTTTAAGACTTGTTGAGAAGTACTATAGGTTATAGGTTATCGGGAACTGATCCCTTTACAGACTGTCCTAGAGAGTATGTCTTAAAAAAATACGACCATATGTCCTAACCACATGTCAAACTTTCCCACTCTATTTTCTTTCTAAAAATAAAATCTTCGATGACCTCGACTCTAAAAAAAGAATTAGAGATAAATTTGTATGCAGGGACAACATCTTTATCAAGGAGAGCATTCTATTGAAATTTCTGAATCCCTGGATTACCTTGTGTTCTCGAAGTGTGACTGTAGATTATGAGATATAAGCAAATAATAAAATTATCGAAGGTAACAATAAATTACTCAGCTTACAATTAAACTCAATTAGAGTAATACCTTCTATTTTAATACATGTTTTCCTTACCTAGCAAAAATTTCTTAGTTTTGAAAATTCGAATATTTTATAAACGTTGGTACATTTTTAGAGATTTTTTCGTTTCTAAAAAAATCGGTATAAATTCATTACCTGAGATTTTTGCCTTTCAAAAAAAAATTTTACAAATAAATTATTAATAATTCTTGATATAAAAATCATTTTCCATATGTGTCCCAATTTTATCCTTTAAGGCTTGACATTTTAGGCATATGTGAATATATAAGAACCTTACCCTCGTAGTAACATTAGCATAAGCATATAAGTCACACCTCACAAAATAGTACAAGACAACAGCAAAAATAAATGGAAACTTGTACTTTCCACTTGTTTCAGGGCTCTTTACTTCGACTGTCCGAAAGTTACCTCAGTACAGTTTTTAACCCTTAACCAGAATCGTCCTTTTTATAAACCTATCTGAAATCGTGGGCCCAAATAGACCCAACAACAAAATACCCTCATATTTCTTGCTAATCGTTATTATTTTAGTGAGCAGTGTAATAAAACAAACTTTCTTAAATCAACTTTTATTGGCCCACCTGCATGAATTTCTTTAAATTGTAATTTTAATTTTTGGGAACGATTGAAGAAGAGTTCGCATGTTTTTAGATTGCAGGTAGGAGGAAAAAACACTTGATCAATTTTAAAAGAAGAAAATTATTTATTTAAACAGCAGATCCTAATGACGCTCAAATATGTTGACCCTTAGCATAGTAAATTTTACGTCATTGTTGAGACCAGGACCGTAGAGCGTTGTCGCCTAACGATTGAGACATTTCTTTTATTACTCGTACACCTGTCCGACGGCTCTTTTTAGGCCTGCAATTGTTCTCCCCTTTTCCTTTATTTGGAATTTAAGATAACCCAAGATGAAGTAATCGCAGGATCCTACATCTTAACCTGAAGGCATCCAGTGGCTAGGCGTAAAGTAGCGGAATCCGTTGCGTGTTGATTTTGCTGTACAATTGGGAGTGGAGTCTTGATGAAAAATGACATTGCCCTGCGGATAAAAGAGCCGTGATTATTTTTTTGAATGTTTAAGGATGTGCTCCTGGTAGTATTTGGCATCAATTTTTGCACTGGATATGGGCGTAGTAACTGCAGTATGAGACACACGCAGCCATACCACAACACCTCGCGGATGAGCGACATGCCTGCGTACAGCGGCGTCTTTCCTCGTTTTTTATCTCGACGATGTTTCTGACCCGCCTGTGTTAGATAAATAAAACCAAGCGTAGTTGCAATCACTTTTTTCCACTGATCACCTCGTAATTTCAAATTAGGGGAGGATCGCTTTTTTTTGCGTAGCGATTTGCATCTCTACTAACATTAGCTTGAAAAATACACTGCTTTGTTAGGATTTATTTAAAGTGGACGATTCTTCCCCTCTCTTCTTTTTCTCATCCTTATGTCCTTTCTTCACACTATTTCGAATCATTGATATCGCATTTGGAATATACCAAATTTTTTCTAGGTCTGTTTTTATCACTGAATGCGATTGATTTAACACACTAAAAATCC
Source organism: Proctacanthus coquilletti (assembly GCA_001932985.1). NCBI lineage: Eukaryota > Metazoa > Arthropoda > Insecta > Diptera > Asilidae > Proctacanthus > Proctacanthus coquilletti. Next base: position 1,062,417 of record MNCL01000019.1, read on the forward strand.
AAAAATTCATCCTTTTACACTCACTGGTGGGGTCATTGTTTCGGTCCAGAACCTCTTAAACTCGCAGAGTGGGAACTCATCAACGGGTGGTTAACGCAATATAAGACCGCTGATAAATGTCAAATTCGATCGAGTGTTTTTTTCACCCACCTGTATAAGATATAATTATTTTCTCTAAGTAGTCAAGGCATTGAGTATTTGCTGTGAATGCTTGTTTTTCACATCTATTTTAACTTTTTGCACTCCAGAGGTCCCTCCGAAGTACCACTCAAATTATGACTTTCAGGTGCATCAATAAATGGCTAATTAAGGTTCGGTCTCTTCTTATCCCCATCAAATCAAGGCATATGCTATTTTTAAAGTATTATTTATTTTAATTTATCTTTTGTGCTATAATTTTCTACGTAGAGTTATAAAATCCTCTATTTTCATATGAGGAATGAAATCCCTGAAAAGTGCTAGTAATATTTTTCATAGAAGCAACATAACCATGCGCCACCAGCGACCATGGAAAATTTAATATACTATAAAAGCAGGAGAATCCGAAAGTTACCTCTGCAGTTGCAAATTAGGGACCAGTTTGTGTTTTAAACGAATGCAGTAGTTGACTACTAGCAAATCACGGCCAATAGTGGCACGTTATGTGATTTTAATTGATTATATCTGTTTTCGCATTGTATTTATAGTTTCACAACAGAAGTAATGACTATTCAGGCTGCTACACATTTTTACCTGAATTTAAAGACACATTTTGCGTAGAAGTAGTTCTGTCGTTTAATCTGGATTATTCTTAAAGGGGAACACCACTGTAACTCTCTAAAAAAGAACCTGATTTCGCGATTTTTTTTAATAACTCTGTTTAAAAAGGATTGTGTAATGAGGTATGTAATTATGTCTACTTTAAACATTATTAACTTAATTTTTCATTTAAAAAGAGCCAGTGTTTATCGAGCAAGGGGAGATCTGAAGGAAATGCTTTCTCAACGACCGACACGAATTCTTCGGTGTGGTTGATATGAAAAAAGTAATTTTTTTTTTTTTTGAATTCCATAAATAGCATAGCATTTTCTCCATTTTTGGCAAAATTGCAATCTTTTTTGTGAAAGGATTAAGTTTTTTAAAAAAAAATTGTTTATCAAGGTGCTCGAAAAAAAATAGAAATTTTCAAAATAAAAAAACGACTATTTTGAAAACACATTTTTTTATCGGACTAAGAGCGTTCGCGGTTTTGTTCCTGCCAGTAAGAAAGAAATTTTCTTTTTTTTTGGAACAAACGCGATTAAAAGCTTGCATAAGCATAAATAGTTTGTTTATATAAATCTCCTGCTACTAAAAATGCTATAACTTTGTAGTTTGTGGAAAATCTAATGTCGTTTTTGGTGGGCATATTTGGCCCATGAATTTTTATACATAGGCTTATGTTATATTAAGTTTTAAACTTAAACGCGTCATTTTAAGAGTTTAAATTACCGGCTATTCCATTAAAATCTTCTGTGTTTTCACTTATTTTTAAATTTACTGTACATTTCCGTCGAGGCAATTTTATTGACTATTTTCGCTGCAAATAGCCTAGGTGAGTACTACACGTAGTAGATTTATTTTCAGGTAGAATAAGTTTGAGAGTCCGATTTTAAGGGTACATATGAGAACACATTTCTTAATGCTTCCGTTAGAACTAACTATCTTATTTCTTTTTTTTTTTTAAATTAACGCACTCTTCTTCCCGGTTAATGCCAGACACGTTTTATTCGAGACAGCCTATTAAAAATTGTCTTTTGCCCTAGTGTCGAATTCTTTGGCATCGTCGAAATTAGTTCTTTTCTTCGATCAGTCGCACTTAATTGCACGTCGACGATAAATAATACCAACAATTGGCGAATTGCAAAAGTAAATCAGCTGAGGTCAGAAAAGATCTTTCTGTTTCAATGAAAGGTAGGAAGTAGTCATAATTAGTTTCACGCCACTTGCCGCGGATGAATTAGCGGAAAATTGTGTTTATAAGTACCTGCCTTCTTTTTGGAGCTCGTGGTTATGTAATAGGTCGACGTTTTTTGTTGTTTGCTTTTTTTATTTTTGTAATCTTATGACAGTGAAGTAATATTTCCTCACGACACGAATATAGGACACTGACCACGGTAGCATCTGTCTGGTTAAAAACATGAGACGCATATAAAAAAGAATGCAATGAATAACTTTATTATCATTTCACGGATAAATTCTTTTCGTACCTCTAGCGTGTTGGGGACGCCGTTTATGAGTTTAATTGCAGGTCATTCTAGGTGGAGCTGTAATTGGTTTTGGACGGATAAATTCCAAACATGAAAAACAACCCGAGCTTTTTTAAAGTTTGTAGCGTTGATACTACTTTTTTTTGACGATGTAGGGAATTATTTATCAGTGTTATGCGTATAAATGCGGGATAGGAACATAAGAAATGGTGTATGGTAACATAATGACGTAAGTTGGTATTATTGGTGTTATAAGTTCGATTTTTCAATTACAAAAAATTATCATCTATCGGCAAACTTTGCGTGCTTGTAAATCTAGGTCTAGAGCCCTTAGACAACTCATATCGTGCGTCGACGTCGCTTTATGGAAAGGATTGGAATAACGTTTTGAATACTAATCGCGTTGTTGAAACCCATATCCCGACAAAAAATTGTTCTCAAATTTATTAGTTCCAATTAAGAAACTGAAGAGATGTTTCTGGTCCCCAGGGTTATGCAACTTAATGGCACCAGGGGCCCTTTTTACACGGCTGCGCGCAAGCTAAAAGAGGGTTATCTTTTTCGCGCGTATTTATGTAAATGTATATGTCGGATTCTTTATTCCCTCGTAGAACCCAAACGATATGATGATTTCAATAAAATGAGGTATCTTTAGATTCGTCTTGATCCCGGAGGTTACATAAGCTATATGACGTCACGAAATAATTAAAATTGCGGTCTCTGGCGGACCTTTTGTCTCAGACATTGTTTTTCATTCATTCAAAAGTTATTACATATACTCGTATGTAATTATGTGTAATTTTATATGTGGCGTTTTCCAACTTTTTATTTAAAAGCCGGATTTTTAATTTTTTAAATCAAATGCTTACTTTAAATACAAACGTATGCACTGTGATAAAGTAACTAGTTGCAAGAAATGATTTGATTTTGATATTATATAAAATTCTTTTATGTCTGTACTTATTTGCTCTGTAGAATGGCATAAACAAATTCTAAGCTAATGGAAGATCTGGCTGTCCACGATTTTTTGCACAAAAGGCGTATAATTTTAATCAATGTTCATTAAAGATATTTTATAAATACAAAATTCAATGTACGTATTGAAAATATTTAGTACACTTACTTTAACACTAGAAATACTGTCCGGGTCTGGTTATAAACCACATATGTTACTATTAGTGAGTATTTTAGTAAAAATAAAATAAGGTTTTATAATATTATTTTTAAGTTTAACTGGATTACACGCGTGCGATAGAAGAAAATGCAGATTTTCCTTCGATAGTTCTAGTTTCAAAAGTTTTACCATATGAAAAAGTTATCTAACGATCTCACTCAAAACTTATTTTTGTTTTGAAGTTTTCTTGCTTTATTTTCTTGAAGAAAAAAAGAATTATTTGAAATAAACTCAAGTGCAAACTAATTCCTCATGTTGAACACAGTCTGGGAAAATAATTTCCCTTTTTACACGATTTCATTCGATTTGGCATCGTTAAAAAAAGCTGATTGATTTAATTTAAGAAAAACATATTTTCATTAACCATAATTTTCTAGATGTGTACAGTCCTAAAACTGTCAATAAACATTAGAACCGAAAATCTACCCTTAGCTTTATTTAATCAAGAAATGTATCATTTGAAGAATGGAATTATCCTTTGCTTTTATGAAATACACTGCGCATGAATTCACGTACGAAATAAAAGCTCTTTATAAAGACTCTTAATGAAGGTTTTTGTATGAATCCTTTTATTATAACAATTTTTATAGGATGGGAAACCAATTCCTTACTTTTCTATATTTTTTACGCGGTTTGTTTTTTTTTGGTGGGAACGTATCTAGAGTACAAACAAAAACGGAATTGAGTGTATTTGAGTATGCCCCGTCTTGCTTGTTGCCATTCCGCTGTTGTTAAGTTTTTCTAATCCTATGGCGTTTCAGGATCAGTGATAAGCACGTCATTTTATACTTTGAATGGTGCTTGATCGGGGTTAATCCTTTACGCTTCAATATCTTTTTTGGACCCCCGTCTATGCAATGTAGAAACGTAGGCGAGAACATGGTCTGTTCTGCTTATTTAATTACAATTTAATTAAGTTAAACAATTAAAGTCGAATTGGCAAAATATGTGAGAGTTGTTTATTCTATTGCTATTAGCAATAAAGACTTCAAACGTAAGTACGGAATCCTCGAAGTACGAATCCAACTCGTACTTGACGATGTTTGTTTTCCATTTACAAGTACTTAATAAGTTTGTAAGCTTCCAAATTATTTAAAATATAAGTAATTATAGGGTTTGCAGGTAATAATCGAAAATATGGTGCGAGAATTTATGTGTAAAAATGTTGTGTTGTCTTTAGCATATTTTTCTGTTTTTGTTTTTTGTTTGAGCTCCATGCTGAGGTAATAGTCCAACAACTGGCTACACTTTTTCAACGTGACTCAATACAAGGCTACTTGAAAAGGTTCAATTAATATTGACATTCACGAAATGGCATTTCTGACGCGTCGCACCGTTGGACGTACCTGGGAGTGGGCGGTGAAAGATGACAATTTTCATGCTTGATAAGTTGCAAGACTAAAACTTTTTATTACAAAAAATGTGGCCGTTCCCATCGAACGCGAAGAAGCAGACTTAAAGCATTTAGAGAATTTCTGAAAAATAGGGCAGAAATAAAGGAATTATTGTAGCAGAGATTTGGCATAGTTTTAACAAAATGTCATAGTCATTTTAATTACTGTAATATAATGAAAAAAGGTGGACAAAACCGTCATTTATAGCAATGGAAGATTTAATTTAAAATTTGAATTGAGTTCCAGCAAAACGCGTCCGGTTCAGAAGAGCGTAGTTCAAAATTACTTCCATTTCGAATTGCAAGATAAAAATGGATTTTTTTTCTATGCGATATGCAAAAATGTATTGACATTTTTCATATTTTAATAATAATACTACTCACATTTGAAAGGAATTTGTTAAAATTAATAAATTATAGGGATCTAATAAAAAATAACTACTATTTTGTACTCAAAACCACCTTGTTTTTCTCACTGCCTTGCCCCTACATTTAAAAATTACGCTTAAAATTAGCTTTCATGATTTTCCAGGGAATATCCTGCACACATGAAGATGTGACGATAAATCATACGGAGCTAGATTGGACAAATAATGCGAATGTGGAAGCCAATTTTTCATGAAAATGACATTTATTTGCATAAACTCTGGTATTTCCGAATGCATTATTGCAATTTAAATCAATATTTGTTTGCACCAGGCTGTCGATCATCAAAATTCCTTTCGCATCCCAAAAGATGTATGTCATTACTTTTACCAGCAGATTTCACCATCCATGTTTTCTTTAGAGCAGAACATTTTGAATTTACTCTCTTTAAATGGGTTTTTGTGGACAGCTTCCTCATATCCAATGTTCGACGGAAAATATTGTAAATCTGTTCCTTAGATATGCCTACACTATCGACTATTTCTCACTCTTACTAATTCCTAATTGATTTCAGCCGTTTGTCTGTCAGTGCTATATCATGAATTCTGGAGATCAGTTTTGATGTCGTGGCGTTTTTAGGTCATCCAAGACGATCTTCATTTTGCGTGTTTGTACGTCGACGATTAAACTCATCTATTCAGGGGTATGTAATGAAGCACTTTCCTTAGGAAAAGATGGAGAAAATGGAATTTCTGACAATATTTAGATAAGAATTTTGCATATTTTCAGAAATTCCTCTTTCTTTTATCGTTTTTCAAACAGCAGCATTATAACTCCGTGATCGATATAGACAATATTTCAAACTATAAAGCGACATTTTATTTCTAATCGCGTGGTAACTCTTCTAGTGTGGACTAAGTACTTATTATCCCGGCCTCGCTGTTAAAACTAAAAGATTTGTTTCAAAGCAAACAATTTTCTTGTATAAATAAAAAAAAATAAAATTAAAAATTAGTACAGTATCAATTTTATGCTATGGGCTACCATTTGTTAATCATATTATTTAATTTTAAATTTTCGAAAGTAGCAGCGTTTGTTTAACTTTTCTTCTAAACACCTTGAGGTTTAAAATATTTTTGTAAAGCTGGTTATTTGAAATTATAGACCAAATTTGATTACCCGGGGCATTTAATTCCATGAAATTTTTAAGCATTTTTATATTACACTAGATTTAGACACTCTTTTACTAAGGGCTCCATGATTTTTCATATGAATTCAAATGCGATTTAATTACTTGGATTTATTAATACAAGTTTAAGTTCGTTTTAACCTGCAATTGCAAGCCAACCGAGCAAAATTTATTACATATTTTTAAAAATTTTTTTATCGAAGCCAGAAAGAAGCGAATTAGTTTGAAGTTTCCGAAAACAAAAGCTTCTTCGATTCCAAAAATTTAGAAATCAAAAAATTTTGTATAATTCCTTTTAGGTAAAAAAATATATTTAGATGGCTTATTTTGTTGTGTCGTTAATTCTGGTTAAGTTACCTTGAGCTGAGAGATTTGTTCTATGTTTATACTTCAAATTATTGTTATCAAAAAAGTATTATATGATTATACTTTTGATTTTTTAATAACATTTTTACGCTTTTCGTGAACATTTTCAGCAAATTTTTCTATAACGCAGAAATTATTCAATACGAACATTAATTTTTACTATTATTATTTATTTTTATAATATACATAATTGTTTACTTATTTTAACACATAAAAATTAAATATTTGCAAACATTGATGGTTAAAAAAAATATGTCAAGCAAACTTACCTGGACTCTTAATTAAGAGTTTAATTATAAATTATTTGATAAAAAAAAATATTTTTTTTGCTTTCGAAAAATGTGTTGCGTGATTTGTATGAGTTACCTATTGTATTATGCAGAATAATTTGTATTTAGTGGTAAATGGAGAAAAGTATGTCGATTTATCATTTATAAAATTAAGGAAGTTATTTTCATAATTGGGACTTTCAAGTAACCATTGTCATTAAGTTGCACTTAGTTCTACAATCTTATTCGCTTTTGTTAAAAGCCATTAAAAAAATGTGACTGGAATTTTTACATTACAGAGAAACCCTTTCTCTGCGCTGTTGCAATCTGTCTTAACACATTTAATAATACTTTTTCTTGCATTTTGTATGCTACCAAATTAATCTGCAGCCAGATATGGCCTTACATTCACCGTAAATACGTACAATGCAGCAGTTAACATTTAATTTCTTACAGGATTTTCATTAAGCCAAAGTAGTTATATAAGTTATGACCGAAGCCACAAACTAGACATTAATCTCAGCGGAATAATAATGTGGATTGGGCCGTGGTATTCCTCTGGAGGAGCCAGCGAATCGGTAGGTTCTGCAGCACAGTTGGCATAAACGCAGATAAATTACAAATTCGCAGAATGCCTTCAAAAGTCGAGGATGTAAAGGTCATCCCGTCGTTTGTTGGCGTTTGATGGTGTTGTTCACTCTGGGAACAGGGTGAGTTCTGAACAGTCCTGGACAACAACATTCGCTAATTTAGATTTCTAAGAATGATGTACTTGTGAAGTATAAATTTTAAAGTTTTCTGTCATTTATACCTCATTTATCAGTGGAGCCATACGCTACTATTGCTTTGCTAATACTCCTAAACTCGATTAGTAGTAGTAGTACTATAGAAGACTCGTAATAAAGCAGAATAAATCCAGAACTACCGGATCGAAACATTAAAGCTCCACTTCGATTTTGATTTATAACCGGATTAAGTGCACTTCGCGGCCATCGATTTTAAAGTCACGAGAATTTGGTGCCGCTCTTGCTGCTGATGATTTGTCGAATTGACCAACCGACCTTGATTTTTGTAGCCAAACGACTTTTGTCGGAACTTTCCCTTCAGTGGAGCCGGTATGCTCATTCTTGTGATACCCACCAGTCCAGTACGTCGATCAAAGGAAAGGAGACGCAAAACGATGTAATCAGAGAATGGCTCTGCTTAAGACGACCGGATCAGTGTTCGTGTACTCATTGCACCCATTAGAGCGGCTCGAGATAACGTAATTATGTAAAATTGGGTCTTAGATTAAAATATGCTTGTAGGCCAGATTTCAAAGGAAAAGATAACCTGCTATGGGTTTAATTGCAGTTTTTATCAGCGTTGTTCCTTCTGGTCTTCTACAGCATATTCTGCTACGTGGGATGTTGAAAAAATAATTGGAAAATATGCGGGGTACCTGAAATTAATTACTACGTACATACTTGAATGATTGCCTATCCGATATTAATGAAATTCTAATGGTATATCAAGCAGCTTAAACTATAAATTGTAAAATTTGCACAATGTGGTGTTAATAAAAATATATTGCTAAAAAAATACTTCTTATCTCTGATTTTAAACTATTCTCAAAAGTCCATTTCCTTTATAGTTTCTTCAAACTTCGTTGTATTAATCGATGGTGTGAAAAAGCTGTTTTTTGGGTATTTCCATCAGAATGACCCCTTAAAAAAATGGGGAAATGGTTCCTCAAAGACAACGACGCAATATTTCAAAAATATGGTTTAAGATAGATAAAATTGTTAACGCATTTAATTTTGGCCGAATATTACAAGCTAAAGTAATTTACCAACTTCGTTTACATATACCATCGGAAATTGTAAGAAAAAACATTTTTATATGAATCCATTAAGACCCCAACTTGAGACCAACACATAATTGAAGAAAAATTATGGTTTAAAACATTTGCATATATTTTTTAACAGAAACTAAAAATTAGCTTTTCGCGATAGTTAAGAACAAAGAACAAAAAAATATCAAGTTATTTACTCTTAAATTATTCGACTAGTATCTTTTATTGAAAGTTTTATTTTTCATGTGACAGTGAAAAAATGAAAGTTCTATATTAAATATAATAAAAATCATAATTATTTTCAGTGTACCTTACCTGCCACTTTTTGAGAATCTTAAATTTTTCTTTTTAAATACGCCCTATGACGAAATAATTGCCTTCAACTCTCCTTCTTTCCTAAAACATTCATAAAATTTAATAAAAACAAATTCGACGTTTGTTGATCGTTCGTGTAATGGCCCTATACCAAAAAAAACCATTTTTTCAATACTGGAAGGCTAAAATTGAAGATTGTTGCTAACTTAGACAAGAAATTATTATAACAAAATCATACTTTAAATTTCTTTCATTTCTAATAATCTTTGAAATTATCTTAGTGATGATCACCCATGATCATTTGAGTGAGCATTTCGGATAAATTCGCCTAATGATTGGAAGAATCAACTTAGCGTTTGGAATACTTTCGAAAGGAATTTTAATTAATTAATCATTATGTAATTTTCCCCAAATTATCATCAGTATATGCTTTAGTTGTAGAATAAATCTCAAATAGATCGATTAATTAGACTACGTATTTAAGAACAATCTATGCAACTTTTTTTTTAGTGCATTCACCAATAATGCTTTTGAAATTCACACAAATAACAATAAAAAGTGGCTACAGCTTCAATCGTTGACTTTTCCAATAATAAAGCGAAAGAAAATCCAACATGTGAATTATGTTGAGCACTGGCACGCACTTGAAGTCGTGTATGCGCCGTGACGAACAATTTCACCTCGCCGAGGTGACTGTCGCTCGTCATGCGTCCAGGTGTAATGGACCAAATTTATGGGACATTGACATTAAATGCCGTCGGCTCTCACGCGAGCCTTTGTTCTCCCTGAATTTCTCCTGGCTCGGCGGCTAAGTGCGCGGAAGTGTGGTAGTATTATTAAAACTGAAAATTCCGATGGAGTCAGAGACCAAGACGGGAACTGTTCGCTGCGCCGGACCGGCCGCGGAATCAGGAACAATCGTAGGTCAGAAACAAAATATTTTGATGGAATGTAAATAGGCGGATAACGGGCGCTTTTTTCCGAATCAATTACCCCTGTCTTACGGCGCTACTTTGATTGAGTGATTTCGACATTTTCCATTTCGCAGACAGTCTGCGCTAGAGACAAGGTAACCTACTTAAGCCGGATCGCGACGATGAGGAGCTAACGGCTAACTTGCGTGTCATGGATGTTATTCAATCAGGTGAATATGATAAATTATTGGGCCATGCTTACCTTTGTCGGTATTTCGCGCTTCAATTGTTATTTTTTTCTATTATTATGTATAATATTCTCTTAGCCCTTGATTTCCCACTGACGGCTTTTAGAATTCCATTTTCTAGCAGAAAATTCAATCTTTACTCATAATTAAAAATACCAACTCACTCAGTATGGGCTATTGGTATTTTTGGGATGAATACAAGAACCTTTTTTTTTGGTGGAGAATTTTTCTGTTAACACATTCGCGACAGCTGACGTGAATTCACACGTTTATCATTCTGTTGCTGATTACCGCCGACATCAATTTACGTTCTTGCTAATCCTAATAGTATACAACATTATCTCTTACCCTATTCCACTTTCACTTGCAACTTTTCTTGACGAAAAGTTCTTTTGTATTAAACAAGAAATTTTTAGAAAATTAAAAAAAAAAATTCTCTATCTCCACGCGGGATTCCTTTTTCCTTTTTCCCTATTACCTAGAACCATTTTGATCCTTTGATAAATCTCGGGAGATCAATTCAACGAGGTTATCAAAGTAGGACAGTGCCTGTTAGGCAGTGTCCTGCGATCTATCGCGGTCTTAAATTATATAAAAAAAATGAAAATTTACCCGGTCGGGAATGTATTGAAAAGGATGTCTTATTTCATCCCATATTCAAAAAAATATGACACCTATCTTAAACCATTTAGCAGCACTAAGTTGTTGCTTCGGTTTCGCAATATCATCATAACTCAGAAGCAGTATAAGTCATTTTTAATAGAATACCGAATCATCTTTCAATGTACGCTAATTGTAGTCATATCAGGAGAAAGAATTGCACTTCTTTACTAAATGATTAAATTAATCACTGTAAGTAAATAAAACCTCCGATTAACTCCATCAGTGTAGCAACAAAGTTCCAAAGATATGCATTTCTTGTGTACAATTCTAAGAATAAAATACAAGAAAAGGAAAAGACTTACTAATTTTTGGTTTTTAGGTAAAAATTTACGATAAAATGATCATTACAAAATAGAAAATCTTATTCTTGAAATTGAACAAAAAAATTATGCGTTATTTTTAAAAGACATCAATAATGATGTCTCTGTCCAAAATATTTGCTAGATTTAATAAGATTTACTATTAAAGTGTTATTTTATTTGTTTCGATTGAAATAAAAATACCACAAGGGAAATATGTCCGTTTAAAATTGATTCGATTTTAATGACCCGACGCTGGACTTTAATAAAAATGCTTATTAAATCGATTGAGTTTTTTAATAGATGCACGAATTGCTCCAAGAATGTTTATCAATTCTAAATTTACTTGTTGTTGAACTCTAATTTTTGCGGAGATGGAAAGTTATTGATAATTTATAGATTGTTTTATAACTAAGCTTCATTGATTAGAGCGTATATAAAATATAAAATTATTTGATGTCATGACCTATTTTGTCTGGGTGCACAATTATTCAACCAGAATTATTTTTTATGTTCGAATGTTTTAATTCAACTTTGCGCTCCAATTGGTTATACAAAACCAAAGAGTTGAATTTAACACGGAGCCTACACTAGAAGCAAACTTATGTAAACTCATTTTGACCATCTTTCCCAGCGTGACCGTTTTTTTTTATTTAATTTTTTCTTAATTTTGAACAACGAAATTAACATGACTTCAAAACAAATTTTCTGTTTTTATCCCTGCTTTAATGCTTCGTTTTTCCACTTTTCCAAAACGTTAAAATTTTACACTTATGTTCTAAAGTTACAGTGTTTTTATCAAAAAAATCTTCATATGTAATTGGATATGTTTCATTCCAAAATTTTAAATCGTTACTATTTCTGACCATACCTTTGTCTTTTTATAATTGAAAACATTTGACGGATTAAAAAGCAAGTTTTGTTTTTTTAAAGAAATCTGGCAGTTTTTAAAATTCGCGATAATAAATTTTGAAAAGCTAATATTAATTATAATTAACGAATTTGCAGGTTTAGACACTTGCACGGTAAATTGTCCAAACATGTTCAAACGAAAAGGCAGTTTTAAAACTGCCAGGTATGGTTTTAAGGTGCTATAAGGTCTCATGAACTGTATGATATGGATTTTGTCAAATTTTGATCGTCTGTCTGCGATGTGTATCTTAAAGTATAAAATCTGATAGTGATTGTGAATAATGGGACCAGTGGCATCATCTTGAAGTTTATCAAGTTAATTACAAACTAATAACTTTTAAGAATTTAAAACATTATTTTGATTCTTCTTAAGAAACCATTTATTTTTTTAAGTTAAACCGGTACAGTGTTGCGTACTAAGAACAATAAATAAATAAAAAGACATACTTCTTACTTATATAAGAACATTCCATTTTTTTTTTATTTGAGAAACCAATTAATTAGTAATATACCCGATTCGAACAATTAAAACAACATAAATTTATACATTTATCGTTGACGGAACATGGTGCCCATTAGCAAATTATTACTTACCCTTGCCGTATTCAAAATATTTTCTGTTTTGTTCAAAAAATTAATCAAAGCGGAAATGTTTCGAAAGCAACATTTATCATCAACCTTTGGACTGGCTAATTAGAGGGTCATTGTGAAGGGCCATTAATCGAAAAATGAACTTAATCGCGTGGAGCTCCTAAACGCAAGATTTGTATGCATGTAAAGAATAATAAAAATCGTGGATGTGATAATTGGTGATGTTATGGTAAAATGAAATATTGTTACTAGACTATAAATACAAAAAAAAAAGAGTTTATTATAATTTTCGTTTTTCGATTAGTTTAACTTCGTTCAATGGCGAGAATTTGGCCATAACTCGCATGTGCTGTGTACTAAAAGTTTATGTTCCATATTCTCAGAGTTAATTTATTTTGCATTATTTAAAGTAAACACGTATCTACCATTTTTAAAGATTATTCGAAAAATTGTTTTTCACCTCCAGCGGACATTCCCTCCACTATAAAAAAATTTTTCATTACACAGGTGATTTATGAAAATGGGAAAATGTTCTTTTAGGTAGTTTATAGAGTAGACAGAGGGTTAATTTGTTTGGACCTTAAGTGACTTTTCAAATATTTTTTAAATATAGTACAAGAAATTGCATACTTTTTTTTTAAACAAAAAAATTATACTAATAAAATAGACTAGCGATTTTTAATAACATGGACTAGTTTTACGACAGGTGTCCAAAGCAATTGTATGCTTAAAAATACTCCGTTCTTGGTATATGCAGTGCGTATTCTCAGTACTCCGAGGTGGAAATTGTAATTTACCTTTTGCCCTCAAGTTTCTTTATGAGGACTTTGAGATCTGTTTAAGAATTACTGCTTAGGGCAACATCTTAAGTTTTAATTCAAGTTTAATCCTCATGGTTGTAGTTATGTCTGCATTTACCACTGTGATGACTAATTTGAGTTAAAGCCTCATAAAAATGAAAATATTAAATCCATAAAAGCCCTCAAAACCTCCTTAATTCAGAATTTACCTTTAAAACTCTTATAATTGTATGAACGGTTCGGGAGAGAGGCAACAAATTGCAAAGCTATAAAATTTTTAGTTCTGTTTATAATGAAATGAAAAAAGGGGTAAATAATATTCACTTTACATTATTGACATTTGTTGCAAAAATTTGATAACTTAAATAGAAAATTTAAATAATTAAGATGGTTTTTTTTTCAGTTTATAATAAGCAGAACTAAAAATTGAATAGGTTAGTGGGTTTATCTATACTTTCAATAAATTTAAAGTTGAATGCAGAAGTGGTGACAAACTGCGTTCATTTCTATCCTTAATTACAGAGATTTATGTTTTTTAATTGAGCTGCTCAGAGGCCAAAGCGGTTAAGTCTACTTTTTATTATTTCCTAATTTTTGGAAATTTAATGGGATAAGTTATTTAGGGATATACTCGTTGCTTCGTTTTTTCTAGGTCACAAAACCCTCTTTTATAGCTTCTGAGTATGTTGCATAATAATTTCAGAAGCCACTTTTTATCAATATTTTTTTACAAAGAAACAAAATAAGACATGAACAATAAGAACAACAGGTGGAGATCAAAATTTAGACTCGAAAGAAAAAAAGACTTTTTGTTATGACATTAAATGTTATTGTACTATTTTTACATAAATATCTTATCTTTTTCATCTGCCAAAAGGTGTAAGTCCTAAAGTTTTTAAGACGTTGCCATTGTCCCAATAAATAGTTACATTTTTATTTGCACATGCTGGACATGTCTTATTTTGTCGCAGAGCCTGCCCTTTTAAAAAAAAGACTTTATCTACTTTTCTGATCAAATTAATAAATCAAAAATTTTAAAAATCAACCTATTAAAAAACATTAATTTTATCAATTTTTCTTTTCTGGTCTTAACCGCATTGGCCTCTGAACGTCTCAGTTATTATTGTCATCATCATAATTAAGAATATAATTATGGCATAATGTCGTGCCAATTAATACGAAAGTATTTTGTTGTTTTGTTAATTTTGTTATGCAACTGCAGTAATAAACGCTACTGACAGTAAAACTTCCTTTTTAATTTGATATTTTATAAGCTCATTTAAAACTTTAATAGATAATAAGTGAGTTTTTTAATTGAAATTTGTCATGCAAAAATGGGTAAAATTATAAGAGATTTTTTTAAAAAAAAGAAGAAACAAATAAATAAAAAACCTGCTTAAGAAAATATTAAAAATATTGCAGAATGAATAATTTTATCGTTCAAGGATTTGAGGGGCTTGCTTTGTTTAAACTAATACTTGATATTCTTGAAAAGTAAACGGCTACAAATCACTGCAAAACGGTCGGTGTTAAACTACTTTTTAAATTAGTGATGTCTTTCACTCTAATAAAACAATAAAACACTCATTTTTACAATGATTTTCACTTATTCATCTTCAGATAAAACCGCCAAATTGAGAGTTTTGAGTTAAAATAAATAAGGAGCTCTAATGTAACCCTATAACATTACATTGAGCATTTTGAGGTTTACATTTCAGTTAAAGTAAACAAATATAGTCGTATTAAGACCTCAAAAACCTCATTAAGAATTTTGAGGTCTTAATTTGAATTTTGTTTATTTTTTTCTTGAGGATTTTAATTTCTTTATTCCGATTAGAACTTTCAATATTCTCATTGAGGCTTTAGTAGAACTAAATCCATGTTAAATTCTAGGCGATAAATTACTACATGAAAGAAATGAGAACCTTTGAGACTTAAAAATAAACTAAAATTTCTACTCCTCTTTGCATTAAACGAATTTCTAAATTAAATTAATTCAAGATTATATGCAAATGTTTTTTCAAAGAAGATTGTTTTTAATTTTGATTTTTATATCACTTTTAGTAACACGGAGTTAAAAAGAGTTTTTTTAGTTTAAATTTTAAATATGAAGGAAAAAAAGGATTTGAACAATTAAATTAGATAAATGTCGCAATATTTGTTGAATGAATTACTTTTTGAATTTAACCATTAATTAAATACATCCCAAGGTGTTTTTCACGTGCCCCAAACGTTGTCTCCTAATTACATACAAGCAGATTTTCTATTCAAAAATAATCAGCATAATCATTTCTTTATATTTTCCATTTAATTACAATAAATCCTGTTGGATCACCCAGTCATAAATTAATTAATTAATTTCAAAGCATGAAATCGCCTTAAGAGGGGTATATTGAGTATTTATTTTAATTAATTTACTTGGCTTTACACGGTAATGCTAAATTCATAAGTTTGACGGCTTTAGTGAAATAGAATTCATGTTTATTTTTATGTTTGTTTTTTATTGCTACTGTCGCATTTCTGTTTTACATAAATGTAAATTAATAACGAATTAAAATAACTCACGGCCATCTCACAGTAAAAAGTTTGTAGACATTCGTAAAAAGTTTGTAGACATTATGCGAAATTTTACAAAGGGAACACCGTTCATGATTACTTACCTTTGCATTTATCTGTGAAATGAAATAGTTTTCCAGCCTGGGATGCTCCCGCTCAATTTCGTGAGGAAATTTGCGAGTCTAGTTTAAAATACATTACGACCCGGGCGTCATATTTTTCTGTATTTTCGCTTAATCCCGGCAATCTCGGGAAGGTCTGAAGCGCCAGTCCGTTCAATTTAGAGAGTCAGAGCCAGGGCGGGCAATCAAAGTTTGTCCGGATCTGGGACCCGGTCGCTGCATCTGCACGCATTCCACGTTGAAATCGTAAATTTTACCGTCTACACTATCGCACTATTGAAAGTCGTTTCAGAACTAAGATTATGTGGAAGAGCTCCGTCTGCTGCTATTTCGTTCCTTTTAGAATGCACTGTTAGTACCCTTTGTCTAGCGTGCGTTACACAAGCTTCACCTTTGCTGCTTGGCTATTCCTAAAAGGTGCCGGCTAAGCGTGGCAAAAATCGTCTTCAATATACCACTAAGTCGTGCACCTTTTCATCGTCGCAGCAATGAAATGAACTTTACCTTCTAGATAAAGCATCTAGTCAAATAGTCCATTGACTGTGCATGACGAAAATGAGGAATAACCAACAAAAGGTTCTCGATGTGATGCATTCGTGAGAGATTGGAATTTGATTTCTTCTAAATTTACCTCCAATGATCTTAAACATGCGTGGTCTCGTTCGTGAACCTGTTACTTTTGAAAAGCACAATGAATGTGTACCACGTGTTGGTTGGACGTACACCTAACACATTCCGCTATAAAAGATAGAATGTTGGGCCGCGGACGATTATGTAAATATGTAACTTGATAAAATTCACTGAGTGGGTTTATATTAGGTAACCAAAATAGTTCGGTCTCCCTGACATTGAAAAATCGGTCTCCGTACATTTTCACGGAAGAAAGCGTTTTATTAACAACACTATTGACAGTTTTCAACAATTTCCTGTTGTTTTAGATCACGATGTGGTCCATCCGCGAGATATTTGGAAATTTTTTACATATTTTCAGTTATTTTCATTTTACACACTAAAAAATTCTGAGAATGCTGATCATTCTTAAGCTATCCTAAATTTAGAATTTAATTATAGCATATGTATAAATAGATATCCTAATTCCAGCGCTAAATATGAATTTAAATGATTAAAAGATGTAAATAAAAGCAAAATATAATTAGTAATTAAAATAAAAATCGCGTAAATAAAGTTTGAAAGCACACACAAAAAAATATTGGAAGTAAAAGCTAGTAAAAGTTTTAGAAATACGTATGTACATATTTATTTCACATAACTTAACAAAAAACTAATAATGCCATTTCAGAAAACAGAAGTATGTAAATTTTATTGGACGTGACTATCGCTACTGTAACTTAAAGCAGTCAACCTGAAATGGTTCGCTACTATAGCAATTTTTGGGTTAATTTGTACACTGACTATAAAATTGTTAATTTTAAAACTTATAGGAAAATATGTATCTGGCCGCGTAAAATGAGATCGCGCTAATCAATTCCACGTATAGAATGTGCCGCATAAATTGAGTGCGTGAAAAAAGTGCCGCGTAAATCAAGGGACGGGTGTAAATTTTTAAAAACTGAAACTCATACCACAAACTTTTAAAACTAGTGTCAATTGTTTTGATTTTCACAAAAGGTTATTCCCATAGAAGACAATAGGAAACTCTTCTTATCCCTGTATAAATAAATTAATAAAGAAAGTGTTCTCTCTTACAGGATTTTAAAGTAATAATTAATTAAGATTTACTCATGTTTTAAAACCATTCAAATTGTCATATTTAATGATTCTCGTAGTATTTTCTAAAAAAAGAACATTTTTCACAAAGTGCTATCCTGATATTTCTCTGATGTTTCCAAGGCAAAAATTCGAAATGTTTTCCTGGATGATAACGTTCTAATTGGAACTGTTTTTACGACACGATTCCGACCAACACTGTCGTCGAGTCAATCAATCAAATCAAAATAATAAATGAATCTACGACAGCGAATATGGAAAGTGGGATGTATTCTCCTTCAGAGATAGTAGAAGAAAAGCCGCCGCCGTTTTCAGCCACTGTTTTAGATCAAGCTCCCAATCTCGTCGGCTATGAAAACGACCGTGCTCCAAAGCATTAGCTGTTCTTAGTTTATTCGACAAATTGGTCAGTAATTATCATAAATCTTTGGTCATCAAAGCTCATTTGGTTAAATTAGTGAATGTGATGCTGATAAAACTTCTAATTGAGCTTTGCCCCTGTCGTCCGAAATAAACGTATTTTCCCAATTCAAGATCCAGGGTAATAACGAACAAGAGGGGATTTTTGTGTATTTTTAAGTGGCACTGGGTATTAAGAGTATGACTTCTTCAATCATCTTAATTTAGTCATTAAAAAGAATACCAATCCAAAGCTTGAAAATGGGAACGCATAAACGCAAGACTTTTGTGTAATTAAGCGATTTGTTGAAAATATAAATTACGAAGTATTGTACTAAAATCCCGAAACTTCATTGAAGTCATTTGAGATTTCTGGATCGTACTGTAATTAAAATTAATTAAATTCGAAAATCATAACTTCGTATCAATATCACAAAGGGTAAAAATGTTTTGATACTTAATTATTATTTGATCTTTACTTATAATAACAAACACTGCTTTTGTGTAAAGCTATTTCCACTTTTCAGGACAGGTAAAACAAATCTCGGAGAAACTGTTGAGCTGCAAAATTGAGTTCGTTCTCACATCATCGATTTTTCTATTTATAACTTTCCTTCTGCCGTAAAATATTGCTAACATAATGAAACCCTAATTAAAAATTAATATAATAATAATATTTAACACGTTAACGCCGTTGCTTAACATCAGTGGTCCACATTTTCATGTTTTATCGGACAGCTTGTACTGTGGCTCACAATTGGATGTCCTGTCGGTTGGCATGTACCATCAATATTTAATTCGTTAGGAAATAATTGAGAATTAATTTGCTTATTGATGATTTCAAAAATTCAATTAAATCACTAGATGGAAGGAAACGCAAATTTCAGCGCCGTCGTCAACGTGTTAGTCAATAGTACTCTCAAGAGACTGAAGATATCGATTTTGTCCTTGTTGCTCAATAGGCTCAAATTATTTTAAGATTTTAATAAGCGACATTTTAGAAATCAGTAAATCTTACTTTGAACTTTTAAAACTGAACCTGCAAATGACACACACGTGATTTAAGTAGTTTACATTTGAATTATAATTTTTTCGAAATATTTATAATTAATTTACGCATCCGATTGAAAAAATCAACATCCCTTGCTTATCACGACTTCATGTTGAAGTTTTTAATCGATGGTAACGTGACTACATCAGGTCAATTTGTGAAACAAATACGAGCGCACGTAAAAAATGTAAATAGCCGCTCGCATGGAATAAAAATTATTGTTCGACCTACTGCGGCTCCACCAGAGTGTGTGGAATAAAAATCGTTACACGATTGCACCACGACTGCACATTTGATGAATTCCTTTGCCTTTTTCTTTTTTTGGTGGAACATGAGAATTGATCCTATGAGTTTTCGATGATGGACGTCGTTCTGTGGCTGGTCTTACGGCTGTCGTACGTTGGCTGAGCGTGCAATCTTTTGGACTTGGCATCACGGCATGGCATTTCTATTCCATTTGAAAATGCGGCCAGTGCAACAATATGTGTAACCAATTCTTAGAAGTAGATTCACATGAAACTATGTAATTTTTATTTTAACTTTTTATATATAATATTTTTTAAAGTACAGTCGGTCCAGTACGGAGTCGTCACTCAGTGCCAAAGTCTTTGCGAATTCTAAGCTTCTGTTGGGGAGTCGATCAACTTACGATATGTTGTCTATGCACTAAACGACATCCATCGAAAACTTTAGTTTGATATGGTACCTATCAACGAATATTCTAAACTCAGCTAAGGTTGTTCTTTTAAGGTTTTGGTTCAAAGATCAAAATGGAATGATTTCACCCCTAGAACCACCATTTGTTAAAGTACAACTATTCACTAGTTGTTAAAACAACAAGCCAACCCAAACTTCTTGCAATTTTATAAAATTTAAGTCAACTTCATTCGTGCGTCAAAATTACAATACAATTTTCTTAAAATAACTTTGTAATAGTAATAAAAAAAAAGGTAAAACAATGTTCACTTGAAAAATAAACTTTTTAAATAAATTGACAGATTTTTTTTAGCATGATGTAATTTTATTCGTCTTACAAAAAATATTAAATAAGCATTAATAGCACTTTAAAAAGTGTGTTTGTTTTCACTTACAAAATAAAACGTTGCTGAAACCTTTGAAATAATTTTGTTACTGTTTTTGCGTAAAGCCAATGTTAATTATAATTTACATTTGTTGTGAAGTATCGCGCACATAAACAATGGTAAAAAAATAATAGGAGTATACTATAAGAAAAATAATTTCTTATTTCAACGTCCAATCGCATCAACGTCCAATCGCATGAATTAATTTCTTCGACAATTAAAATTCTCATTTAAGATTTTTTAATAACCCAGTTTTAAGTTATACCTGCTTTAAATGCGGCTTTCTTAATTAATTATTAGGAATACTACGAGGAATGTACGTTTATACGATTTTAAATTAATTAAATTTAAAATTATGAAATTCTACATCAAAAATTGTTTGCCGTGTTTTTAAAAAATTATTTACTCTTCAGTGTAAAACTGGAACAATTACAATGGAAAAAATTCGATCGAATACCTTCAATCACGAAATTCACAAAAAAAAACTAAAATACTTGAAATCAATGCTAAATTTTGTTGCTTGGTCACGTCAAAATAATTTCAAAGTCAGAGGACGGGTATTTTTGACCCGTGATGGCCAGGAAAATTTTGTATTGGTTATTGACCCTTTTTTCGGAAATCAATTAATACAATTTATGTTTATATTTCCAACACTGTTTAAATTCCATATGAGAGTTAGAATTTTTCTTTAATTAAAATCGGTATATGTGTGTATTTATTACCTTGACAAGTTTAGATTAAAGAAATGTTTTTTTTTTTGTTATTTTAAAGTCATTCAGACTGAACCTCGGCGAAAATCTGCTGCAATTACTTTTTTTTTGTCACAGATTATGCTACGAAAGTAATTCACCAAAGAAGCTCAGCTGAAAGTGCTGATCGGCCGGCACACAAATTGGCGGAAACGCATCGTCGGCAGATAGACTAACCTCACACAGGTAGTCATTGACACGATTTACTCACATTAACGCACAGAGGCGTTTCTGAAATAAACATAAATAACTGAGCCAGCCATTCTACGCGACGCACATTGTGCTGTGTAAAATATCGATTTCAAAATCTCCGAGAATTCCAAACGTTGCAGCCTTAAAGTATTAATTGAATTTCTTCCATTAATTTAATTTATTATTATTATTATAATTATTATTATTATTATAATTATTATTATTATTTTTTGAATAGGTGTTTTTTTGAGTTTCCACTTTTAGCACATGTGCAATAATTGCACAGGTGTCATGAAACGACACCGGAACCTAACAGCTGTTGATTCATTCCACTCCTAACAAATTATCGCATTTTTATCGTTGCGTTAAATTTTTTTAACACTCGAATTATTACCAGTGAAATCTTAAGAAAATAAGCAACAGGTGGTAATCTGTTAAATTTTTGTAGGTGGAAAGGCTTTTTCTACCTCGTAAAGTATTTAAATCGATGAAAGACTGCTCTTTCGTAATCACTATCAAAATATATTTAAATAGGCCTAATATCACGCGTATTTTGGTATATATTTAAGAAAAAAAAAGAATTGAAAGAATATCATGAAATGGAAAGGTAAACCAAACCCAGACGCGTGTAGGTCTTACCATTTACAACAAAATTTTACAAAAAGCCTTGGATAAGCAGATGAATGAACATCCACTTTCTTTTTTATTTAAAAGAGTACTTCGAAATATGAAAGGAGGTTGCAAACAAAAATTGTCTCCTATCCCATCAAGTGGAATATCGCGGTATGCACCTCTTAAAATTTTATAAATTGTTTTTTTTTTAATTCTATATCGTGTCAATTACGTATTACCTCTATTACCTTGAAAGTCTTGCATTGTATTCTCTTTTTAACCTCCCAACTGTTTCGTGAAAATAAATCGCGGATATAACATTTAATAATATTTTAAAAGTTTATGGATTTATTTATAATTCCATTAGATTCAATTTAGAAAAAAAAATGTTTAGCAAAAATGGTTTGGTTTTAAGACCACAAGGAAATAATGAACGAAAGCAAATTTATCTGAAAGCTGCTGTTCTAGGAAAAATTATTTATATTTTTATATTTGCGTGGATTGGTAGACGGATATGTCCATCAATATTTTATCTTATATAATTATTTCTCCTTTATTCTGTTTACAGATTTCTGAATGGCAACCTCTACCTTCGGTTAAATCAAGGGTGAGTAATTGTATTTTCTGTCAGTAATAATAGGTGTTACATACCGCGATTAATTTCGGCTTTTTGTAGCCTCGACGTTGCGCCAAAGCCTTTCAAATTTTCTCGGTTGTATAATCGACTGGCAAAATATTTTGCAACATTTTTGTACTTCCAATAGCACGATTTTAACATTTCGAATCCGTGCCATTGCTTTACATATCTAACAAGCCTACGCGATTCGGATGGAGTAAGAAATCTTTACCTCGACAGTTTAGTAGACACTTCCGACATGCGACATTTTATTTTATTTTTTTTTATTTTTTTATTTATTTATTTTTTTTTTGAGAAATACACCGCGATTGATGGTGCCAATTTATTTAATTTATTTACTAGAGGTCAATGGATTTTTGTTCGATCAACATTTTATGTGACACCTTTAAGATTTGCGAAAGTGAGGTAAAATGCAAATGAGTCAATCAATCGCGGTTGTGACTTCAGGTGGAAAAGGCATAAATAAAAAAATTTTCATTATTTTTTCGCAAATATGCACAAAAAGTTTTACTTGCTTTTCTTTACAGCAGTGAACAATTTTGTTTCATAAATTTCGTTTTCTCTTCATTCATTTTCACTTTGTTTGAAGCTCGAACAAAATTCTCCGCATCTCAGAAATGATTGAGTGGCTTCGTACCGGCTGCAATATCATAAAACAATACGAAATAAAAAATTCTATTAACTCCCATTAAACTGAAATCATAAACGACCAGTAACCTAAAATAACGTGCTCGGCTGTCGCACGGGCTGATATTTTTAGGTCACTATGCTGACTCTGGTGGTTATTAGACGTCCCACAAAACATGTGATCGATCCAATCCAGCCTTTGGTGTCATGAAAATGTGACGAGACCTGAACAAATTTGGCATATACAAGAAATTGAGAAATGCAGTTAAATATGCTACAATTTATCAAATTTTTTTAGTGTATTGGGAGCACTTTTTGTTATTAGTGTGGAAACACCTCACTTTTACATTAGTAGCATTCCAGCACGGACTGGGAGTCAGAGTAAAAAATGAAATGAAAGAAGCTTCAAATCTTTACACCTTAATTAGGAATTAATGGGCATTAATGGGCACATTTCGAATTAAAAATTCCAGTTGCTTTTGTCAATAGACCCAGCTATTTCTTTAGTTTTAAGGAAATAAATGAGTATTTATTAATATAGTTAATAAATGGTTACGGCTTTGTGCATTCAAGCTCTATTATTTGTAAAGTGATTTCAACAAATCAGATGCAGTTCCTCGCAGGACTCGAAGTGAAGCTCCTGATATACAAAATAATACTCTTATAGCAATATTTTGACGATGGTTCAAAGATTCCAGAGAACTCGAGCTCTGTGACTATTTGTTTTATAATTTTATGGAACGTTACTATGTCCTACGAAAAAGAGGATTTTCTAATAATAATTCTACTTTAGTTGAATTTTTTAATAATGTGTTAGAAGTCTTGATACGAGTATCGTGCTGGTTCTTTTGTTTTTCCAAAGTCAAAAGCCAGGTAAATTTCTTTTTGGCAACTATTTCGTTTTATATTCTTCTGGTGACTTGTTATGTTATTTTGAAAATTATAGATATTAGAAAATTGTCTACAAAAAAGTCAAATACATTTTTCATGGACGATCATGCGGTGAAATTCGGATAATCCAAGAAAAAAAAATTTTCCTGAATACAATTAATTTCTTAACCAATCTTCAATAACATGGATCAGGGTCAAATAGGAAATCGCACACAATAGTTCACGTTTTCCAGTCTGCATCTTTTAGAGGTGTGGAAAAAATACATTGTATTCTTGCATATTGCAATAAAACACCAAATTGGTCAAATTGAAATATAAAGATCTCATTCCTTAATGAAATTCTAATCTTTTTGACAATTTCTTGAGCGGCTGTGATTCTTAGCTGCTTGTTTTAAAAAGTTAAGTTGTTCATACTCTTCATTTAATTTGTCGTTATATTTTAATTTTTTTTTCGGAACTATGGAAGTTTTCGCCAAGTGTGTATTATTAAGAAACCTCCCACAGTTAAACGATTATTTGATAAGTGAATAAGTGTACATCTTATCCAATGTAGTCTTTCAGTCATATCAGAACAGTCGTTACATGTGAGTGTAAGACAGTCTATAAAGCGGCCACTTTTCGTCTAAATTATATAATCATTGCCAATATTACTTTTTTTATATAATATAACAACTTTAAAGCACTTCAATCTCAATACAAAAGCCTTTAAACAAATAAGAATAAATTTGGGAATTTTATAAATAGATAAAAATGTTGAAGGCTTTTAATTTGTACTTAAATTTTGGTTTTTTCGATACGATGAACTTAGTTTTTTGCATAATAAAAATTTATAATATAGAATTTTAGGTATGGAATTTTTGATTCAGTGTTAAGGGTTCATAAAAGTAAAATCCAAGAATGCGTTTCAATCAAATTTTTCATTATAAATTTTAAACAATCAGAAAAGTAGTTCAATAAAAATTAATAATTAATTATTATTTTGATTATTCGTTTTATTTTTAAATCTGATTTCCTTATATAAAGATAGAGACAAATGTCACTGTCCTTGGAATATAAAAAAAAACGCGTGAAAATGAATTTTTCCAAAAATGAGACTCTGATAAATCGATTTCTAGACCCAAAAAATCCCTAAACCGAGATTTTTATAGACATCGTTATAAGAATTGCTCGTTTAAGGCGAAAATTTGTTTTAACGTTCGTTCCTGTTTACAAAATTTCAGTCACGAAGAATAAATAACTTGTAATAGGAAGTGCATTTACTGACAAACTTATAAACATTTAAGAAAATTAATAAAATTTTAATATAAAAAATTAAAAGTGTTCCTTTTATGACCAGGTGGTCTTGAATGGGACATCTCGCGCCATGAATGGGACACGCTAGTATAAGTAGCCTTACCAACCAAAAAGGAGAACTAAGCACAAGTCTCTGTACACCGAAATAAAAAACTAATGTAAGACATTACAATTATATAAAAAACATTTCACTTCCTACTCCCATCTACTAAATAATTCCTCAGAAATAAAATCAATATGCAAATTTTGCTCAGCGTGGAAATAATGAACTTAGTTTAAAAATCTTAAACATTGACGATAACAAAATTAAAACTTTAATAGACGCCAAATATTTCATTAAGTGACCTCAAAACACCGAATTTTAATCAAACTTACATTTTAAACGCTCCTCTTTCATAAATATAAAAAAATAAATAAATAAATTGTTTACTCTACAATGTTAAACACTTAGCACTAATTTCATAATTTTTAGCAGATACAACAATTCGAAAAACTCGCAAAAACTCACTTTTCTGTCCGAAAAAAACAATCGCGTTTCGCCATTTTAGCTCAAATGTTAGCAGCAAATTCCACTTGTCCCATTAAAAACGTGGCCCTTTTATAGCACCTTTGCCCTATGGGATAAAAAAAATAAATAACACTTTTACATACCGCAATGGGTTTCATTGGTGAAAAAAAAATTATTTTTGCTTTTAAGACTTAAGGCGGTAAACGAGCATTGATCGTTTTATTATTATCGAAAGTTTAAAGAAATTTACTTTATATTTCGAAATTTACGAAAACATTGAGGCTAAAAGACATTTTTAAAAAACCCCAGGGGTTTTTATTATTCGATGTATAAATCATTATTTTTATGAAAATTGTTGGACCTATTTAAAAAAAAGGTCAAATGAAGACAACCCTGGAAAGAAATAAAATAAAAATCGAATGGTATTTATGAAATAATTCAAAATATCAAATATCATCTAAAATTAGGCGCTAGGTCGAATTGTCTGTAACGAGTCTCTTTTTTTCTTTCCTATCGTCGCCCGAAAATAAAAAATAGCAAAAATTGCAAATTTTTTATTTCTTTCGCTTTTAAAATATGCGTGACCTTTGTTTAGGAGTAGCAGAAAGTTTTACAGAATTATCAAATTTTTGCGGTTTCTCTATCGAAGTAGATTAGCCCTTGATCGTATTTGTACCGATTTCAGTGAAGTCTTCGACCGTATTAATTTTTCGTTTTCAAGTTTGATTGTGGTCCCATCCACCTTTTTACATGGTTAAAATCACACTTGACTAATCGCCTGCAGCGTTATTCAAAGTGCTTTTCTAAATGAATCACTAATTTCAGAAACCCTACATGTAACAGTCTTAGCGATTTTGAGTTAACATCGGATCTTTGTTGATCTGCCTACAAATTAGGATAAAGGATTCGCATAATACACCTCCCTATATTCTTAGAAATTACCTTAAACTATTGCAATAAGTTCAAAAACCCCACCTGCAGCGTATCTTATGGGATTTTTGAACGCACTAGGTCAGTCATTTCATTTATTTATTAGTTTTAATCTGGACCGAAAATATCCCAAACTTCAAAGATTAGTTGGACTAAAAAAATATCATATCAATTAAATTACGTTCAAGACACATGCATTTCGCGTTTAAAGAAGGTAAAAGAGGCACGATCATTGTACAGCAAATTACACAAGATAACATACCTTTAAATTAGTATGGAAATCCAACATTTATCTGCCGTCTTTTATGAAACTTGTGCCGGCTCAATCAACACAAAAAAAAAAAATAAATAAATTTCTATGCACGCCTTTTTCAATGGGAAACCTGTAGTGGATTAATTTTATTTATATTTCCTGTTATAAAAGTGTAAATTTATTTCGTAAAGATATTACAACATTGAAATAGTCGCGATTTACTTAAAAAAAAACATTGGAACAAGAAGAACAAAGTGGGTAAAAAAAGTGTTTTTCGCTGTCTCGTAAAATTTACTTTTTCTTGTAGAGTTTCTGAGATCACCGATTCAAATGTATTATTTTGCTTCTAATGTGCATCAAGGATTTATGCCCTTTACTTGGTAACTCAAGAATTTTATATGACCCATACTTCGCTTTTGTTTATAATCATTTATTCTTCCATAATCCAATAGAGAAAGTTTTGTGGTTTAATTTAGATATGTTATTACAATCTTTAAAACACTAAAGATCATGATGTCATATTAGAATCTGAATTAACTCTTTGAAATCATATTCAAATTATTTTTAATAAAACTACTTCCATCTCAGTGATCCTCGCATTACCGACCCATGTAAAATCTGCATTTGAATACGACCATACTATTTTAATACCATCGCGTTAGGGTCATTTAGCGAAGCTCTTGTGCTCTAAGAGGACTGATTAGAATAATTCTTAACAAGTTTGATACTATTGAGAATCAACGTAGGTTTCAGACCGATTTTGTTTTTGACGCACTTTTTTTTGAAAATATTAAAATAGTGCTAGTTAATTTTCAGCTTTAGAACACTTAATGCGACTAGTGCATTAATATAAAATAGAAATATTACCTTTATATGAAAATAAGGAATGCTTATTTGCAACTAACCCTAAACACTCGCCTGTACGAAGACCGGTCATACAATCAACCGGAATTTTTAAGTATAAAATGCAATTAGACATTCAATCCAATAATCCAGTTCTTGTTTATTTAATTCCAATTTATTTTCTACGTATAAAAAGTGACTGAAATTGTGAAAAGTTTATGGTATAAAAATTAATTAGGCGTGCTCAAGCAAGGTGCAATTCTTAAGTGGAAAATTTTTCCTCATTTGATCTTATCACTTTAATCATCGTAAAATCTTTGATAATCCGTCAGGTAAATTCTGTGATTGATTGCGTGCCTACATAACATTTATTCGTCGTAGAGCTGCGACAGAAAGCTGAACTTGTACATCTAAAACTAGACCGCCATGAGACAACGTAGACATCATCGCATGCATCTAAATTAAGCACAAAGCAATCGACAAAAAAATAAAATGTAAGTAGTCCAAGCCTTTCGTAGATAAAGTCTAGCACATAAAAAGACGTCGGGAGATGCATTCACCAATGTCCTGCTTTGTCGTTGCACCTCTGGATGACCGGTTGCGTGATCTAAAAATATCAGCACGCCGCTGTCGCCAACGTGCATTTAAAACGCTATGGGATACCTCGCGATTGTGTCTCTTGTCTTCATTCAATTCCACAAACATATTTTTCTTAATCTTCTGAAATATTAAATAGAAAAAGGTGGGAAAAAGGAAAATAAATTACGTTGTCATTCAGTCGACGCCGGTCACTGGCCGAGGTGCGTCGAACGCCACTCGGCACTCACACTAGACAGTGTGGGATTTCGAAAGCAAAAACATTCGCATAAAATCCTACGAGCTGCAAGAATTTACTACCTGACTGCCATTACTTGTGTCTAACCTGAGTATAGCAACAGAAGACTCCAGAAATCTTCAATAACGAACTTTCTGGAAAGTTGCGGGGGTTCGGAAGTGAGTTGATGAAGACAAAAACATTCCAAGATTTGTTTACAAATTTTCAAACTGTCGCAAAATGTCCAACGTAAAGATAAGTACGAACAAATTAGACAATTTTGTCGTCTAATTCAACGTGACCAATTCAGAAGTAGAGGTATCTGTGGAGTATCATTATTTTAATTATATTACCGAAAGGTTCAAATGCTACGCATTGGTTTGTTGAGACCCTTCTACAGTTCTTTGTATTGGTAACAATTCTTACCTCATCATGGGATAAAACCAGAATTAACCAAAGGAACAAGATAATAAAAATTCGACAGAATATGTTGGAAAAAGTTCAAATTACATATCTTTCCATTTTTTTACTGCAAACCTTTCTTATAGATTATAAATTTTGAAATAAAAATATCTTATCAAGTATCCGAGTGAAATAGACTCAATGATTGCAAAAATTAGCTTTTAGTTATTTAAAAAAAATTAAGGATTATACAATTTGAAAGCATAAAAAAATATGTAAAACATTGCTACATTGCATACATTTTTCCAGAAGTTAATTCTATTGTATTCTTAAATTTAATCTACTACTGTGCGTTGCGCGAATTAATGTATTTTTAAGTTTTCACCTTTAAGAAATTCGCCTTTTTACGTGGTTGGTCAAATCTTAAACAATTTGTTCAAGTTTCAAAAGATAAACTGTGAGAATTGGGACATAAAATGGTCTTAGATTGAAAGCCGACCTGAAACAGCGTTAGGAACAATCTTAGAGTATCTTTTTATTGTCGGAGGAGAATCGAAATGTTTTGTCCACGTTGGACGTGCTAACCGATAGCGAGGATTGGATTCTAAAAGTCATCATATCGATCAAGAGTTTTTAAACCTTAGGAAGGCAGTTCACAAAAAAATTGCTGAAATAAAGCGAAAATTAATTGGATTGAATACGGGCTAAGAAAGACTCACTTCATATCTTCACAACGTAGGATTTTTATTAACACCCTTCAGTGGGGATGAGAATATCCTTAACTTCGAGGTATTGGTTGATATATACGATTTTGATAGCGACTCATCCATCCCAGGAGGGTCATGAGGGGTACTGCCAAAATTTCCCTTAAGACGTTTTGATTGTGAATTCAAGGGAATTATTATCAAAGACCATGAAGAAAAATCAGATATTATAAACTATTTTCATTATATTCAGTGTATTTCTAATAACGAATAAGGTTATTTTCTACAATGCCAATACATTGCATAAATTAAAGTACAACTTAAGAAAGTAGCTCCAACTACCATCACTAATATAATTCTTAACTAAATTGTGAACCGAAGAGAGATCTTAATTCAAACTCGGTAAATATGGACGCAAATATGGCGAATGTGACCAGCAATGGTAATCCAATCTGTGAAAAATAACGAAGACATTCAAGCTGCACCTGATACGAGTATAATGTACCTAAAATTCATGTAGAAATAATTTTGAATTTATCGCTCAGATTACATTAAAAATAGTTTTGATTATGAAGCCTATTGGACTCTTTAAGTGTGGTCAGGAACTATATATAGCATATTATGACAATTGACGACCAATAATTAAAAGTGTTAAAGATTTAAGCAATTAACCAAAATTAAGTATCCTCCTTAATATGAAAATTTTGCTGTCTCAGGTAAGAATTTTCTTTCAAAAGCCAATATTAACATGACCATTGGTAAGAACGTTAAACAAATTTTGAAAATGCTAGTCTTTTGTGCTCTATTCAGTCTAGCATAAAATATTAAGAACAAATATAATGGAGAACGAGGTGAGCATAAGCCTAGACATTAACGAAGATATTATTTCTAATAGTTCTTAACTAGGATATGTCGACCGATCGAGATTAGTATAAAGTTAAGAAAAGAAATCTTTTTCATTCGGGACCTAGACGTTTATCTTTATGTTCAGAAAACTGAGTTTCCAAAAGTTTTTAAAAAAATTCTACGAAAAAAAACGCATGATCAATTGAATCCGTGATTTCAAAAACCCCATACAAATGTAAATTTTACAGGAGAGCGAAAAAAAAACGATTTATCCATTTGTTTAATGAACTATGATCCTCTGGCTCCCATGTTTTTTGATATGATATTTTTTTAGTCCAACTAATCTTTGAAGTTTGGGATACCTTCGGTCCAGATTAAAACTAATAAATAAATGAAATGGTTGAAAATCTATAAAATTAAGTCATGGAAAAACCTGTTTAAGTGATTAAAGACAACACTTTCGAAGTTTAAAAAATTGATTTACAATGGATAGCATTATTACGATTTTTTATTCTAGTTGTACATTATTAGTTAATTTGTTAGTTGATTTTCCTGTTTTAGTAGTATATTTAACTTAATTACTTCAGGCAACAATCGTAGACAAATTATTAGGCTCAAAATCAGCACCATATTTGGCTACGCAGTCAAACGTCTATTTCTTTCGGTATTGCTCCTAAAGATTTCATCACTGCATCTCAAAAAAATAATCGGACTCAATGACTGCGATAGAAGTCGTTTCAACGCACGTTTGTCCTTTCATTAGAAAATTATACTTTAGCTTCCACCAGTCAGAAATGTGAATTTCGCGACTTCTCCCAAGCATGGAGCATTCAAACTTTGAATGACCATAACTTGGAACGACTCATCCGATTTAGCTCATCTTTGAACTCGGTCGAGAAATACACCCCTATGAGAAAATTATATAACTTTAAATGGTGTTTTTGAGTTCAGAGACGCATAACACGAAAGTCGAAATCTCCGCAAAGACTTAATTTTGTTGCGTGATCTTAATGCTTAAAATTCAGCAGCCACAATTATAAGAAATATCTAGTCCTTGTCCTTAATTATTCCAGCATTGCTGCAATCCTCGAAGAACCGCCGCATCGATATTAATTGAGCTTTTGAAGAACTAGGAAAGTGAATACCAAAAATGACAAATTAATTATTTTCCTCTTCACATTTGTACGTGACACTTGCCAGTTTTTGCCGAAGGGGAGAATGGAGAAAGTTTTAATAAACGTTTGCTCGTGTCATTAACACTTGCCAGCGGCGGCGGCCGTCACTAGCTCTTCTCGGCCCGGCTAGAGCCGGGAAGTTGGGGTGGGCAAGAGGAAGATCAGACGGCGACGGCTGCGGCGGCGGCGGCCACTTGATGTGAATGAATTGCAAGTAGCTCCGCTTATGTGCGAATTACGGAGCACGGCGCAGAAGAGTCCCGGGACGAGCGATAACCGACTTCGACAATCCAGAGGGAAGTACGCACTTGAAATGCGCTAAATACATCTTGGGAGCGCTCGGGCTGCTGACTCGGCCTCCGGGCTCCTCGTTGCAATTATGAAAAATTAAACCTCCTCCGTCTTTCTGGCACCTACGATCTGCCAGCCGTTGACTACCCCACAGTCTGCTACTTGGACCGCCGCCGTAAACGGAACCGTGCTTAATAACTCTCGAGCAGTTACAGGTGCGGTAAGAAGCCAAATTATCAGGAGTGGGATCGCTTTCGGACACCTTCTGGGCGCGTGTAATGGTCGATAATTAATGAGGGACCTGTATCTAAAAGCGAGATTCGAGAAAAATTAGTGCATTAGCTGCAGACACCCCGATAATGAGAAAAATTCCACTACACTATTAACACCTTTTACTTTCTTCTCTGAGTGTCATTAGTCGGTGGGTTTATAGGCATTACCTTCTTGTTTTTAGCGGATACTGTGTCGAGTTTTTTTTTTTT
Organism: Proctacanthus coquilletti; assembly: GCA_001932985.1. Lineage (NCBI taxonomy): Eukaryota > Metazoa > Arthropoda > Insecta > Diptera > Asilidae > Proctacanthus > Proctacanthus coquilletti. The sequence goes on from MNCL01000019.1 coordinate 1,095,165, forward strand.
TTTAATAATTTAATAATCAATAAAAACAAGTTTCGATTTTACAACATCCAAGTACAAATTACTTTTCTTGAAAATTTGTGCAATTCTTACGCTTTCAGCCAATTTCGATGCAAGCGCTTTCGCACGGCTCAAAATTATTAACATCCTTCATAAAACATGTTAATTTAACATGTTATGAATTTCATCCTTTTTTTCAAAATATGTAGAATACAAGGTTTGATAATTTCTGAAATCATGTTGAAATGAAATCCGTTTTGCATAGAAGACGTAAACGAAAAGCAGCAACATTTGACTTCGACTCGCACAACGCGTGTTCTGTATCTTCAAATTTTATCGAAATAGGGTTTAGTTTCCATTCAAGTAAAATTATGATTTTCTGCCTGTGTCTCTCTCGTGTGTACGTAAAATAATAATTTTATCTAAATAAGCATTAGAATAAAAAACGGTTTTGAGTACTAAGCACTGAAATCGCATACAATTTTGCATGTTGTACACTAAAAAAAAGAAAGTATTAAATTAAAGCGTTACCCTTTTCAGATTTTTATTAAACAAAACTATTTATACGAATCTCTCCCCAAGTGCACAAGCCATGGCTACATCCGTTTTTAATATTTTAATTTAGTTTAAAGTTTATTATTACAGAGCGGAATGCACAGACCGTGAAAATCGCAGATTGTGAAAACAACAAAAACACGTCCGTCCGAATTCTATTCAGAGCGAATGTTTACGCGCATATGTGCAGAAATTACCATTGAACTTTTAGAACAGGAGAACAGTGATTTTTGGTGCGATTTATAGATCGTCGCTGGCTGCTATCGTGCTAAGTTTATTATTACACTGTTTCCCGAAAGAGTTTTGCTCCCTGGAGTTATATTGCAACTGCAAACATTTCCACACCGCGCATAGCATTTCTGGACAATTAACGCTACCCGCCGTAAGCATACACTCGAATGCTATTCTCAAAGCAGGGTGTAGGATTTCGTTCAGGAGAAGTATCTCCAGTAAGTGGGGTCAGAGTAGGCTTGATTATGAAGCAGTGTTAAATGCTGTAAGAATTTTTATGTACCAAAAATAGGAAAAATTAACGGAGTTCATTGGAATGATATAAGACACGTTGATGGATATCCTGAAACATCCTGCTCGATGAATAAGTGCTCTTAATGACTGAGCAACATCAGACGTCCCCTTGTTTTCGGAAAATATCAGTTTTCAACTTTAGCCTACAGTTAAATATCCCAAAACTTGTTTTTCTTTTTCTTTTAAATAATCATGTTTCAATTCTTAATTCTTCTTATTTACATGTAATTGTCCTTTTATATCAAAAAGGCTAGTAAAACTAGATCTAATTCAATAATAGACCTTTATTGTTGTAACTTGTATAAAAACTTGTATAAAATTCAAAGCCAACGTCTGTTTGTCTGCTTAAAATTCGAGAATTGCTAAATTAGTTTTGGATGCAATTTTTGCTCCTGAGGATCCTCCAAGGAAAGTTATCATAAATAAACCATTGAGATGTAATGAAAGGAAATTAAGAAATGACGATTCTTGTGTGCTCTCAAAATTCATATCTTTGGACTTTAATAGAATTGATAGAACTTTGAATATACTTCACTCGCTTGTTCATTTTTTATCATACGTTTATACAAAAAGTAACAATTTCTTTCTATCAGATTTTTTTTTTATTTCCGTCGTACCCACGTCACAATTTCTAACAAATAAAGGGGGCTTTACTATAGTAGTATTTTTATTCCTCGTACAAACTGTGCCCGTATTGTGTAGATCTAACTGCCGAACTCCCAATTCTCTACCACAATTCACATGTTACGTTTTTGTTTAGATTTCATGAGTTTAATGGAAATATTTAATATAGCAGCAGAATTTGAAAAATCTTGAAACTACTTAGAATTAAGCTGAATTTATTTTTACAACATCCTACAATTGCACGAATACTCAGGGAACTTAGAATTCGGTATACCAATAGAGAGGAGACAACTCGCCATTTTCCAATCCACCTGGAATCAATACCTTTCTTACGAGTATCCTGTGCCTCCCTCCGTCCGATTCTGTTTACACATCCGCCGAACACGTCGCAGATACGTGTACCCATCGAACAAGGGCCTAGTGTTTTCGTTTCATGGCGGTGCATTTACGGCCATCGGATAGTGTGCAACTTGTGATGGATAGCAAAAGTGTTGTCATGACGGAAAAAGCCACTCGGGCCGCATATCCCGGGCCCCGCTCATCCGCGCATTTCTTCCAGGGAGCGAAATGTCGGAAGCAGCAGGAAGCACAACAGCCAGCAAGATGTAGGGCTCATTTGATATTCACATTATGCACTTGTGTACATAAAAGAGGACGGGGACGCATTTGTTCTTTTTACCCACGAGCATAATGCACCCGGCGAAATGCACTTGTGGTGTGCATCGATGGCATCGCCCGTAAATGAAGCAATTATGCTGCAATTTGGTTGATTTTCTCGGCTTTTCCAACGTTTTGCTGAATGCTGCTGATTGCCTGCCTGACTATCTATCCTGACTGCATTTAAGTGCTATCTGGATGTGTTCAACTCCGTGTCCCATTGTCCCCCAGTCTGATGACATCGCTAAGAAAATCAGCATTTATATAATTAGAACTGGGGGAAATAGCGAATACGTGATTCATATTATGTAACTATTGTACGGGTTCGCTCTGAAGCTGGGCGCATATTCGGGAATGGTACCCCACAATATGCTCTTTAGTCCTTGGTTTCCACCTACACAAAACACATCCCCGGACTAGTCAATATTGAGTCACGTAATTTTCGAATATACCCAGAGTTTCTAATTAAGTACTTAACAACTTCTCTGCTAAGCTTCGTTTCGATCGTATTTGGAAACTTTGTACACCCGCGAAAAACTGATTTTTTTTCTCAATTATATTAATGAGGTACTATTGTTGCAAACATTTTGAAATCCTAGAAATATAATTTTATTTTAGACACTTGCGAATTGTCTATGTTTAACAATAAGCAGTAGTGCTCCGAGTGTTTAAGTTATTTGAATAAACTTTGCTTTCTACACCAACAGAAAATTAAAATTTCTTTCCTTTTAGGTATATAAAAATTCATATTCCTTGATTAAATAAGTAGAAAAAAAAATGTTATGATTTATTTTTCCAAGAAAGTTCAATTTTTACCCAGTTCAAAGATTTAAAACAACACAAAAACCATCACTTAGAATATCAAATCATGGAAATATTTAAAATATCGACGATAACTAGAGCTCTTCTTATGACATGGGGCGCATAATTAAAAAACACTATGATAGCATCCATTAGAAAGGCAGCGATTAAATTTAGAAGCACCATCTCTTTGAATGTACTGAACGAATTTGTTCAGATTTACGAAATCGATCTAAAATTATTGAACACTGATTTAAGAATGAAAGACACGCCTAAGGACACAGAATAATCTCTCATAGTGCAAATGGGATTTTTAGTAAATAATATTACGAAATTCCAGGCAACAGACATACTTTATTATAGTTAAAATATGGTTAAAAGACCTTATTTAGGACAAATTTTCTCAAGGGATATGTGTCTTTAGTACAATACAATACTTTACTTTAATACAAATATTATGAAAAAAAACATGGTCATATGATTTTTGCATAGTACACGATTTAAACACTCAGAAAAAAAAAGAAAAACTTTAATTTTGTCTGAAGAAAGTAAATGAGTGATCTCGACTGGTATATCTAGTTTTAAATTAAGCTAGTACATCAAACTTGTTTTTGAATAACAAAATTTGTTGAATATTTTTGAATATCCAGCGACCGAAAACAATTAATATTTTTCGAAATTTTTACATAAAAATCATTTATTAAAATAATTGAAATTCAATCAGGCTTAAACAGCATACCTTTAATTTTGTTTATCGTAGATATGAGTCAACAACATTCACCTAGAATTTCCTCTTTCTAAGTCTGTTAACAATTTTATATCACTTTTTGCTCCGACATTGTCGGCAATGGTATTTTAAAGAAGACTTTCTACCACCAATTTTGCAGAACTATCGCTAGTAACACGTTCGTATATGCTAGTGTAAAGCGGTCTATTAGGGAAATAGACACAATAGTAAACTTAAGGGCAACGAAAAAAAAAAATAATTATTATTTATTACATATTTCCTAAATAAAACATATTTGCATTATTCTTTTTCATTCCTACTAAAAGAAGTATCTGAACTTCTTTTAGATTGTACTAACTTATAAAACTTCCGTATTTAAGTAATTGCGAGTGTGTTTAAAAAAAAAATATAATCAGAAGCCCCAAGGTAAAAGCGGTCAAGTTTTCTCTTAAAATATTTACTACAAAAAATGCTGAGATTCAGAACCTTCGCAAAGAAATAATAAACGAGTAGGTGGAGACTTTCGGGCTTAAATTGATCGTACTTACAACAAATGTGAACGTCGCTACAAAAAATTAACTCATTCAAAACGTCTAATCGTCAAAGAAGTTCGAATTGAAGGTAGTTAAACTATTGACTATACCTAAACTCACATCAGTGTATGTTCCTCTTATAGACGAGTCTGCTTTGTATTTCTCCTCGAGATAAATCTGGAACAGTCTATAGAGTAAGGCGCTAGTGCTAAATCTACGCATGTTCCCGGTCAGCAGCAAACATACAATGGCCTCGTATGAGGTCGAAAGGTACTGAGATATTTCTAGAAGTATTTTCTAGTTAGTTCTTCTAATTTTGTTAAGTTTCGATGATGTGAATCGGTCAATTTTAAAATTTAGAAATATTGAAACTTGGAGGTTTTAACTATATCAATGATGTCCTTGAGATTTTATGAAACCCTTCGCTGTATTATGTTACACTTTTATAAAATCTGGATGGATAATTGAAAAGGACTACAATTATCAAGTTGACTCTGGAAAAATAATTTAAAAAAAAATATCGAATTTAAAATGGACATTCTCCAGCACGGTCAAATTTCGACTAAAACGAGAAAACCTAAAAAGCTTATTCATTAATAATTTTGAAAATTTATATAAACTAACAATGGAGGACCACAAAAACGCAGAATATAGCTTAATATAAAATACTTTGAACTTTAACTGCAGCATAAGAAAACATGTCTTGCCAATATTATTCAAAAAAAAAAACAAACAAACAAATAAAACACATATTGCTAGATAAACAGGTCAATTAAATTTCGTGCCTAATTCATAATTTGACAAAAGTATTCTTAAATTCGTGTAGTCGAAATGGTGGTCGAATGTCCCTGACTTTTAAGTTATTTTAAAAATAAATGAGTGCATACGAAATAAATAAAAACATTTTTTCTTCTAATTTTTAACATGATGAAGTATTCTTCATAGACTCGTTATTTATAGGGAAAATTCTTTTTAACTCGTATATCACTTGTCAAGTGAATAAATCCGTCCAGACTTTAGTTATTAAGCAAAATCAAATTTTTCATTCATATCGACAGTCGTTGAAATATTTGATTATTTTTTACAATTTGTCCGTTAAAACTGCGTACATTTTAAAAATCGACGTGATTAATTTTGGGGTACACGAACTGTAGTTTGACAAGCGTCAATATGACCAACAAATGAAATTTTCGTTTTTATATTCAACAATTTTGTGTCCATGGAGATCAAAGTTGAATATTCTCTCTAAGTACGATTGAATTTTCAGTCGTATTTGTGTTTTAAACGAACTTCACTCAAAATTTGTCCCTTTTGGAAGCGGCATTTACCATATTTTAAATTTTCACCTCAGATTTATGCTATAATTTTTATAGGGAGTAATTTAGTAATCATTGTGAGATGCACGAGCAGATACGTTGAAAAATGATCAAATATCGCAGAAATTGATGTGTTTATTCAAATAATATTCAAAATCACGCGATTTTATTGCTAAGCATTAACATTAAAGCGAGAGTGGAGTTCTTCGTTCTAGATATTTATGATTCAAGCGATGCTGCTGGTTTTAGTGATAACCCAATCTACGAACTCATGTAGTTACATATTCATAGGAAATTAAAAATTGCTGGGTGTAATATATGACTTCACCTAATTATACATTTATCACTGAAAGTAGGCAGACCTTAGCTCTGCCATTTTTTACAATTCTCGCCGAGGTGTCAGAACAACCGCAAGATTTTCCTGTTTTCGTGCTCTAAATTCTCCGTCACCCTGCTCATGTTCAGGCTTGCAAGTTGGAACTTGGAACGTGTATTTTCCACTTAACGTTCCCAATAAATAACAAGAAAATGAAGTGGATCACGATCTAAAAATCCCGTGTGCTGGAAGGAAACACCTACGCATCGTGTTGTTTTCTTTCATCCCGTTTATGGAACGATGTTTCCCGCAGAAACGCCACTTAAAAGATTTTCGAGTAGAGTGATATCAATAAAAGACACTGTGCTAAGATACAACCGCAATGAAAGATTAATGTCTTTCGCTTTCAAGAAAATTTGCATTTCACTTCCAGTTTTATTTTCATCTCGCCGGCTTGCTGAAGAACTGACATTGATTTTAGAGGTATTAATGTTATTCATAACGATCCCAAACATTACATAGACCGGAAATGGTGCGTATACCGAACGCAGAAATCGACACGCATGCAACAGTTCATTTGTCATCACTGTAGAAAATGAACTTTCATTTATTTACTGGTCCGACGTTATGAGAACATCGTGGTTCTTCCACATTCTGTGTCAGCAATTGGAAATCTAAACTCGGTCTCTAACCATGGACTTTCGTTTCGAAGTATCGAGTAGCTCTCCTGTGGGGAATAACAACTGACAGCTGTTTTCTAAGATAAACTGCATCATATGCAGCTAATCGAATTTCGGATAAAGAAAATCACAGCAGAAGGAACAATTGAAATTCATCAAATGATGTTTTCGATTCCTAAAAAATGTTTACTGTACAAAACAAAAATTAGAAGCAAAATTAAAGCTAATTGGATTTAAAACCGACGTATTGTTGAATTTATACACCTATAAAAAATGTAAATTCCGGTTTTCTTACGCACATGGAAACTAAGTTGGTATTCTTCAGCCCGAGGGTATGTCAAAATGTCATATCAGCAACCTTAATTGAGTCACATTTCTGGCAGCCGGAAGAAATAATCACTGTCTGTTGAAACTTCTGTGCGTAACACAAACTTGCTAATAAGCAAGATACGAAGTATCATATCATACGCACCAAGTTAACTTTTTCAAAGAAAAGTGCAATTTGCTAATTTAACCGAAACCTTTCAATCTCATTCGACCATGCGTACATTTTTAATGTAATCTAAGAATCCTAGTTATTTAATCATGTTCCTCATGCGAGTAAAATAAAACGATATTCAAGACATGTTTTTTTGAAAAGTGCGTGAGCAATATATGCGAAAAATTAAGCAGATACAGCAAAAACTCTGAAGTTTTGGAAATTGTAATTCAAACAATTCGAAATAAAATATCTTAAAGCATTATTTTAGGCCTCTTATAGAACATTTTTCGCAAAATCATAGATACGTAGTCAAATCTCTAAAGGCGAACAAAAACTATAGATAATTGTTTTTTTTTGATACGCACGTGTACGCACCAATAATATGAATTTTCTTAACACTTTCTCAGATAGCAACTACAATAGCAGCCTTTTTTATGTTGTATTTTTGGTCAGGACTGCAAAAGCAGTCTTAAAATATTGATTAAAGCTAAGTATGACTGCAAACGCAGTAGTATCAACTTTTTCTTTTTTTTATACCAAAAGGATCCGAAATTCGATCCGGATAGGTTGGACATATTTCCAATACCCAAAAGGGTCAAATATACGAACTAATTCAAAGTGACGTTCTTTTGACCTCCCACTCTCCAAGGACCGCGGAATGATAAAATAATTACAAAATTTCGTCGAACGTATTTCGTCAATGTGGGATGGTTAGAAACTATTGAAAAGAAGAATCTCTTGTACTACATAAACCCAATTGAAGTGTTCGAGGATTCTTCCTGTCTGTTCTTTCAGTTCGCCGATACGAGGGATAAATATTTCTTCCTAACTTTCCCACTTTATGCATATCCTTGTAAGTTGATTTTTTATCGTACTTTACAACATGCATAATCATGGATACAATTTTAAACTACTATACCCTTTCAAAACGTCTTCTCAGCCTTCCCAAAAATTTCGTAATCTCCATGCGGCTATATGGGCATTTATAGTGTATTTAAGGTGTCTATAGTTACACAATCCATCTTCCATCAACCATATTTTTACCTTCCTAAGCACTCAATAACACTCTCTCCCCATAACTGTCTATAGCATTGCTCGTGGTACAGACATTACACGCTATCTATTTTCACATGTAGCATAACTCAGTCAATTCCTAAATAACTAAGCTAGGCTATAATAAAAGCACGGCCGAAATTTAATTATAGTTTGATTATAGACTCTCTAATAATTTTAGTTTTCATGTGCTTACATTAACTCCTTGTAGTTGTCCCTAGTACTTCGACTTTCCAAAAAGAAGGATCTCTTTTATTTTTTACCTAATTCAACAAGACTAAAGAAAAGTTATATTTCCCGCACATATATTAAAATTTTTGTGTTTTAGTTTGAACGCTTCAACCTATTTGGATAAATGAGGTATCGTTATTTGTAAATATGCTGTCGATTTTGTACGCTTCAATAAAAGCTTTTCTTAAGTTTCATTACAAAATGTACTAACATTAGTATTTTTAATAGAACTAACATTTTACAATTAAAAAAAAAACCTGTATTACGTCTTACTCTTAGTTTTTTTCCAATGTCCGACTCTCGAACATGGTACATAAAACTATCCTTGAAATAGGGTTAATTTTAGTAAAAAAAAACCTGCTTATTGGTTGTGATAGTTAACTCTAAATGGAGTCTGATTTTCAGCGTGAATGGTTGGGATCAGAACGAAATTACCTTTTGACCTGCTTATGGCATTTTTACATTTAAAATAATTAGTTACACTTTTCACGATCAACCTTGTGCCATCGCACGGCAGCTTATTAACTCTCATATTTATAAGCAATACAAAGTTAACTATATAAATTTTGTCTCCATATTTTACTTACTCAATGTGGATCACAAATAAAGAAATTATATTGTTGCAGTATAGTCCACAAAAAGCTTTAAAACTCTACTATTTACAAATTAATTAACATTCAGATTTTGTGTAAATACACTATTAGTGTTCTGTAGCGTAAATATATGCTGCGTTGTTAACACCTAAGACCAGGATGACTAGCTCCAGGGGCAAGTTACTAATAGCTAATAATTTTTGTGTATCCTATGCTATATTATTATGATGTGATTTTATACTTAAAACAGTATAAAAAATGTTAACAACTTTATCACTTTTTTTGCAGATGACTGCTTGAGATTGACAGGCTCATAGACTCGTTCACCTTTCAGTAAGAAGGTATGAAGATGAACTGCATGAAGTGAAGTTAACTATCAATAAGGTATCGTTTTTCTACCACCTTGTCATTGTGTTACTTCAAAATTTGTGTATGCCCTTGAATTTGTTTAACTCTTTGCATTTCAGCGTCTTAAAATTCTAATAAATAAAAAGTAAAAACGATTGAATGTTGATTGTTACAATTCTGAAGTGCCTAAAAGTCACAAAATTGAATGACGAATCTGTGGAGCCTCTGGAATGCAAGGGGTTAAAATACAGGCAACCGATTTTAACTGAATGATTCTTTATTAAAAGCTTGACTTCTCGATCTTATTCCAAGTTTACATGGGAAAATGTTTACAGCAAAAATTATAGGAACTTGTAAATTCACATTGCAAATCGTGTACTTACCAAATTAATTCGATTTTTCCAGAATGGTTCTTGTATTAATTAACCTTTTATATTGCATATTGGTATTTATTTATACGCTGAGAAAAACGTTTTGTTAACTTTGCAAAAAATATAGATCAGTTCCGTAGTCACATGTAACTGAAAATACGAGTTGTTACATTTACGATTTTAATTATCACTATCAAAGCCAAGTAAAACATAAATTTTGCATATAAATTTGGAAATACAACCGAAAAATTGTTGCCACAATTACCTATCACTCCAGGTATTGCAAATTTGATTACTCCGGTAGTAAAAGCTATGGATTGTGCTAATCATTTATTGATTTAACTGCTTAATACTTTAGATAATGTAGACTTGCCCTTATTCTCCATTTCACAAACTACAGCATAGTCAATTATCATCAAAAATAATTATTTTCCCCCAGAGTCTTTTTGATTCCTTCATTTTTTTATTTCTGCACCACGTTTCCGTCTTTCTAATCAGGAATCGACTTTTCGCTTAAAGACTTCAGCACTTACAAAGGGTGTTCTAATACTTCGCCATTCTTTACTAATAAAAGGGTTTGAGTACCAAAGGGCTATTTACACATTAAGCTTTTTATAAAAAAGCTTTGAATAATTGTTTAGCATTTTTATAATATTATGCATACTATACAAACTTGTCAAACTGTTGTTATTACGATTGTGATAATTGTTATCTTTATAAATACAGTACAGGTAATTTTCTTATAACAGGTAGGTTCCTAGAAAATGCCGTGTTGTGTGAAACCGTGTCATATGAGACCCAGAGCAAGTACAAAAAAGAGGTTTAAGTTCCGAAAACTTACTAAAAGCAAATTTGTTTTTCAAATCCATTCAAGCAAATTCGTTTTCATTAATAATATTAACTTGTATATTATCACAAAATTTCTCCAACATTTCCTTCCCTATCACTGAGCGGTACAAACAAACGTAAACGTTTCTTCGTTTGAATGATATCAGCTTCACACTTGGAATCCTTTTCATCATTTGTGTTCTCTGCACTCTTTAAAAAGTCAGTAGATTTCCTGATATGGAAATTTTGCAACTTATGCGTCCACACGCGTAACTTATGCGTCCACACTGCGTAATTTAGATCTCTTAATATGTACATAAATACGTTAAATAATAAATGTACAATGTTATACGAGGATTTCTGCAAACCGTGTATCAGGATACCGTGTTATAGGAGGATTACCTGTAGTTGGTTAGAATTCGAAAAAATTTAACCCTTTGTGGTCAAACTTATTTTACCTGAAAAGCATTGAGTGGCTGCATCGCCATTCGTCCGCAAAGGATTAAGCCTTTCTATTTTGTATTTATGAACATACAGGACACAAAAGTAAGAATAAAATTTAATCCTTTGTACTCAAAGATCTTTTATTTTTACTCCTGCAAATATGCAAAGCCTGATTTAACCCTTTCCACACCAAAGGCACCGCAAAGGTGCTATTCAATTTCTGTCTTTCAGGTGCATCAGTAAAGTCATATGGCAAAGGAAAAAATACCTATCACAATTTGTAGTTAAAATTTTTGTTAGATGATATCAGCGTGAAAACTCACGCTGTGTTAGTTTAATTTGTTAATGTTGCTCTTGTGCACTGCATACCCATAGGCGCAAAAGTATGGGACGTTATTGTGCAAACGCTTAACTGAAACCAACAGTCGTTTATAAAACTTAAAACATTCGTTTTGTTTTAATTTTCGTCCAATAGAAATATTAATCAATTAAAAAAACGACGTGTTTTATTATAAATCGCGGCCTATCTACGAAATGAAACTATTGCGCCTAAAAGACATTAACATGATTCCTGGCGACTGAGAGTCGCCTCCCGAGCGTAAAGGGTTAAATTAAATAAACCCAAAAATCTGATGTTTTTCCAGTGCAGAATGGTGGATCTGCATTGGCTTGTAACGAAATAGAAACAAAAAAGACGAAAAGTGTGACAGCATTGCTGGCGGTCGGAATAGAACACTAACTTAATCTTGGCAACGTTATTTACGACTAGAGCAGCAAGAGCTAAACCTTTCACGATTCTAAAACTTTTCTGGGAAAAGCCTGCATATTTAAAACTTTTTGGAAGGCGTTTATAAGAAATGTGAGAGGGCTTTATTACCCAGGCACGATAATCAATTGATATGGTAAGTGAAAAATATCGCGTCACGTTCCAAACGCACCGCACCGTATACGAGAGCCGGTACTGCGTTTGAAACTAGTAACGTGACCTCAGTTATTAACTAAGGCTACGGTTACATTGCGTGCGATTAGAAGGGCCGCGTAATTTACACGATTACAGCGATAATACAGAGCGGCAAGCGGCACCATAATTGGCACAATTGCAACTACTGGAGAAAGCTCAAATTCCATCATGTTCATTTATTTAATTTTACGAGAAAATATTTTTTGTTGTAGTTTATGTTATTTTAAATAGTTGGTTAAAAGTTGTCTTTTTCTATGTTAATTTGTTGGACGCTATTATGTTGTTTAGTTAAAATGGACGTTCTTTCTTGCTCAATAGACTAAGTATATTTATTTATATAAATCATAATGCTAAATATTAACAACATAAATGGAGATATCCTTAAAGCTGCTTTGAAACTCGTCTTTATCTCTAAAGGATCATGAGTTGTGAACCTTGACTTGCATGTCTACCTACGTCGCGAATAAAGTGGGTCGTGAAGATATGCATGGTACCGAATAAATTGTTAGAAAACTTGTTGCCTTCACCAGCAGATTTCTTTGAAACGGCCAAAGGAACTGGATTTACTAAACTTATTTCTAATCCGGAGATAGGATCAAAAGGTTAAGAAAGTTGGACCTCAACGCCTTTCGTCTTTACAAGAGCGATTTAGTGAAATAGAAAAAAGTTATTCTAGCACTAACTACAGGTCAAAGCGCAGATATGCACAAATTTCAAATTCAGGTATGAAATTTTCAAAATGAATTTCATCGATTTTATTTACCTTTGTTACACCAAATGTTTTATGTATTTTATTTATAGAATATACAGATTTTACACGACTACTTTTCCTGAATACAGGTAGCCCTCGTATAACGCGGTTATTTGCCAACGCGATATTCGTACAAAACTGTCATCCTTGTATGATCCGGGGAGTTTTGCCTTGTAGCAACATCGTACTTCCCTTTATATGTGAACATTTTACGTACAGTTGTCGAATAAATTCAAATAAAAACAGTTGACTTTACATGGAAGAATTTTTAAAATTAGTAAATAATTGTAAAGGTCCACGTATTTATCTACGATAATAATTTAAAGTGTTCTACGTTTTATAAATTGTCACCAATAAATTTTTTGGGTATGTGTACATATGTAAATACAGTCTTTTAATTCTATTGCCATGTGTTATTAAAATCATTAAAGATATTTTTTTTTTAAATATTCTGTTCATACGTGTATGTACATACCTTTCATAAAATGGGTTTGTGTTTATGGCTTACACGGTTTCGTTTAACACGGCTTTAATAAAACACGGTAAAAAATTTCGTGTTGAATGAGGGTTACGTGTATTATATTTTGTGTAAAATTGGATATTGGTAAATGAGTAGAACGGGCCAGATACTGACCTAAATTTTTTAATGTTCTCTTATAAAGAATTTCTTTCAAAATAGAACATTTTCCGTTCTGAATAAGTGAGTTAATACATAAATCAGAAAACACAGCGCATCATGTGCAACTTGGCGGGATTTAACACAATAACGCTTGGAAGGAAATTTTACAAGCAGAAAATTGCACATCTTCATGGTCACTTAACAAGTAGCATTTGCATAACTGCAAAGACTTTTACAATTTAATGGTATGATGACAGATTCTTACCATTGCTAATGTTCTGAAATTTCTCTGTTGTGTAGTGTTACACTTCTGTTCATGAAGACATGAACCCAAGCATGAAGAAAGATCGTGATATTACCGTGCAAATAGTACTTCAAATGAGCGCTTCTATCTTTCACAGCTCGTTTATTGAGCCAGTTTAGGAAATTAGTTAACAATTAGAGTGCATAAAAGCCGTTTTATTCAGCAGCAAACAAAGTCAAAGAAAATCGTTCTCAAAACTGCTACATAGTCTTAAGTCATAGTCTGAGTATTACAAAAAGCAGCTAAATTGGAAAATTCTAATTCAGAGTAGATGGAGAGGTGGTAGCGTTTTATAGTTTTCACGATTTTTCATTTATTATTATTAGATTTGTAAGTTCATTCGCTTTCGTCTACAGACGACATTTACATGTGCTGTAACGTGAATTAAGAATATGTCGTATGTCTCTTTCTATGTTCTGTTTAACCTTGTGTTCTCTGATAACATGTCACTTCACGTGTCATACTGGTTGGAATCAAAACTACACGTATCTTAAGAATAGCTGTTAAGTGTCATGCGGCGTAGATCATTATGACGTGCGTTCTCTATCACGCATCATCCATTTCCTATTCGTCACGCTTAAGAGTCACGTGTCACGCTACCTCTCACGTATTCGCCTTGTGAATACACTTCTTGAAAAATCTGGAAGAGGTGAATTTTTTATCATAAGGAATATTTGCAAGTAGCCCAAAATACCAATAAAAACGACAAGGACATGTGAAGCCGTGGAATTTATACCTTTAATAAAATTTTAATCAAGGTATTACTGTACTAAAATTAGTACATCCTCAATAATCACACTAGTGCTATCAGTAACAAAATTTATAATGTTTTTCCACAAATTTCTTCGTAGTTCTCAGGACACGGTTACGAATCAAATGAACCTCAATTGATTTAACTCAGATCATATTTTTTCGAGTTTTCGAGGTAGCCTGCCGTAAAAAATGAGTTTAATGTTTTAAGTGTTTCTTTTTAGATGAAATCAATGAAATAAAGTTATTTAGACTTACTCAGCTATTCCAGGACCTACCTCAACCCACAAAATTCTTGCCCGTAAAGCTAAAGTTTCTGCTTTCCTGCGATCCTTGCCCATGATGTCGCATTATGTCACTCACCATTAAGAATGGATGGCACCTCCTTTAAGTATAGGTATGACCTTCTTAAGGCTATGACCCGTAGCAGGCTGTCCCCTTCGCCCCTTCTTAGCAAAGCTCTGAGTCCTTGCCACCTTTCACTGCCACCTGCCACTGCATTTCAATAAATGTAAGTACGGAAGAATCTTCACTTTTATAACATCGAACTTTTTTGAAATCTTCCAAAAAGTTCATTCATTCATTCTCAACATTGATACAAGTGAAATAAATAAATGAGATTGATATTTTCGATCCAGAAAAGGAAATACACGCAAAAAAATAAATCCAGTCTTTTAAAAAAAACATAAAATGTGTAATTTTTTAGTAAAATGCAGCTCTTGCTTTAAGAAGATTGTTGATACTTTTGGCGAAGTCCTTTACTACATTTACTACTCCATTTGGGAGCCGAGGAAATTGGAAACTTTAACCCTTTCTTGACTTTTACTTTCTTTAGCAAATCAAAACTACAAAATGTAAAATCCAAAGAATAATTTAAGCATTTTGAACATTTTTAGACATTATTATTATTATTATTTGGATTTTAATCCATTAATAAAATGAACAAGTATTAAAATTAAATAGGGTTCTTGGTCGTTACTTTCGTGTACAATATTGAGAAAATGATTATGCCCATAAAAAAACTATACGAAAAATTTGTTAAAATTCCTCAAAACATCAAAAATATTATTTAATTTATATAACCTGTGAAGTGAAGAATTATGAATTCCGTTTGGTATGAAAAATCAAAGCAATTCAGTTTTATCGACGCAGTGTATAATCAAAATCATAATCAACAGTGTCGTATCATTCGTTTACAAGAATGTCAAAATTGTCTCCATACAGTTGAACAAAAATTCGTCTTTTCTTTAACATATAAACATTTTCAGATATTACTATCAACTTTGGTTTACGTTTCAAACAACAAGACGGTGAGCCCGCAAAAATTTTACCTTCTACTTAAATAAGGTCCACCAGATTAAGTCACATGCAAAAAAATATTTAAGTGAAGTAATCAAGTTTTTTACTTTTATTTAATAATTTTATGGTTAACTTATTTAATTTAGTTAGTCGGGTTGATTTAAAAAAAGTCTTGAAATTGGTCGGCAGGAAAATTTTTAATCGAAATACATTTTTGAAATGAATGATAGAATTTAGACTTTATTACAAAGCAGATAATTCTCTACGATTCTATGCATCTACGTTGATGACTTTGACGGCGATGTAATTAAAGGATTTAATGATACAATACGCAACAAATTGACTTGACCAATGAATGTAATCACGACAGACGGCAAATGTTACGAGATGAGATTCGTTTTGCATTAAATCTCTAAGAACTCAATTTGTTTGTCCCTTACACCAAGGCTCTTGCAAGAGTATGCCCTGTTGGCACTGTGAATTGGAAGGATTTATTAAACAAGCACTGCATTATCGTGCTAGTCGATGTAGCCGTGCACTTATCTTACCCGCGTAATCGGAGATATATCCGTAAGCACGTTATCATTACTCGCTGTGTACCATTCCCAATCTTCCGTTCTCCACTGTGCCGCACTCTCGGCATTACGTTGGTCACTAACCTTAAGAATAGGTCAGTTAGCAAACATATACCCTTCACCACAAGAAAGCAACTATAAAAAAGGTGTTAAGAATGAAAGGCTGAAAATAATAACTGTTCGTAGAATGCAAATGAAAGTGATACTTTGATGAGGCGTCTGTCTAGAATAGATCCATAACTCTTAGCGACCACTAGTGTAACGCTCCAATAACCAAGAGGTATTCCAATCTATCGAGTAGACTTAAAAAGTGAAATTATTTCTCTACTAAGCAAACACTTCGACCACCGGGAAGCAAAACCTGCTCGTCATAGTATTTCTTAACCAGTTGACATGGGTGAAAAGAGCAGTTGGCCAGAGTAATTTTGTGCGGTTCAATACCTGGAGTATTTTACCTGCTTTTATAATGCGGAACATTTTTTAGTGCTTAAAATTTTCTACTTGACCTCACTGTAAGAACACAACTAGCTCAAGTAGGGTTTCTTTCGTAGTTTTATAATACACACGTAGTGATTTGAGAATAAACTTCTTAGTTACTTTGAGACGGATTTGACAATCGATGAGTGATTTAATACACGTTCTGTGTCATCATAGTTTTCTTCGGTTCTTTAAAATATGGACTAAACACGTCAGGCGCAATTTAAGCCGCCATAATTAATAAAATTAATCTCTTAACATGGACAAAGCAAATCTCTAAATTAGGTTTTGGAACGGCATGCCCTCCATATAATTTTGCTAGATTAAGTACCTTCTCACGTTTTAATTAAACTCTCGAGATAAGAAATTAACAGAGAAAGGCTTCAGAGTTCAATCTGGGGATTTCAGACGACTGGTAGGAAGTTAATATCCAGCCGGACAGCAAAACTTCTTGTGACCTTTCCCTTTTCACGATATTGCGTTGATGGAATAGAACCGAATATGGTCTGAAAACATCCTAAGTTATGGGATGATGTCGGCGGCCTGTTAATTAAGAAGCTATTGCAGCGACGGACCGAATTGTCATCCAACTCGTGAACATTGCTCATGTGAACTTCGGGTTGTCCGCTGAAGACACTGAAAGAGGTCAAGAGTATTCCTTGGAACTAGCCAGCCTTGTGTGGGAATTAAGCTCAAAGCAAATTAATTCTGTTTAGAGCTACAAGCACTAATGTCACCAAGTCGTGTTTTGGTTCGTCATCCAGCAAGTGTTCTGTTTGATTGTTAGTGCTTAATGGAGCTGGGAGATTTCTATTGGACAAGGTAAACACTTGCACACTTCTATGGTATAATTTGGGGGGACTTTGAGTCGTCAACGAATTTTGAAATAATCGCTTCATCTAACCCAATTTTGAATGATTGTTTGCAGCGCTAGAGCTCGAAAGATTTCTTGATGAATAGAACTTAATTAACATTTGGCTTAAACCAACATTCTTGATCCAATTTAATACTTCGTATGAATTCACTACTTACCTCTCACTTTCATATTTTAGAAAGACTTTTACTTTGTTGGGCAACGAAACTGACACTTTTCTAGAATTATATTTTTCAAAATCAATTAAAGTCAAACTAACTGAACTTAATTTTAGTAAAAAGAAAATACCACAACGTTAATTTTATGCATAAGACCAAGAGATGAACTCGCAAACGCCTTACATTCCATTAATGAGGTGGGTGGTTAGTGGAAGTTGTAACTCCTCGGCTAATGACCTGAATTTTCGATTAGTTTTTTTTTTTTAATTTATAAAAAACATATCAAGTAGACTAGAATAACCGAAAAATGTTAATTTTGATTCAAATGGCACAAAATCGGAGTGCTCAATTAAACGTTTTAGAGAATCTCCATCAACTTGAAGAACATTCCACCAACTTCAAAAATTTCAGCAATGTTCTAAGTTGTTTTGGAGGTTTGCTCTTACGTTTTTATTTTTATAAATTTTAACTAAACAATTTCGAGATCGCAGTATTTAAAAAAAATATTTTATTTCTGGTTTTTTCGACCAAATGAAGTAGAAGTCGCCTTAAAATTTATGAAAAGTTTAACATCAAAAAATTTGTGCATGGACGTTCGTGATTTATGTTAAAAAATATCTTCTTTAAATAAAGTTAAAATATTTAATAATTTCGAGATTACTAAATTTATGAATATTTTACATTTCAGTCAATGGTTTCTTTTTCTTGAAGACGAAAATGCGTATTTTTTTATTTATTTGAAACTCAATAACAACTTTTCAAATGTTCACTTAATGTGAATTTAATTTTCTTACTTAAATTAATTGTTAAGGAGGATAATCACATTTTTTACAACTTTAACTTACGTGCTGAATTATTGGTTAGACAAGAGATATAAAAATGATATAATTTTGTAGAAATTTTGAATTTGGCACGGTAATAGGTTGTATAATTAAAGAATAATAATAATAAATCATCCTTATTTCTAAAACTGAACAACAAAATCACTTGTAAAATTCGTTATTGATATTTTTATTTTATTGATAGAATTAAAAATCTGAAATTAGTTGCTTGAATGGTAACACAAAATTTATAGCATGATTTTAAAATAAAAAAAATCTCTTACTCAACTTTATTTAAGAAAACACATAATTTTAAATCCATTTGAGATGAAATAGTAGTGATTAATCTTTTAAAAGATTTTTTATTATACATTTTTATATATAAATCCGAAAGGTGGGATGGACAATGATAGTGTAACTTGAATTTCGTGTAACTCGGGGTTACATTTGGATAGATTGTACTGTACTATACAAGATAGTACTCCTTAGAACTTTTTTTTTCTATAGTTAGTTAAAGATTTCCATTTTTACTTTCTCGTTCACTAATACCACATTTTTTAGACTATGAGCAGTGCTAATATGAAGAGGCAATTACTACCTTCACGTGAGAGGTGTCGCTGATAAAAGCTTAGTTTTATTATAACATCGAAAATCATTTGACCATTTTTGCTAAATCTTTTGCAGAAATAAATGCACTTCCAAAATTTACTATTACATTTCATCGTTGTCAACCACAAATCTCACAATGCTTTCCTTAGAAATATTTCAAATACTTATATCTATAAACCTAAAATATTAACGCCTAAAGAAGAGATTAAATTAATTTTAATTATAGTACACGTAAAATTACTATCATTAATTTTTGAACACTTTCGTAACGTTTAATATTTTGGAAGAGAATGTATTACCTTTTTATTTACGCAGTATAAAATATTTATTTTACTTTATATTTAGTATCAAATGTCACGAACAAACATACAACGAACATGCGCAATATTTTTGTATTAGAAAATGTTGAAAAAATGAAAAAAATCTAACTTCTAAAATTCATCCATTAACATGACGAGAATGCTTACTCTATCGAGACATGCATGTCTGAATTGAATGTGCAAGGTGACAAGAAATAGCAAAAAATAAACGCATTGCCACAAAACGTACATTCTAAACCTTAATTTTCTATACTTTATAAACAATGCCGTGGCGTAATGCTCGTTGTCTGAATTTATTCTAAGAAATTCCGTCCGAATTTCAAATTGACCCTTAGTTTTGCAAATTGGCATACATTTACACAGTATGACCCAATTTTTCTTCAAGTAGGCACTCCCTGATCCACAGTCTGAGGAATATTTAACGAAGCCGTTTTGCGCCCGAATTGTTTTTTATTGGTGTTTTGCATTTAGTCAGCAAATTCAGTAACCCATACGCTGCACCAACAGGTAATAATACAATATTAATTCGTAGTACCTCTTGTCAATGGAATATTAATGTGCACCCCGTTTGCATACAAATCGCTTCGATGTTTTTACGGCCAACGGACTTATGGGGATTTTCTGATAAACAATAGAAGTTAAAATCCACAAGACTCTTAATGTAGTAAAAGTTTCGTCAGATGGGACCAGGATAAGATGGTGCATTGTTGGGCTACTACGCTCCTTATCGTAGTGGGAATTCTGGTAAATAATTAAACAACCTCAGACTGTTTGGAGTCACCAGAAACAAAACATCGAAATGTTGCCGCTGTAAGTCCATATTTGCCCCTTATCTGTTTAAAAATTCTTGGTTAGCCCAGTTTATCAATACGCGTTTTATTTTTAGCAGAATTAAATATCCAATTTCCTTTATGTTCATGGTCCTTCATCCACCTGGTCTTTTGCCCAAATGCCACGGAATCAAAACAATAAATTTTTTCTTTCACCTTTGCACCTAATAATACTATAAATAAACACAAAATAAAACAATGATTTTTATGAGTGCCTATGTGTAGAACTAGTGTTGAATAGCAATATCGATAAGATTAAAACAAGGTCTACAAATATCAAAGAAATTTGCAAATCTTAAAGTAGTATTGATCTTTTTTTCTTTTTCTCTTAAATATATCGGAATTTATTCTTGTTTACTTTCGAGCGAAAATAGAGGAGAAATGTAATTTGTATGTTACTTTTGATATGAAACTCTTATTGATACGATTTGTGACCAAAATTAAAGTAGTAGATCGCAAAATTTAAAGACATAAATTTATTGTTCATATTCATATTTATTTTTTAATTCGAAAATTTTATATTATAATTTTATATCTCAGGAAGTGAGCCGTTTGCGTTGAACGTGACCTAAATCTGTTTTAAAAAAAAATCATTTCATATTATTTTGGGCCTTTCTGATAAAAACTTTCAAAAGCAACGGCTCAAGTATTCAAAATCATGGTGAATCAATAACAAAAGATTCAACCTTCGCAGCTCTTTAACGTGAGCTAGGTTAATTACAATAATTCTTATAGATATGCGCGGAAGCAAAGACCTTGTTAACTTCTAGCATTTTTAGGAAAACGGCGATGGTCTACGCTTACACGCGTGTTCACTTATTTCGCTTTCAGTTTCCCTTAATTCCCCGTCGAAATGATTATTTAAGAATTACTCCATTCTGGACTGAGTCATATACTTTTATATACTAGAGATATTATAAATTATTTAGTTAATTCAACTATGAGACATCGTGACATTAAGTTATTTTAACAGTTATGAAAAATTCGACAAATTACAAGATCATTCAAATTACTTTAATTATAATTTCATCGGAGCAACATCTTGTAATTTTTAACTTTTTGTCTGGCACTCCTTTTGTTTCAACATTTCTTATGATATTTGTTTAAAGAATTTATTAATCAATTTAACACAAACTACACATTTTCTTTTTTCCTATTTGTCTATCAGCTTGTTCGAACTAATTAGTCTGAGTTTCTGCATTCTGAGAAAATCCAGAGCACGCTGTCTCGAAGAAGGCATTCCTTAATTTTGGTTGCTCGGAACGAATAGTCCAAAAACAAAAGAAACGAAAACACCTTTTTTCTAACCCTGGCAAAAAGGAGTTCTTAAGCTCTATTTGTTTATCTTATTATTTCGAAGGAAGTGTTCTTAACGCCAAAATAAAGAAAATAATGAAATCCTCATAGTTTACGTGAAAATTATTCTTATCGTAGTAATAAAATATTTAATTTCCCTTCACACTTCAAAGGCGAAACAAGTGCTACTCAAAATGCCCTTCATTGCAATCAATCACGATGTAATCCAGCGAAAAAGAAAATATTCTCGTATATGTTTGATTTATAGCTTGATCAATCATTCGAAAAATCGATACTTACTCTCAGTTTTTTAGTTTTATTTATAACCCTTTTGGGGTAAAAGAGAACAGCATCATTAACACTTATTTTATGTCTTTCAAGCGCTTCAATGTTTTATAATATGTGCTTCAATCCAAAGGCGCAGAAATAAAAGACAAGAATTTATTATAGGGTTAAAACTGATCCCTTTACACTCCAACGTCTTTGACTTTTGGATTTTTGTCGAAGGATAAGAGAACTGAATCTCGACTAATGAAAAACAAAGGGTGGGCCATCGCCTGGCTTCTTTTCAAATTAGGGTTTTTTTGACACAGATAGTCCTTTCGCGCTGAAAAAATTGACAACGTTAGAAAATATTGAAAACTTATTTCTAAAGTGAGTGCTGTGGTGCCGAAAGAGCGCGAATTTTGAAAGGAAATGTCGGTCGAAATAATGCACCAATCGCGCCTCCACTGCGATTTAATGCCGTTGGACTTTTTCTTGAGGGGTGCCGTCAAAAACCGATCTTAAGTTGACAATCCAGAAACGAATCAGGCACTTGACTAAAATATTGATCCAGCTATTCGTGAAATAGGGCCCCAAACCATTGAAAGTGTACTGCAAAATTGGGTTGACTGAATAGGCTACTGCCAAACCAACCGAGGCAGCCATTTGAATGAAATTACTTTCCATAATTAATCGGGAGGTTCACTCTTTTCAATAAATTAGAAACTTTGAAAAATATTGAATAGGGTTTATTTTATAGCATTTTTAAGAAGAAACCATCCGATGGCCCATTCTGTATTTAGTCGCTTTTTTTATTTGTGCTACATTACACTGCTTATGCGTCTAAATGACATGAATCATATTGCGTATCTGCGGCGCATCTTAAGTGCGAAAGATTAAGATAAAATCTGACTTCGTCAACACTTGTCAACTTTGGTCTTCGGAGTCGGACATAAAATGATTTAAAACCAAAGATTATAAAAAAATTTAATCTTTTAAGGTCAAACAAATATTTCAATTTAATGCTTAAAATTAAAACCACTTCAGCGAAATAAAAAAATATTCATTACATAGAAGTCAACACGTGTATGCAGATTTTTGAATTCGAAGCCCACAAAACGTGAAACTTCCTCACTATTTAGGGACATTTTTTTCAATTTGCGGACTACATTTTTAGGCATATGGGGAACATGGCTAAGGAGGTAAAGTACGCAAGATGGAAAACCTGTTGACATAACCGGCAAAATGCTAATTGTAGTGCACGACTATTTACACCCGTTCACATTGTTCGTGACCTGACGTCTAGATACATCTTGGCAACTGAATACTTAAATCGTTTCAAAACAATTGGGGTTTAAATACTGAAAATTTGATTAAACACGACCTTTTTTTTTCTTTAATACGATAAGGATATTATTTGTTCAACGTATTAGCGAATGAAGCGGCAGAACCAGTGTTTGACCTTCTTCCACACCATGTTGTTATCGTTATTACATTCACTGACTCTTCAGACCTTGAGCTAGGCGCTTCCAGATAGCATTTATATATTTCGAGCTTTGTAAAATTGCTCGACCGCAGGCGATACAAGAAGCTATTCTTCTCGACGCAATTGATACTTTTCATGGGTGCGACGAGGGTAATTTTGCTTGGTTAACTTCCGAAGAAAAGAATTGCTTCTTTCAGGCGCAATCATCTCCTTGAATAAGCCTCGAAGGTTAGCGGTTGATTAATTTGATCCCCGTCCAAACGAAGGTTTCCTTACCAATTAAATCAAGATTTGAAAAATCCAGTAACAATTGTTTGTTTTCAATGCAATTCTTTTATTGGTTCTCAGATAATAGAAAACTCGTTTGCGTTATACCAAAACAGCGAAATCGCCAATTTGATTCAGGTCTCAGTCTGACTACAAAGAAGTCTTTCCTTACATAACGATTCCAGAAGTCGTAAATCGTTTATCTTCTTTTCTTTTCCACCAAAATATTTATTTTATCAGCCGCATGATTTGAAATTTAAATTTTTTGAAATTCTTTGGTTTTTGCACCATGAACAGAATAGGCTCCCATAGACCCGGAGCATCGCGTGAACTGTAAAGAACATACACTTCCCTGCTCAGTACGATACTAGGAATAATTCAGTCCTCTCGACGCCTAATCAGTCAAATTTTATCGGAAGAAACAAATTACTTGTTTATAGTGTTCGTGATAACTGGTTTTGACACCAAATCCGTGACCTCTGCACGCTCCCCTCTTATCGGGAAGCTCGATTTCGCTTACATCTAAGCTTCTGAAAGCTAGTCGGTCCACGTCGCCGTCGCACCGTCTCAGTCTGCGTTTGCATCTTTAAGCGAAAGTGATCTGGGATCTTAAGGAATTCAATTCGTCACGCGGCCGACTGTCGCGAGAAAGCGGTCGCATCGACAAACAGATAGACTTGTTTCGCGCGTGTCGCACGATCACCTTTGTCACATGCTAAGCGGTGAGTTATCGCTGCTGTCTAACGCAAAGCTGGTCCGTCGATGCCGCCATTGCGATCCGCACTCGGACAATCTCAAATGGGATTTTCTGGTGCACGTATCATTCGAATATATCTTCTATACTTCAGAGTGCGAAATGGTGTAAGATCTGACGGGGCGTCGATTTCGCGTCGTGCTTAATGCGGAGGACGTCTGGCGCCTCGCAGACACAATTCCGGATATTCTTGGTTAATTGGTGTCCCGTGTTTTTACTATTTCGCAACACCTTACCGGCGAAGGTGGAAGATTGGTTAATCTCAGTGCTGTATTACACTGTGACGGTGTGACGGCCCCAAGTGGCTACTCTTGCGGATGCTTAATTGCGATAAGGTGCTTTAGCTCGTTGAAAACCCACTCCATTGGTGGATTTTTATATTCATATTGCGTAATGTGACATAGGTCGTCTGTGGCGAACCACTAATTGCAATTATTTGCCGCACTCTATGCATGATCAACGAAAAGTCAAAGTTCAAGGATGGCCCGTTCACAGACACTGTCTCTTCTTTTACTTTCAGACGAAGGAATCATGCCAACGGCATTTGGGAGCAGCAGTTTTTTATTCAGAAGGGTAAGTGATATTACTAGAAGTAGTTCTTTCAAGTAGTTGTTTAACAATTCCCACTTCATTTACGAGTTCAAAATTTTCATAACACCACATGCTAATCTAACACTGCTTTATAGTTTTAATCATAATAAAAGTAAGAATTCTTTTATTTCATTATTCGTTGGTGTACAGGAAACACGCCAAGAGAAAATTCTCTAAAAATAAAGTTTTTTTATATAAATTTTGCAATGTAACGAAAATTGCGGCGAAGGTCATTGAATTTCTAAAATTTTCATCTTATAATGTGGATGAATCTCAAACTCAATACAGAAAAAATAGTGGCTACTTTCGCTATTTTAAATTTCTATAGTGTTTACAATGACACGCGGGAAATTGAGATGAACGTGAAAAGGGTGTTTGATAAGTCCATGACTACACATGAAAACAACTTAAGTTTTTATCCAAATTTAATTTACATTTCAACGTAATCTTATTTCATCTTGATGTAATTTGTGTAACGAAATTCCAATCTTTTTAATCCTCACGAAAAGTACGTTTTCTCAAACTCTTCAAAATGGGCATTTGTTTGAACTATGAATTATTTATCTGAAATGAATCTTTAACCACTGAGCCATTGTCTTCATGTTAGGGAAGAGGGAAAAGTCGCTTAGAGTTAAATCTAGTAAATCAACAATCTTTGTTGATGCGATTGCAGACAATGAGCTTGAGCATTTTCACCAGCATAATAGAAAAATTGCGCGTACTTTTCAAAAACATTTAAAAAATAATTATTTAGCAGATCTGCCACAAATCTTGAGGTAGACTTTTAAAAAACAGCAAGTGTAAAAAATAATCAAACTTAATGTAGGAGTGTATTTTTCATTAAAGTCAGAGACTTATCAAACAACCCCATTGGATGTTTTTCAATAGAAAAAATGGTTAAAAACAGGAAAAAGTCGTAAGAACAACAAAATTTCATTCATTTTACTTAATAAAATCCGAAAACAAAAATCGATGCTTCAACATCAGTTGTTTCAGATTTGTGTGTCATCTCACCCGAAGGAAAAGTTTGTTTAATTTAATCTTATCACTGAGAAGGAGTTTAAGAAAATAATATTTCGTAACAGATCTGAAAATATGCCCCTTACTTCTCTACTTAGGAACAGATATAGATTTTTTATAGCAGTTTCATCGATAATAGAACGAAAATAGTAATTATGTCATCTCTCCTGACTATCCTCCAACGTAGTAAATTAAAAAAACAGTTTTTAAGAAATGTCTAATTATTTTCATGAAGAAACACAACAAATGAATCTTTTTTTCCCTATTTAACACCAAATGTGCCAAACTTGTCATGTCACCACTCATGCTTAAGTCATCACTTAAATCCAACCGTGAAATGATTTTACGTGGCTTGATGAAATTTTGGTTACCTTAATTTAAGCCTATTTTGTAAAACCGGTCCTGAATAACCCAAAATGCTCTCGATTTCAAAAACCGAAGAACTAAGTACCTTTTCAGTCATGTTAAAGTTAAATATCACTGATCAACTAAAAATCTAAAATTGCAGAATGAAATTTTAGGAGATAATTTCTTAAAAATATTCATTCATAAAATATTTTAATTAAACATTAATTTGATAAGGACGACGCACAATCAAAAAGTCATGTGATCTGAACTTGAATTCCGGTTTCTTTATTCAAGGAAATTTTGTAACAAAATTTTACGCGACAAATTCTCTCTTCAATATTTAACTCATCCATTGACAGGTCTAATTAATCGTGCACTTGTTCTTATCTAAATTGATTGATTGGCAACGGGAATGCTACAGGACCGTAATAATAAAGCAAGATACGACTGTACGATTGATCAATAAATAAGTAAAAAACGATATGCTAGTCGATTCCTTTGGATATCCTGATCTAGGGTTTTCCGTAGAAAACACGGTGAAATACAAGATTCCCGCAATATAAAAATGCTAAAACACTTTGAACTGCTACAGTCATTGAACTAATTATTTTCCCGTTGTGAAAAGCCATTTTGACTAAAACAGAAAAATTATATCCTTGATCCAAAAATTTGACAGGATCAAGGATAACATATCTCGTTTTTCTCAAGAAATGTACCAACGTTTAAGTTTGAGACCGGATAACTTGAACATTTCTAAACGAATTGCGACATTTTGATGGTACCATTGGGAAGGTAATTGTGTCCTCTTCCAAACAAACTGTGCTCAACTGTGGTCCTGCGATGTCGTTGAAAGAATCCTGCATAATAAAGTTTGAATTTTTGGAATTATAGATTTTTTTTGAGATTTAATATATAAGCAGTGTCTTTTTCTTAATTGTTCACACTTGTTAAAGATTTTCTAATACAAAACGCTTTACGTTTGAGCGCATTTAAAATCCAACGAGTATAATCGTATTGGCAATGCATAACACACTACCAATCACGAGTATACTCGTGATCAGCAACGAATAGGCTAACTACAAGATATTCTATCGTTTGTCCAATCAAAATTTGATTTCTAATGTGAACTACTTCTTTTGAATGAATCAAAAGCTATTTTTGCGTTGAATAAAAAAAAACAAATACTACAAAATATGGTTCTCCATATAAAAAATAAATTTTTCTTCGGGGTTAAAATATAAATTTAAAGCAACCTACATCTATCGTTTTTTTTTTTGTAATTTATAACTACTGAGTATGGCAAAACGTTATGAATTTGGTTTCTATAAAAGGTTTTGATTTCGCCAGGAAGAAATAAAAATAAATTAATTGCCAATTTAAAATATTTTATGAATGGGTAGATATTGCAAAAACGATATTTGAAATCCTACTGCCATTAATAATAATTTCGATGGACGAAGTTTATTAAACCTTTCTCACCCGTAGGCTATCATTTCATCATCGGAAATTAATTCATGTTAATCGCCTGACTTAAGTTGTTAATTTGACGCAAGGTCACCGGCGCTTGATAACCCCGTATTGATATACTATCTTAACATTTTTTACTTAATGGTGCCAAAGCGCAAAAAACAAAGCTTCTAATCGCTTTTCATCACTCACTCGATCCGCGCATAGCACAATTTGTGAACTAAGTGTAAATGGTTACGTCTACGTCCAGCTTGATTCTGTGTTGTTTTGCTCCAGTTTAAATGCGCGAATCGGCACGTTACTAATGATATTAACGGAAGAAATAATAATTTTTAAGAAATAGCACACCTGACGCCTTTACTCTTCTATACCCATCGCAAGGAATAGTTGATTTCAAAAGTTAAAACCAGTATTTTAATGTGGGTAAATTAATTAAAAATACGCTCATCCGAAGCAGAGTTTCATATATTTTAATAATCATCCAAGATAAACACTGTCAAGGACACCTTCACTTTTTTATTCCCGTCATTTTTTGTTTTTATATTTTTATTTTAATATTTTGCCAAACCTAAGCATCTTTTTAATTAATTCAATGGCTATTTCAGAGGTTTATGTTTTGATTAAAATTATAAATCTGCATTGGGTCCCATCACACTTCTGTGAGAAAGACGTTTGAATTACGTGGGATTGATAACGCGAAAATAGAATAGGAGCGGAAGCTAGAAATATTTTCTTTTCAAAAAAAAATTAATAATGATACATTTATTGTGTTTGTGTAGTTATGTAATTTTGCAAAAGAAAAAAAAATATATTAAACTGGATATTTTTCGAATTAAGCAAAAAAGTCTTCTTTTTTTGTTTTATTCCTGAGAAGTAATCTTATAAAAAACAATGTTTCTTTCGAAATTCAAAAACCTCTTTATAGTTCTTCTTTTCAATGTGTCATAATTCCCATCAAGAAAGCGCAATTAGATTTAACTCTAGCCGACAGCAAGTAAAATTTAGTCTAGTCTAGTTTTGATTTAAATTTTTATTTAAAAGAATATAATTTCGTTTAATTAGTAGACTAATTGGGAAAATAAGTTCGTTTTCTTACCAAATAGAGCAATTAAGGGTGATATGGCTAATACGAAAGGATAACCAAGCAGAATATCAAGAGTCTTGAGGGACTCCGAATTTTTCAATATTGATAATAATGCAATTGTAGCAATTGTACTTTTAATTATGATTTGTGATTACACCCACCTTAAGAGGGCTTTTGAAGAAAAATTTACGACATTTGTTTAAATTGTTATAATTGCCTTTTGAGTTTTATTAAACAAAGAGGAATATGAAACAGTGAAATTAACGCAATGTTGAGAGAAGTGTTAATAGTGATGTAATTTCGGCTGTCCCTGGGATTACAACGCCCAATCGTCTACACCCTGAAAGGGTTGGAGTAGCAGAGAGCGATGGGGAGAGATGACGAATGCTCTACGAAAGTTATGACATATTCGCAATAATGGGCCGAAATACGACCGCAAAATTTACCTTATTAGAGATTTTATCCGCGAAATAACGATAACTGATAAACTGACCCATCCTCGCGGCCTCACCCACGAAAAATAGATCTTGGTATTTAGCTACAAACAAATCTGTCTTAGTTTGAATTATATAAATAACTATTAAAAATTCTATATCATACTCAAAAGACCCCAAGACCTGGAAAAAATAAAAAAACTTGCGTGCTGTAAAAATGCGAAACGAAAATCGATTAAGAAATTGATTATAATTTTCTAGACTCCGTCGTTATTTTTACGATAAATAAATCGAAGGGAATGAAAATTTCATATCCAAAGTCACATAAATTTTTACCCTACTCACAACCGTTTACATGAAGGAGAGAAATAATTAATTATTAATTTCATAATTAAGATTACGTAATTCAGACTTAAACACACCGTTGGGTTTGCAAAAGAGAATCCCGCTTCAAATACTGAAATTAAAAATATAGACTCTATTTTTTACTTCACAAATTACCATACCTTCACTTTATATAATTGAATTTTTAATCCCTATAAGCATTAGTAATAAAAATTCTGTTCACTTTCAAATCGCTGCATTTCCCCATATATGATCGATTTTTTTCAAAAATGATGCATTACGTCGAAAATTTAATTATCATTTTTATTACTGCCTAGGATGTGATTGTTATAGGGTATTTTTGAAGAGCCATATTCCTTTTAACAATTAAAAATATAAAAATTTAATGTGTTAGCACATGTCTTTTTTTTAACCCTAATTGATTCTCTAAATGTAAGCCCATACTATTTTTAAACTTTTCACGTAAAAAACATCTACTACTACTACTCCTATTGGCGAACATCAATTTTTATGTAATTATTTTTCACAAAATTGTCTATTTTGTGTCTAGTTGGGATTTATATCATAATTACTATGAATGTATCTTGCGTTTGAGTGCAAGGAAAAGTTAACTTTGCATGCGTTTGGCCATAATTCTTTTAGTATCCGAAAAAAGGGAAGTTTTTAATCGTTTTATTCGTTTTTTTTATGTAATTTTAAAACATATGAACTACTGTGCATTTTAAAAGAATTCTTATTTTTGATAACACCTGAAGAAATTATTGCTAGTACTTTAAAGGTTGTATGAAATAGTCCAATTTATATAGAACCTATCACTCCAGGAAAATTAACGAATTTTGATTTTATTTTTACAAAGATGATTTTAAAATTGTATGACGTTCTACTTGTAATGACTTTCCATTAGTAAAATTAATTGCATGTAGAAATAAATCATGAAAATTGATCTCTTTAGCAATGTCTGATGTGGCTGTATTTTGAAATATTGGACAAAATTTTGTGATTTTGATTTACAGCACCATTTCATTAGCTTCTTTAGACTGAGTAACTACTAGTGTTATTTAAGAATTTCAAAATAATTTTAAGGATCATTATAATACTTGGAGAATGTTAATTTTGGAAATAAAACACGAACTAATATAATCGTTATTGTATTTTTGAAAATGTACTGTCTATACAGTCAATGTTCAAAAACCATAACTAAAATTTGGAGAATTTTTGGTAGTAACTTTAAAAAGATTTAATAATAAATTTTCATGAGTGATATGTAATTTTTTACATACTTCAAACAATGCCACTTCTTTCATTGCTAAGATTTTGTTCACTTTTTATTCACTGCCGAATCAATTTCCATGAATGTAATTTCTATAGTTTCAAGTTTGAATTTCGTATAAAATTTGATCATAAATTCCAAATGCATAAATTCTCCTGAAAGATGCCATAAATTGCTTAAAAAATCCTTGACAGCAGCTTTAGATATTTTTTTTAGATCTTTCAATGTGTAAAGGCTTTACCTCTACTAAAAATGCATGCGTTATATTCCAAAAGAGTAATACTTTGGAGGAGTAGAATTAAACCATAGGGTATATAATTTTCAATATAAATTCAAATATTCAATTTTACGCTACTTGTCATACATCCAAACAAACTGATCATCTTTCATAATGAGTTATTAATAACAAAAAATAACTACTTCCTCGTTTTACAATTATAAAGCATTTTTGGCATATTTATTATTTAATTTAGAGAAAGGAGAACGATATGATCACCCTGAAAATGTCCTCACAAATTAATGCATGCAGGTAGACCTCCTGAAAAGTGATACTTTTACAACGTGATTTGTTCTAGCAAAATCGGTTCAAGAATTGTGGAAATTTCTCGTTGTAACGCGATACTTTTATAATCATGCTGAGATTTTGAAATAACACCAGCAAAACGTTTAACAATTGGAAAATAAGTAACATTTTATTTTTCGTTTTTAAACTTAGATTTTTATTTTATAGTGACTTTTATTCAATTTTAATATGGAGTGTATACATTCTTATCAATCAGTATCAGTAAATGAAAAAAAAACTCGTTTAACATTTTCTTATTAAGAATCGAACCCCAACTTTTTTATAAGGACTTAGTGTTTCCCATAACGCGATTTCCTATAACGCAACATTTTCGAAGAACTCGACTATCGCGTTGTAGAAGAGTTACCTTTATTCACAGTATTTGAGCTAGTTACACACTTTACATGAGTATTGTATTTGTAGGTATAGGGTGCTTTTACCCCATAAATTTTTCTACCATACTTTCAAAGCATGGTCAGATAATGCACGAAACTACTGCCCAGCATTATTGTTGGTTTTTTTTTGGTTCATTTGCCCAATTTCCCTTATGATAGGCTAAAATCTTTGCTTAATGCAAAAAAAAGAAAACTACCAACCACTCGCTAAAACTACATATTCATAATTCATTTTTTAAAAATATATTTATAAAAGTCTCCTTCAAAAATAAATTTTAAAGCCGAGCCACACTGGTTTGGATTTGTGTAGCACGAGTACCTTACTGATGTGGATTAGACACAAATAAAATTCGATTAATCTCATCATTGGTGTTTGTTAGAATCTTATTGGAAAAACTTCTAGATTTTCAACGAGCAACCTTGAAAAACCGAATAAACGAGGGAAATTATTTCATCAACACATTCCCCAAACTTCGCGCGATCAATCAGTTCCGCTGTAATCCTTGAAGTCTATAACATTCCTTTCAATTAGGCAACACGCTCGTATGCTATGGATACCGTAGATCTTGCGAGCACGGGCAACAGCGCGATTTATTCGTGTGATATTCAGTGAATCTTCCGAGCAGTCACATTGCACGGAGAGGAAATCTGGGTCGCTATTTTCCCACATTTTACGAGCTCGTTATATTCAGAATGCTTCGCATTTTGGCATGCGTGTTAATACACGCTAATGTTTCGCGCCAAGATTTAAATTACTACACTTACCTCACGCTGGAAAATTTTTGAGAATTATGACACCCGAATTTATTTCGCTTCTCTCCCACGATAAATTATAATGAAAACAACTGTTAAACAAACTTTAATAACATATTTTTTTATGAAATTCCAACGATTTCATTGGATACAATTAACAGTACACTGAAAAAAAATAATGATTTTCTACTATGCCACAATTTCGTTGGTTAATGTGACAAAATAAAATTAGGCAATCGAGAATTTTTCTTTAAATTTCAAAGTAATTGTGGAAGAAATAGGTTTTTTGTATAGAGTTTAAGTACAGGGTGGTGCAACGAAAGCGAAACAAGCGGATTTTAGGGCATTTAAACAGATAATTTTTTTTTCGAAGAGGAAACATTTTCATCATGTAGGTTAGGGGAACTAAGCCTAAATCTAAAGCTTTCGAATTTGTGCGTCTTAAACCTTAATAAGTGGTTACAGGTCGATTAATCGGAGGCAGTCGGCTCGCTTCACTGGCGCACGCACTTTCGAGGTAAGGCGAAAACTAAAATTTTCGCTACTTCCCCTAAAACTTATCGAGGTGCATCAGTTGTGAGTACTCGAAAATGGTGTACGCTGTGTTCTCAAACGTTTTATGATTTCATTTCGCAGTAGATTGTACTTTTATTTGAAGAACATCTTTGGCACCATTTGTTTTCATTTTGAAGTTACGGCGCTTGAGATAAAAAACGTCCTCTTGGGCACAGCGGGTACCCGATTTACAATGGCCTGACAGAGGGTCTGGGACACGTGTCAGGAATAAGCGTTTGTTTTTGTAATTGAACATTGCAGTCAACCACTGGAACGGCAGTGACACTACAGAAAGACTTGATACAAATCACAATCGCATTATCGCAAAAATTGATTAAGAATAATTGAGACTGAAAAATTAAGGCTTAGACTGAGTTTCGTGGTCGTGGTTGCAGTGGAAAACCCGAACAGTTAATATAAGTACAAAAATTAATTGTTCTCATTAATTTAACCCCTACCCGGGTAATTAGAAGAGTTCAGGTTTTCTTTGTTTTCAAATATTTATTGAAGGAAATGTATCAGTCTGTTTTCGAGTCCTTGTATGATATCCAGTTGTAAAGATGTAAAAATAAGATTTCAATATGTTCATAAAATTCATGCCTTCTTTTGAAATCATCAACCTTAGCTTACCTGTTAATAACCCGTTTTGGGTTATCTTCCCCTACCCGTAGAATTTTAAATTAGAAGAAAAGCGAAATAAGTTCCCAAGTAAAAGAAAATAATTAAATTGTCCGCTTTATTTCATTACGACGGAGAATTAGGAGAGTTCTGAAGAGAATTTTCTGTCGTTATAAAAATGCGATCACGGTTTAGTACAATCAGAGTAAAATCAGTCTTTCCTCTCTTTAAAAATGTACTACAAAATTTAAACAATTCAAAAACTCATTAACATTAGTGTCTTTAAGCTATATCTTCATAGCTTAACCAAAACAATGAGATTCTATAAAAATAGAAGCACACTTCAATCAAAAATACTAATTAACCAAAATTTTTGTGCTACACATAAGTACTTATAAAATTTTGGAAAAAGGTGAAAATGAAATTATTTATTATTTAATTGATTTATTACGAACATTTTTATGAAAAAAACAGCCTGATTTTTGATTTTTTCGTCCACCAATTAAGAAATGATCAATTTTAGGAAAACTATTATAACATTAAGTATAATTTACATGGATAAAAATGCCATGTTACATCTTAAATTAGTTTTAATTAATAATTTAAAATTTGAATTTTCGTTTCGTGGACATTTTAAGCATCCTGTTTCATTCAACTCTTTTGAAAAATTTTGACTTAGTTAAATTTCTCAAATCTAACTTTTAGTATAATTTGATAAGCACTTAACACGGGTACACCCTGTAAATACTAATTTTAAAGAACTTTCAACTTTAACTTATAAATTTGTTACCTTATTTTTCATTTCTTAACTCTGTAATCTCAATAGACTACATTTAAAAACAAAACTGAAGCGTATAAATAAATAAAAAAATGATCTAATACCTTTAACTAATAAACATCTTTACTTGTTTTCGCTTTTAAGCAAAACACCCCACGCTTTTATTGCGTCTTTTGCTTTGGTTCGAAGAAGTGTATTGTGTTCACATAAAACTAGTTAAGGTTATTAATTTTCGTACAAAGTCCCAGAAGATAAGGGAAGATGACTTGTCCGAAAAATGGACACGGATCACTTGAAAAATGATAACTACATCATATGACCGTTCATGAAATCTTTAATTATAAGAAAGTGTATTCAAATGGGGCCTAATTCTTTCTCAAGAACTATAAAGAATTTATACGCAGTAATTACCACTAGGGAATCAGTTTTATGATGTTTTTCATTTCACAAATAAAATGACTCATAAATCATAAACCTTAATATTACTAGTGCCATTCTTGCCGATTATAATGCCGGGAACCTCGCCAAGGTAATCTTAATGTTGTGACCTGCAAACTCTCCCGACACACACACAGAGCAAGCCTTTTTCCTAAGGCATGGCAGGTAGTCTCAGGTTGTCGGTATATGATAAATGTGGACAAATGTAGCATTGTTAGATCTCCAGTTTATTTCAGATGCAGTCGTCTCGTCTAAAGATCTTTGTTATTGGGTAGATTGTGAAAAATTATTTGTCAATTTTTTTTTATAAAGACAGTGTTTTGATTCAACATCTTAAAATTTTTGTTTAATATCACAAACCGTAAGAGCCGTTATATAATTCATATAGTGCATACGCAGTAGTAATTAATGACGCAAAGTAAGTTAAATTAAGTGCAACAAATCTGGAAGATGATTAGGAGGAGCTAATTAATTTGTACTTGAATCATGTGTTCTACTTTAGTGAAACTCTTTGTGAAGTATTTTGCACTTTTAATTCTATCAAAAAAATAAAATAAAATACTGAAAATATTTTGATAACAACTACAGTGAAGTTGAACGTGAAAATTCTTGATGAAACCTTGAACACTGCAAGTATTTGGAGTCAATTAAGTATAATAAAAAATTAAGAAGATAATTAAAATAAAATTTACTTTTTAGTTTTTGAAAGATGGGCAAAAGTAAAAGGCTAAAACTGTACGAGTGGGGGTATAATAACATTTTTTAAAACTTTCACTTTCTGTGCCAACGACAAATGTAATAGGAATACAACCAGATCACAGTATTACTCAATCGAAATTACGCTTTTATTAACGTCACTTATACCCGTATGAATTTTTTAATTTTCTTATCATTATATTTTTTTATAGTTATTTGTTATCGTGTGCTGATCGACCGGGATTTAATTCGAAATCAGTATAGTCAGTATCAGAAATTTAATCGCATGTTTAATTCAGAAAAACTGTAGCAATCTAAATCAATTTTAATTTTTTGCACCTTCGAGATATAGAAAAACATAAACAGGTTTTGGTAAAAAAATAAAAAAATAAATAAATACGTTCTATGTAATTTGCAAATTTCAAATGTTACACTAAATAGCAACTATTTAAAATTAAATTAAAACAATCCTATTATATCAATAATTGAGCTGTTTATTTTGAAAGTAGCCTAAATCCATTTTATCTAAAAATATCATTTAATATTATTTTAACCTTTTTTTGATGCGTAGAAAGTAAAAATTACTGAAATAGAATTTTTTTAAGAAATGGACTTAGGCCACTTTACCACCGTCAACGAATTCGGGAAATGTTTCCCGATCATGTCTCAAAGTTATCCTCCGTTCAAAAGTCCATATATTTGTATATGTACTTAAAGGATATAATGAAATTTGTGGGCATATAGAACAGTGCACGTCTCAACAGGTTGAAATTGAGTTGAAATTTGTCGAATAATTTTGAAATGAATACGTTTTTATAGTTGGCTTAATGAGCAAGCGAAAGATCCCAAATAACTAAAACAATACCTGTTAAATTTACATAAATTTGAAGGATACAAAATACTTACTAGAATATTTTAATACTTTCAGGTAAAACTGACTTAAAGGCAAATTTTATGCAACAAAGAAAACTGGAACCGAAGTGAAAATGTTATCTGTGAAGATTCTTTTGGTCGTGTATATGTTGAGCATAAGCATCTCTTCGCTATCCTGTCTACCGGTAACGTCAAAGCCCATCGAGAATACACCGGAACATCTAGCCTGGGAAGCTTGGATCATGGTTC
The DNA here is from genome assembly GCA_001932985.1 of Proctacanthus coquilletti. NCBI lineage: Eukaryota > Metazoa > Arthropoda > Insecta > Diptera > Asilidae > Proctacanthus > Proctacanthus coquilletti. The sequence goes on from MNCL01000019.1 coordinate 1,132,136, forward strand.
CTCCAAATCAAGAAAAGACAAGAAAAATTACGCCAAAGTCGATATTTATTTTACCAAATAAAACGAATGGAGGGGGTCATGACGGATCGAATACCCATCAAATTCAATGTCCACCCGGAACCCAATTACATGATTCTCGGTGTATCCCATTAGTGGCAATTAATCGAAACCAAATTTTAATTGATCAACTTAAGAATTTATTGCTATCGACTGATAACTCTGGAAATGATGGAAATAATAACGACACTAGCCTTTACGATTATGACTACGACGAGTATGACGACGGATATGACCCAGACGGCTCACAGCCTTTAGTGCAAAGTCACCTACCGCCTGACTATAATGGTGAACCTTTAAAAATCAATTTATCACTTGACAAATTTCCTCCAATAAAGGACCCCAGCAAAAATGTTGGAACTGGCTCGGAAGATGTTGACGACACGGAGGAAGAAATAATAAAGGTGCAGCCCTTTCGGAAAAAAGAGACGACGACTACCTCTACAGGAAAACCATCCTCCGAATCGCCAAATATCCGTTCTACACAAAACATCCCAATTACAACTAAGCAAACAGAAAACCGATTTTCAACACTCACTTCAAACGCACATTTATCAGATTCTACAATGGACTCTACATCAGCTTCTGCAATTGTTACACCCACTAATCCAGCTTCTAGTGTATTTATTTTGAGTCCTTGTGAAACTGAAATGTCATCACTTAAGCCCTCAGATACAAACAGACCAGATTTTGATTTTGATTATAATTTTAGTGATCACACAACGCTTCAATCAACTTCTGAAAATGACGATGCCATGGAGATTGTCACGGAACTCGAAGATAGCAAAACAAGTTTGAAGGATGATTTAATTGAGGAGTCTTTGTCTTTTGACAAATCTTCACCGTCTTCACACAACCGTGACAATTTAAAGGAGCCTGAAGAGTCGACTGAGGTCACCGACTTAATAGCCACAACCGCTATTGATGCGCACGAAGAAGATTCGTTAGCACACACAGAAATGGAGAAAGCGTCTACAACTGCCACTAAAAAACCGGGAGATGACAGTTTCAATCAAAATGAAACAATTGATAAGATAAAACCTGGGGTTACATCGAAGGTAGAAACAGAAACACAAAAATTTGAACCAGGTTCTAATCATAAAACACATGCATCTGTACAACTGCAAGAAGATAATGAACCACTATTAGAGAACATTGAAAGCAATAACAGATTTGTCTACCACCACTTGGGCGCTAGCACAAGACGCCCAGAGCAATCTGATGCCACAACATCCGATATCCAGGAGCAACTTCGCATTATTAATCGTATTGTAGAAGAGAATAAGAGAAGGGCGCAGCAGCATTCAAAGGTTAGATTTCCAATTGAGTCCAACGAAAGAGTTAATTATAGAGGTAGTGTTCGATTTCCTGATTCAAGTATGATGGAGTCACACTTGCCTATATATTCACCTCTACCACCGCCACCATACAGGGTCGAATCAAGTCAGTATGATATACACAATCATTTTACTGATCATCTCACGCCTTCTAGAATACCGGCTGCTGCGAGCACTCAGAAAAATCCGAAACCATTTTGGTGGTTACCGAACGGCTGGGAAGTTGACCGAAATGGGGACAGACCACTCTTACTTAGGTTTTGGTCAAGGGCGCCCAACAATGAACAGCATACAGATCAAATAAGTCGATCTCGTATCTCATCCTCGACGACGAGTGGCTATCGAGAAAATTCCCGCAGCCCGACAGAGAATCTCTACAAGGAAATTTCCGCACAAGAAGTCTACAAAGTGCTAGGCGCCAGACAGTTAAAGCACCAATAGATAATCACCGAAACCCACCTTAATAGAGAATTTATCGTGTTTTTTAACAGTGTTCGTAAAGAGAACTCAACAGCCGTGTCAATGCTGTTCTTACCGCCTTTTGCTCCCTGAAGACCAAACGAGAAAAGAACCCCCACTCGGTTCCCTATTCTCTTGCAGTTTGTATATAGTTCTAAAGCAATATGAGTTGCCTCTCAAGCTAAGTTATAAAACGGCCGTTTTAATCTATTGTATTGTAACGAAGTACAACCTTATACTTAAGTGTTCAAACTTACCCAAACTTTTCATGTTCATTTTCGTGTTTTACTTTTGTTATTGTTTTTTTTTTCTTTAAATTAATTTTTAATCGCAAACTCATTAGATACGTGGTTTTATTTTTAAACTTATGTACAATCGATATTATATTTTTTAATATTTTTATTTTTTTTTTAATTTTCTATCGTATTATTATTAGATTTTATTTTTAGAGCATGTATATAAATAATCCTTCTAAGGGTACATAATCTTAAGCTTTTTTTTTATGATGTATTTAGTTTGCTTATTGTTTACGAACATTTTCATTAAATTTCTATTACATTTTGCAATATTTCTCAACATTTTTGACGCTTCAATTGTTTTTTACTGGAATATTTTTACGAATTATGAGATGTTCTAGTGTAACGATTACGAAAAAATTTTATGATATCTTATACTAGAATAATCCCGAAAATGTGCATTTAACTCGTTAAATTCTTCGCTTGAAATTATTTAGCTTGGAAGTTCTATAAACCTTGATAGTACCGTTTAATTTCATATTAAAATATTTTTTTTATAGAAATACGCTGATAAAAGTGATTTTGACGAAGAGCTATTGAAATTTTTGAGATTATGTAAATTTATTTTATGTTAGTTTAAATATGTGAACTAATTCGCAATGATTCTTTTATAAATTTCTATTTAATTTTAGATGAAAAAAAGAAAAAAAACACACATAATGTCCTAAGCTCAAAAATAATGAACATACAAGCACACATTGGGATCAAAATGCATTTTTTTCTTATTAAATTTTTATATATAAAAGCAATCACTCGGAGTTTTATAAGAATTTAATATTCTAAAATTAGAAATTGCAATTTAATTGTTTAAAAAGAAGAGCTCACACTTAAAGCTTATGCTGTTGAGAGTATAAATTTTTATGTAATTATCGAGTTTTATAAAAATATGCAAATGTGTGTAAAGGTAAAAAGTTATTGATTTTTGGGCTAGGCAAGTACGCGGAAATTTATTTCAATTAAAAAGTAATTTCTAATTTGCGCCATCTATTTTTAGTCTATTATTTTTTTTTAATTCATTATTTGATCTCGTGTTAAAGTATTTATTTATTAATTGTTTACCAATCTAAGTAGTAATTACTTGACTACAGTACAGGCTGAGCTTCAATGCACAATCTGTAGCAAATTGGAGGTACGAATAAAATGGACCAATTTTTACACGTAAAGCGAGTACAAGGATGAACGATTTTGACAATCATTTTCAAAAATAGTAAATTCTGTAACAAAAGTTCAGTCACTTATTACCCATCTTTAATTCCAAGTGAAATATAAATTACAATTAGCAACAGGAAATCAAAGTTGTATTAATACTTTTATTCTAATATTTTTTTATAGAATTGTATCACAAGTAGAGGATTTTGTAAAAGTTTAATAATATAATTAATAATATTGTCCTGTTTTGCAAAAGTAATCTAAATCTTTTTATAAAAATTTAAGGCAAAACCCGAGAACATTGATAAAAAAATTAATAAAAACTTTGACGATGTTCCAAATTGTTTTTTAGTAATATTCAAACAGAGTTATTAAAATTGGCTTTATTCCGCACTATCGGATCGTACCTCCATTAATTATTAAATAGATCGGAAAAGGAGTAAATAAAAATACGAAAATAGACGAGAATAGTTGGGTGCTATTGTAAAGATTTAAGGACTAAAAATACGATTTAAAATATCTCAGTTTTTAAATATAAAATGTTTTTAAATATTTACACATAATTTTATATTTTATAAAAAAAAGCAAGCCATGAGGTGAAAACTCAATATTTTAATGGTCTAAATTTCCTATAAGTCTCTTGTTATCATTTCAGAATAAGTCATAAAAAAAATGTTGATCAGAAAGTCGTCTGAACTTGCATTGTTCAAAATGAACGCGTAAATCAAATTGGTGACTTGTTAAAAATTCGATTTTTTTAATAATCTGTATTTTTCATTATTTTTCTAGCTCAAACTGTAAAGAACACAATTACAAAAAAAATTGACTTGATTCATCAAAATAAGGATATTATTTTTTCAAGTACAACTGCTAAGATTGGTGCGTGTTTTCTATAACTTTTCAATTTCCTAAATTTACGGAAAATTTGATTAAGTAGATTTTTTTAAAAAGAATTTCCCTTGAATAGTAAAATAGTAAAAGGAATACAAAGATTTGCTATTGATTTTAACTTCCTTATGCTATAAAAAAAAAATATTGCAAAAATGGAAAGAATTAAATAAGACTTCTAGACTTGGTCCTTATTTCTTCTTCGCAAATGAAGCTCTTTAAGTCTCAATGCATTTTTACAAATAACTATTAATTTTCTGAAATTTATATAAACAAACTACTTTGTACGTATATATGTATGGTATGTAATTTATGGTATCAAGATCTGAAATGTGTACGTATAAAAGTTTTCCTTTTCCGTTTAAATAATTGAGTAATAAATAAGGATACGTTATGAAAATCAAAATATAATTGAAGGGACTCTGAAAGCAACACATTTTTACTATATTGAAATTTCTATGCAGGTGGTCAAAGTGGTCAAAAAGAAAAGATTTATTAACTTTGTATGCATTTAATTTACAGTAAACCTTGCAATAGTTAAACTATTCTTTGACTAAGTTTATATTTTATTCTGCTTTTCTAAAAAAAAATAAAAAAAAGAATAATAGAATCTGATGAAAATGTTAACTAAAATATCACAACTAACTATAAAATTATGAGCCTATAAATCTACATTAAATTAAATCGTATAAGTTATCCAATTTCGCTCCTAAACACGGCCATAATATAATTGAGATTCAATAAGCGATAAAATCATATTTGTAAGTATGAATTTTAAAATCAATTTGTGAAAAATAAAAGAATAATTTCTTGTAATTAGAATTAAACATTGCAAAAAGGTAACTTTCATGAATACTGTAAATATAAAATGCAATAATTCCATACAGTGAGATTTTTTACAAAGTAATAAAAATCAGAAAAAAAATTACAATCATAAAACAGATAACTTAGAATGAGAAAATGTGGGACATAAATTAAACTACTATTAGAAAATTCAACAAAAATCATTAATCGTATAGGACTTCGCTTTGTTTTTATCACAATTTCTTTCAGTTATTCGAAAAATTACTGGCACCCGGTGAACCTAAGTACATTTTTAAAAAATTAAAATATTTTCACATTTATCGTAGTAATTTTAGAAAAACTATGAATTAAGACTTGTCTTAATTGTTGATACAAACATCCTGTGTATTGTAATTTTATAAGCTTAAACTAAAATCAAAAATTCGTTAAATGCAAACCTTTGAGAATCTTGGTCAATGGACGTAAAAATGTTTATAAAAAGTTATAGCAAATTCACTAAAAAGCGATTACAATTGTAAAATGCGATTACAAATTCAAAAAGAAATTAATTAATTACACATTCCCTTTTAAAATACAAATAATGAGGGATGTTTAAGGTAATTATCATTACTAATAGTATAGATATACTCAAATAAAGGCAACCAGTAAATACTCAGAAAAGGAAGTAGTGACGATTATCTCATAATCTAAAAAACAAAAGCTAAATTTTAAATGAGCTATAGTATTTTATTTTTGTATAGGACAGCAATTACAAAAATAAGCCAAAAATTCAGAGCAGTCAAAAATCTCCCGAAAAATCGAAAAAAAACGAAAAACAACACAAAGCAATTCTTCGAATATTTAAGACATGTTAAACACGTATTCAACGAATGTCAAAAAGTTTTAAATAAAATAATTGATTTTTTGGAAAATAAGATTCATAGAAATTATAATTTATCAATCCACCATCAATTTCATAAAAACCCATTCAGTACCATGGCCATTACCATTGTTACGTCTACGTTGGACTGTTCAAATCGTTGAATTTGCTTGAAGTTTGAAATTCTAGATTATTTATAAACATTTTTTAAAAATATTCATCTCTGCAAAGGATTAGACATTTGAACGTACTAATACTACAAATCAATAAAAAAAAGACCGAAATTAAAAGTCTTCCACTGCAGATTTTTTTCGATAAATAACTACAAACAGAAGTAAATTCTTTTTAGAGGGTTTTTGGGATAAAACCAACATAAAAGGAATCTTAAAAAACAAAGGCTTATAATTTGGTCCCGCTTTATTTCTTTTTATGTATTTTATAATTTCTAAATTTTTTAAAGAAATTCGTTATGCACCATTTAATTCGAAGAAAATCAAAATATTTCCTTTCTTTTTTAGAACGAATTTTTTTTATGTGAAAATATTATTTTTTTTAACGCAAGATTGTATTATAAAAAGATGTTTAAATTGCATTCTAAATTGTATCGTGGTTAAATGGAATACGAATTAATCGTAAATATTAATTGTTTATTAATACAATTATACAGGGTGTTACGTGAAATCTTATAAATTGTCTTAAAAGTGAATGTTCAATCATAGAATGAAACTCCTAATAAAAATAGAAAATGGACAACTGGTGTGCCAGTGTGTTGTTCGTAAACATTGAGCAAAAAAAAATATATATATATTAAATATCTGCGCCAAATGTAAATATGACTTAAAGGAGAATATCAGTAGCCACTGCTTGCTCTTCTGCGCCTGAATTAAGACTTAGGTTGCATGGATTAGCTAAATTAATCGGTAGAAGTAACATAAGACTAATTAATTATTAATAAATTATTATAAGCGAAGTAGCTTAAAACGCACTATCTTGGCCATTTTAGTTGAATTTTTCGATGTAGACATTAACGACAGCAGCGACAGGATATATGTTTTAAGTGAAATTATTCTGTGATTAACAATTTATTGTAATTATACATATTATCAAATCGCAAAACATTTGTAATTTCTATATAGTTTATTATAGAGACAAAACGAGCGTAGCGAAGGGATATTTATAATGGACACATGAAGCCTATGATGACGATGGTCCTAAGGGCTTAATTAACGACTTTAAGAAAATAGTTACCTCTAACTAAATGTAGTTTTTATAAAGTCAACGTTTACTAACGTAACTAAGTGTCAAATTGTTGTAAAAATTAGAACATAATTAAAAAATAATTAAAAGTATGGCATTTTTTGCTTTTTTTTCTATTTTTAAATGTCCCCATTTCCTACCTTCCTATAGTTCTCTGAAATCCCAAAAACATCTTCAAATTTCAGAGAAAAGGATGCAATCGATATTCTTTTGTTTTCCATAGTAATCGGAGGGTCGAAATTAAAAAACAGCAGGTATTGAGTATTTAAGAATAAAATTTAACAAATTTAAACGATAAGAGTATGATAAGGGTAATTTTATATTTCCATTCTATACTTATTTTACATATAAAGGGCTTTCCAATAGGAGCGCTACAAATCTTATACCGGTCAAAACATCATGCAGTGACCTTTTTGGATTGTTGTTATATGAATTCCCATCTAAATCGTCTGCAAGAAGCGAAGAAGTGAAAAAAATGATCTTTCAATTACAAAATCTCAAGTCCAGCATTTAAGAAGATTTTTACCAAAAAATTTAATAGCATACTTTCGATTTAATTTGACAGTATTCAAAATTTCAAAAATAAACCGATGTTTTGTTCGAAAAGTGTGACCAATAATAGAAAAATTTTGCTGAAATTTGATGATCGATTTTCGCGTAGTTTTGCAAGAGAAGAAGCTTCTGCGTACACAGCGCTTACTCAAATTGCAATTTCAAGATAAATTGAAAAAGGTCATAAGTTTCGATATTTTATTTTAAATGGTCACCATTTTTGTTTGTTTAAATATTTGCCTGCTGTGGTTTGAGCTGTAGCGACATTCTTATGGTTAGATATTTTTAAATTATTTATTTCGGATATTTTTCAACTGAAAAATGTGCTAGAGAAATGCACCAATATATTTCGAAGGCAGACATTTTAGTATAAGTAATAAAATTAATGCGACTCCACAAAAATAAAGTTACGTTATACTTAATTGAAAAAATATACAACAAAATAAACTTTCATAAAAAAATGTCAACTAGGAAAAGGAGATTTTAAAGCCTAAACTTCCGGGAATCAACGCGATATTGATTCTTATTTTATGGTAAGAAAATTGAGTCTTAATAAACGATCTAGAGGTTTTAATTCAAGGGTTTGTGATTTATTGTTACATTGTAAATAAAAAAGTGTTTAGCCAGCCACTTTTTGCATCAGAAATTGATTTGAATTTTTGGCATGAATCCAACTGAATTATTTAAAGCAGAAGGGAATTAAATTATAGGGGGCAAAATCAGAATGCTGCAGAGATTCTCAAACAAAACAAATAATATAGAATATAAATTAATTTTAATTGACATCGAAACTTTGCGGTGTAGTATTTAAATTAATCAAAGGTGATAAAATTTGTAGTTTTCGAAATATGGCTTTCCCAAAAGAAGCACGATTAATGCAACGACGTTATGATGGCAATTTTAAAACCTTCAGAAACCTATCATTTATTTAAATTCAATTTAGAAGGTTCGATAAGCCCCAAATTTTGAGATAAATGGGGTTCAAGGTAGGAATATCGCTAATGAAGAAGAAATTGATTCGATTGATTTTGGTGACCTTCATTACCTTAAAGACGCTAAAATATAGGGTTAGTTGTATGGACTTAACGGAGAGCATTACTTGCAGGGATTCTATAATACTACAATCAAATTAATCATGCTTCTTTTAGAAATGGTGAAATTATTAAGGAACTATTGCTTTTCTTTTAATTCACATATTAATGATTTAAATAAAGTGCACATTAATCAAATCATTAAGTTAAGTAACCACAAACTGCATGTAACTCTTAAACGAAGTACACCCTGTATTCTGTGCCCTGTACGCACTGTTTTTACACGGTACAAGATGCCAGGTGCCTATCTCGATTAAATATTGCGATAAATGCTAAGAGCAAACCCTTTGGATTGGCGCTCTATTGTTTGTTGGTGCTACGACTTTACACTTTTTTTAACCGTGCTAAATCGAAAGAAATCGTTTAAAAAAAATTGAATTTAAATCAAAACTGTGCAAAAACAGTATTAAGTGTATTTTAAACGTAAAAAGTCGAAACAAACTGAAGTGGTTTGTCTCTAAAATTTTATAAAAATCAGAAGATTGAATTTATCGACTCAAGAAGCTTATCAATCATATGTTTCAGCGCAGTTGAGATTTCTGTTTCAACTTTGCCTTCTTGAGTTAGAAATTGTATTATATAAGCAGTTCGATTAATAGAACAAAAAGTTTGAATACACCTAACCCTCGATTTACACGGCATTCGAATTCCACGATTTCGGTTTAACACGGTTGAAGAAGAGCGGAAGAACTTCCATTTACACGGCACTTGCATTTCATTTTTACACGGTCAAGTTAGTCAAACATTTAAAAAAGAAATCTATTTTTAAAACACATCCACCGTACATACAGAATAAAAACATTTTTAATTTTTTTTTTTTTGTGAATTATGTACACAATTTTGTTGAATTAATGAATTTTTATTTAAAAATATGTACATCCGTTTTTATTTTACAAGAAATAAATAATGTGTCATATACTTTTCAAATTAATTACATGTGTATGTATTTCTTCACAAAGTTAATAGTGGACTCGAATTGCACGGTTTCAATTTACACGGCATTCTCGGGGAACTAATCTACCGTGTCAATCGAGAGTTAGGTGTATTCTGGCTTTGTTAAAATCCATTGCATGTCTAACTGAAGGAGGCTCTGGAGTGCGCAGAAATATTTCTTGATGGCAAAGTTGTAACCCGTAGGACGAAATCATTCCAAGTAATTGTGTATCTTTGTTAAATTTATGACTTAAACGATTTCGATTTTCTACCACTTGAAAAGCAACCCTTCGGAAATGCCTATGTCAGTCTGAACAAGCGTCATGTACGACATTACTAAATCTTACTCAGCAGAAAAGTTCTCTAAAAAGGATCTAACCCCCTTTTCAATGATTGTTATTTTTGCGTTCCTTGAGCATAGTACAAGCTCAAGTGTTGATTCTGGAACTGAAAAATGAGGGGATGTTAAACCATCTTCATCCCAAAAATGACTAGTATTTGTCCTTTTATATTTACATCCCACTTAGACGCAATCTGTAATAATTAATCACAGAAAAGGTCAGTCCTAGCAAACTAAAACCGGAGAACTCTTTAATATTCGTTATTTCTCCAAAGTCGGGTACTACCTGAAATTACTCCACTCGGTTTTGTCCCTAGCACATTTTCAAGAAAGATGGCAAATCAGTTTATGAAAAACATCATTTTTTCTAGCATATGACAAACCACTTTTCCATGGGAAAATGGTACCATCTTGAGGGCTCTCAGAATCCATTCAAAGTGTTTACTTTCGTCACTTTGTAACGATAATTCCTATTGCAATTGTGCCGCGATTATGGAACCTAAAATCTTATTTTTATATTTATTAGATACAAAGACTACTACTTCTCATGTTAAAGCCAACGATTTTATTTGATATTGTTTGTGCGCTATCATGTGATCATCAATCGAAATTGCCATGTGCAATTCCTTTCGAAAACCGCCTAGTTCTTGAGGAAATAATTTTCCGATTTTTTTATTATAGGACGCAAACTATTTTCGGTTTGAGTGTGTGTATATACACTTATAACTGGTTGATAAAAGAAGTGTATGAACGCTTAAAAATGTTATCTTAACTAATGATTTTTTGTACTATTACAACTCGCTCACTGTCCACATATAGCGAACTCTCGTTTGGGAATAAGAATTGCATAATTGTTGATTAGAGTACACTTTCTTTTAAATTGTTGAATTTTTAGTAGTATGTAGATTTTCGAAAATTCTTTAGAAAAAAGTAATTGTAATTCAAAATCTCATCTCAAGATAAACAATATATCAGAAAACCAAATTCTATGTCCTATGTTTTCACAATCTGAATCACCGTCGGACGGCACTAAAAAAAGCGTTCTAAATCACAGCTTTTGCTTGCCTAGTACTACGATGTACTTGGGTAGTACGATGACATAGCCAAATCTGTAGAATACTACATCAGACTTTAGTGAAAATACTAAATTCATTTATTTTTTGATGAGTTAGATTCAATCGCTTCAGACTAACGTTGACAGAGCACTTAAGACACTTTCTACACATAGAAAAATATTTTGAAAAATTAACTTTTTAATAAAAATAAAACCAGTTTAATAAAACTGGTGGTAAATCTAAACTCACATATAAAATATTTGAATACGTTAATCGTGTTATTTTTTCAATTGTTATCAGAGCTCTCAATAAATATTCAACCGAATTAAACTCTGTGAACTGTGGCGGTGGGTCCATAACCACTAAGTTTTATGAGCCTCGGTTAGATTATTATTTTATTGTAATATTCATTAAGTCGTGAATAATAGCAGCGCCATTGTTCTAGCATGCGGTTACTTGAGAGAAGGATATTAAAGACGTGGTCATCTTCATTAACCATAACCGCCAGCAAAATTCAGAAGAAAACAAGAGACAGTTCAGAATGGAATGTTTGATGTCTCTTCAGAATCAATTTGGAAATAAGCAACCACTAAACGTGATTACCCTGGCAAATGTTGGATAAGTTATTACTTTATTCTAAAAATTGTTATTATAATAACACATTAATTGTCCGACAACATTTCCAATATTCATTTCTAAAAGCTTTTTAATTTTGGAACGAATTAAAAAATATGCCTGATGTGTGTGTTATCTCATTGCTTAATTCAAATTATAAGCTACAAATTTTGATTTATGTACATGTCTATTAGGTATGACCTAGTATTTAGAAAAGAGACAAAATTTCAATTAATTACAGTATACTATACATGGAAATTAACAATCTTAGTGTGCCTTAAAAATTTACAAAGCTTATAACAAAAATTAATCATGGTTGGTTTTAATGAGCCTCAATCAAAATGAAAATGTTGTTTGATTCATGTCCTTGCCTTTGTTTTATTCACGATTCGATAAATAAAGCATACCCTGAGTTCAAATACAAAATTGCATACAAAATTCTTATAGACTTGTCATCTTGCAATGCAACGTATTTTTTGGATAGTCAAGAAAAAACGGGGAAAATGTTAACAATTGTAAGAATACACCAATTTGAATTTTGAAAAACATCTTGAAGTATTCTATAGAAAATATTTAAGCTTCTCATATGAAGAATTTATGAAAACATTCAAAGAAACCCATGGAAAATAAAGCCCTGCAGATTACTTTCATAGGTCTTACAGAACTAAATCTTTCCGGGTTTCTGCCAGACTATGCATACGACTTGTGTCTCTAAAAGAATTTAAGACTGCATAGAATTGTTAAGAAAGTGAAAAGTAGTTCCGCCCTTTTAATAGCGTAAAAAAATACCATGTAAAACAAGATTTCAATGTACCTTACTAGTATTTTTTTGCTTTTCAAATTAAGAAAAAAATCGATTAGTTCAGAATTGTGAATAGTATTTTCCAACGGCGTCATTAGAGTGGGTGGGATCGGGGTGTCATCCTATAAAATAAATATATGTAAATATTGTTTGTACACCTAAACCAAAAAAAAAATATGCGTAAATAGAATTCATGTAAGAGAAACTATTGACTCCATGTATTTCTATTCTTAAAACGTATTTTTTCTTAAAAAATCGCGTAAAAAAATTACTTTTCATATCCCAAACCGCGCGATTCACGTAAAATGAGATTTAGGTGCTTTTCACTCTTAAACCTTTTATAGAATAGTGTTGCAATTAACGTTACCTTTTCGTTTTAACGTAGCTTAATTGAAGTTCACATAACTATAAACACCGTTCCGCGTATTTCCAAATGCTGTTAAAAAATTTAAGAATCTCAAAAGCGCAAAAAATTCATCGCCTGTTTGTTCTTGTGAAAATTAAGACATTTTTAAGATTAATTTCCCCCGTAACATATCAATTAGGACGAGGCAAGGAAAAACACGACTGCAAGTGCACTTGGTTGCCCAGAGAGGCTCTAATCTCTTCGTAAGTCTGCGCCGCAAACGATTCATCAAGTACTTGCTGGCCTGGCGCAAGGAGCAGTCTTGTTCCCATGTGCTTTCCTGCTTCCCATTTCCAGTTTTTTGTTTTTAATTACAAGTCATTTTCCCTTATGAGGTGAGCAATGACTTCCTTTTCTGTGAATTATGTGCCGCGAATAGTTCTTTGAATGCAGCACTGGGAGCAAGACGTTGCTTATCTGCGGCTAAATATAGCCGCTGCCTGTGGTGGATCTGCGCTGGGCAAGGGTTGCGCTGCTTCCTATTCGAGGCAAAAAGAAGCTGCAGTCTGGCTCTGAATAATTCGCCTCTGCCTGCCATAAGACTTTGTGGAGTTTTTCATTTATTTTGCGTTTTTGCTGCAGATGATGATAAAAAGGATGACCACTTCTGTGATAATTACCGCAGGAGCCTAGTCTTGGATCCAGCGCCTTCAGAGCTTTCAGTTATTAACTGTTAAACTGAAGTGGCTGGAAGATGAATGAAGGTACCTTTGTTACCTGGAACGGCATCACTAATGTCTTCTAGAATTTTTTCTATGAGCCATGTTGATATCTGGCATTTTAAGTTTATTATTTTGTTTTTTAATGAAGACTATTTTTAAAATTTAACAAATTTAAGAGAACATTGTTTTAGAGTGTTTGAATTTTTGAATGGTTTTTCTGAAGAAATAAGTTTATTTCTCATGTATTTTAAAATACATACGAAAAAAGGAACCATATTAAAACACAAGCCAAATGGGAATTATCTTATACATGAATTCACGAAGATTCACAATATTTCTTGGAATTTTTTAAATCAACATTTATTTGGGCTTTATGAAATTTTGGGGACAGTAAAGAAAAACATTTTAAACATTATTTCATCGTAGAGTGAGTATAAAATAGTTTTTTTAAAGTTTTTGAATAGGGGAAATAAAATATACTTTACAAATTGAAAGATAGGATTTCATTCTTTTAAATAGCAATACTAACAGAATAATTTGTGGATAAATGACTTCCAGGATTCTTTGTTTAACTTTTACCATTTTTATTTTTAAAAAAGATACGTTTTAAGTCACCGTTTTCCTTCCATCTTAACGGGTTCATATAAAAATGTTGTTTTAAATACTCATGATCCCATATAAAATGCCTGAAGATGAGAACACATGCATTACGTTGCTTAAAGCTGTGTTTCAACGCATACCAATCGATTATTTGTAATATTTGCTCCGTCTAGGAGTTTCGCTCAATTTTATGGTTTTTAACTTAATGGCCTTTAACGCATCCCATGAACCTCACCGATATAAGAACCAAGAAACTTCCTGCAATAATTAGAAATGAAAAATGTCTACTTTGAAATTTTCTGGGTTCTTTTGAAAAAAGTATAAAGAAACAATTAGGTACTCCTTGGGATGGATGTAGAATGGCTTTTTGACTGACTAACTTTACTAATTCAACAGACGGAGAGAGATAATAGAATAGATTTCATTACCGAGTTTTAAACCAAACCAGTTTGGTGTGCACTCCTAACTTTGGAACACAAACCTATTTTGAAAATACTCATACATGCGGGCATAACAATAAGGAGGGAAAGCCGTTCACATGCCTACCAAAAGAACATAGAGCACGTTGAACGATCGGAGCGACCTTTATCGACTTCGTGGCGCCAGAAATGCAAGATCAATTGGAGTTCTTTGACAAGGAGAAAAGCGCCCCGTTTAGCTCAGGAATTGCTGTCTAAAAGGAAATAATCATAAGTATTATTAAAAAAGTCTTACACAAAACTATTTCCATTTTTCACGAAAGTATGATACGTGAACCTCCGGATGTACCTCTAATATACAGACTTTAAAAAATCAAGGCTCATTTTATTTGTAACCATCCCATCTATAGCCGGGAATGGAACTGTAATGATTTAATCATTATTCACATCTTTCTCTCTAAGAAAGAAAAGATGTTTAGCACTTTTAATTTATACTCATACACAGGTTTATTCAAATGATTGACAACTCTTCTGTCCACAAAAAAGTTGATTTTTTTTCTTTTATTTCAGATGAATTAAGGCAATGTAACCGTGATAGCCATTTCGCCATACTACCCACTCGAAATTCTTCATATTATACTAAAATACAAAACAAGAGAGGTGAAATTCCTATAGTTATGGGTTTATCTCCCCATCCAGGTTGCACTAGTTGCGAAAAAAGGCAAGGGTTTAATTAGATCTCCTTGATTAAAGCTTTACAAGCGCCTGACTTTAACAATATTCAACCAACAAATTATAATTAAACAAGTGCGAGCGATATTCGGTCAAGTCATCGATTATATTTACCGTGTTAAAAAGATGAATTAGCAAAAGTGTGAACGCCCGGCTTACACACGTAAACACAATTGCACCGTGACGGTGTTTCGTTAACCTGAGCAAACATTTGCTCTACTTATTAATTAAGAAATCCATTTGATGATAATTAAATTATTTTATTTCAGTCTATTGGCTTGCTTCAGCAGCTCACTTAGCATCATGTAAAGCACGATAACTGTGAGGGCTTTTGTTATTTTTAGGTCAAATTTGTAAATTAGCATGTTAAAAATAAACTAGTAGATAATTTTGGGACTTTTGAAGATTCCAAATTAAAGTACGCATTAAATAGCATTACTAATTTATGAAATAATAATACATCGACTTTCTACCCCACTTAGGCTCACCTCACCTACAGGCACCACCCTAAAGGACAGAAGTCCCTTTATGTGCTTATTTCACTTTTTAAAGATTTTGAACCTTTAATAATTTTCTGTAAGCCAGAAGCTCATTCTCCATTTACTTTCCCTGTGGAATCAAGTCATCCATACGACAGTCTAGGTGATAATAAATAAACTTATTTCGTATCGATGAAAATGTAACAAATTGCACGAGAGCTATAAACAAAGCATTCCGAAGTACCAAACAATCCCTCGTCAAGAGTCGAAGTTGCGAACACAATGGAGTTGTATGAATGCAGGAAAAGAAAGTTTTCTTGGATCGAGAAGAAAATTTACGAGTGCTCATGCACATGACTAAGCTGAAGACAGAAGGGCTTGTCGTGGGTACATTCCATGCTGTCGAGTAACATCGAAGTCGAGAACATGCCACGTCCCGAGTCACATGCATGGAATTGACCGGGCAATTTGGTCGTGGTATAACATTCCTATTATCTGCACAGATGCCGGCTGTGACGCTTTCAGGGGTCATAAATAGATGGCCGCGCAGGGCTGACAAGGAAGGGCTATGTTCTGATGTGGGTCTGGTTTAATTGACTATTCATGCTTCGATTTTTCTAGATTCAATCAGCACTTTAGCTGGAAAGATAATTATAGCGAAACTCCTGAATAATTAAAAGAAATTAGCTATTTCCATGTTATTTACATTGTACTGATGTTACAAGCATTTGGTACGCCACTATTAAAACTAATAGAAATAAAAGACGTTGCGACACTATTTTACTAATACTCTTTATTTTCCTAGCATGTACAAGCTGCTTACTTGCCAAATCGATTATCTCCATTAATCAGAAAGTGGAAAGAATAGTTTTTGTTTTCTAGCTGTAATATTATGAAGATGATTCAGCTCATTTAGTTTAGAGTGCAAAATTAGTAACAGGTATTTCCGTAAAATCGTATTTTTATTTCCAAACAGTTGGAAAAGTTTCGAAAGTGGAGTTAATCGAATCGACCTGTAAATGGCTCTTGTAGTGAAATCGGGGAATTATTTTTATTCCATAAGAACTTTTTAACAAGTAAAATTTTATTTTTTAACCTGTTTTGTCCAATCCTAACGTTAAAGATAAAAGGAAAAGGTGTAGCCTCCTTGTGTAATGAGTTCATCAATTTAAGCATCAAGTTGTTATTATAATAGTAAGATTTTTTGTTATCAGTAAATTTTTTTTTACGTTCGTAGAGTTTGGTTGTTTCACAGATTTAGCGTATTTTTAACAATTTTCGCACACTTTTTAGTGTTTGAGGACTAAATGTACCAGAATAAACCGTGTGTACTTAGCTCGTGTAAACATGGGATATCAACATATGCAAAAATCACGCTATTATAAAATAAATACCTTGAAGTTACATTGAAAGAAATGAGCTTGTTTAAATTAAGTATTTTTTGTGGTAAAAATAAAATTATGAAAAATTGTAGCTAAATTGTAAAACCAAGGAATACTGTAATCAATTTACACGATGGCAAAATTTCTAATTCAACTGAGGTAAAAGAGTTGAACAAGCACATTCATTTTAAATTATTAATAAATCTTATTTAAAATAAATAAGGAATTCTTGTGTAACAATAGAACTGTTTCTTAGTTACGAAAATATGAGGAAAATAGTAGATTTACGTAATAGTCATGTAATTTTACAATATTTTAAGTATTTCGTAGTAAAAGGAACCATGAAACTTGTAAATTGCTTATAATTTCCTTATTTGGGGCGAAATCAAACAATGTTTTAATTTGATTTTATCAAGGGTTTTCTTTCAGTGTAGTAAAAAGAGACTTAAAACATTTTATTGTCTGGACCATAGGCCAAAAATCGACCTTATCAACCCTTCTCTTTTAAGAAAACAAATGAAAGTCTTTAAAATTTAAGAAATAAAAAATATAAGGACGTTAGAGCAGATTGCTTAATAGTGAGCCAAAAAAATTTGCCGTCCTTTCAAGGAAGAATGTAGGTCTATGTTTATACTTCAAGATTATCGCCTATTCTCAGATTTCATAATCAAAAAGATGTCAAAACAGACATAATAAGTAAAACGGCTAAAATTCTAGTAAAGTATTAAAGTTTTTTGCAGGCCTTCTCAAATTACCTAGGTAAACGAAGTTCAGTCAGGACGATTCCTAGATTTCTTGAGAAAATCGGGAACATTCAACGTGGCTTAAAATACGACATTCTTCCAAAATGGTGAAAACATTATTGGACCATCTTTTTATTTGAGTAGAACTTTCTCTGAAGTTTTTTTCTTTTTTAAAGGGTAGGTGTACACATATATAAAATGATATACAGACGTGCTAAGAACCTCACCTCCGCTCCTTAGAGTCGGTAAAAAAATCTTTCCGAGACCATTCTCATTCTCATCAAGAGAAATAAATGGCATCACTTATATAAAATTGCCTCGTTCTTGTTAATCTCTTTTGGGGCATCCAACTTAGAAGATGTGTCTATATCTTTAATTGCGCAATTAAGTTGATTGCAATAATATTTGAATTTCTTTATTCTCGAAAGATCTAAATTGATAGCCTAAAACTTTAATAAGTTTCGTTAATTAGCCACCAAATATTTCATGATCCTTGATTCTTGATTGATTAATTCATAATAAATTTTCTATCAGTCTAGTTTTTAAAAAAGAACTAAAATTCTTCAGATAAAATTACCATTTCCGTGGCTTCATGGTTTAAATATAGTGTCATAGATTTTGACTTAATAAAATTAGTAAAAAAATTAAATAGCTGCTCACTTAGGTTTAGAAAACATTGCGATATTTACTTTTGAATTTCAAAACACTCATAATATTTCATTTTAAGTCTTTTGTTTGCTTGTTTCTTTATGCAGACACAACTGTTGACCCACATGTACAGAATCTATTACAAATAATTTACAGGATATTAAAATAATTGCACATTTTACAAAAAATTCACTGATAAACTTTTAAACGAAGTTGTCAAATGTCAAAGAATGGACTTAGCGAGAGAATATTTTATATGATTATTTCAAATCGTAATAAAATCTATTGTAGTTGCCTGATAAATAAAAATACCTGTGGATATTGAACAGATTATTAAATCTGATGTAGTCAGTATCATCGAAGTCCGATAGTTACAGGGAATGTATGGAGTCCTTGAAATGTCCCTCCACGTGAGATATCCCGTCATCATTGATATATCATTAAAAGTGTAATTAGTGTGCCATGTTTTAATAAAGATATATCGTATTGGTGAAATCATTTAATTCAACCTGATTCTAAGATTATAGCCCCGATTGCTCCTGTGGTTTGAGTGAGTTGACATTAGTTTACTTCCCTAGAATATAGGGTTCTTAGGACAGCAAGTACGTAAGATTGAATAATTGCGACAGCTGATTCAAGAACTAGTAGTGCAGTTACTAATCAATAGTATACTACTTTAACTGGGAAAAGTGCCAAGAAAATATTATTGCACCGATTGCATTTATAAATCACATAATAATAAAAGTAAGAGGAAGTCTTGAGAATAAAAACGAAAGCGAACAAATGTTTAATATTTTACATAAAAAAGAAATAATGCAACAAAAAGTATTTAGTTATAGTAATAATAATTAACAATTACTCACTTTACTATTTTACTGTTCTTAATAAAAATATATTTAACTACATAAAGTAAAGTACATCAATAATAAAATTATCATGCGCGGGTAAAATACACCCCACCTTTCTCTCGGTGAAGCGTTTTCTCACCCGTCACTCGCTGGATTAACATGACTTAACTATGACCTTAGTTTTATGGTGTTAAGCAAAGCTAAAAAATAAAATTAAAATCTTATGTAGTGAAAACTTGACTTAAACTTATGTGGAATTCAGAAAAACGTTGCTTTCTGCTTCAAACAACACAAAAAAATGAAATTTTAGTAGTGACCTCTACGATTAGATACGTCTTAAAGCATTGAAAAGGTTGTAAATTAAGATTATTACAAAATTTCCGATTAAAATTAATTGAAAATATCTTTTAAATAAAATCATTAAAACCGACCTCAATAAATTGTTCCATCAAATGTGCAAGAACTCGTGCATTTCGGAATTTTCTTAAGGAACTATTTCAGAGAATTCTACCGCGTAGCTGAACTATGACTAATCGCATCTGAATAACTTAGCGGCCAACAAAATTTGAACACCATTTCCAGGCTATCATGCAGTTTTCCGTTCCAATTTTCAGTAAACTATGGCAGAAGCTCATCCATCGTTTAAAAATATTCCAATCTTGTAATTATCGATTTGGGTTAGAGGCCACTTAGTGAAGAATTTCTTGAGAAAAAAAGGAGGGGTCTAGGCATGGAATGAGTCACGGATTCTATAAAAAACCTCTTAATTGGCGCGAGTGCAGTTTTTATAGGGTTTATAGTTTTCTTGCTTTTTTGTAGTCTATGCTTTTCGATATACGTTCGTGTATTTAAAATTAGGAGATATTTACAAGGATTTGTATATAAGAATAACATTAACATATAAATAGGATTTCATATCAAAGTTATTAATTTTTTTTTTGTACGAATTGGGATATGAAAAATTTTTTATACGATTTGTATTCACTTGACTAAACTAAAATCAAAGTAATTTAAGAAAATTTATGAATATAAATGCATATTATTAGTTCCTTTTACGCGAATTCAATACGCTTATTTAGTGGTATTTATTTTCTATGAATTCACTGCATTATAAATGTCGAAAAAAATGTAATATAATAAATAAAGTATAAAATCCTTCAAACCGACTTTGTTCACTTTGTGCGGTAAAGTTGTCGAAACTTTTTTTTTAAACTTTTAATTGATAATATTTCATCATATGCCTACAGAGCTTAAAAGTCTTAGTAACTATTCAATTACTTAAGCATGTTTAAAAAAATAAGAAGATACAGTCTAGCAAGTAGCAAGTAGTAAATATTTAATTAATAACTCTTGTAAACTCATTTAAATTATTAAAATGTATTTTACATGTTTTATTTTCACTTCATAAATATTCACAAAAACTATTAAAATTCATAAATTTTTACGATCGAATCCCAAGGTGCAGATATCTGCACAAAAAAATTGTTTAAATTTGGAATTTTCATTCTTCACCACAGTTTTACAGGTAATAAATACTTAATAATACTTTTTCTCCATCGTAAACTAATAAATTAACTAGCAAAAAGTTTAATTTTAATCAAAAAAGTTTTTCAATATTTTACAACCGCGAAATGAAAACGTAAAATTTTCTACATGTTTGCAAAGTCATAAAAGTAGTTTATTCCAAAAAGATTCATAAAAAATTTTGGAATCTGAAGATCTTTTCTTAGTCTTTTTTTAAAGATATTTTTTCTGTTTTATTTAGATATACATAAAATAAACTTCGAAGTAACGATGTTTTTACTACTCAGCCTAAAATTTATATCGAAATATCGGCAGCAAAACTTTACGGCAGACATCGAAAATAAACATGGAGCAAGCTTTCGCAGAGAACGAATATGCTGAAATAATTCAAATAGTTGGACTAAATTGTCCATTCTTAAACATTTATATTTGAAGACTGGACCACAGCATCTTTATTTATCTCCCAAACTACGCGGCAGAGTGGAATCACGTATATCATATACGTTCTGATAGCACTGATTGATCTGATCTGATCTGATCTGATGAACGTATATGAGAATTAACTACTTACAGGATATATGGACCCTGACTAGGTTCTGCTAGTGCTGATCTTCTTGAGACATAAATAATATCAATGTTTTACTTAAAGACGTCACCGATATCAGCCATAGGTACCACCCACTCCAGCAACACCAATATAAAAGCATTCCTATTTAAAAACCCTTTATGCTTTGTAAAATTTAAATTTTTTTAGCTAAAACTGAATAAAGTAATATTTTCATGCAAAACTGCACACGAAAGTTTGTACGCAGCAAAATTTGCATGGCCCACGGTAAAAACAGACCATACAATATAAAGTTATAAGTGCCTTTAAAATTAAAGTAAACATTTACGTTTATTTTAAGAATTGGCTGTAAAATGGTATATAAGACCTTAAATCACAGGCGAAAAATGCAAACATAGGTGCATCTTTAAAATCTGTTCTCAGTACGAACCTTCAGTCTGTGTGTAGAGTAAGGGAGTTTTTGTTAAAAGAACCCCTTCATAGAAAAGCGGAGGTTAACTCCCTAGAATGCATAATTATGAAGGGCTGTGATTGCTTTCATCCCAAGCTTATGAATCTTAAAAGGTGTTAAACAGCGTTCGTAATGAATACAGGTGCCCACAAAGGAAAATATAATCCACGTCCCTGCAGTTATGCCTGTGGTCAACTCAATTTTTATCTTTCCCTTTTAAATTTTCATGTCAATTTAATCTTTTTGAATTTATGAGTTTTTGCAGGTGAAAGCAATAGCACTGCCTCCCACGTGTAAGCCGCTAGTACATTTTTTTAGTAAAAATATAAGAGTGAGAGTGTTATTATAAAAAAAATTAAAATAATAAAATTTTCCGTAATTGAAAGAGTCGTTCATCAAATTCTTTATAGAGAAAATCTTCGTCTAATTATAAAAGGCGCTTAATAGATTTTTCTAAGTGAAAGTACCAGAAGGTATCCCAAAATGGATAAGCTAAGGTTGATGATTTAAAAAACTTTAAACTAGTCAAGAGCGAGTCGGGCTTTACCAACAAACATATCAATATATTTAAATCTAATCGAAATTTGCCTCTGACAAAAATTTGTTAGCGTCTCCGATATGATTTGCTACAGCCTATTATTGTCAAATTTCAATAATATTCAAACAGACGGACGTAAGAGATCTTATAACAGTTGGTCTAAGTTACTCTTAGTCTTATAAGTTAACACAAAAAGACTTTATTTTTTCAGCAATTATGAGACTGACGAAAAAGGCAGCTAAATATCTACTAACACTGATAATATTGAAGTTTTAGCTTTAGAAACCTGGAAGATTAGGGGGAACGGTGTTTTTTCGCACATTTTAAACTATATCTTTATAACCAATGCACCAAAAATTTTGAAAAGTAACCCTTCCAAACGATATCCCACACGATACAAAAAATAAAACTTTTTTTCCGAGGTGTCCAACTCACCCCCCTTAAAAAAACATATTTCATATTCATATGTGCGTGTCACGAAGACCAAATTTCAAATTTCTACGTCACGTCGTTTTCGGAAAAACCGTCTATGACAGACGGACGGACGGACGCAAGAGTGTTCTTATAAGGGTTTCGTGTTTTTCCTTTTGAGATACGAAAACCTAAAAAAGCAAATTAGGAACATATTGAAATTTTATTTTTACGTCTTTACAACTGGGTATCATACAAGGACTCGAAAACTTAAACGTTTTCTTCAATAAGTTCTTAAAAACAAAGAAAAACTGAACTCTTCTAATTACCCGGGTAGGGGTTAAATTAATGAGAACAATTAACTTTTGTACTTATATTAACTGTTCGGGTTTTCCACTATAACCACGGCCACAAAACTCAGTCTAAGCCTTAATTTTTCAGTCTCAATTATTCTTAATTCATTTTTGCGATAATGCGATTATGATCTGTATCAAGTCTTTCTGTAGTGTCACTGCCGTTCCAGTGGTTGACTGCAATGTTCAATTACAAAAACAAACGCTTATTCCTGACACGTGTCCCAGACCCTCTGTCAGGCCATTGTAAATCGGGTACCCGCTGTGCCCAAGAGGACGTTTTTTATCTCAAGCGTCATAAGTTCAAAATGAAAACAAATGGTGCCAAAGATGTTCTTCAAATAAAAGTACAATCTACTGCGAAATGAAATCATAAAACGTTTGAGAACACAGCGTACACCATTTTCGAGTACTCAGAACTGATGGACCTCGATAAGTTTTAGGGGAAGTAGCGAAAATTTTAATTTTCGCCTTACCTCGAAAGTGCGTGCGCCAGTGTAGCGAGCCGACTGCCTCCGATTAATCGACCTGTAACCACTTATTAAGGTTTAAGACGCACAAATTCACAAGCTCTCCCGCTTTAGGCGGGTACCAGTTTTATGCTTGCTTTCCCCATATTTTTTCATGCTATGTTAAAATAATATTTATATACATTTTATAATATTTACGCCAACTCCCTATAGATTGTAATTATTTGAGTGGTAAGAACCGATACATGATTTTCCTGTTAATTTCTTGATGTAGTTCAGTCATGTGTAAAATAAAATGTTTTTTTTTTTTTTTGAATTCTGTAGTAGAGAACTCGGTATACCCAGTACAGATCTATACAAATCAATGGAACTTCCCCCTTGATATTTAACATAAATTTCTGGTCCTTAAGGAGGTAAAAGGATGGAAAATGCTTACTGGTTAATAATTGAAAAGTTGTATATGGAATAAAATTTCCTACAACAAAACGAGGAGTGGTGCGAATATTCTCTCACATGAAGTTGTAAAATTGTAAAATATGTTCAGAGAATCCTTTGAAAAAGCAGAGTATATAAAAACCTGAAAATAAATCTATATGAGATATGAGATTAGAATAGTAGCTTAATTTTCTATAAGGTACGTAAAAAATTGTCTAACTAAAAGTCACAAAGTTAGGCCTTTAAGATTGTAAAATGGAACTAGGGCCATTCGTGCGGGAAATTTAGAAAACAATGATTTGAATTGGTGAAAAGAAACACCAAGTTCCGATATTTTAATTTTTAATAGGAGCCCGTAATATAATCAAAAAGCCGGGTGAAATTTGAAAATATGTGAATAGAAAAATTTAGTTCAATATTTAATTTCACAAAAAGTTGTATATATAATAAAACAGAAACAGAACGGATGACAATGAGCTTTCAAATTATGAGACAATTTTTAAAATCACCTCTTTCTGAAATTACCTCAGTCAAACTTTACATACGCATAAACAAGTTATCTTTCCTTTCTTTGATTGGAGAAGGCAGTACAATCCGGATCTCTTTTGCAATCTCAGGATTGCGGGATTTTTCACAGTCGATCCCGAGATTCAGCGAAGCATAGAAAAAGATCAATAATAATAAGAAATACATTCATCTTATAATTGTTTTTATTTTTCATTAAGTAACACCCTTGATGAAAAAAACAGAAAACTAATTGCTAATTTCAAAACTAATTTCTGAGCTATTAGAATATCTTCTATCTTTAATTAATATTAACTATTACATTTTACTGTATTCTCTACTTTGGGATTCGATCAACATTTAACACTTAACACAATTAGCTTTACGTGAGTATTTGCTGCTTCACGTCCCTTCAAAACCATTTAAATCGGCCCACATTTTTTTCATTTTTTTAATTCTTTATAACTGCTAACGAAATATTTACTTTTTTATATGGTAATGGTTTTATGATCCAAATGTGAAGTTCATCAAAAGGATCTTATTTGATTTAGTCTATCAAACTGGAATTAATTTTATTGTGCCTGATGATGAATGGAATATCTCAAAACTCAAGTAGGAAGATAAAGAGTGTTATATTTTTTTTTATTACCAAAATACAAAGTTATTTTAAAATTATATAAATTTTTATGCCAATAACAAATTGTGATCGAAGTGCCATATGACTCAGGTTATGTGTTATGAAGATTGGGATTAAAACAATTTTGCATGCTAGACATGTATATAGGCTCTATCCAGGACAAATTCCATATCGATCAATTAGGCAACAAACTTAGAAAAACACAAACGAATTTCTTAATTAGTACTATTTATATTAATTAGCTTCGTTGCACTCGAATGCCGCTTTGTTCTCCCACGCTTTACGCCAGTTTATGAGAACCCTGCCGTATTATATTTTTGCTGTTGTTCGAGGTTCAAGGATCAGTCCTGTATAACTTATACAACGAATTACATACAATGGAGGTGCACACTAAAATGATCTTACCTAACACTCGTTCTAGTCAGACCGACTTAGGTAGAAAGGGATGAAACCTTGATATTGAACTAAGGTTGATGAATAAAAAGTTTGTTAAAAAAAATAATTTATAAAATCTAGAAAGAATAAAAATGAATATGAAAATTAAAGCGTGTTTTCATATAAGTAAGTCATCTAATCATTTGCGCGTGTTGCGCTACTGGGGAGTTTTAGATGCAAATTGTAATCGCTGCAACAAATTCTAGGCCTTCATAAAATAAAACAAGCATTTCAATTAAAACATTTTTATTGCTACTACAAAAGCTCAATCAAATCTGTTGGAATTGTTTACTTTTTATTGCATAAATAACTCCATTCAGTGCGTGGGTAAATATTTTTATTTTGTTTTGGAGTTTCTATATTTCGTGCTCTTATATTTGTATAAAGCCTAAACGTCGCAAAATATACTACTTCAAACACACTTATGATCGAGCAGCCAAGACAAATACCCAGAAGACCGCCAAAATAGCCTTTATTTAAAAAAAGAAAAAGTTAATAAACGATCTTAAAAAAGTTAACTCGTAAGTACCTAAAATTTCATACCACGTGTAAATAACATCCTTTTTGTAGAGCAGCGTTTTCGATGTAGAAAAATATACCCGTAATAAACTCAAGTTAGTTAGATTTGTGATATTTTGCCTGAAATAATAATTCATATAAAGCACTTACAAAATCCCCTAAAATAAGCCTTCATATTTTTTCTATATTTTTTTTCTTTACGTTTTGTTTCTTCGAAAGTAATGTGAGAACTTTAATTAAAAAAGCATAATTGCCCACGAAAAAAGCAAAAATTCATAAAATTATCGTAAAAAAAGAAGAAATCTGGGGCAATTAAGACTTTAATCTAAATTTTACTTTAAACAAAACTTTTTTAGTTTCATTCTATTACATTCATTTTCTTTTTACTTTCATCAAGTAATTCTTAAGATTTTCACTCTGCGAGGAATAGAAGTAATGGCATAATCTAAATTGATACTGTCTTTTTAGCTTTCTACACTTCACCTTATACATTTCTTACAAGCTATGTTTAAATTAAAATTTTCAAAATTGTTAACGAAATACTTCATCTTTGTCTAATTTCATGTAGTTTAAAATTCCAGTTGCTCTATTTTTTTTTTTGGTTTAATGTAGGCGAACTAGACGTCTTACAATTTTAATAAAATTTTTCGGATGGAATTATAAAACGAAACGTTGATGTTTCTCACAAATCGATAAAAATTATACGCTTTATATCTTTAATAATTGAGAAATTTGGAACTTGAATCTTCGGCTTAGTTTTACTTTGTTTTATTAAATTTGACCGCACTTTCTTCATAAATTTGTTCGTCATGTAAATTATTAGATTTATGTAAAAGTGTTTTAAATTTGAGTGCTTATTTTTACTTCTTGTTGATTATATTTAATATAATATATAAATTACTGATTATTTTATATTCTTGTTTCGATTTCACTCTTTACTCTTGTTTAATTTAAGCTTTTAAGCTAAAGGCAGGAAAGAAAGTTTTATTGTATGATTTTAAAATAAAATATAAAAAAATACCGAAACCCTTTGCAATATCGACCAAATATTTACCAAGAGGATGAACAAGAGTGTAGGACAAAATTGATTGCAAAAATTTCCTAAAAGGAAAGCCTTTAGAATAAAGACGATAATTTTCTTCTATTAAAAATAACCAAATCAAAACCTTTATTGAAATAGGACAATTCAAAACAACTCGAGAGATTACAGAAGAACTAAACACTGACAATTTACCATTTAACCTTTTGCCTTTGAAACAAAAATGGTTTTAACAAAAGTAACGGAAATCGAAATTCATTTAATTAAGTCCTTTATTTGAAAGTTCTGATATTGGTTTTAAAATTGTATAACATTTATGTGTAAGTTTTATCGCAACCCATCCACCTTTTTATGCTTAAGCTGAGCCATTTTTCAGATTATTACAGTCAAATTTAATACGCATATGAACTTGAGTATTTTGGGATTGGAATAAATGTCGACTTTATAAGTGTCTCTAGTAATGAAAATGAACAGAACCATGGTGAGGAGCTCGCTTTCATAATCAGTGCATTAACTTTTGAAAAACTTAAATATCTTCAGGAAATCTTCTGGTCTTCTCAAACCCTTGCCACTCACCATCTTAATTTACTTTAATTCTAATTCTCAACATTAAAATAAAAATTATATTCGATTTCAGTATATACGGTTTACTTTTATTTTTTTCTGTAAAATTATCGTGGAGGTGATGTTACCCTATAGAAAAAATCTTGGATAGCAAAATTTCATGTCAAGTTCTTCGCAGATTTTTATTGAATACTTCGTTATATTGCATAGGTATATGCTATTTCACCTTTAAAGTAACATACATTCCAAATTACACAAGATTTGGGAAAATCTACTTACAAAATACCCCAGTTCATGCGTCGTGTTGCGTTTGGTATCAGAAGCGAAATTGCAGCCTCTGAGCGGTAAACTGTGTTGGAGCATAGGGGTAAACAATCCCAACAACTTAAGGAGTCCTCCATTTCCCTTTCTAAGCCTTTGACGTTTGTACTATCCGGTTTGTAGGTATTCCATGTTACTAAACAATTAAACCTTTCATTAATTTCTACAACATTGTTAAAAAACACATATACCCTGGTATCGTTGCAGGCAGGATATATCCGACAAGGTACAATAGGCGATTTCTCTGTTGTCTGTAAGTAAATCTAGTGGAGTGTAGAAAGGAATGCAATTGCAAAGCGCTATGATACTTCTAAGCTTACACTTTGTAAGACAATTAGAAAAGCTATAGAATTTCCCAAAATCTTTAAAAACTTCATCTTGGAAATAGCAGTTTCTTTGTCGTGTGGAATACGGTCGAAGAGCATCTTCAGATCTGAGGGTAGTGGCCAATAGTTTAAGGTAAATTTCTTCAAGAGGATTAATTATGTGTTCTTCTAAACCTCCTGTGGTACCATCAGGGAAACTCCTGGGGTTAAATATTTTTATTACAAATCCTATTGTGCTCCTTACAGTGTAAAAGTAATCATCAATTGTGCTATTCATTAAGACTACTAGACCTTGATTTGATCCTGTCATATTAGCATACTTGAGATTTGAAGAGCTGCTGTTAAATTAAAAAGATTGACATATTAACATTATAGATTAATTATGTTTTTAATAATAAGCTTTATTTATTTTCTAAACAATTAATGAAACCACTCTACATTGCAATACCTAAAATTCTCTCGATTATATCGGGAATATCATCAAGAAAATTAAGAATTTTTCTAAACTGGCAACTGCTCCACGAGTGTGCTCCATTGTAGAGAGTTAGTCATTGGAAAGTGTCTTTATGTATTCGGCATTTTGAAGCAATCATACATTGATCATCTTAACATCAGTTGGTTTAATGATTTGTGAGACATTTTACGCTAGCAACGAAGTAATAATAGTAAATAATATTGAAACGTATCCAGCGAAATATGAAGGGGTAGGTTTTGCTGTTCTGCTTGCAACAACAATTATTATTAATTTCCAAGTACTGTATTTAATAAATGTTCAATGCTTTTCGATTAAATGCAGAATTAAGTTCCTTAAATTTTAATTTTGAAAATTTCATGATTAAAACAAAAATCGCAATGCCGATGTTCAAAAACCATTATCGTATTTCACATACACGTTTGCACTTTATATACTTACTTTTTTTCTTTAGTGTTTCGATTATAATTAAAGACGCAACAATATCCCCCAGTAGTAGGTTCTTGATGAAAAATTTTTTTGCAATGTATTCTTCTACCAAGCCATTGGCATCGTGCAAGCAAGTCATCACATGAAGGCGCTAGCTACGGAGAAAATGTGAGTACTGATTAAGAAACATTACTTCATTACCATCTGAAGAGTTCTCTGTGAGTCAAAGATACCACTATCACTTGAAGCATACATATCAAGGATGCCTTGGAAATCTACAGCGTCATCTCTATTCACAGAAAATGGATCAATGAGAGCTCCGAGGAGACGAATTTTTTCAACTAGTTCATCATGAGTCGTAATATTGTCTATATTTTGTAAACTGTTCAAAAACATTTTTCAGTAAGCAACTCAAGCAAATCAGGAAATTAATATCAATGTTTTTAAAACTGGCTACTCGAAGTTTAAGCCCTATTCTATCAAGTTGTTTCCAGGCATTATTCTCACATTATAGGCATAATTCTGAAATCAATAAGGCTTTACTTCAAAGAAATTACTAAGTTATTCGAAAACAATCTTCAAATTAAACATTTGCTAGACATTCCAAGTCGGGACATTGTTTTAATTGTTTAATTGTTTAAGTCTATTCGTACTCCCATCACGCGAAAATCATTTCAACAATTCTGATTAAACTTTTTTTTCTAACTTAGGTTTTAGGCAGAAAATCTTTTCTCTTTGTGTTTTTATCTTTTTGGGTGTTCGTTATTGTATCACTTCAAAATCATTGAATGGATTTAGAAAACTTATCGCTTAATTTTATAATTTTATATTCTAAGTTGATCATAAATACATATCGATATATTTTATACATTTTTATAATTTTTCATTTATAATAACTTGAGGTTTGGTTACCTTATCCAAAGAAGACTTGTGCTTTAGTAAAATAGGGAGTACGGTCGATGTTAGATAAAAACTATGTGGGATAGAATAAGGGCCTATGTAGAAAAACACATAAAATAATAATAAGAACTTAACTATATAAATTTTGAGATATAAAAATGCGTCTTTATACACTTAAAAGTAAAATCAAATACCCAAGCAATTGTTAACTAAAACATTTTTAGGACTACGTGATTTTTGAGGATTTGAGCGATGGAGATGCAACATTAGGCTAGGATTTTTCTGGGTATGGCTTGGTTTATGATGAATATATAACTTTAAGTTGGCGATTTTTCTGGAATGACAGGGTACATATTAAAACATGTAACTCCCACATACTACGTTAATGGCTTCGAAGAATTTGATTTTGAAATCGTTTTAGAGGAAATAAACCGTGCAAACGAAATGAGAAGGATCCACCTTGGACCGTGTACAACAGCACTGAGTTTAAGTACCACACAATTATAGTTTTATAATTATAACTGCTTTAGATTATTAAGATTTATATGTTAGAAAATTTGAAACATTTAGTACTACACTAAAACATTTAATATACTTATATTTTGAATGTCTTGCACAGCTCTTTAAATGAAAATTACCTCCCCTGACGAAATCTTAAATAATCTAAAAATAACTTCCTGACCATCGACCTTAATTAATTAGCAACTAGCTCCGTGTGTGTCAGTTTCTCGAAAAGGTCTCATCAGTTAACCTGGCATATGTCTTAAGTAATGAGTCTCATCCATAACAGAAGGATTTGGATCACATCCGAACTTTCAATTTTACTTCAGGTCAGATCCCGGCTTCAAGTTCTGTTTTCCATGAAAGGAAACGTGTTCCAATCCGAACACGAAACTCGTTCTAATTCTCCAGTCGGAACAAAGTCGGAATTCAAAATTTGAAATTTGATAAATATTGACAATTTAGAAAGATTAAATAAAGAATCCTGGAGAATGGTTTTAAGATAATTCATAGCAACAAATTTTATATAAGCTAACGACGTAGAGCCATCTAGATTTTCTAAAGTTAAAGTATAGTTAGGGAGATAAGTAAATAAAACTTTTAATTATTGTGATTAATTTTACATGTTGCATTAATTATAAATCAAATCCTCATCATTTGTGCACGAAAACTAGCTAAAAGTTATTCTAGTTTCTTAAGGACTGTTCTATAAATTTTGCAAAGTATGGTATTTATGAAACACTAAGAAAAGTGTATGAACTGCTGATCTCCATTAAAATTAAAGTGCATACCTACAATTCGTATTTTTTGTAAGTGTACGTTTTATTAAACACATTTCTCCTATATTTTTCGATGAAGAAAGTTAGAAGAAATTGTCACCTGTTTTGGGTAAATTATATAAAAAGCAATTTGTATTTCAGAATATTTTCGGTTATTTTAAACTATTAAATAACAAATATTTATAATTTATAATTAAATCTCGGCTGTTCAATCCAATTCAATTAGCGCTGTTGTTTTTTATCTACTTTAACCCGCAAAGCGCCTCTCACTAGTGATTATTATTTCTCTTATGTAAGAAAGATTTAAATAAAGATAAAAACACTATTCATAAAATATATAAGCCAAAGCAAAACCAAAATTAAAATGATTATAACGATGCTTATATGAATTATCTTAGTTATTCAAAGGCACAAACTGTGCCTTCAAGTTTTATTTTCCTATGACTTTCGTTTTGAACATATAAAATACCTTCACATTAAGAAAGGTATTTATTCTTGACTGTAGGTAAAAGTAACTTGTAATTTGTTATATAAAAATATTTTTAAACAATGCTTGTAAACTATTTACAGACTGTCTGCGAATCCATGTACAGCCATGCGGCTCATTTTGTTGAAACTGCAAATTGCTACAGCCGGAAAAGGAATTTTCCAAATTGGGTACTCGCGGCTTTCCAACGTTATAATGGTAGGATTTTTAGTGAACTCGTTCCATGCAAAAATAATAATGTAAGTGGAAAACAAAATCGTTCCCAACAATATTAACAACCAAAACCACCTAGAAGCAGAATTTTATCATAATTGCAATTTTAACTTTTAAATACTTTGTTTACTTTGCGGCTTTGGCATTTTTTAATTTTGATAGTAATTTAAATCCATTCCAACTGCTACACTCCAAAAACTGAGTCACTGTTTCATCAATCACCTGACTTATACTTTTTTGCACCATTTTTGTTCAACGTCTGTTTAACACTGCTTCTGAGACACAATTTCCTTCCTTAGACGGGCATTGATTTTTATATAGTGAAAAACAACCAAACATACAATTATGGACAAGCAATACACGACATTTGCGGTATCTTCATCTAATAACCACTTGTTTTTTTGTATGGTACGTGTCGTTGCAAGACATCCCATTGGAAGAAGCCT
Source organism: Proctacanthus coquilletti (assembly GCA_001932985.1). Classification (NCBI taxonomy): domain Eukaryota; kingdom Metazoa; phylum Arthropoda; class Insecta; order Diptera; family Asilidae; genus Proctacanthus; species Proctacanthus coquilletti. The sequence continues at coordinate 1,164,868 of MNCL01000019.1, forward strand.
GGGCCTTTATTCCGGTGATTAAAAAGTCATACTTTTTAAAGCTTAAAAAATATGGCATTTTTGTTTGGATTTCAAGCCAATGAATAAAAATTCTTTTAGATTTGTAAGATAAAATAATCAAAATATGAACAATGTACCATGGAAGTATTTTTATATCTTCAAATGTAAAGTTATAAATACTTATTCGAATAGTGGGCATTTATATTATTAGTGTATTTGATTTTTCCTTGCATTTCTATTTTAAATAAAAAGTTGTCGCTTTAGCCGCTTCTATGATTAAATTAACAAACTAAATAAGATTTAATTTTTCAAATGATATGTTTTACTGCAAGTCGCGATATTTTTATTCTTTCCTATCATACGAAAATATCGCGCGTGAAAGATATAAATTCTTTGTCTGGCGACTGAGAGTCGCTTCTCAAGCGCAAAGGGTTAAAAATAGAAAACAGCAAAAAAGTAGGATATTAAAATTTTACATTTATTGAATGGTATTCTTTTTTTTCTGCTCTCACCTTTCCTCATTGTAAAACACTTCAAGTTGTAAGCTTGGCAGTAAGTTACATACAAACAAAAATCCTAACTTGAAAGTTTAATAGTACACTTTGGAAGCATTACATTATAAAAAAATATATTTTTCGCAATTTTAAAGAAACATAATCCTACAATACAAAATAAAACTAATTTTGCCAAGCTTTTATACTGATCGACCTTAAAGTTTTCGTTTTTACTTTTACTTTTATTTAAATTCTTATCGTATTTTTATTTTTATTTTTATAATTTATTTTATATTATAATTTTCATTGTATTATTCGAGATACATGTTTATAATTATGCTATTGTTGCATTACAGAAGCTTTTTCTTGATTTATTGAATGGACTAATTAATAGGCACGTAGGTATATGCATCTAATGCAGATTTAAGCGATTTGTTACCTAGGACTTGCGAAACTAAGGTCATAGTGTGTATTATACAAAAAACATACGATTCCAATTTAATAAAAAATAAACAAAAAATAAAAACTTTTTGTTCTTCCAAAAATCAGAATTTTGAAACATGCTAAAACACGTGTTTATTTATTTTCAGAAGATAAAAATTACATGCTCACAAAATTCCAGCTTGTATAGATTGCTTTCTACGTCTATCTGTTTGCGCTGGATGATGAATCGTCGGTTAATCAGACTTTCTTAGTTAAACTTTGCCCGTTATATACATAAACAGATATTATTTTATTAATAAATAACAATCCTAACCCCTTCCAATTAACTCTTCTTTTAGCATTCTCTGCCGTCAACCTCTGAAGTGATTACTCAAAATTACCACTGGTCTCTTGGGATAAACTCAATCCCAACTTTGTAAGTGAGAAAGGACATAAATCATTTGATATTCCGATTATATTATAAAATTTAATTAAAGAGCGGTACAAGTCATGGGAGACTCCTATTCCTAGAGTCTGAATTAGTTCATATTCTCTTATTTGATGTAGCTCTGCAAACAACAGAGCAAGCACTAAGTGAAAATTGTGTTATTGGATAATCCAATTAAAGCGCAATCAATCACTTAATGGATTACAAAAGCCAGTGGAGATATACAGAGCTTTCTCGTTAGTGCATCTGCAAATTGATTTCTACTTAAGGAAAGAGCCTGGCTGTTCTTAAGTTTAATATGTTGAGAAACTGATGGGTTGACGCTGTCCTAATATTGATCCACTGAAGAAATTTATACAACAGACTTTTGACAAGGGATTTTGATTGAAGATTATGCTAAAATCACAGGATTTATTTTATTTTTATATTTGCCATTGTCCTATTTCATATAATGCATAAAATTCTATTTAAATTTCAAATATACAGTAAAAGGAAACCATGTTGAAAACTAAGATAAATTTTGAAAAAAAATGCAGCAAATTTGGAATACTCTTTATTTTTGACAAATCTAGAAAATAGTAAAGAAGGTTGAACCCATAAAATTAGAAAAAAACAGAAGCTCTAAAAAATGTAATAGTGGCTTATACCAGAATCAGCTTTCTCTCATTCTCAAAAAGTTTGCCTGTATGGGAAAATAAATTAAAAGCTGAAAAGGCTGGAAGATTGTGAATGAACTGAAAAGTGAGTGTGTTTAGTGCTAATGTTCAAATGATTTATCCCAATTAAAAATAATTAAATAACACCTTCAATACGAAATTATTATGAGTAATCAATTTTTATATGCTATAATATGATGCATATGACAAAATGTAATGCAGCGCTTAACCTCTCCCAGTGGAAGTGTACATATTGAAGGTTTTGTTTTGACACCCGAAACGAGGTGAACAGTAAATTTTTATGAACTAATTGAGATCGGCGGATCGGCTTGACTTAATGCTATTAATTATAGACTACAAGAAATATAAAAAATACGTATGTTAAAAAAAGTACATAAAAAGACATATATGCATATATAAAACTATGAAAACTAGTTATATGAGAAAGAAAGGCATCTGAAAAAATGATAGTTGCCAAACGAGTACTTACCTTATAGACGAGCATAAGTATTTTATCGAATGAGGCATACGTTTCTTAGGAGACAAAGCGAAAAAATACTATGACTTTTTAGTACTTTTACTTATTCATTCATATATTGCTCTTGTTAGCTTTTCAAAGACAATCTATTGCAGAAGAAGAACACAGTTATAGTTGAATGAGGTGCGAAAAATATAGGACTAACCACTATAAATAATCATGATAAGATGACTTAATTAAAACCCTACTCCTGGTTTTTGCAAAATTTCCTGTTAACTTTTGTCCATCAATATCACCTTTGTGATGAATTTTATTAATCTCACATTGTTTTAATTAAGTCATATGATGGTAAATTTTTATGGTGAATTCAAGTCCTTTCTATATGAAAGTAATTTTTAAAAAATAAGCACTAAAGTAAGTAAGGTGTTCAGACAATATCCATATATATTTTCTCCAAGATATGAATTGTATTGAAACTTTTTTAAAAATTTAAATATATTTTATACGATCATATTACTCGTATTAAATTGCTTTGCAATATCAGTATTTAATAAGTTAAGACGATATTCTCCTCTTAAAGATAGATGCCCATTTTAGGCAGATTGCCGTACACGCACTCTACTCGACAGGATGGTTTGTTTACAAGTAAAATCAAAATAGAGGAATAAAACCGAAGATCAAGTTAGCAAAGCAAACAGAGGGAAACAAATTTTTTTAAAAAGTCGATTAACTTTGAAAAAGTGTGATCCTATTATAAAAGTTGTTTATTTTGCGGAGTACATAAAATAATTTCTTATAAGCGCTTTATAAAAAAAACTAATTTTTATCCGCGACTTCGTACATGTTGTTTTCCTTACAAAATTTGATGATGACAAACAGCCAGAATGGCATTTTGTAAGGCCGAGTTTTTTCACCAAACAGACGGTGTTTGACCCCTGTGTACACCTGAGCAAAACATTTAAACGGCGATCGTTCTACGACTGTGGTACGATCTCACTTCAAATATTAAATATTTTTACTCGCGAAACAGTAGCCCTACATGTCATAACCTGGTCATAGGCCATATACATATATGCAACTTTTGCACCACGTGTATTATACGTCACGTGTTAAGTGTTATATGTCGCGTGTCATAATATAAGTTATGCGATGTAAAAGTTTGTGTGAAATGATAAAAAATTAACAAACAAAACTTATAAAAAAGGAGATAAATTTCACTTATTTAGTTTGTTGTTTTTCAAAATTATGACCTTACTTGATTACGAATTTTAATTCCCTATTTTATTTCATTTATTTTGTATTCTTTGATGGTTTTCAAAATAAAGTTTTTCATAATAAATTAATGGTATTAACTACTGTTTTCAATTCCTATGAAATACACGTTTTCCTTCAAAACATTCTCAGTTGTCACCACCAAAAGTCTATAATTTGGACGGAATTGTGGTAAAAGTGTTTTGGGAAATATTTCTAATGCTAATTTTTAGTATTTTATTGTTTTTAGAGTCCATAAAAGTTATACATTTTTTACTGTTCTAGTTTAATACCAATTACGAAGAATAAAAGGATATTTAATTCGGAATTTAAAATCTAAAAGAAGTATGAAAGCCATACGCCGAATAAAAGAATGTATCGAGAAGCTAAATATAATTTCATATGTAGCTCACATCGCCCTAACGCCAAGCTTCGAACGCTTTATTGGGCTACCTGTATTTTCACGTCATAAGATAGCAATTTCCGTTACCAAATGGAAAATTAATGAGGTTGTTTGATTACAAACAGACAACTGGTCGTTGAATGAATGTGGCCAGGATTTGTAGCGCTTTATTTATGTAGGCTCGAAGATGTGCAAATATCAGGAAACCAAATAATACGCACTTCTCATCAACATTACTCGAATGTATTTCTCAAAAACTTTGCCAGATCGATGAACATGCCGATGAGGACGACGTTAGCCTCGGATCAATAGGGGATGCATCTGCATATACGTAGCGCTGAATCACGTAGTGGAATTAAAAGGCAAACAAACAGGAATATTATCGGGTTTAAAGATTCCCCCTCGAAATATTCGGGATGTCTATGGTGGAATGAATGTAATGGAATTTTTAATTGTGAGAACTTTCACCAAATGCAACTGGGACTGTTCTCATTAGGCAAATGGCGAACTACTGCTTAGTACGTGTGCAGGTGTATCAGAGGCGTTTTTAATTGTGTCGACAATGTAGCTTTCGAGGCATAAGGACAATTTCGAAAATTAAATGTGAATGGCATAACTCCATTGTTTTCATCCCTGTAATTCAAATTTTTTGAGGTTTCATTTTGAATATTGTGCGATTTATTACTTATTTAAACCCTACGGTCTTTCTTTCCGACTTTATAATAAAAAGATTAATACGTGGTTGTAGAAATGTTTAGCCAAAATTCGAAGTTCAGTTAAAATTACATTCAAGGGAGCGAATACTTTATTAATTATTATTTTCTGCCCGCGGCTTCGTCCGCGTGGATGAAGTATAAAGAAGCGTTATTGCGAATCAAACCAAAAAAATTTAATATTATTTTCCTGTAAATGATTTATTAGTTAGAAGCTTTTTTATACACCAAGATTGCAAATTAGCTCTTCTTGAGAAAAAAAATTTTTAGAGAATAAATTTTTTCTCCCGCCAATTTGGATCAAAAATGTTTTAATAAAAATGCATTTAAAATTTGTGTATGTTCCATAAATGTTTAAGGCGGCAAGTGCTTGCTTTCAATACTTTGTGTTTTAAACACCCACTTTAAATGGGAAACCTTAACAAAGGGTAATATTTTGTAATACTTTTTCGTTACAGGATCTCTTAATTCATACCTATTTAAAGAAACATGAAAAGGCATTTTATTACAAAAGGACTTTGGAAAGACCCTTAACAAAAAAATAAATATCTGCTAATGGCGTCCAGTAGTTCGATATCATAAATGCATATGTACACTTAATTTTCCATCCGACTCATCCATCAGAGAGTGACAAGAAGTAGGAACTCATTTGGTTTTAATATGCAAAAGTGTTCAAAGATAAATGTTCGTTAAAAGGTCTAATTAAATGTGTGATTTCCCTTATTGCACTTATGTAAATTAATGCAAGGAATAATTACAAGAGTCCAAAATTTTCGCCTCTTATCCAAAGGAACACCGACTCCAGAATTATCTTTTCTGTTGTAGAGAGCAACACTCCTACTATTAGTCAATATATTGGGGAGATCGATAGGTTGTAAATAGCTTCTATCCAATTATCTCACGTGTGATGTATTACTTGACAATAATAAAATGTGAATTGAATTTAATAATAACAGTAAAATTTTAAAAAATTTTTAAAACCCCAAGCCGTCGATACTTTTAAACTATTCGGTCGACTTAAGTCATCTATGAACTTGACAACCGGGTATAAACCCAAAATACACGTATACGAAATTTCGTCGCAAGCCATTAAGAGAGATAATTTTCAATTTATGAACAGAACACTCCGTACATTTCATAAGGAGAAACAAATCAAATCAATTTTTATTTTTTTATTATTTTTATTGTTTCTATGGGCAAAAAGTCCAGAAATCTCCTCTATAGGGGCTAAATTGATTTAAAGATATCAAAGTTGCGTTTCCATACTGGTCAAGCTTCATCACATCCTGAAAATGCAAAACACCAAGGATCTTTAACAAACTCGATTGTGGCACCATGGCACACGAGAAAAAACTAATAGAATACAGATAATAGAAAAAATAGTAATATACTTCAAAATTATATTAGATATTAATACGTATATAAAATGTTTAAGTAAAATGCCGATATATTCTATACAAAAAAATGTAAAAAATTTATTTAAATTGGAAGTGTAATTTCAACAACTTCAGTTTTTAACACAAAAATTACTTTATTTGTTGAAAGTCCTAGGCAAGTTTTGTCACATAAAACAAAACGTAGGACGTAATGAAACATAGCATAAAGCACGAGATTTGAAACGACGTAACACTTGGTTCGATCAGTAAAGGTTAAGTAGAATTTCGAAAGGGCTAGCATCACTTTTTTCGTGAAGTTACTTTCCTCGAATCAAGTTACATTTGCTAGTATTCTTTATACGTATAAACGTACTAAAATATTTTCAGCCGTTTTATTCTAAATATTCTATATCTGATGCCCGCAACTTCATTTTAAAAATTGTATTTTAAGTCAAATAGGTATCGTTTTCTGCTTTCTGTTTAACATTTTTCTAGTGTACGTCGTTATGCGTGACATTGAATGCATTTCATATTAATAATATTACTTACTAGTACGTGTGCGTGGCTTCATTCACGCGGAAGTAAACGCTAACAAAAAACAATGGAGGAAGAGGGGGATATATAAATTTTTACCGAGCCTTGGCCACCTTATAAATTCCGTGGGGTTAAATCTGGTGAAGAGGGTGTATGGTTTAAGATTTTTATGTTGAAGGTTAATTTTCTTCGCCGAACCGTTTCATTTGATAAGCATATCAATGGGTTCGCCGAGACGAATTTCGCATCGAAAACATGATTTGTTGAGCAAAATTGACGTTTAATTTCGAGATTACTTCGAGAATGTTTTAGTACAAACAGGGTAAATTTGTCTTACAAGAAGATGAATTAAGGGTAAATCAGATTAACACTGTTTTCTTATACCATTTTCTTTAAATTGAGGTCGACATGAAATTTACCATGCTAAATGGAAAACAAAATTTGAAAAAAAGAGCTTCGGAAGTTTTTTATTTATATTTTCATATGGCTGCAATCAACAGTTTACATTTATCTCGAAGAATTTTAAGGTGTACCTCTACAAAACTCCTTGTGTAGTCCTCGGTGGAAGAATATTTCTTAGCATGTAAAATTAAACTACAATTCTAAAAAATGATAAACTATGTAAACTCATTTCACTCAAGTGAATATTTGTAACGGTATACATGTAATTGTCACCAATATTTTCTTTTTAAACGTTACAAAAATATAAACTACTAAGCTTAGTGTTAACATATATAATTTATTTTTCTATATATATTTTTTTAATGTATTGATTTTTATCATTATTCTGTATTTATTACTGTCATTGAACAGATAGTATATATAATATACAATTTATCGGTCAAAATCATCCACGAAAGGATCGTAAATTTCTTCAGCATTTCTTAAATCAAATATCCCATCACAATCTTCATCATGATCTGACCCTTCGGATGATGAAAATTTAAAATACGAATTCAGCGCGTCGACTTTACCTGAAAATGTAAAAATGTTCCTCTAGAAGACAGGTCTAAATGGAAAATCTATAACATAAATCTCAAGATGCCATTAATTAATATAAATGAAATACATAAAAATATTTATGTAAACATATACATTTGTTATAATTTTTAAATTTATATTCATTAAATATTACTTACAGTACGGCATGGTTTTTTTATCTGAAAATATATAAATAATTTAAAAAAGTGTTAAATATAGGAATATTGGATGTCAATACGAGAGTACAATGTGGCAGCATACACTGTTTTGCCCATTATTTACTAAATTAAAGTTTGTATTAACTCAAACACTATAGCACTATGGTCTAGAATTAACAAAAATAGTATTTATTATTATTTATTGTTATTTCTGGAAGGTAACAAATATTTTTCTTTCTGACAGATTTAGGTACAAAATGTTGTATGATATGCTCACAGATGGTAAGTACAATATTCCCAAATCAGATTATATCCAACTTAATTAAATGATTTTTGATTAGTACGCAAAAAAGGTAATTTGAGTCAATTTGAATCAATGACAGATTTTCCCCTTCGCAAATATAAAGTTAGTTTAACCCAAATCAGAAATTCGATGCTTTTGAAACAATTTATATTATTCTGGAAAGTGTTAAATTAGAAAGAAATATAAAAATATTCAATCGGAAACACTTATTGCACATCCTACATATGTACATGTTGGAAAACACCATTAAAATTTCCAATAGTAAGAACTCAATATAATTGAAACGTAAGAAAATTCGTAGGACAAATTGGAGATATTGTGAATAAAGTAATTGCAAACAGGGACACACATCCTCATATAAACACATGCTGATAAATCATACTTTCATATACCATATAGTTCATTCGTTAACTAAAAATTACCTATGTCAGTTGCGCTTTCTTCGTTTAAAGCCATTGCTTCAAAATTATATTTCAACCAATTTAACTTATCCTCTTCCCAAATTAAACGTGGCCATGTAATGCCTGAAATATAACAATTTATATTAAATAGTAATTTCATTTTAATAACTATAACCTTTAATGGCCTTCACGAGGCGTACTACAACTGTCAGCCCTTTTATCTCATGCGAGGTCAGTTCCGGATTAATTCCACATAAGAAGTTTAAAATAACCATGTTTGGCTCCTTATGTATCGTTGCACTTTAAAGAATACACATTTTAAAAAATTATATGAAAAAATATATTGTGTGTCATTTTCCTAAAGTTTTGGTAAATTTAATCTTATATCAAGATTTAAAATCAGTGGAAAAAATATTATCTAAAGAAAAATGTCAAAACTATTTAGTTATTAACAAAATCAAAATTAAAAAAATATGCAGATTATAGTTAAATAAAGTCCATATATAAATCAAAATATAATCTGTAAGAAAACTATGTACAATTTTATATATAATAATTTAATACACTTCAGCTTTCGGACTAAAAAGAATCCTCAAAATAAAAGTACAAATCCCAAACTATTAGTATTTAGTTTACTATTTTAGTCCATCACATGCGTGTATGGACAAGTGTATGACATGTTCATTGTCGGAGTAGTATCTACCCAGAGAGGGTTTATATAATACATACAAATTTGAAAATGATTGACTTTACAAATTAGAATAGTAAAAATACCTATCATTTATAGAATTACTTGTTTTTTTTTGTTTAATTTTGAGAATATTTTATCTTGATGTCTAATTCCTCAGAATTCCTAATTTAACCAAAGTATATGTTAAAAACTTAAAAGTGTGTCAGTATGTGCAATTATAAATGCTAAAAAGCTAAAGTTTTAATTAAAACTTAACGTAATGTATCATTATCATATCATTGCCCCATTGATATAGTGTCACGTTTTCTGTTTTTTTTTTTTTGAAACAATATAAAAGGAAAACGGCTTATGATTCAACTCAATGTGTTAACGTTGGCTCACTATCGATAATTGCAATTAATTTGATACTCTTTGATGTATACTTGTTTTCATAAAAATCGTGTCAACGTTCCTCATCTTCCCGTAAAATATTGCCTTTTATGCAATAGTTTCAGTGGAATGCACCATATAAAAAGAAGACGTTTCAATTCAAATACTTACGAGAAAATTAAAGCTGAATCAGTAACTTTCAAGTAGTAATCTTCGACATCGGGTGCATTAATTTTTAAACATATTAGCGATTCTGACTGCTGCCAAATAACCTGAGGGCACTTTGTGTGCGACTTTAAAGGTGGCATAGAAATCTCTCTAGACGTTTCTTCAAGTTTTGTATGAATGTCTCTATTCTCCAATTTTGTTAATTTTTTTAAACCATTATGCTCTACTGTACTCTTTTTTTCCGATCCAACCGATCCTTTTTCATCAAAAGAGGATAAAATGTTTGCTGGCAAATTAAGCTAAAAAGAATAGTGGTAAAAATGGTTATTCATTCGTCATTTAAACAGTTTACAAATTTCAAAGCTTCTTCGTCCGTGAAATTGACGTCAAGTTCAAGAAAATTAAAATTGTACTCATTCGATGTGTTTTGTGAGGTCTCTGGATTTGTAGGGTATACATAATTGTCGTCATCCCAATTCTCTTCCTCTTCTTCAGAAAAGATATCGTTTTCTGTAGGGGCGCTTATAACCAGATCCAAAAAATGTTTCGTTTCTGCATCGTATTCTCCCAAACCTACAAATTCAAAATATTAGTTCATAATAAAAAACTGCACTTTAAACATGTCACGTCTACACTTCATACAATAAATTGTACATAGGGTCGAAATCTTATTTTCATTCACTTTAATTGAAATATTGAATTTAATTCGCAAATGGAAAGCAAAGAAATATCGAATGAATTTGGTTAGTTAATTTTATTCTGATTCGGCTTGAATCGCGCTATTTATGAATATATTTTTTTATAATCAACACTTACGATGGAAGTTATTAGTGATATTGATTTATATTCTCATTCAGCAAAAAGCTGTGGAATAATTTACTAAACATAATTTTACAGCTTCCGGAGATTTATCTTCTTATAAATTAATAACTGCAAAAACTTTATATGCTTGCTTCGGCATGGTGCATATTTGGTAACATGTCAACATTTTATACATAAAAAATGCAAGAAATTAAGTATAATTTACAAATATATAATTTTCACTTTCATGAAAACCGTACTGACCTTTTTCAACAATTTTTTCATTTATTTTAATATCTTCGTCCGTAGTGCAATCAATAAGAATAACATCGTGTCGCCAAAATTTAAGATCTGAATCTATTTGCGGTTCTCGTGTAAGCACTGGACGAACATACAAATATTCGCACGCACATAATATATCATCATATATTACATCAGATATACTTTCAGTCCAAACGCCGTTAGTTAATGACGAGATTCCAATCATTTTACAACGAATAGCCTGGTAAAAATCAAAGTAATTAATACCTCTGATTGATAAATACTGAACTATAATACCTGAAAAGGTAAAAAATTTACAATTCTATTGCTTGTTTGTATTATTTCTGTTAAAGGTTTAGTATCGGTCATCCCTATATCACAAAAAAATATTGCAGCTTTAATCTTTCCATCGTGCGCATCGCATAAAACTTTCGAAACTTTCGCTCTGTTGTACTGTCCTTCATATTTTGCAAGACAATTTTGACCGATTTTCGCTTCTGATAGCGCAACTTTGTTTTCGCATACAAAACGATCAATTTCTTGATAGAGCTCCTGCAATCTAAAATAAATATTTCATCAAAATATTCATGAATGCCTGCAAGCGTAAAAAGACGTTACTTATCCAAATTGTTGGTGTCTTGAACATAAAACAAACTGGGAGAATAAAATGCCCCTATAACCACTCTAGTAAATTCACTTTCAGGAAGGATCTCCCACTTCTCGCTGATAATAGACGACTGTATTCCTCCTTCGTAGGGCTTTCTCATGCGGCTTTTCTTATTAGCCCTAGCCTTAGTATTTAAAGTACATTCGCTTCTTCTATTCGAAATCAATTTGACAGACTTATTTGATTCTCCATCTTGTGGCTCAATATTAGAATCACTAGACACAGGCTTATTTAATATATTTTTACAACTTTCACCCGATTTCGAATTATTCTTTCTTTCCGCAGTTAAAAGGCCATCAATTGGATTTTTCTCAGAACATATCGATTTTCTATCTAAAGTAGGTGTATTCAAAATACCTAAAATTAAAACACGTATATTTTGTAGCAAGAAGAATTTTATTGCTATATGATTGTACCGCATTCATAAGCCATTTGTGTCATAATTTCAGCAGCCTCACTGTTATGTGCAGCAAAATTTTTTTCTAACAAATTTTTCTTTATATTAATAACATAAACATGGCTAGAAATCGTTTCTAACTGGTCCATCAAAATAATATTATCAACCCAAATGGTATCCATTAGGCTAAATTTAATACTAGCTCGAACGTGTATCTTATCCTTCACATATTTCTCGAACCAATGACGCACAGTCTGCGTTGCTTTTGAATCCCATTCAGACTCATAATCGAAGGGAACGATATCCGTCAGCCTTAAATCAACTGCCTAGAAATAATATAACGTATAATACACCTGAGTGCAAAATAATAGCAATGTTCATATAGAATTTTAGAATACTTTAACTGGAAAAGATAAATTCCAATCTTATGTCGATTTTAAGTGTTTACAGTACATTTTCCACCATAGCGATTGCTAATAGTAGTGGTTTTTTATAACTAAGAATTATGTCAACTGTGCAAAAAATAGAAGTTTATTAAAAAATACAGGATAGTTTAAGGGGAAAAGGGAGAATTCAAATGTTGTTATATAAATCTGTTTATTTAACTCTAATAGTTAATTGTGTGGCTTTTATTTGACAAAACCGCAGCATAACGTCGTGGCATTGGATTTACAAGTACTTGGCAACGTTCTGGAAGAATCGAATACCAGAATATGCCACAGTTCTTGAACAGTTATTGGCTTTGCCTTAAAAATGGCTTCTTTTACATCACCTCACTGGTGTTCTATTGGATTCAGGTCAGTTGGCTAGTCTATTACCTGAATCTTGTTTCTTGAAAACCAAGCTTACTAATTGGGACCATTACGAAACCATCATAATAGTACACCAATGGCTTGCATTATAATACAAAAAAAAAGGTTGTCTTCATTTTGCTTTGTCGCGTATAGATAATTTTCAAGGAATGTCACATGAGAAAAAAAAACTTAAACAGAATACAGCAAAAATAGCTGGAAGAAAGCACGTGTGCGTGTGATAGAATAATTTATTCACTTAAATTATTTCCACAATTTACACTGATAGTGATTGGTATTATTAATTACAAGTTTATGGGAAAATATTAAATGTACGTATTTAGAAAATGCTGTATCCGTACTAGTATCGTATTTTTTGTTCGATGGCATTATCATATAGCATAATATGAGTCGTTCACAACCCAAACTTACTAACTTTTTGGGTTTAATCGATTTGACAAGCGAGTGATTCATGCGTAAGTAAAATAAATGACTTAGAAATTTAATAAGAGGTGTCACACTTACTGAGGTGAACTTAAAATTATATATAAACTACCCGCGCAAAAGTAAACGTTTACAAAAAAAACAATAAATAAAATAAAAAATAAAAATCCTGACACACAACCTTGTGTCGTTTAACAATTTCCATGGATCGAAGAAGTCGCCCTCTTACAATTTGGAATTTTCATAGAATTTGCAAAAATCAAGGGGATAAAATCAGGTGAATACTGTCGAACATAAATTTTTTCTTTGATTTATTTAGGGATTCTTTTAATGATGAATTTTTATTAGCTGATATTTATACACATATAATGATGTACACTAATTGTCCTGCGCGGTTTGTCGTATTTTATTGTCCAATATATCATTGATTTACAAAATTTTTCTTAACATATAAAAAAATAAAACATACTTATTTTATTCCCTTGCATAATTGGCAGCAAAACGTGAAAATTTTAAATTTTCATGTAACTTCGAAAAATAATAGTTTATGATTATTAGTATGGTCCCAATAATCGAGAAACAAAAATTTGTCCTGTACTAAATCAAAAAAATGTTTCAACAAAATAGATTTACCCTTTCTAAGTCTACTATAGGCTCTCCACATAGAAGTAAAAAACTTTATAGCCCTAATAAAAAAAATAAACTTACCTGGAATGGAAAACTTCTAAATTTTTCTGGCAATACCAGAATATTTGAAGATTTACAAGGAATGATTCTGCCGAAATCCACTAACTTCACTTGCAAAACAATATCGTTTCCAAGTGTATTATTTGACCTTTCATAAATATAAAAATTAACACTTAATTTAATATTTAAAATCAATCGTTTACCTTGTTGGGACATGCAGTATCCTACATCGATAGTATGTGTTCATGTCTATAACCACACATAAATCGTTAATGTTAAGAGGCCAATGAGTTTGATGATTGTCTAAATTTGAGAAATACTCCGAAAATTCCAGGCTAAACTTCAAATATCCATTAGAGTTGTTTATCTTTTGCCACGATGCTTCACTCTTCGACTTGTGCTCCAATAACCGTACGCAATAGTGCGTAGGTGAAGTAATGCTCATAATTTTCACTTTGATCTTTAAAACAGATATGTTAAAAAACTAAGGAAGACAAATTTATAAGTAAATCATACTGTCCCTTCCGTTGGTATATTTTCCTTGGGAATATCGTATTTAGTTAAAATATGCCTATACCTGCAATCGCTCTTATTCAAACATTTTCCAAATTCCATTAAATGCGGACAAAATTCCTTGTTACTTGAAATACGATCTTCTTCCCATTGGATACGAATTTTCTACATGCAGTACATATTAAAAAAAAACAGACTTAAACATTGACATCACTTACATTCGATAAATTCAAAATCTCTTTAGGTATACTGTCACAATTATGCTTTTGTAAAAATTCAATTAACTTCGGTAATTGAAAATTGTTGTTTTCATCCAAGAGTATAAGTGAGCAAGAAGGAAATTTCTTCGGCTCCTAATAAAAATAATGCTTTAGATAGTATTTAGATAAATATACGAATTCATACATCCTCTCTTCTTAATAGATCTTCATAGTATGCAAGTGTTGCAGAAAACCTATAAGCAAATTTAGACCATGACGACGGTAGCGAATAATGAATTAGATTCTGAGTATTAGTAATTTTCATTTCCGGTAAAATGGCATCGGTGCATACTAATACAGACATATCTCCAGAAAGTCGATGACGCCACTCTGATACCAACTCTGTTTTGTATTTATTTATTTATTTAAAGAAAACAAAATAAGTAAACATCATTTTACCAATTTCATTAGCAGTTGATTGACCATTAACTGAAATTTCAAAAGTAGATGCTGCTTTTAATGCTTCCGATATTTCATTCACCTCTTCATCTTTACTGCAGACGATCATAGTTCGCTCTGCTCTATAAAAGTGTTTCTCTAAAAATTCTGAAAATAAATTATTCTAAATAAGCGTACATTGGAAAAGGGAAAAGTGTATAAGAATTGTCCAAAGAGTGTAATAAGTTAAGATCCATGTATAGATTGAATTAGTTCTTTAAAAAATCATAAAAGGGATCTAACTAATATAATAGAATTGTTAGTGGCTGTCTTCATTCGTTCTTTGGCACTCATATTAATAAATCTAATGAATTATGCGATGCAGAGACGAAATCTCGAATATTTACTAAAGTAACCCACACTTTGTTTTATCAAAGTCGAATAAGTATAAAAGGAGTTACAGATTGACCTCTCTGCTACTGCCCGCTTTAATACAGCGAGAGGTCTTGCTAACTGGTTTGGTGAATTTTTTAAAGCTAATGCTTGATTTCAAAAATGTCCGTTTGTAGGAATGTAACGCATCTTGTTGTTTTAATAATATTATGTAATCGGTTAATATAACATTTTAAACGAAAAGAAAAAATTGGAAATATGCCCAATTTCACGTGGGCGAAGTCACAAGCGGACGCTAGTTTAAAATAAAAATTTTAAACACTAATCGAATTGTTAGCAATGTAACTTGAAAATATCTATCCTGTAAACATGTTTTACTAAAATCACATCAAAGTAGGTCTAATTATTTTAGGAATATGGCCAAATAAATATTTGTTTTATATATTAAGAAGGACTTATAAATTCGTACGCTACGCTTTATATGTATAATTATCAATATACAAAAACTAAACTATAAATCACTTCTACATCCTAATGACTTAGAACTTTTATAAAAATGATCACAGTTTTTATCTTTCCAAATACTATTTATAACTTTTTGTCATACATTTCAAATTTTTTTATTGTACATTTCGGTTATTTTTTTATTATTACTTTTTTCCTGAAGAATATGAACCTAATAATGATTCATAATAAATTCAACGAATGTTTATTTACGTTGAGCTCAGAACGTTTATTCGTAATAACCGCCTGCTTGCTCAACTGTTTACTTTAGTTAAATCAAGAGTATAAACAAATATAAAGCTATAAATTACATCAATGCTTTCTTGCTTACCAAGTACTTCCTGAATTTTTGATTGTTTACTAATGAGCTTCATTTTAAATGCAGATCGAGCATAAACCGCTGCCTCTATATATGCGCCAATGCAGAGCTGGGGGTTGTTGCAAATTTTTAAAAATCCATTAATTAACGGATGCCAAGTTCTCGTCGTAACTATAAGCTATAGTAAAGAAATAATAGCATACGTACTTAATATTCATAATTAACGAAATACCTGAACTGAAGTTCTTTGAGTTTCTTTACTAAGAGAACAACATTTCTGCAAAATTAAACGTAAATCTGACCTCAATTCCTTATGAATTAAATCAATGTTATCAATAACCAGATGCTGTATACGTTTGGGTTCAAATAACTTTACTTTTTCTGATAAAAGTCTTGCTAAAGCGGGCGCAGTAGAAACCAAAATTTCACAACCGTTAAGAAGGAAGCACTGCAAAAATTAAATTATATCGTATTTACAAATATACGACAGGAATATTACCATGGCCTTTTCTTTATTTCTTATACCAAACGACTCCACAATAGAGATTTGGTTAGACGTGGTTAAAAGAAATCTCCGACAAATTCGGACAATTTTCTCAACTTCAACAGAAGAGGGCGCGACGATAATCGCCGCAGGACCAACACCTTCAGGAATCCTCCCTTCTTCGAACTTCATCTACTCATAATGAATTTTATAGTATAATATTTTTCTCAAGTCTTTTATTTTACCTTTATTAAACTACATATGGCTGGCAAATAAGATATTGATTTTCCCGTCCGAGCGCTATTCACAATAACTAAAGAATTTCCACGCATCAAATGAGGCCAAGCAAATGATTGAATCCGATAGATATGATTAAGCCTGACAAATACATGCATTGCACGTTTCAATTAAAATTGGATAACAAAACATAAGAAAAAGAAAAAAATTTAAAAAAAACCGACCAAGCATGAGTAAGAGCCGCCGCTTTAAAAATTCTATACCCTAATTTAAAATCTGTATATACACTTAGATTCGTATTGAGCATGGGAATAAATGACTATTGCATTTTTGTTCGGTCGTTTTTAACAGTTCAATAGTATATGAGCAATCGGTAAGCCCAGAAGGCTTTATTTGAAATCTTTGAAATGTTTTCTTAGTATTCCAGCATATTATGAACGCATTACCGTACTCTAAAATTTTCAATTCCGAATCTTGTGCTCTTCTGAAAGGCTCACAATCAATTCAGCAGCGACAAATTATAGACAAAATATCTAGCATTATAACTTTTTGAATGTCTATAAATCCTAGTTATTATGTGTTAAATTTAAATTAACCTTCATATTACTTCGTAGTTTTCTAATAACAATAGCTAGTTTTAGGAAATATATAAATTGTGTTTAAAAAGTGTAAAGTATACTAAACTGAATAAAATATTATCCCAAGCACAATTAACCAAACGGTTAACGCACCTATTTTTGCGAAATTAATTGTTTGTTTTAAGTATTCAGGTGAGCCCTTGGTTTTGCTAAGTTATCAAAGTGATTAGTGCTTATCTACATCTTTCCGTTTTTCTTGTTAAGTTTAAACGTTGTCTTTAATCTATTGAATCCAGTGTTTAATTAGTTTAGTATGTAATTTTATCAATTTAATTTTCATCTATTTTTTGCAACACATAACTGCATAACTGGCAATCTAAAATTTGAGCAAAAAGTGGAGAACTTCAAATAATTTCATGATATTCATATAATGATCCACATTCCATTTTTCATTTACATAATATCAGCAAATAGCATATAATGTAAATAGAAGAACCATTATACGATACCCACACGCGTTTCTTGTCTTTTTAACTCTTCGCAACGTTTAAACATAATACTACAGTTTATATGATGCAGTTAGTAAAGTTATATGTAACAGTGAAATAACAAAATGCATGGAAAACTTGGTAGTTAAGATTAATCATAATTGAATATGTAAGCAATAGTCTTGAAGATATGATAAAACCATCTTTTATTATTTTTTCTGGACTGCAACTCGTAAGTTATTGTGATTAAACACGTTTTAACAAAGAGATTTTAAAAACAAATTTAAACCTACAAGATTACAATGAAAAATACTATTTTTAGCAATCTTGGATACGCTCTAGATCTATACCATTGTTTGCGGGAAAATAATATAATAATAATTCTTAAAAATTATTTTATTGATTAGTTCCTAAACACTGTCCCATAGAATTTGATATTATTGTTGATTCGTGTGATATATATTTGAGTTTATATTTTAAATGAGAAAAACAAGTATGGCGAATAGCACTTCTGACCATCCCGCCAACGGGCAAAGCTTGGCAAAGGGGCATTGGTAGTTATATCAATGAAATAACAAGAAGTGTACGTTCTTGTCGGATTTTAGAACTATATCGCTCCCAAAAATAAAATAAAATCAGTTGTATGTAGTGATTCCTTCATTAGAATGTGAAAATATATTTTGTATCAATACAAAACTGTTTTCATTGTTGTTTTTTCTAAATTCTGATCAGATGTAATTTATACAAGTTAATGTTAAGAGTTTTTATGAAAATTACCGCATATTGGCCAGTTCCCGATGTACATCCTCACAAAAGTTAGCATTTGCCAATTTGTCGATCGGCTTAGCCACATGCTTGCCATGTACAAGAACAAGATGAGACGAGAGGTTGAATGGGACACTAGAGCGAAAAACAAGAATTCATGAGTAGAGCACCCAAACCCCAATTAAAACAGCTTAAATACTCTTAATAAGAAATTATATTTCATAATTTTATAGTAAAAATTAAAAGCGAGCAAGTTGTAATTTAATTAGTGTGCTGGATAAATAACAGGATCCACCTACCAGACTTCGTCAACTTCTGCAAGAGGTTTACGATTATTCATGTTTTTCGAAGTACTCTCAGAATCCTCTATGAGTTTCTCTGCTGATTTCATTGCTTGAGTGTCTTTCAAAGACGGACCGTTACTTGCCTCAGCAGTTTCCGTATTTGCCTTGGGTGCTTTCGTAGGTTGCAAATTGCGTAGATCATACCCCGCAGGAATAACCGTATCCGGCATCTGATTCAAGAATGCTGCTTTAACTTGGAGAGATTTCCTCTTGTTCATAAGTTTGGCAACTCTTGCATTTGCCGCTCGAGAGTTTCCTGAACCAACCGCAGACCTCGTATCGCTGCCTACCACTGACTTTCCATCGGAAGCATTGACCTCCTTTCCAGTCTCTGATTTCGCTTTATCTCTCGATTGAGTGTTATTACTTTGACTGGAAGCCAGACTTAGGGATTTATTTTCCTCCTCCTGAGACCCCTCTTTAAGGTTAATGGACTCCTTTTCTTTAATGAGGGAAGTTATTGGATCGTCTGTTTTGGGTGGCTTTGGGACATGTTTCTTATATCTCTCGAGCCGCTTCAGTCTCGAAGTGCCTGCCACTAGAAATGCAGGCCCTTCGTTTTCATTATTTTTCTCATCAATAGACTTCGATTCTTTTTTCGAGATCTTTTGGCTCAATGCACTTGCAGAGTCATTAAATGATATATCATCTACGGTTACCTCATTCAGTTGGCACTGTTTGTTTCTTTCTTCCCAATCCGTAACCTTCTTATTTATCTCTATATCATATTCACTTCGCTGTGCATCAAGGACTTTTTCGCTACTCGATCTTGTGTTATGATGAACATTCATGGAATCTATTTTATTGGTATGATACTTGAAAACTAACGTATTTCCCTCGTTCGTTTGCCAACGAGGGACACGATTTGTCCCCAAGTCTTTGATAGCTTTTAAGAAATTGTTTGTAGCCTTAGCGTGGTTGGTTTCTAACAATACGATGTCCGCTTTAATAACTTTATTCGTATGGGTAGTAATCTCTAGATTTCCAAAAACCTGCCCATCCATCTCCTTCGCATCTTTAATAAATTTAATTGATGCAGCGTCCGATATCAACTCTTCGATCATTTTTACTGCTTTTGGAGACCAACTATCACATTCTACCACCTTTGCACACAGCTCAATAAAGTCAAAACTCTACAAAAAAAGAATCAAATTAAAAAAATGATCAAAAGCAATGAGGTAAAGTGTACTTTTTCAGCAGGCACAATGTTACTCAGGCCACCAAAGTAAACATTGTCGTTTTGCTCCTCCGCAAATTCTTTAGGCAGTGGACGAATCCAGCGAATATTTGTTTCAAGCGGCACCCTGAAAACACAATGATCAATATTGGAGACACATTGTTTTGATAATTTACCCGTAATCAAGTGCCCACAAAATATACTTGGGTGGAGTCGATATACCCTCTACTATGTAGTCAACCTTAGCACGAACCCACCGATTCCAAGAAAAATTGATAACACCAACCGTCTGCAATATAAAAAGTTTGAACAAAACAAAAGTTATACAAACAGTGGAATTACATCGCCTATTTGTGGTTCAAATTTCCGGCTACTCAGAGCGTCATTATGTTCATTGTAATACTTTTGAATTTTGTCTTCCAACGTGCAAAATTTACTTTTACCGAAGAAACTACTTTCGTATTTAAACCAAAACATATGAGGATTAATATAATGAGTAATCCGGATAAAATCCTCCTTAGCTTTATCGACCATCCTTGTAGTGTTCTTTTATTCGTCTTGGAAGTCAATTGATAAAATGAACAAAATAATAAATTCTTCCTTTTTAAATCACCGCAAATCAAAAACCCTAGTACTAAAATCACTTGCTCAAAGATTCATGCCGACAACAGCCGCTTCTACAAAACAGGATCCTAGATTGCTGTAAATGCAAAAGTACTGCCAATCCGAAAGTGAACTGTCAAATTACACCTACACCATAAACAGGCCTAGATGGAATGCTTGTCCCGTACCACTGCCCTGTAAACATCGACAAAATCATGTCTTAAAGTATAAACCGAAGTAAACCGAACCAAAGTAGTGACACTTCAATGGAGAGCACAAAAGAGACAAGGATCCAAATAGTCGAATGCTGTTTACGATTACAATTGGTAGAAGTTTCAAGAATCCCAAAACTTTTGCTTCCACAAATTCTGGTGGTTCGAGAGAGAAAGAAAGTCCTTAAATGCATTGAATGGCAAGTGTGAAGAGGACAAATATTGCCAGCAATGAATTTAAGTCAGACGCCTGAGGTGCATTTATCAAAATTTCAACACACATTCTCAGTTAAGGTGTAGAACGGTTCAAGCAGCCAATGAAGATTAGGGAATGCAATCGCGTTAAATTCAAATATCAAAACTTTATAGGATACCGTTTAGGATTCTTTTAAAAATGAATAAAACTGTAGAGATTTTGTTTAAGCTAATTTTCCATCAATGCGGTCTAGCAAATAGGTAAACAAATTGCTGTCAACATTTATAAATAAACTACTAGATGGAAAATACACATAACGTCCTCCAATTTTAGTGGAAGAGCTTTTGCAAAGCATATCTTTTTTTTCGCGCATCGACCATTTTTACCGTTTATACGCCGTCCGTGAATAAAATTCTTACGCACACCGATTTAATTTCAATAGCGGTAAATTTTCCTCTTTAAGGAGTGTCGCTACTTCGTGTTATTCATACTTCGGTAAGAACTGTTGTTGGTTTGCAAGGCAATTAAATATTAAATTCAAATTTATTTTATGTATTTTCGAAATGTTAATTTACTTTATTACAACAATGCATCACAAGACTCAGGTCATGAGAAAAAAGAGAAAAGCAAAAGAACACAAATTTTACATTTTTATAGTAGCCAACGTTTACTTCGGTTTGTCTGACTGTTTTTCTATCTTGAGTTTTCTTGCAATTTCTTAAATAAAGAAGACACTGGAGCAAAATGATCAGAACTGGAAAATAACACAGTAATATTGCATATTTGTTTTGTCTGTAATTCGGATTCGTGCCCAGATTTCTATTTCACTATTTAATTACGTCTATTAATGTTCCCTGATGCTCCACTTTATAAAAGTATATGACCGCGCAAGGTGGTTCTAAAAATAATTTCACCGTTGTCCAGTATTACTTTTATGTCAGCTTTTCGTACCATTTTCATAAGAAAATATGGCGCAATTTTTCTTCTTTCTCGCTGGTCCATAAGCACAGTCCTGTATTTTATCATAGTTTAAAATCAAATTTACCGAAATGCTCAAATTATATTATTATATTTTAAACTAGTTCTCAAAAACTAATAAACCAGATTTTAAAAAACGAGCTGGATTTGGAAATTTCCAAATCAAAGACCATTGCATTAAAATATCATACCAAAAACAACTACAACTCTTCCAGAAGCTGGCACTAGCACATGGTATATTGTGGATATTTTTAATTATTTCTCGATTTAAAAATCGAATTCTGTAAGAAATTGGAACTGTAATCTTAATAATTTTCTGTCTAGACAGAATCGGAATTTTTTATTTACTAAAATGAGAATATTAATTTTGTTGTTTAGTAGTCCATACTTGTTCTTGTCAGTGGTAGAACAATATCAGGGCAGCTAACTTTTAGAATTGATTGTATTAAGCGATTGGCATTTAATAAGTTGTTCTTACCGTCACCATATTTTTCTCGCATGGCGCAGCTCTGTAATTAGGGAACTTGTGAAAGATCTGCTGAATTTCTGAAATTCGTTCGTGAGGAAGCTACAAAATTTATCTATTGTTTCTGTGATATAAATTTTGTAAAGTTTGTAGCCATAATGCCAAGAGGTAGGTTTGTTACAAGTGCCTTTATCTTTAGTCGTTCTCGTGTTATTTACTCATATTTTGTAATCTCAAATATTTCATTCGAAAAGTGAAGAAGTTATCTACGAAATTCCTATTTTTCTGGTGTAATAATGATCGGAGTACACGAAATTAACCTCAATTACTTTTGTTTTGGGGTGTGTTCTTAGACCTATGTCAACTTGAGCGCCTTGAAAAATCTAGTAGGATACTTAACAGTAACTTGGGAAAGACCAAACAATCGTCGATACCACCGCATTCGTTACATTTGAACTTAGAACAAGAGATTTGCAATTTACAATTAGGGAAATTGTTTGTCGATGTCTATATCATTTTACCAACGAAACGGTTAGAATTATATAAACGTGGAAAACTGTTGGCTTAGTGTTGCGTCCTGTTGCCTGAATTAACTCTGGAACTAGTGGTCATCGTCTACATTCATAAATTTAACTATATATACATAAGATGATTTGTTATTTCTATTTTTTTTAATACAAAGTAACAAAAGGAACATCCAGTTCTTATTTTTAGATATAATAAAACTGCACAAGGCATACTTGAGAACACGGATAGTATTTCACGTATGCAATTCTCGCAAACGTATTTTGATATTGATTACGTTTACGTTACTCTTCTCGAGTACAACGACCCAACTGTTCGTCATTTGATAATTTTGAATATAACTCATATAAATCAGATGTGTTATAGGAGAATTTGTAAAATCGAATCTTATTATTCTTTGTAACACTTCAACTGCCGCAATGTTAATGAAAATTACAATAGTTTAGGCCACACATTCGTCTTCTTCATATTTTAATTAGGAATTATATTTTCAACCATCTTTATTTCACATTTTAAAAAAATGTTTAGTATTTATTTATGATGAGGTACAGTTTAATTGCTTTACGACTCAAATCGTTAACATTTGTCATCTGAAGCCATTGGACTGGTATAATATGCCCCAGGGAACAAATGCCTTAAGGCACGCAATTAGCGGTTCAGACCAAGATGTTTGAGGAACGTAAGTAGTGTCTCACGGCAGTTAAAGTGTTAACCTCTGCTTTTGCAAGTTTTTTTTTCCATCAACTTAGGTGCGGTGAAAACCATCGGGGAATATACACGTCTTTCCATTAACAAAACGGTACTGTTGCATTTTCTCAATTTTTAAACGACCTCAGGGTTTTGCTCCATTGTTGCCTTGCAAAAATTAATTTTAAGTACCATGTTAGGAGAACTCTTGCCAAAGAAAAAGATTAAGAGGAGGGCATAGGCCTTCTACCTGCTAATATTAGTCTTCATAAAATTTTTTTTTTTGACCATAGTCTTAACTGGTCCTTGTCTTCAGTCTTCGTAGTTTATTATTAGTTTTTTGTTGTATGTCAAACAGAGTATGTAAATTTGTTGATAATGTATTTCATAAAATAAATATAACAACGATCTAACAATTGGAGCAGTGGTTTTTATAGCCAGTAATTTCCTCGAACTGAACTGAAGTATTCATTCGTATATTAAAATGGACATCTCCTAAATACTTTCATAAAACTATTTCTGTTCATTATATTTGCAGAACTGAAAGGAATATGACGAATACGCTATAAGTAGTCTATACTATTTTACACTATCATGTATTCGTTATATGTAAGGAAATGTTCTTATCCATGAAATCATTTGCTTTTAACTCAAAATATTTAAATAACGTAATACGAATAGTATTTTAAAAATGACTACAGGTACTTAAATTTTCTAATGCATATGTTTAATAAGAAGTGTAGGAATGATGTCCATTCATAAAATTAATTGCCTTAAAATTAAATGCCTTAATTGGCACCGTTCTTGATCGCTTCCACCAGGCTATCGACAGTATTTGTTTGTGTTCAAAAAGTCGAATTGAATTCTCGCTGCTCGGTTTGAACAAAGAGCTGGAAGTGAGTGCTGTTACTATAGCCCTACTGACCTTCGCGTTGCATGTTTCAAGAGGTGAGTGCACTGCTTCTGCTAGCTGTGAAGGCTTTCTTTTGACGAACGTACTACTGATACAGTAATAGTAAGGAAGTATGAATGAGAACAGGGGAATCCTTTCGCATAAAATACCTGAAAGCGAAGTAAAAACCAAACAGCTGGCTATTTTTAACTTCGAGAGAAGAATATATTTATATTAAGCAGTAATAGGATTAAATTTAAGTAAGGGTATTTCTTCATATTTTTCTCACAAATTCTCGAAGAAAATAATACTCAAATATATTGTTTTAGTATCAGAATTTTTTATGGATACCATATTATAGGTTTTTCTTTAATAGATAAGCAAAGAGCTCAATCTCAGCCTTGTCATCTAAAAGCGAAAAACCAAGCTATCAGAAGAGTATTTGTTTATTTCAGGAAGTTCGAGATATATTCGGGATTTATTCGCAAGAACCTTCAAAGACTCTGTTTGCCGTTTAAGTATTCTTTCAGTATTGTTTTTCTCTCAAAGAGTCGATAATAAATGAGTATAATTTTTAATAAAACTAGAATATACAAGCATTTTTAATGATTAGGGAATTTATCTCATATGGAAATCATTTAACGAACACTAGGTGATTAAAGAGCAGAAAGTAAACTGTGCACCTTGTTTAAGATGCAAATGAAATCGAGTGAATCGGTTTTTACCGATTTTCACTGGTGAAAATATTGTTCAATTTTAGTGAATGTAAGCTATGCAATAGGCTGTTTCGGCCTGTAATCTGAAATCTGAAACGGAATCTGGTCCAAGACCACATTATCTTCTGTTGTCAAAACTTGTGAATGAACTGGAGAGATTTCCAGGTGTACATTGGATTTAGGTCCGATATACTTTGAGATAAAAAGCAACATAATTTGGACAAAGACATTTTTATAGTTTTCGTAACTTGCTGTAGCGTGCTCTTTATCTGCCATTCGTATTTTTATACTCAAACGTGAAATTACTCGAAAATATTCAGCGTAAAATGTTTGTGGACAGACAAACGTTTTTCTTGTAATTCCTCTCCTTTCTATTTATTATATTATTTATTTCTTATTAAAATACAGTTACGGCAATTTTTCATTTGCCTAATGGTAAGAATTTTTTTCAAATTGAATTAATATTTCTGTTGAAGCCATGTTATGCATAGGGGAAGAAAAATTGTACTCTTATACGTGTCTACGGCATTAATTAATCCCAAAGTGCTAAATTAAATAGTTACTTAAGATGAATGATTCAGTTCAAAGAACTGACATTTTTAGAGAAAAATTCTACAATATATCATCCAGCCTTTACGAGTATTTATCAAATATGAACTCAACCACATTTTCTTTTTCAAATGAATATCTAAAAAGTTGTCTCAGGTACAATAATTTCCGCGACATGTAAAATTCCGAATTTATTTTGATTCAAGAACAAAATAATACTAGAAGGGGAACTTACACTATTTTGCGTTTTCGCATTTATGTATTCTCTTATTTTTAGAAAGGTTCTACAATTCCGAAAGGCTTATCCGATATTTTCTTTAAAATTTTGTTGTTTTCTTAAAATCTATGGTCTGCTGTCCTTAAATAATCATTAATTGTTAATTAATAAGCCCATTGTAGCACTTTTAGTCTTATATAAAAATGTAAACAGTTTGCTACGGTTACAATCTTAATTCTTGTGAAAAGGGAAGGGTATCTATCAGCTAAAGAAAAGTAATCCACTGTGAAGTAGTTCGCATAAAATAAATTTTTGTAATATCTACTTTTACTAAGCTGGTGGTTTATAAGTTAAACATTCATAAATATTAATCTTTCAGGAAAATACGTGAATCATAAAGGGCGTAGCCGTCATTTCACTAGCCCCGAAGAATTGGAAGAAGAACGAGAAAAAGATGCTAAGAAGAAGTAAGTAAATGTGATTATATTTCATTAACCGGTCACCAAAATAACTTCTTTTTATATACAGAAATCGTTCAAAGGATGCTTCGGAGAGTGAATCAGAAACATCAGATAGAGAATCGCAAACCGGAAGTAGTTCTGAAGATGAATCTGAGAACGAGAATAAAAAAGCCAAAGGTGTTTCTAGCCTAATAGAAATTGAGAATCCAAATCGAATCACAAAGAAATCAGCAGAAAAAGTAAGCAAAGTGAATTTGTCTGAAAAGCCAACTTTGTCTAGGCGAGAGCGAGAGGAAATAGAAAAACAAAAGGCTCAAGCAAATTATCAAAAATTGCACGCTGAAGGGAAAACTGAACAAGCACGTGCTGATTTGGCAAGGTTAGCTATAATCAAACAGCATAGAGCAGAGGCTGCAGCTAGGCGCGAGGCAGAAAAACGAGAGAAGGAAGAACGAAAGAAGGCAACAACAGCTAATCGATAGTTTACATTGCAAAAATAAAATATAATAATTATGCTCTACTATAACAATTTATCTAAAACTACATTGTAAACGATTTTACGATCCTCACGAGCTGCCTAGCTCTTAATACATTAGAGTTCTCTTCAGTCATGGATTATCATCATTTGCTCTGTCATTGGCAAAGTTTTAAACACGTTTCCTACAAGAATTTGAGTCTCGTCGGTTTAGTTTTTTTTAAATTGATTCACAAAACTGGAACTGTAATGATGATGGTTTTACTTGCAATAAATCCAATATGTTTGAAGGTTTTTTTGTTTTGTTTGGCCCTTTATACTTTATACTGAAATAATTAAATAGTTAAATATTTCCAAGAATTTATATGAAGTGGAAATGTAGAAATTTGAATGTGACACCAGATTCATTGCAGATTCAAGTCGTTCTTTAAAAGTAAGCTTGATTTCACATGCATGCATAGGTACATTCTGGAAAATCTCAGAAGTGCATGCATACATTTTGCATATTAAGCCATAGCTCCTGAATTGTCGAACCAATTTTAATAAATGGTGTTACTGAATTTCTCTTAATGATGTAACATAGACTATTAATATTTTTGGAAGACACATTATGGAGGTTTCTGTTTTGTAGGGTTGGAAAATCATTTTTTTCTTGCATATTTAAAAATATTAAAATCTTAAAAGTACATGATAAAAATTTAAATCATAATTCGTGCAATTGACTGAGTTATAAGGTACCAAAGAAGTGATACAGAAGCTTCGAAGGAGACCCGTACGGCTCGTTTACAAGAGCTCTTAATAAAAAATTCGAGGAAAAAGAAGGAATGTTATATGGTTCCGCGATAGCAATCTAGATATAAGTACTATAGAAACCTTGAGGAGTATCGAGAGTGCACACCGGGCCTTGCCGCACCTGCGGATATATGCTACACTCTGGAAGAAGCTTTAAACGCGTTTTTCTCGAAACTACTTTTTTTCAAGTTGGTGAAAGTTCTACCTTAAATATGGGCTTAAAATGTTTGGAAACGTTGTTTTTAAACGATCAGACCATAATGACAAACAAATATTGAAAAGTTTTTTATATAAAAGAAAAACTATGCTAGTTTTTGATGAAAAACATTGCTTATTTTTTGAGTCGTGATAACTTGAACAAAAATGTTTTAGTTCCGTTTCCTCTAGTCTGTTACATGTGTACGCATTTTCCGATTATGAAACTGATCGATTTTTTCGTTTTAGACCATTTCTGGAAGCCCTGGAACTTCTGTAGTCAGTCCACTTTCTCCGTCTGCCTGCATGTAATATACACTCCACCCCCTGCGCCTTCTGCGGTTTCGAATTATATGAAAATATTAATATATATACTAAATTTTATTATTTTGTCTTCAATAGTTCCTTTCCAAAGAATTCTCAAATATTGTCTTGTTTTTAACCCCCATAAAGTAGAAACCCCCTTAAAAATTAATTGTTATTACAACTTGAAATGTTCAATAATGAACGTACTCAGTGGTACGCCATTTAACAGTTAAGTTATTCTAAACAAATTATTTTGAAGAAGATTCTCAGAAGCGAACAGTATTGTTTGTTTTCTGCATTCCCGTCTATTGCACCCTTTTTAGAATCCATCTTTAAAACAATTTTAACATGTTCACAGTCTCAGCATTTTTGAAGTTATTTCCATTTCCATGTACCTTAACGATACCCTTTAAGGACTTTCTGAATATGTTTAGTATTTTTTGGTAAATCAATATATGAATTCATATTCAGTTAACATTAAACATACAATATCAAAGTTTTTACACTAGATTCTTTAATTGACCCTCCCCATACATCCTGTAATAATTTCAAAGCTTAAGGACTGATGCTCATGTTAAGACTGATTAAATGAATCATTATGCTTCACGGACGAGAAATTGAAAATTGAATAAGAAACAATGATACAGGGATACACTTTTAAACACTTTTAGACTTTCCTTTAATTAAGAACTACGTTATCTCCGTGGATATTATTTCACTACTCATTATTATTTCAGATCAAGGTATTATCTTACATTTGTTGATCCAGGGACGCAAGTTAATACCGAAATATGAATTGGATGTTTCTTGGGTAAATAGTGTTTAGGAGAGAACTGTTTGTCCAGAAAATCTTCCTCTAGATTATAGAAGTCTTATTTACGCTGAAGAAAACATATTAGTGTACAAATTGGCATTTATGCCCAAATCAAAATATCGAAGAAATGTGCCAAATACCCATCTAGCAATTCCTACAAAAGACTTCATAGAATATGATAAACAATTAGAAAGTATCTTAATTCATGTCTAAATCAATCCTTTTGTAGAAAATGCTGTTGGCAATTCGATAACATAAAACTTTTATGGCTCTTTATTAGGATGAGAATCTTTTATAAATTACAAATAATAAATAATAGACACAAAACGATGTCATTTATACAGTTTTATAGATTTTCTGTCTGACTTTCCGTTTGTTTTTGATACCTCGAAGATTTGTCTGTTTGTCTTTCTGTCTGCTTGCCTGCAAGAATTTAGTATAGGTTTTGTTTGTCGGTCCGTTTGGTTATTAGTTAGTTAATGGTCTATTTGTACTTATTTATTTATAAATAAATTTTGCATAAAGAATTTTGTTTAACATCTATTTGTCGGTCTATTTGTCTCTTGTCGGTAAATTTGATATAGCTTAAATTGTTAGAATAGCTTAGCCCATAAGAAAATTAACTGTAACATATTAGTCTTAGTTTAGTTAATTTAACCATTAGATTTATAATATTCTAATCTGGAAAGACTTCAGTTTAGGTTCAGTTTGTCGCCTCATTTCTCTAGTATTAGCTTCCGTTTGTCGGTCCGCTTATGCGCAAAAACTTAATTAGGTTGTGGGTAAATATTTAACTAGTGTTCTGTCAGTTTTTAATTTAGTTTTGTCTATCCATTTGTCTAAGTTAATAAATAGTAGCTTCTGTTTATTATTTGTAAAATGTTTGCGCGTGTGTGGAAAATTTGTCGGTGGGGACAGAGGACACAAATATTTTCGTGGCGAACAGCGCACTGAATTCATACCGTGTGGGTATTTCTGACATATCGAGGAGGTTTTAGACGCATGAACAAGTCGGTTTGGACGTAAAAATAGCAGATTTTATTCAAGTTCATCAAATTCTCGAATTGGTTAGTTCAATAATGTGCGCAGAATAATTTTGAACAGCTGCCATTAACCATTAAGCTTATTTATTTAACCCATATACAAACTTAACTGAGGTATGGACCTAAAGTAGATGCCAAATTTAGCTTCGATATGTTCAGAAATACGACCTCCAATATACATATATAGGATTAAAATAATATTTGGATTATTACGGACTATGATCGGAGAAGGATGCGGAAAATTCACCGCACAACGAACTGCGCATGCGGATTTATTGGTGCGGACCCAGGTTTAAATTGAACAGTAGGAAATGGGATCTAAGATTAATCCCAATGTATTGATAAAAGAAGGTAAAGAGACTCTTTTTTATCATTCTTGATTTTAACATTAGCATGTCATAGCAGAGTGATGGCATCGCTTTTACCTCTCGATGGCGTACAAAGGGAGGTAAACATCTCAGGGAAGCATAATTTTAGGTTTTCTTCTATACGCAATTCTCAGCGCCACTTTTACGTTTTTCCCGTAACAAGAGAAGGAGTTTACGTGCTTCTGTTCTTCTTAAGACTTGTGCATTTTCAAATGTTTTCACGTTGTGTACGATTATTTCACACTGTTCTTTCCCACCTTATTTTAGTTTTTTTTTTATTTCTTCAAATCTTTAATATCATACATCCCTTTGAAGGAATATATGAGGTATGCAGTGTTATATTGAATTCGATGCAGTAAAATTCCACGCTCGCTTATTTCCCTCTCTAGGAGATCTCTACGAATTTTCTATTGTCACGCAATTTTTTGGTTATTAATCTGATTTTTTTAATGGCTTCATGTTCCATGCTAATCTTGCACCAGCTCTTGATGCAGGTGACGTAAGATTTCTTCTATAACTAATTCTGGTAAATACAATTCCTTATTCCTATAAAGCCGTATACAACCAAATTTTGTCTATTCTAGGTTACTTAAATGTTCAAATTTCAAGAAGAGATGAGAATTTAACAGGCAGCTACAAAGGTTCTTTGCCAACGGTGAGTTTTGGACTAAACTAAGGGCATATATTAGGGGTACCCATAAGTAATCAATTATTTGGAAAGAATGTTTTTGCCTTTCGTTCTGTACCGATCATTGAAGAGGAAACAC
This sequence comes from Proctacanthus coquilletti, assembly GCA_001932985.1. Lineage (NCBI taxonomy): Eukaryota > Metazoa > Arthropoda > Insecta > Diptera > Asilidae > Proctacanthus > Proctacanthus coquilletti. The sequence goes on from MNCL01000019.1 coordinate 1,196,466, forward strand.
GTATTCTTTTACAGTTTTCGGTAAAGCAGCCAGTGTTCTACATATTCTAAAAAGTATAAATTTTTCTTACTGCCCTGCATTCGTACCTTTCGAGGATCTTATACGTCATTGCATACTTTTTCATTTTCATGCGGGATTTAATGTAACGATAACAACAAAGGAAATTTGCGATATTTATGGAAATGTTTTGAAGGTCAACGAGTGTCAACGCTGGGTCAGGAGGTTTGCTGCTGGTGACTATGACCTCTCCAACAGGCCTCGAATTGGACGACACCTTAAAATCTCTAGTGATAACGACACTATAAAATCTCTTGTGGAATCTGATCCGAGATTAACTATACAAAAACTATCAAGCAGCCTTGGGTCCACATGGTCAACTATACAAAGGTACCTACACAAAATTGGAAAGGTACTTAGATAAGGAATATGGCTATCGCATCAATTATCTGAGCCTAACAAGAATCTTCGTCGATCAATTTGCATTTCCTGGTCCCATACAGCGAAGCACACTCAGGAAAAAATCAAAGAAATGCAATGGGAAGTTTTACCACACCTGCCGCACTCACCAAATATTGCTCCGTCTGACTATCATTTGTTCAGATCTCTGGAGCATTCTTTAAAAAAAAAAACATTCATTTCTGTAGATGTAAGGAGGCATCTTGAGTCACATTTTGCTTCACGGACTCTGGATCTGGAAAATCTGTAGAAAAGATGGTAAACTGAATGATAGAAATTATATAATAGATTAAGAAATAAAAACTTGATTTTACTACAAAGTTTGTTTTAGATTTCAAAATAATTGATTACTTATGGATGGACCTAATAGTTTTCTATTATTTAACGTTTTGAGTTGGGAGTTGTCTCTCTACAGGAGGTGAAATACAAATAGCCCGTGGTTGTTTTCATGTTCTCCGAAAATTGGTGGTTGTTAGTGAAGGTGAGACTTCGGACAATACGGGATAATCTGAGAAAATTTTTAATGATGCTAAAAGCAATTACAGGCAGGTTGTATCTCTCTATAAAAGTTCTGGATTTTTGTAAATGTTTTACGTGCCAATTTCTTCTTCAATATTAAAATTAAACTTAAATACACCGCCTGAAGGAACAAAGTGAAATGCTGGCTTCTCCTCAGTCTCTAGGCTTTTTTGGTCATTGCTGGACAGGGGCTCGCTTTTAGAAATGTTCAACTGTTCCATCTCCTGTACAGGAAAGTTAAATCGGAAGTCGCGACCAGATGTAAGTAGTGCTGCTTTTTTTACAAAGTGACACTTTTTGCTAGTTGCCTTATCCGAGAATTTTATCTGTCGAGCCGCTACAATTACAAACTGGTTAAAATATTAACAAATTTTGTAGCTACAAATACCTAAAGACATCTTTTTTTCCTCCTCTGCCATTTTAGACCTGTAGTCACCAAATGTTGTACGCATCAACTGCCGTTTCTTTATTAATGGTTGATTGCCACTTTTTAATATCTTAAGAGCTTTCTCAGCATCGTGGGCTAGAAGTATAATTTTAAAAACTCTGCTTTTTAAAATCCTTATTTAAGTTTACTTTGTTTATGGTTGAGAATTCCTGAATGAAGTGAACTTTCGAGTTGTTGGATACACCAGCACAGTTCCACTTCAAGCTGTTTGTCGGCTTCAGAATCCCTGCTTACAGTCTCTGTCGATGCTCTTCCAGGTGGATTCTGTTCTCCCGTAGTAGGTTTGATTGTCTTTAGTTTACCGGTTTTATTATGCAACTTAGCCCTTGAAGGTGGCATATCCAAATATTTTAAGAAATTGACCCAATATTCAAACAAACCCCACGTTTGCTATACTTTAAATAAAATTTCACTTAAGGCGTGTCAATTGATAATTTGCTGCTTGAATTATATTAATTTTTATGGTGAATTAAATTATAGATCTATTTTGAAAACACTCATCTTATTTTGCAGAATTCTATACTGTGTTTTATGGGAATAACTAGTATGAAAGAAGTTCCTTACCTACAAGTCAAAATAAACGTCAAAAAGATTTCCGCCATTATATTGCAGGGGTTGGCATTTCTGCTTGACTGCTACTCTTAACCATCAACATATAAGAAATGGAAAAAGCTTCGTAAATGTAAACAACTAATAGTAGTAAGTAAATCGGCAGATACTTGTGGGAGAAGTAAAAATATGAAAACGCCAGAGTAAACAGCAAATTGTCAAATCGCTGCTTTATCTATTTAAAACGTAACTTGAGGAAAGTTGGTTTGTTTCGCTTCGATAGTTTACCTAAACCTACCTCGCAGCATGAATATGAAGTAGCGACACCCCTTAAGGAGCAAAATTTACTTTTATAAAAACTAAATCGGTATGCCTTTATTTGTTTTCACGCACGCACGCACAGAAACAGAGGGGCAAGAACATTTATAGATGCGAATATAGAAATACGGCAATTCCATATTTTCGTAGGATCAGGTTCGGCTAATGATAACTTTTAATCAGCACCAAAAGAAGAAAATTTTCTTAACGTTTGAGGTCCTTTGACTGAAGCCCCATTTCCCTGAGAAAAGTGCAGGCTGCTTTATAGCGAATCGTAAGATTGGAAAAGGATACGAAATAGTATACTAGGGCAGACATGCGAAATTGCTTCCACTGCACGAAGGAATAATGCAAAGTAAAGGTGTACGGAAAAATTTAGTTAGATTACAATTATTGAAAGCTGGTGTCTTTTTCAGCTTAGTTCACTGTACTCAAAGATTAGTTGACAGAATAAAGAAATTTATGTTAGTTTTGTTTATTTTAGTATAGAATTTGGAACTATTTTTGCTTATTTTGAAAATTTTAGAAGTAAAGGTTTGGAAAATCGAGTCAAATCTCTCATAATTATTCTAATGTGCTGGCAAGAAACTCTGTTTTAAACAAATGGAAAAAAATGGTTTGAAAAACTGCAAACTGAATTTTTTGATTTCTTTGATTTAACAAAGTTAGTTGTAAGGCCTTGGAAGTAGTCGTACAAAGTATGTTCTAAGAACATTTTATGTGCCATTTACTCGAAGGTACGCTTTTCAATCCTATGTCCATTACATCCTAAATTTAAGAGTTTTATAGATTTCAGTACAAAAATACTACTTTTTACGAAACCAATATCATATCAAACATTTTTTGCAAACTCCGTAACTTTCTACGCATTTGGACATTTAATTAAAATTTAAAAATAATTTTTTTTAATGCAATTAAAACATTCTTATAGTTCCAATATAAACGAAACAGATGAAAAATAAATGCAAGAATATATTTTACAAATTTTGAAAAAATCCCAAAAAGAACTAAAAAATACTGTTCACACTAGAACGCCTCCACATGTTAAAGATATTTCGCTTTACTCCTAAAAAATGTTATATCGGAAACGTTGTGTTACGGCATTGTGTGTTCTCGTTTTACGTCAAAAACCACTTTGATACCATTCTTCATATTTACGTTTATGATTTATAATTTATGTCTTTCACATTTGTGTGAGGGCTTATACAAAAGTTATAAGGCTTTACAGTATTTCGTTTTACGCCA